>OZ010790.1:610860452-612074577 GCA_963932465.1 Maratus speciosus | reverse complement strand
AATGGTCAAGAACAATGGATAAACAATAAGTTTTGACAGCCTGACTGCTTTTTAAAATCTGAGAAGAAAATATACTCGAAACAGAACGCCGCCTTATAAATAAAAGAATGTAAGCGAAAATAGATTATTTTTTTATCTTACACCCTGTGAGGACAAGTGAAGAAAAAAAAATCATATACGGTATTGGTTCATGTTGTATTAATAATATCAGAAGCACTAAATTTTTAAGCGCTTTGAAAGAAGTTCAAAGGGATTTTGATTTGTATTTAAATTTATTATCTTCGGACATTGCTAGACGTTAAAAATATCTAAAAATTCCATCTCTTGTCTTCAATTTTTTTTCCGAAATTACAATTTAGCGAATGATAAAAAGTACACATCCATATTTGCTTAAATATTTATTAAGACAACTTGTTGATTTAGAAAAGTTTTATATATTTATTTAATTCATTTTATTTATTTTTATTTATTTATTTATTTATTTTTTGGTGGTGGTGGTGGGGGTGGGGGGGAGCGAGATATTATACTATATGCTAAAAAGGCTTCCAAACAAGCCAATCTTCCATCTTTACAAGAACAAAGTGTTGGATTCGTAAAATTTTCGACGGATTTATACGTTTTAGAAAGTCCTGAACACGATTTCACTGCCTTTAGAAAAAATATATTTGTGACTGTCTGTATGTGAGAAAAATTTTGTATCTCAAGAACTGATGCGCAAAATTTAATCAAACTTCAGTTTCAGTTAGACCTTGACAGTACATGTAAAATAGGGTTTTTCAGAGATAACTGATGGCCATTCACCACAATTTGGGAAGAATTTCATCTTCGTACTAGAAATGAAGGTCCGATGAGTCCCCAAAAAATAAAGTTATTTTTATCGTGTTTTGGTGGAATAAAAGGTTTTAACTCGAGGGGGGGGGGGGGAGGGGAGAGAACTCAACTTAAAAAAAAAAGGTTAAATGGGGCATCGGTTATTACGTATATCTTAATTCTGAATCGGATGATACCATCCGCAAGTCGATGCGATCCTTCGTTACAAAGCTAAGGCTGGTTTTATGGATACCCTTTATGGACATACATGTCGTCGCCTCAAGTAATAATCGAAAATGAGATGTCTCACTTACTGCTATGAAAAACTGTGTCTGCATCGAGTGGAACAGTAGGGAATTTTTATAAAACACATCTGAGATAGGGTATTAAACATAACTTTGCACAGTAGAGCGCCGATTATACGAACAACTCGGGACCGACCCTATTTCGGATAAGCAAAAGTTCGGATAAATGGACAGACCATTTAAGGGATGTTTCTGATTATACTAAAACCTTCATACTTTATCGAAGCTTAGGACTGGAAGCGCCAGTTGGTGCTGGCATGTTTAAAAATTGTTTCTTTCTTTCTTTTTTAATTTTAATTGTTGTTGTCGTTTACATTTTTACCATTAATTTTTTATTTCTCTTTTTATCATTTTCTGGACTACAGAGATTATAATTTAGGGAAAAAAGCTTTTGATTGTTGCTTGGTTCGACAAAGACATTCTTTTCAATGCTGCCGTATCTCTCATTCTTCTTAAATACGTTAGTTGAATAGGATCAGCGTTCTTCTGCCGTTCGAGTCATTTCATAATTGTTTCCAAACATTCAAAGGCTTCGTTATGGGATGGACCTGGGTTATTTTCAGAGCATTCGTTTTCATTTTCTTTAATTTCTTTTTCATCATGAATCTCATCCACAATCTCACCATCCTTTAAAATCTGATAGACAGGGTCATGTACTTCACTATTGAACCACTCGTTCATTTCATTTTGTTCATCGCTTAGGATTCTTCTCATCTCCTTTATTGTTTTTACATTCCTTATTTTCTGATCCACTATCAGTTTCTTCTTTATTTAACATTTTATTCCAAGCCAATGGATGATTGGGAATTCGGTTAAAAAAAAAAAAAATTGGGAGAAATAGGCTGTTTGGAAAACTGGAAGTTATGTTAAAAAAATTTTTTTTGGAGAGAAATAGGCTGTTCGGATAATTGGAAGTTCGGTTAATTGGAGTTCGAATAATCGGCGCTCTACTGTATTTCAGATGTTGTTCCACTCGATGCAAACACAGTTATTCATAGTAGTCAGTCAGACATCTCATTTTTTATTATTACTAGATGTTCTACTGAGGCGACGCTCTGAGGCGACGATATATAATACTGTGGAAACTTCAGACTGTTTTCCAATACCCCACATAGTGATACAAGTTCGCTAGATATAGAAAACCAATGTATTCCTAACGTTGATGTGAAATTTCGGCTAAGTTCCAACTTTCGTCGATAACATTAGAAAAAACAGTTCGATCACAATTCCTGATAGAAAAGTGGCACTTGGAGACAGCGAGGACAAAGCAAGGACCACCTGGGGTTCGCTTTCATGTGCCGATAGTGAAACTAGACGGCCGTTTTCCCGCGCCGCATTCTGACAGCGGAGTGTCGGGTGCAGATTGTAGGATGGGCCAAGCCTGACCCTTCGGAGTGCAGCAGTCAAATGATTTTCACATAAAGGCACTACCAGTGGCTAAAAAAAACTCCATATTGTTTTCCAGGAGAAATAATTGAGGATATATACGAGATCCTTAATAAGATAAATAAGTTCTAGACTCAAGGGAGTGAAGGTTGCAGGTCTTACCTGGACGAGAGAATCACCTCTCAAGGAAATCACTCATAGTTTTCTCGGAGGGACGATCCGAGGGGAGAGAGATTACTTCTTCTCTCGCGGCGAACAAAGCCGGGCAGCTGAGGCTTCAGCTGGGTTTTACAGCTACATGCTGTCTGAACAGTGACGAGCTATTTAACTTCTTCTAAGAAACATTATCTGAAAGCCGATTTATTGAAATCGCAGAGACTCTTTTAACTTGCTGAATTCTCAGATTAAATTTATCAGGACTTAGTTTATTCTGCCACCTCACAGACTTTGTTAACATCAGAATCCGCGTTTGAACTTATTGGTTGCTGCGTACGTATGCCATTTATTGAGTCCAGAAACCTTGGGTTTAATGTGAATAAATCTTTTATTCTTCATTCACTATATATTTTGTCATACGCCTCTGAGGAGACCCGTTCACGCTACCGCCCTCATCTGAGGTTCCACACTACATATAGAGACGGATGGTTTTATGAACTGGAAAGAGCGGAAAGATTTTAGCAAAAGCAGAACATTAAAACTGATTTCAATAATGCAAGAATTGTATGCCCTCTGAAGAATTATTACGAACTAATAATACGTGAAGCTATTGAAATTGTAAACAGGAGTGGAAAAGCATGCAATGGTATTTTATATGAAATCCAAATATATGAAATTCCAATACTTTTCTGACTATTATTGTCTTTAATTGTTGAAATTGGGTTTTCAAATGGGTCACATTACTAAACGGTGCATTTTTGTTACCGTATTCGGAATGAGTTAGAAAGTGTGTCATAATCTATGCTTGACGCATGATTTTATTATTTTTAAATGCTGGAACGTAGATGAAGTCTTACTAATAAATGTATATCTGCATTACTACATGCAGATAACAAAAATATTTGTTAAGAGGTTCCAGGACTCTTTAAATTTGAAAAAATGAAAAAAAAAGTGCATTTTTAACATTTAATATCTTAAAATTTATATGATTTTAAAACACAATTTTTAGGGAAATGAAAGATATAAGTATGTTCCTTCGTTTCATATATTTAAAAAATTACAAATTGCGGAATTAATATTTACAGGGGGCTTCAAACTGTCAGACATCTGTAAAGCAGAAAATTGCTATGACAGTTTACACGCACGATTACAAAATAAATTTTGCAATTAAAATGAAAAGTTTGATGTCTAATTATACTTCAGATTCTAATAATTAACCTGAACCTAAATAAAGTTGTATTTAAAGCATTTTTATAATTTTAATACAAAGTTGAATTTAGTTAATACAAAATTTTGAAAATTACAACAGTATAATCACCTAAAAAAATTTTTTTTTAACAATAAAAAGGAAATTTTACGTTCAGTTTAGACAGATTAACATAAAACATCTATTTCGAAAATTTCATGGAAAAATATTGAGAATTTTTTGAGATATCCTGCGCGTTATGTGCCCAAAAATGTCACTTTCAGTAAAAGGACTTCAAAGTTTCGGAAAAGCCGCTTCAGCTATTGAGTGGGTACAATTCTAAAAGCCATAACTTCTGTTCTAATGGGAATTTGGTGGAAACAACTGTATCAAAATGGTCAGAAAAGATAGGAGTTTAAAATATAAAATAATAAAAATTTCGAAATTTTTGAAGCTCAAAGAGTCCGCAGACCCCCTTAAGACAAAAAATAACACTCAACACAATACATATCCTATTAATAGGACACCCGATCCGAACGGGTTAAATATCTTTTACGGGTTGGGGGAAAAAAAAAAACTCCTAAAAAAGCAGCTGCTTTAGTAATAAAAGATAACACTGAAACATTTCAGAACTTGTCACGTATTAAACTCAACGATGCAACGAACAACAAGTAATATAAAAATTTTGTTTTTAAAGTCAATTCCTACTTAGGCCATCAAAGAAAAATTTAATAGAATCCCTTAAGCTAATATTAGTTTTTGTTGCATTAAAATATCTCAATTTGTTGATTTTCTATAAGCAACTAGGTTTACAATGGAACTCTATGGGAATTGGGCGAAATATTAGAGATATCGCCATGTTGGCGACTCATTTTGGCCGCCAAATTTGCCGATATATCGCCAAGTTGGCGACAAACTTGGCGGTATTGGGCGACAGAACAGGGTCCCCCCTATGGTAACCCCTTTTTATTTTGTTATTTGCGTGTTGTTAGTCCTGTGTTTTGCAGTGCAGTTGTAGAGTTACCTGGATAGTTACATGTTTGTGTTTTAGTTGCATAGTTACCTATAAACATGCATTTCTGTACTCCTGTTTGAGACATAGCGAGTTGCTATGCAGTTGTGCATATGGATTTATGCTTTTGTAAGCATTTTCTTTTGTAATAATTGTCGCTGATAGGCCCGTTTCCCGGCTGGGAGGAACTGGATGGTGGAGGGGTTTCCCCGCCAGGACATATAGGCCATAAACTTAGCGGTTGGCGTCCTGGTTGGGTGTCCTATGGTAACCCCTTAATGAAAATACTTTCATTGACCTTCAATAACCAATGGCCCCCATTTTGTTTCCCATGCAAAACTAAAATTAATTAATATTTGAAAAAACTGTATTAACATCAATTGTCAACCAGTACAAGTTAAAAAAAATTTATTTCAACTTGATAGGATGAATAATGAGTATTTTATTAACGACTGAAAATTTGAACAAGATAAATATATAAATATATAAATAAATAAATATAGAGAGAGTGTGAGCTAATAGTAGGAATTGAAATATGGCATAATGTGGCAACAAATATTTAAATACCAGACTAGAAACAAACAATACGGGACATACATTAATACACAGATATTCGAGATACGGAACACTCTCTAAAGAATCTTTATTTTCCCACTTATCTAATGTCGACAGACATGAAATAAATGAAAAAATAGAGAGAGGAAAAAGAACCGAAGACGAAATGAAATATAAGAAATCCCCAACGAAACCACCAAAACATCAATAGAAACTCCTAAAGCGATTTCCCCCTCTTATAAATAATGCTTGTGTTTCCTTCGCAGTTTTTGAGACAACGAGGTGAATAGTGTCGTAAATATTTGAAACAGTGGATAGAGTTTGACAGTCGACCGTTTGTTTTGGAGAATCTATGAAAGCAACTGGTCTGTATGACAAACGGATTATTTCATAAATAAAAGCAAATAAGACCGGAGACTTTGTGTCGACAGGATTGGGTGACTGTTTGCGACGATCGCTCACGTGGAACACTCCAGAAAAAAAAGTAACAATAAATCCACTAGGCTTAAATCTTAAATTAAACTACGGTACGAAGAAATTGTGATTAAGTGTAACAGCAATGTGTAAATGTGTTATTGAAAATAAAGTTATTCCTTCAATCAAAGGTTTTTTTTTTTTTGTTTTTTTTTTCATTTTTGGATAGAAATTCTCTCATTCTCGCATATGTTGTTCATAAATATGGCTATTAACAGGTCTTTCTAAAATTACAGAACGGTTGTATTAACGCACACATTTTCTACCATCCCTTCCCTAATAAAATATCACACTTAAATTTTTATCTATCACTGAAATTTAAAATATGGACAATGTAATATACGGGAACCTATATAGAATAATTAAATTTTGATAATTTTATTTAATGCCCTCTTTTCTAATATTTCTGTTTTTGATACTCTTGTCCAAGAAATCCCCAAAACTGCATATATGAATCATTCTCTGAAAAGTGGCAATTTTATGTCCCAGGGGTCTTGAAGACATATTTTTAAAATTGCAAAAAGAAAAAAAGTGATTTAAACTATCAATATTAATCAGTTATACATATAAACTGTAATTAATTGCTTATTGAAATTGAAATTTGATAAATTTAATGTATTTTTTAATGCAAATGTCATTCCCTCACTATGTCCCCATTCACATATGTAGGAAAGAAAATGCTTTCTCTGCCATTGCAGCACGGATAATTATTTTTTTCTCAATCCATTAAACACACTTAAATACATATTTAGCCATTTAATTACATTTATATTTTATATAATGAATGAATTATGGCACTTTTTAATGATGTTCCTAGCATTTGTCGTCATTCCCTCACATAACTATAAATTTCCCATTATTTACTTAGTAGAAAGCAGCACATGCTTTATATATGTCTAGGACAGTTTGTACAAGAGTAAAGTGAAGTATCCATCTGGTTGTTTGCTCAAGAACGTTCTTGAATAGTTAGTAATATGGTTTTGAAGTACTAGATCAATGTAAGTATTTTTATTAAGCGTCATTCCCTCATCTATTATAAATTTAATAAAAACAAATGAAATGTCTTTTTAAGTTGCTATATTATTAGAAATGTGTTTCAAAAGATATTTAGTAACTGAAAATATACCTTAAGATTAATCACTTTTGTATAACATGGTTTTTAGAAGTATTTCGTCATTCCCTCACAATCATTCCCTCATAATTTTAATATGAGGGAATGATTTAAATTGTGATGGAATAATCTGATTCCATTTATATATGTACTAAACAGTAAAATACGGAAATCTAATGCAATAAAATACACATTAAAAACCTCTTAAGACTTTTAATTACTGCAAGTAAAGATAATACATTTTTAATTTTTATTATTTTACAGAGAGAAGTTAAAAGAAAAAGCACTCATTCTAATAAACATTAACTCTTCTAAATGTTAATGCTTTATTTTTATTTTTTCAATTGACATAGAGTAAAAAAAAGATATTATTTATTGACAGTATGACTTCTAATTATAATTTCTTTTCTTTTTTAACCCTTTCAAGGGCGATGGTATGTTTATGAAACCACTTAATTTTAATTCCCGAGCGCCACAATGGCCCCAGACTTTTTATAAACTTTTATCTATTTAACATGTATGTGAAATATAGCATTTTTCTTATTTATAAATAAATTTGTTCTTAAATTCCGGTGCCAATCATTTATTCGAACATTTTAGCAATGGAAGTGCTTTGAAATTAAAATGTCAGAAGAAATATGAGATACTATTTGGTTCATATTATTTTTTGATAACTATAGCAATAAGGTACTTTAAGCTAAATTTTGAGATTTTTGAGGCAATTTTATTGGGCCGCATTTTTTTTTTTTCAATAAAACAGCCACTTTTCAGAGAATGACCCATATATTAAGCGTACAATGCCAATGCTGAAATCTGCAGTATATTGACACAGCTGCGCCATCTGGTGGACGGGGTGAATAATGCAAATACGCGGGTTTTCAGTATGACGTCATACATGACAGAATATCTACTATCTGCGCATCTCTTGCGCATATTTTCTGAATCGTTAATCACTTATGGAAGATGAATCTTGTTTACCAGATTTATCACAAAAGATTTTTATTGCAGTTTGTTTTGATAAAATTATGTACTTTAAAAAAATAGTCGCAATATCATTTTAATTTCGGGAGAAAAGCACTAATGCTACGAAAGCATTATTGCCTTTTGCCCTTAAACTAAAATGGCATTGCGACTCATTTTTAAATACACATATTTTTATCTAAACAAGCTGTAACAAATATATTTTGCAATAAATCTAGCAAACAAGATTCATCTTCTGTGAGTAAGTAACAATCTGAAAATCGTAATTGAATTTTTAACAGGAATTCTCTAAATGGCTTTGTCTGTTTAAAAAAAAAAAAAAATCTAATCTGGCGATTTTAGGAAAATTATTGAAGTTACTGCCTAGACTCGCAAAATATTTAAACAAATAAATGAACAACACTTGTTCGTTTAATAGTACAACATTTAATGCAAGCATTTTAAATTAAAGTAATTCGAAATATAAAATGAAATGAGTTTTAAATTAAATGAGTGAAATATTTGTAAGTTAAATAAGATGAGTGCAATGCGATTAAGAGAATTTTGGAAATTTATCGTTTGCGCTTGATAAACGAACAAAAGGACTTAAAATTGAATATTTTATTTATAAATTAAATTCTATACATATTCTAAACATTCAAAAACATTGTATTCTCATCGGGAATACAACCGTGTATATCATTTTCTATAACTTTAGCACATCAAGAATTGAGTAAAAAATGAAACTACAAAATTCAATCTTTACACATTAACTACTTACTAATTTTTATGCGTCATTTTTCATTTCATTAAAGGGAAATAATTAAAATCGAGCGTATTTAAATCAATAACATTTGATAATATATATTAAATAATGTTTTATCTTTTATCTTTTCTTATAAACTAAAGTAAAAATACGTAACTAACTTGTTTTACTCATTGGAAAAGGACAGATATGAATTCTATATATAAAAAAAGAATTTTCTTACAATTTCGAAAATTACAGCTATTCGATGGCCAACATTTTGCCATTTTAACAAATAATATTAGTTCTAAAAAGAACTGTTTTTAATTAAATAATTAACTATAATAAATAAATAAATAAACACGAATAAAAATTAATAGAATATTCTATTACTCTCGGGATATAAATGCTACAAACAAATGAAAACACGACGTTTGCCCTTGCGCAGTTATTTCATAGATGTACAATTAATAGATTATCCATAAAGAAGAAAACTGTTAGGTATCGTTCAACACCGTCCGCTACGTGGCGTGCGACCTCGCCTTTAATCTTGCCGTTACCTCTCCCATTTAAGATAGGACGCTTACTTTATATCGCTTTGCACAACCCCCATTTTAACTCTATTTCGATTAAAATTAGAGTGCCTTCATGAGAGAGTGGCGACAAACACGCTGGGCGCATTCTCCGATCGGAAGTTTTAGTCAAACCTATATCAACGTTTAGAGTTGCAAAAAACCCTCAGATTTTGAAGGACGGGAATAAACTAAAGAATTTTGGGGAATAAACCAAAGAATTTTGGGGAATAAACCCGGAATGTTGGGGAATATTGGAAATTTTGCAGGAAGTAAACTGGACAAGCCACTTTTCAACTTAATTTTTTTATTTTTCAGAATTTCAGGCACTGTTCTGAAAAGTTTGAGATGGATTTTTCATTATGAATTCAGAAAACTTATGATTTTGCGTTTAAAGTTTGTTAGCTGGCATATCTACTATTTAGGCATGCTCTATATTAATTTTCTATCGAGTTACATCGCATTTTTCCATTGATTTCTTTAACTTTTGTTCATTTTCTTTTTGTTTACATTGGCTGATTCGTAAAACAGGGGTGATGTTTACAACCATGTCAAGCAAGATGAATCCGTCATCTGCCTCTGTTACTTTTTACTTATCGACGATTAAAATATCAAATTACTCATGATATTTTATTTTACTTTACTTAATGTTTCTGCAACTTAATCACGTATTTCATTAGTTTTAATGTAAACTGAAGCTATTTTTCTATATTTATGTTGTTTATATTTGTAAAAAGCATTTTGTTCATTGAAAAAAATTGAAATCATTAAAAATACATTAAAAATTTTCACGTCTAAAACTTTCCGAAAACTACCGGGAATTAAAATTTCCCTCCCAGAAAACCCGTTTTATTCCCGGTATTAAACCCGGTTTTCTCCACCCTTTGCATCTCTACGTACGATACAGAACATGACAATACACGCCTGATGGACCATTTCGACCAGACAAGTTAAACACATAAACTTTAGCGATTCATTCCTTTTAAAATTAGGTAATAAGCAGGATTCATACCTTAGACAAGAGATATAATAATGGGTCTAACAATAGCAGCGGGGTAATAATGAGTTCTTAACTTATTTACACCCAAAATTATCTTGCGCGTCCACAATCAATCTCAATCACTCCTCCACTCCTTAAATGCCTGTGTAACGAATTTCCGTGGCCACACACACTTTATTACACAAGGCCCATAGCCTTAATGTAGTAGTTCTCTTTTAAAATGCGGCTTTGGCGACGCAGTCCAGGGCATTTGGCACAATGGGGCGAAGTTTTTGTCTAGATTTCATCGTGATGTATAGCCACACTCATTATCATGTCTTCGCCTAATTAAGGACTGTCTCCTCGCCCATCTCGGTATAATTCGGATAAAGAATATATTTAATTGGAATGATCAATATAATCAGTGCAGTATCTAAATTTGCAATTGGATCTGGAACTACAAAACTGTATATCATTTTAAAACTGTTAAACATGTTTCTCTTGCGCCTCTTGGAATATTGACTTCTACTAATTTATATATATATATTACGCTATCGTACGTGGCACAGAAATCGCGATTATTTGTTAATTGTTTAATGGCAACGGGAACGCCCGAATGAAACGCATCTCATTGGTTATTGAACAGCATTTAATGCATCTCCATACATATAAGGAGCTTACTTAGGGTGACCCTGCTCTGTCGCCAAATGCCGCCAAGTTTGTCGCCAGCTTGGCGATATATCGCCAACTTTCACGACTAAAATGAGTCGCCAACTTGACGATTTCTCTAATATTTCACTAAATTCCCATAGTCTTCCATTGTAAACCAATAGGGTTTACTTGCTTATAGAAAATCAACAAATAGAGATTTTTAATGCAACAAAAACTAATATTAGCTTACGGGATTATATAAGTAATTATATTTAAGGGAGTCCGAGTAAATTAAATTACGAATAAAAGTAACACGATACTATGCTTAGCATGCTTTCCCAAACATAAATTTTAAAGGAGAGCAAACTGGTCGCCAAGGGCGGCTGGTAAAAGAAGTAATTCCTTTTAGGAAGCTGCTGAGTTCTTATAAACCTCTGGATTAAACACAATGTGGTGATCACGAACCTTCGACACCACCACAAAAGTCTAGCTTCTGACTGGGGCGGAATTTTCAAGTCTAAAGTGTCTAAAACTAAAAGTCTAATTTTCACACTTGTCTTTCGGAGATAAAATTCATAACTCGTGTGTGTTCTTGAAACACTCTTCTGTCGTATAGACTCGCATGCCTTTCACATCGTGACGTTAAGATGTCTAGTAATAGCGTATATCTATTTAATCTTTTGATACGAAACAAACTTGCCCAAAAGAAGAGCACAAGGATGTCTGGTTTAATTTTCTACTATAAAATGAAAAAAGAAATATATATATGTATATATTATTCATTGCTTAACAATAAATAATGGACATTTTATTAATATTTATTTTTTGACGATCTTCTTGCGGCAAAATGTCAGAATTCCCCTCTTGGTTAAGACAATCATATATGTAGTGCCTGTAGCGTCCACGCATTCGCTATGGTAAAAACTTTGAAGGGGGTGGAGATGTAAGCTCACTAAAAGAAACATTTTTTGTATAGGAACGCCGGGTGGCAATGCATTTAATCAGTCATAAATAGAGGGTATCTCATTGAAAATCGAACCTGAGTTTTCGTTCTCAACTTTAAAGGTCATGAAGATATTTTACCGATCTATTCACCAAATTTATTTTAGTTTGTGCGAAATGTGATAGCTATGGCAAGAAATCCACTGTCAGTGATCCCTTATGTACCATGAGCTACATTTTCAAACGGCGAAGGATCTAGGCCAGGGCCCGAGTATCAAGTTTCTGTGCCCAGGGCACTTTCAATTTTTCGTGCCCCCTTAGATTGGTTGATTTACTGATACTAGCTTTTTTTACATATTAAATACTTATCCGAAAAGTGTCAACCCAAAAAATTATGTTTTCAGAAAAATTGTAAAACAGTAAGGAATAAAAATATTTATTTTATTTACTGAAATGTCCTTTTAACCATATATTGAGATATATTTTTGACATTTTATCGTATTAATATCTCA
Organism: Maratus speciosus; assembly: GCA_963932465.1. Taxonomy (NCBI): domain Eukaryota; kingdom Metazoa; phylum Arthropoda; class Arachnida; order Araneae; family Salticidae; genus Maratus; species Maratus speciosus. The sequence continues at coordinate 612,062,221 of OZ010790.1, read as the reverse complement.
AATATCACACTTTTTTAATTATGATTTTTTAAATAGAAATTTAGATGAAATTATGATAAATTTCGTGCCCTTCAGAAATTTTGTGCCAGGGCAGAGGCCCAGAGTGCCCGTGCGACAGCCAGGGCCTGATCTAGGACAGTGTTGTTTGGACGCAGATCGTAGACAGTTCCAGCTATTCTTAGGATGTTATCCCATTCCATATAAAGTAAAGAATGTCTGTTGAAAATATTGGTATAACATTTGCATTGTTGCTAAAGCTACGAAGAAAACCTCGATTTGCAGTGAAACACACTGCATTGATCACGAAATAAATAGATGGCGACACAGGTTTCCTATGTAAAAAAATATTTGTTTCGGTGAGCTGCGCCACCCCTTAACACCTGTACACGCAGTAGCGAATCAATATAGAAAGTAATGTTAGAAATAAACAGAAAAACACAATTTTCAAAATGGAAGAACCTGCCAGCATTTTTTTTTTTAATTCTTTCTGGAGACCATCCCGTTGCCATTTACTATTTAATACAATTTGGACAAAAGCGCATACGTAAGTGAATTTAAAGCGACTTGTAAGCTTACATAACTCAAACCTGAAATACTGTTTCCCATTTGACTGCATTCGGTACCTAAAAGCATCCATTTTGTCACTGAAAGGCAAGTGAAGACAGAATTGAGAAAAGCATTTTGTCATACACTCTTGAGATGAAAATCGTCTAGGGCGATATCAAATTTCCCGAAGAGAGAGAAGTAAATAGAAAAATTGGAAACAGCAATTTTAAAGATTTTCTTCTTCAACATAGGCGAAAGAAAAGATCTGCATGGAAAAAACTAAAATTTTATATAAGGATCGATTCATTGATCCTGTAAAAATATTCAAGCGCCAAAGAAAGTATCTCAACTCGTGAAGCATTGTGACGTCACACTGTGACTTTGTGACCGTGGATGTCAAGTCACTGTGACATGAATGTGAAGTCTTTAGGGTCTTTTTTCAGCCGTGAAAATTTTAAATATTGCTAAAAAATGATTTTCACGATGATTAACACGTTTTGAAGCGTTCCTGTATTTTTTTTTAACTACTTCAAGGGCGGTGGTTCATTTTTGGACGACATAATTCCTAAATTCCCCACTGTCATCAGAATATTGGAATGAAAATTTTCCTTTTATCGTGAACAAAAGTTTTTGCTTATTTTTAAATAAATTTGTTTGTAAATTCTGGTGTCATTCACTCATTTCAGCATTTTTATGAATAGAAGTACCTTTTCCCTGAAAGGGTTAGTTTTCTAAGCAGCTCACATTTTAGTCACAATGTGACGTCACTGACTGGTCGTACTTTGGTCACAGATGTGTCATGATCACCGTGATTTGCAGTGAGTCACTCTCACTGCGACCCCGCTTGCTATACGGGAAATCTTTTCAACGAAAGTAGTAAATGATTGCAAACAGGAAGTAACACTAAAAGGAAGAAAATCACTCAGGGTTTTCAAAAATTTAGGAACCAGCCTGCAGATTTTTTAAAATACTTTCTATAGAAACTCCCGTTACCTTTTAGTTTTATTAAGTAATAAAATTTACACAGAAGCAAATAAGTATGTGATTTTAAACCAGGGTTCGCAAAAACCCGGGTTTTTTTGAAAAAACCCAACCCACATGGGTTTTTTCGGGTTTTTTCATGAAAAACCCAATTTTCCCCCGGGGAAAATCGGGTTTTTTCAAAAATACAATATATGCGATATTACATTATTGCATTCTATATTATTTATATATTATAGTATATACTATACATTGTTCCCTTGTATACAATATAATTGTAATACTATTTTACAAGTTATAAATTTTATAAATTATATGAATTTAAATTAATAAAGTGTCATCAGTGTTTTTCACAAATTAGTTTTAAATATAATAGAAGATAAAAAATTGTTAATTTGCTTTAAAATCAAATAATGAATAGAATATTAATATTTAAAATATATAAGTAGGAAGAAAAAAAGGGGTAAACTAGTCCGATGTGCCAATCCCAAAACTTTCCTCTATCTCACACATGTTAATAATTCAAAATTCGCTGTCACAGTGCCACATCTATGCCCCTCACGAGGATTGTAAAATATAGGTTCATTGAATTAGATGCAATTAACAAGGAGATGTAAGTATCACATTGTTTCAAACAAATCATTGAATTTTGAAACCCACCCTGTTAGATGTCCACAACCAAAATTTCCAACCCAAACAGTATAAAATCAACACCTGTAGTTCAATTTACATCCAAGTCTAATAAACATCTATTTACATGAAAATGAAATAGAATATTAAGTTTGATTAAATCACGTGCATTAGTTTTTGAGACATAGATTTTGCAAAAATCGTGAAAAATTCAGCATATCAACACTACCTACTGTGGAATTTACATCTAAACCTAATCGGTAACAGCTTACGTCAATGTCTAACTGAATATGAAGCTTGATGAAAATCCATGCATTAATTCTTGAGATATTGCGGAAATCATACAAAATGCAGTACAACAGAGCCATTGTTGGGTGATATTCACCAAAAACTAATCAGCACTAGTTTATATCAAGGTCTAACTGAATCTAAATTTTTATTCAATTCCGTACATTAGTTCTTGAGATAAGAGTTAATGCTGAAATCGTGAAAAAATGCAGCATAACAGCACTACCTGTTGGGCGATATACACCAAAACTTGATAAGCAACAACTTAACTTGTAACTGAATGTCAAGTTTGATGAAAATCCGTGCATTAGTTCTTGAGATAAAGCTATTGCAAAAATTGAGATAAATGCAGCAAAGCAGCACCACCTGTTGGGCAATAGTCACCAAAAGCTAATCAGCATCAGTTTACATCAAGGTCTAACTGAATCTAAAGTTTTGTGAAATTCTGTGCATTAGTTTTTGAGGTGGAGCACCCACAAAATTTTTGTCACAGACAGATATTTTCTAAAAACCATCAAATCGTCTTCAGGACCTTTTTAAAACGTATAAATCCATTGTAAACTGGAAATCGAAATTTTTCACAAATTAAATACTTTCTTGTAAAGATAGAAGAAAGTAAAAATACATATCTTTTATTTTCATGAATATAGTTCATTTGAATTTTTTATATAAAGACATTCTTATGATATTGCCTTTACCTATAATTATGTACTATGTATGTTGCCTACTATGTTCTATGTTAGTAAAGTATTTCAATGTGCTAAAATACATTTTTATTTTACTTCGGGTGTTTATGTAATGGATTTATATATTAATTTTTTTTCAAAATTAACTGAAATGACTTAAATTCATTAAATGTATATGTTGTTTAAAATTTTAAATATTTCAGAAAATTGAAAAAACCCACATTGTGGGTCTTTCAGTGGGCTTTTTCAAGTGGGCCCATTCTGAAAAAACCCACCGGGTTTTTTCGAACTGGGCCCATCTTCGCGAACCCTGTTTTAAACCAAATAAAATAACTCTAACCTGAAAAAACTTTTCCCATTTTCATAATGTAATTTTAATGCATTTAGAATATACAAACCTTCAAGTTCTGAAACTGAAAATAAAGTGAAAATAAAATGGTAAAAGCAATTTCTCCTCCGAAGATGCTACTCTAGAGATGAACATAGACTACGGCGATATCCAATTTCTCTAAGACAAAAGTAAATGAAAAAATTAGGAATAGCAATTTTCCAAATTTTCTTTCTTTATCATAGATGAAACAATAACTCGGGTTTAAAAAAAAAAAAAAAAAACTTAATTTATCAAGTAAAAATATTCAAACATCAAAAGGTATCCGAAATATTTTCCAACGAACAAAGTCTGATTTCTCTTTGAAAATCCAGACTTAACACAATGCGAAATGTGAAACCATAATTGAAATATTTAAGTCTCGTTTCTCCAGGTTAATGTATTCATACACGTGATACTTAAATCTGATACAATACAATAAAAAACGCCATCATCTCCTAGGATACTCCAAGCGTGGGGAGCGTATTCCTTCATCTGAATTTTATTTCAAATTCCTATTCAACAAGATCCGAAAATCCATTCGTGGCAGTATATAATATTTTACGCGAAACCTCAAATTGCAACACGGATTATAATACCAGAGTATAAAGAAATGAAAACAGAACAAGTCACGCCTGTTTTAATACAGTATTTATTCCAGGAGGATTTTACAGCTCTGAATTGGGCTTCTGTAACGATGAATATTTAAATCATCATCCATTCAGTTTTTTTATATTTTCATCGTGTATTATCTTCTCCGAGGCAGCCTTGCTTTTTCGAAAAGCATGATACTGTATAGGGCAGCTCACGTTCTTGAAAGTTATTTAAAACAAAATTTTACAAGCTAAATCTGTTTTGAAAAAAAAAAAAAAAAAAAAAAAAAAAGAAAAAGAAAGAAAGAAAGAAAGAAATTTTAAAGCCTAAATGCTCTCCCACATAATAATGCGAATTCATCTAGTCAAGACACTGCCACTTTTCTATTAGTGTTAAAGAACTAAGTTAAATACTTCATTAGGAAAATAAACATAATCATAGAACATGAAAAGAAAGAACGAGATCGAACTATCAGACGATTTACGATTTTAGGATTTCTTTGGAACCATTAGGGTTAGAAACTTAGCTTACACTTCACAGATGTAAATGCTCGTCCAGAACAGTTTTTTAAAGAAATTGAAATTTAAAACGGTGCAGGAGCAAAAAACTTTCTAAAATTGTGATTTATGTGATACAGTTGGTATAGAAAGCTTGGAAATTTGTATGGTGATCACTTTTAAGATTTAAATACTCGCTAAGAACGGTTTCTAAAAAATTTGAAATTTAAAAAGGATGAAATCAAATGAGATGAAAATATTCTAAAAACGTTCTAAATTACTATTTATTTAGGGCTATTACTTGAAATTAGGCATGGTTGTTACTTTAAAGATTAAAATGGTCGCCCAGAACAATTTTTTAAAAATGCGAAATTTAAAAAGGGTGCAAGGAGGAAAAAACGCCCTAAAATTGCTATTATGTAATACAGTTGGTATAGAAGCGTGCAATCTGGCATGGTGGTTACTCTTAAGATGTAAATGCTCGCTAAGAACGGCTTTTAAAAAAAAATCGAAATTCAACTGAGCGGAAAACGTTCTAAATTAGGATTTAATTGGAACTGTTAGGATTAGAAAATTGAAATTTACTCTATTGGTTTCTTTTAAGATAAAGATGCTCGGTACAAACAAATTATCAAAAATTCAAAATTTAAAGGTAAAATGAGCGGAAAACGTTCTTACATTGCAATTTATTTAGAATCGTTATACAGATAGAAATTTAAAATTTGACATGTCTTTTGTTTTTAAGACGTAAATGTTCGCGCAGAACAGTTTTTACAAAATTCGAAATTTAAAAAAGTGAAAAAGGAAAAATTCTAAAATTGCGATTTTTGTGATGCTACTGAAACATGAAATTTAGCATAGTGTTCATTTTTAAGATACAAATACTCACTAAAAACAGTTCCTAAAATATTCGAAATTTAAAAGAGGGAAATGAGCGGAAAACTTTCGGTAAAATTTTAAACTATGATTTATTTGAAATTGTTAGAGGCAGAAAGTTGAAATTTGACAGGCCTGTTACTTTACAGGCACTCTTTTTAAATGCACCTTTTATAAAAATTTCGAAATAATAGTGTGCAGGAGCAAAAAAGTTTGAAAATTACAATTTCAGTGATATACACTGGTTATCAAAAATTAAGGAAAAGTCACAAAATGCTAATTTTCAAATACGCGAACACTCAAAAGGAAATAGTATAGTTCGAGTAATTACTATCTCTACAACACAGCTAGCCCATATAACATCTCATTCTGGTCACACATGGTCATAAGTGTCACAGTCACTACGGTGAAGCAAAAAATTGGAAATTCCATACATGTCAGTATGAGTCTCAAATGATCACTAAATGTGACTCCACTGATATATATATATATAAACATTACTAGTAAACCGACGTTATACACAGAAATCGTACGCTTCGCTAGTGGAACCAGCTTAATTGCACACCAAACTGACACAACAAACAGAAGCGCTATCACCCTCTCCGCAATTTTAGTATAAAACAAAAGGAATGCTATCGTGCTTCCCGCATTTTTGGCACATAACAAGAGGAGCGCTGTTGCGCTTCCCGCAATTTTGGCACATAACACGAGGAGCGCTATCGCGCTTTTCTCATTAAGTTAAGTCTCATGTTCGCCTAATACAACATAATTTACTCAAAATGTGGCTTAACCCTCTCATGCATACGAACCTGATATGAAGTCGTATAATTATTGCATTATTAAGCAAAAATATTTTGAGTATTCATTTATGGAGATTTGATTTGTGGAGAGATAATATCTAGCATGCAGTACAATAATAAAATTATTTTATAATGGTGTCGCATTTATCACAAAAAAAGATTTTTTGTGAATAATGAAAAATAATTTATGCACGAGAGGGTTAATTAATATTTTTTTAATTAACTAACACCCAGTCATTGAACAGTTTCCTCTGATAAAAATAGGCACACAAACATCACTTGGCGTATTTCAAGAACTACGCGTTGAAATCCGCGGGTTTCACTGGTATTCTATACAAAAATAGAAATTTATAAAAAATGACAACATTAAAAAAGATCTCATGTGGTAAAAATCACAAAATGTGAGTGTGCTTTCCAGTTAAAAACAGATTAAAATCATAAAAGACGAAAATAAGTAGTGATACAACAATAAAGTACGTAATAACAACAAAAAAAAAAACATACATTTTCAAAATACTTTTACTGATATTTATAGGCAATGGTACAAATCGCAGTAAACTTTTTAAACTAAGTGTCACGAACCGTAAACAATACAAACTAAATAATACTAAAATTTAAAATGGAAATTTTATAATATGATGATCACAATGTGAATCCCCCCCCCCCCCCTACTTCCAAAATATTAGAATTTTCTCGGTTGAAAAAAACCACTGTTGAGAATGTAAGAAGATAAATGGAGCGTCAGTAGGACATAATATTAAAAATAAAATTTTACAGTTTTCAAAAATTCAAGAACATATCCACTTAAAAAAAAAAAAAAAAAAAAAAAAAAAATCTTTTCTGCAGACCCTACCTTTGTCATTTACAAAGAATGAAAAGTGTTTAACTACAAATAAAAGAAATTCTTAAAAATTCAATTATGCTTAGTGTAATTTCTTCTATCTACAAAAAGAAAGTGTTGAGGCAGACTCGAAATGGAAAAATCCACGAACCGGAACGCTATTTCAGAATTATTGTCGACTCATTTTATTTTATTTATTTACTGTACTTTCAATAAAATAAAATAAATAAAGTCCCGATTATCCGAATCTCGCTTAAACGCGTTCACGCTCTAACCCAGTTATTTTCTTCTGATGGACTGATGGCTTCCATTATTAGGAAACAGCCATTATAAATGAAGTGTTAGGTGAAGATGAAAGAGCAGTCGTAAAAAGTTAGAACTTTTTCCCCCCCATTCTGACCAGAAAATCAGAGTTCTAACTTTTTACGACTGCTCTTTCATCTTCACCTAAAAGCTTCATTTATAATGGCTGTTTCATAATAATAGAAGCGATCAGTCGAAAATGATCCATTCCAAAGGTATAAGTTTTCGATTGAAAAAAACTATTTAATACTTTGAGCAAAAAGAAGAGGCTACAGCTGCAATTTTCATGACACCAATAGAATCATATAGCTGCCAATTTGTACGGTTTTGTTACCTCTAAAATTGAATACAAATTTTTGCCAATATTTAATCGCTGACAAGTGTTAGATTTGGGCGATTGAATGAGGCAAAATTGACTGGTAAGTTTTAGAGGTAAGAAAATAATCTTGGAAATGGGTAGCTATGAAGTAGCGTAATACTGCAGCAAAATTGACATTCAACAAACGAAAAACTATCAAGGGCTTTTTCAAATAAACAATTTCATTCCCCGTTTTTCTTAAAAGTAACGGAAATGAACATCAAAGAAATGTTACTTGTACCCTAAAAATGAATGAATTAAGTGAAAATTTATATTTCATCTCCTTAGTTCGTGACGATTTGTGTCAATCTGGTTTATCCAAGTTTTTTGCTTATCCGAGATGAGAGCTTGGTCCCTATTAACTCGAATAATCGGGATTTTACTGTATAGCGAATTTATATTTAATCGTAGAAAAACCAATTTTAAAAAATGCATTCAAGATTCTAAATAATTAGAAAAAAATGTTACAGAGAGCATAGTAAGCTATATGTATGAAAGTGTAATAACATTTTTTAATAATTCCACGAACCGGGACACTATTTTCTATGCTTTTACGAACCAGAACATCGTTCCGGTTTGCTCCGGTACATTTTGAGCCCTGGACAGATTGCCATTCAATTTTTTGTTTGCGGTCCTCTAAGAGGAAGTGCCGAAATCCAATGTTTTGCTCAAAAAATGCGATACTGCATTGAGTCTTGATTTTCATTGTACACGATTCTGTAACACTATTATGCGCTTATATATAAAACTATTTGCTAAACTGATGTCATTTCTGTACTATTTAAAATATTTAATTGAGTTGAATTATATATAAGAAAGTTTTGTGATGACCGCAACATACAGTTTATTAATATATTTCAATAACATAATTTTCTATTCACGCGAGCTCACTATCCATACAGATTTTTGCTACACCCAAGAGGATGAAGTAATCCATAGCGTCATTTGCAGATCGTGAACCAATATAAATTGGGAACCCCTAATTATATAGTTTACGTGAAAACGGAAATTGTATAACGGGTTATAATACCAGAAGAGAAGAAATAAAAATGCAGCAAGTCTCGTCCGGTGGAGTGTATTGATTGCAGAACTATTTTATAACCCGGAATAAGGCTTCTGTAAACAAGGATGATGAATATTTAAAATCCCTTTCAGGTTTTTTATATTTTCATCCTGTTTTATCTTCACCGCGTCAGCTTTATTTTACTGCCAAATTCAATACTATTTTATTAGATAGCTAACGTTTCCGCACGTCTTTTAAAAAGAAAATTTACGATATGAACCTGTAACTATAAATGCTTTCGCACATAATAATGCGAATTCATCTACCTTTCCTCCCTTGAAAATGCTGCGTTTAAAAAGCCAAAAATGTATCTTGGGGCAGTGCAAGAGCGAATCAGCCACTTTGATTTGAAATTGCCATTTTCATACCCTATACTACTATAATACGAGCAAAAATTGTGTGTGTGTGTTAATTTTATCTTAAAAACAGCTCTAACGATTTTGACTAAATTTTGTATTTTACCCTTTTCGGGCACTACAAGACCCTTGGGCTAGGTCACATATTCGCCGAGAAAATTCGATTAATGGGTCAGAGTCATGCTAACTATATCTAAAAAACGGCTCAAACGATTTGACTAAATTTTGCATTCTACAATTTTGGGTTACAAGAAGGCCAATAGGCTCGGTCACAGGTTCAAGAAATTGCGTTTAGTGGGTCATTTTGGAGTCACTACGGGTCACATTAATTTTATCTAAAAAAGGGCTCTAACGATTTTGACTAACTTTTGTGTTCTATCATTTTCGATTACGAGAAGACCATTAGGCTAAGTCGCATGTTTAGAAAATTCGATTAGTGGGTCATTTTTGGGTCACTGTAGGTAAGGGTCAAGCTAATTTTATCTTAAAATCGACTAAAATGATTTTAACTAAATTTTGCATACGACAGTTTCGGATTATGAAAAGACTATTTTGCTCGACTGCGTCTGTAAAACTCAAACCACCCTTGTAAATACTGCATATTTAATCCAGTTATATTAACTAAGTAAAAAGAAAACGAGTGTGGCCCTTTGATATTTATATAAAACTAGTTATAGTACGAACGCACCTCATTGGCCACGTTTGGCGCGCAATTTCCAATTTGTTTTGTTATTTTAATATTTTAATACCCTATTTTGAAGAGTGAAAAACTAAATAAATTTACATTATTATGTGCGAGTGCATTTATAAATTTAAAAAAAAATCCCAAACAGATTTAGCTCGTAAATAATGTACGAAAACGTGGGTTGTCCAATAAAATATTACCTCTATCATTAAAATAAAGCTGCCTCGGCGAAAGTAGTACACGGTAAAAATAAAACAAATAACTAACGGAACAGGTTTTAAATATTCATCATTGTTACAGAAGCTTAATTCCGGGTTATAAAATCCTCCTGGATATAAATACTATACTAAAACCGACGAGACTGGTTCCATTTTTATTTCTTCAGGTATTATAAATCCGCGTTGCAATTTGCGTTTTGCGCCGAAAATGGATAGCTTTCTGCCGCGGATCGTCTTGTTGAGTGAGAATTTGAAATAAGAGTGGGGTGAAGGAATACTTCCTCCCCAACTCTGGGAGTATCGTATGAAGTATGTTCCTCGTCTTTTTATTGTAATGTGTCAGATTTAAGTGTCTCGCGTATGAATAAATTAGTCCGAAGAAGCGGGAGTTTAAGTGTTTCAATTATGGTTTAGAATTTCCCATTTTTGTAGAGCTGGATTTTGAAACAGACATGAAATTGTGTTCGTTGGAAAAGATTTCGGATACCTTCTTGACACTTGAATATTTTTGCAAGATGAATCGATTCTTATGGGAAATTGCAGATGTGTCTCTAACCCGATCTTTTTCTTTTCTATAGGACAGAGAAATGAAATCTTCAAATTTGCTGTTTCCAATTTTTCCATTTACTTATCTCTTCGGGAAATTGGATATCGCCCCTAGTCGATTTCCATCTGGAGAGCGGATGACAAACTGCTTTTTTCAATTCTGTCTTTTCATTGAGAAAAGGTGAAAGGCTTTTATGTAGTGTATGAAGTAAAATTACATTATTCAAATGGGAACAGTATTTCAGGTTTTCAGTTAGATCAGCTTACAAGACGTTTTAAATTCACTTCCGTATGCGATTTTTTTTTTAATAAATTGTATTACGTTCTTGTAAATGGCAACAGGATGGTCTACAGAAATTTTTAAAAGATTTGCAGACGGGTTGTTGAATTTTTGTAAAATAAACTCTGAATTTTTATGCTTCTTTTTAGCGTTACATGACATCCGATTTGCTCTCCATTGAGACTCTTAACAGAAGGAGAGTTCTAGTTTTTGAATTCGGGAAGAGACGAATCGTAAATAAAAATAAGCAATAATAAACTCTTCTTCCTAATTTTTAGCACTCAGTTTACACAAGAGGCATTCAAATTTGATAAATAAATTCCCGTTTTAAGAATTGTACAGATTGAGAACTTGTTATTTTTCATCAAAACCAGTATCATGTGAGACGATAATATTCCCGAGTGACGCAGCTTTAAGCCCAAAATCGTAGAATGGCGGAACTCATATATACAGTTAACTCGAGATTAAAAAACGCGAAAAGCCATCATTTAATAACTCAGCAAATATAGCTCATATTGTTATGATTTTTTTTTTTTTTTAACAATCTTATATCTGCAGTTTAATCTTATTCTGAAATTTTTACATTTCTACGTGCAGTATATTTTGAGATATGTAAACCCATTTTTAAAGTGAATTCGAAGGAGTAAGTTTGTCCTTTTTTTTTTTTTTTTCTCCAAAATGGCCTGTGCGATTTTTTTTTTTAATTAACATATGATATTAATCGGTTTTAGATGAAGCGAATAAAACTTTCCATTTGCATACATTTCACGCATACATTTCACTCAGTTTGGATACAATGACGCAAAGAAACCATTTACATAAATTTTACTTACAATTTTGATTAGCGTGATAATTTGTTGAAATAAATACATTTCAATGCATTCATTGATTCAATGAATATATTTGACAGTGAATTGGAAAATTAAAAGTATTGTTTAGATGTGTAAATATTTTAACCAAATCAAAAATAATTTAAATTTAATATTAAAACAAACCTTTTAAAGCCACATAAAAGCGTCACTTAATTTTTATCTTTTAAAACTCATATTTTGAATTTATGAGAGATACAGCGAATAACATTTTTATACATATTTTCATGTTGAACATAACTTTTGCACATGCGATTATAAATAGAACAAAAATAAAATGATGAAATAAATAATACAAATAAATATTTTTTAATAAATAGCTGAGCGTCACTGAAAATTTTACATCATTATTTTTAAAGATCCATATGTAGGCTTCTTAGAGCCATAAGATAAAGCGCTGCGTCAAACTTTTAACCCGTTAATGATTTTTGTATTGATCTATTATTCATTGAGCACAGAATTAATTTTAGACTGGAACGAAGTCTTTTTGTTATCACTGCAACAAAAAACAATAATCCAATCAAAATTAAATTCCCGCCTATATTGAACGCCGTCGCCCTCTACTGGGAAATAGGACTTACGGAATTAAAAAGGCTGTGTGCCAGAAATCATGGTCTTTTTCGATAGAACGACTTACTAAGTAAATTGGTGCCGCTTTTCGGGCTATTTTGATAAGAGAATTGATTCACCGTGCCATCTCTCCGGACTCTGGGCTTCACTTGAAAAAGGAACATCGTGGATTGAAAAATAATAAAGTCAGGTCCTCAAAGAATTCGTGTAACAGGGTGTCTACAGAAATTGTAAAAAAAATAGTTCCCTGATATTTCCATGACTTCCCTAACTATCTTTATAAGGCTTCCCAAATTTCTATTATTAACAATACACACAATGTATTTTTTAATATATGCTGCTTCATAATGACTTCCTTTAGAGCCGAAAACTACAGGGGACTGTTAAAAATTAAAATACTGAACTGAGATAAGGAGTCCAGTTTCTTCTTATTTCCTTTTCACCATCCCTCTCAACCCTGTCTCATGTACTGTTCTTCGCACCCTTATCTCCGAGGTCAAGAAGGTTACGCTACAGACTGTTTTTTTTTTCTTTTCGAATAACTTACTTTATGGAAGATTATTAGATTTGATTCATAAAAGTTGTTAATGTGATTAATTAGTAATTCATATAACCGGTATTTTTTGTATGTGTGTTGGAGGGGGGAGGGGGGAAGGCAAATATGCGTAAAAGGCAAGAGGCAGTGGCGTATGCAAACGAAATATTTTATAAAATTCTTAGCGAGCGAGTATTTAGGCTAATTTCAAAAAATGTCAGAATAAAACTGTATCAGGTGCTCCTCAAATGCGCACAATAAAATCAAAAGACCCTCCCCCCCCCCCCCCATTCAAGAAAGTTTCGAAAAGGTGCCACTGCCCTATTTAACTAAGCAATAATGCGTAAAATTTGTTTTTATCGTCAATTTGAACGTACCTAAGCAAAAAGTACCTGTAATGCTATGTATATGGAACAAAACAAAAAGGAAAAGAAGGTGGGGAAGGGGCGGTGCATTTTTAGGGAACCGTTATTCAAAAACCAGATAAGTCTCAGTCATAAAATTTACAATTTAACTTTATAGTACAAAGATGTTTATTATCCTAAGTTTTCAGAATTTCTTAGTCAGTCCTTTTTGAAATATTAATTAGTGAAAATTGCCAAAAGCAGACTTAACACAGTTTTTGATGAGCAGTACAAAAAAAAAGGAAACGGTTGTCAGGATTGAAATTTATAAAAATGAGTAGTCTTATAAGATATATATTTTTAAAAAAAATATTTAAGTTGAGTCTCATTTCCTTCATAAAAAACAATGGCAGCGCGTAATGCAGTATTTGACCTTTTATTTCTCCGGTTTTTAAGCATGTTTCTGCGTTTTTGGTCGAGATCTTTGGTCTAATGAAAATTTTATAATTACATAAAATGTCGACAATTTTAAGACTACTAATAAAAATTTTATAATTACATAAAATGTCGACAATTTTATGCTGAACATTTTGGTTTTTGATTCCTCTTGATGGGTAGAAAAATAAAGCTGTTACAGCATTTTTCGTAAAACACGTTTATCTCCCAAAAATGGCTGTATAGTTTGTTAAAAATGGCCCCTCCAAGAAGTATATGATGAAAAAAAATAATTAGTCATGTTTTTAAACTCAGAAAACTATGAAGACGTCTGTGTTAAAAGATTAGAAAAATTAAAAATGTCGAGCGACACCACCTGTGACCCTAATATGTAAATGGTTATTTTGCGTCACAGTATACTAACTAAGTGAAATGCATGCAAACGGATAGTATAACGCAATGAAATAATTTACATAAATTTTTGCCAAGGTTTTGGATAGCATGGTGCAATAGATAAACCACATTATTCAATAAATACATTTCAATGCGTAATATTAGGTTTAGTGAAAGTGATATACAGTAAAACATCCCTAAAGCGACCACGTTCCGTTCCAATAAAAATGGGTCGCTTCGAGAGGTGGTCTCTTAATGGAGGTCTTGTTTAAATCTAGATTTGAATTGTCGAAAAAAAGTAACAATTAATGTTAATAAAATTTATTTTTCCCATTAGGAAAAACTATGAAAATGTAAGTATTAAAACAAAAGTTAATTGCATAAGCTAATTACTATAGAGTTCAAGTAAAAAATGAATTGACGTTTGCTTTGATTTTATGGTTTTATCTTTTATAACTTTTATTTCCATATCCTTTCGAAATTCAGTAAATAAATGCATTTTTTTTTTTTTTGAACGGGTGCAAATAATGACGATTTCATTAATTTATGTATTTCTTTGAGAGTTTCCTGACAGAATAGGCCAGGGGAGGTTATTGACCGTCATTCTTAATTTGTCATCAGAGTTAAATTCATTACCTAAAGAGGCACAAAGGGGTTTAAACATTTAAAAGTTACCGGAATAAAAAAAATTATAATCTTGATGAATAATGCGCTTTTCGGAATTACTTTTCTAATAAAACCTTCTTCAAGCGACCAGGAAAAAACGGAATTTGTTTCATTTTCTTCAAGGAAATTGCTCGCTCATGGAGGGAGTTCAACTAGGATGGTCTCTGAATAGGGGTAAAGTTAGTATTGAGTCTATGGGAAAAAATTTCGTTTCATGAAAAAAATGGCCGTTCAGGGAGGTGGTCGCACAGGGAGGTTTCGCTGTATATGCAATTATAAATAAAATAAAAATAAAATGATGAAATAAATAATACATGGTTAATGATCAAAAGATTAAAAAAAAAATGAAATTAAATAAAATATGCTATTTGATGCAGAATTTATGGAGATAAAATCGAAAAACTCACGTTTTCTTCATATTAGAAATATCCTGTATATCATAGGTTTTAATTCCGAAACAGATGTGACTTAAAATAGATGAAAATGATGTCACTCTGAAACAACTGTTATCAAAAGTTTCCCTTTTATGAATAAAAATACAAGTTTACTTTTAAGGCTTTTTTAAAAATCCAACCTACCTAGTTCTTGGCATTAGTTTTCAATCAGAATAACCAGAATTCAGAATTTCGATAATTCAGAAACTATGTAATCCAGTTCCATTTTTCGGCAAAGTCAGACTATTTTTCAGAAAATACTTTGGAAGTTAGTGTTTTGAACCACATTTCCAGTCGGCGACAGTGAGGGAAAGGAAACAAAATACAGTCTTGAGGCAACAATCGCTTTTAACTCAAGATGTAAATTCATTTATCCAAAAAAGGAGAAAACTTCAACGACCTTAAATAGCCATTTAAGTTTTCTATCTAGTAAAGCAGAGTGTGTGCGTGCGTGTTAAGAGTTGGGGGTGTAACTAAAACACCAATATAGGTAACTTTCTTACATATAATTAATTGTCACTGAAGAAATGAGAATTTTTTCAGAAAAAAAAAAAAAAAAAAAAAAAAAAAAAAAAACGATGTTTATTACTTTTTTCTATCTTTACAAAAAGAAAGTATTGAATTCGTGAAAATTTTCGACTTCCGGTTTTCGACGGATTTATACGTTTTAGAATGTCCCGAACACGATTTGATGGTTTTTTGAAAATGTCTGTCTGTGAGTCTATCACTCTGTATGTGACAAAAGTTTTGTGCGCGCTCTATCTCAAGAACTAATGCACATAATTTCACAAAACTTTAGATTCAGTTAGACCTTAAGATATTAATGAAACTTACTTCCATTGTCACACGAAGACTGAACAGAAGTGCATGAGACTCTGAAAAAAAATTGTGAGAAGAAAATTCTGACATAATTTTCTAGATCTTTTTGTCTTGTTACCCTTTTATTGATACAATGCATAGTAAAACACTATTGAGCTAAGTTGAAAAAAGCAATAAAAGGAAAAGTGGGGGTGGGAGCTAGAATAATGGAGCAATTCTTCGTGATTTTGTTCGGATTCACAGGGATTCAGAACTAAACGCTGACTCTATTCAACTCCAGTATGATCCCTTACCTTTCCCCCTCTTAATGGTTTTCGGCTAAAATCTTTTCGGTTCTAAAGGAACAAACCGTATAACACACTTGTCCAGCTTGCTAATATCTCATTTGGAAGAAAAAACAAGAGAAAAACATAAAAATTGCTTAATATTCATTAAGTATTGGTTGACAGTTTTATAAATCCGAACTCAAAATTTAGTCCTACAACTTCGTACAGTGGCCAATGGATAGAGAGGGTGACCAGAAAATTTCCTTATTTCTGAAAAATATTTAATTGTAAGGCTTATTATCTACATCTGGCGCGATAGCTAATTGGATTAAGCTGGTCACCTGGTCAGGTTATGCTAATGTATCATTTAAAAATGGGTGAATTGCCTTCAATATAAGCACTATCGACAGAAAATGAGGAAATTGGATCACTTTAATTTGCGTTAAATATAAAAAACTCATACCATGTGTATCTTTTTTAAAAATTGGGAAAAACTTATCAACATGTGAAAAAATAGGGTATATAAAATAGACGAATCAGTCTCGTTGGCAAGGTGAAAATGCAAATATTTTCGCATATAAACAAATTTCCCTGATTTTCGAGTATTTTTAGAAAGTTCCCTGAATTTTTCAGATTGATAAACCTCCCTGATTTTTTCATGATTCCCTGATTTTCAGGTTCTGTAGACAGCCTGTGTAATTAGTTGGCCATCGACTACGCTGCGTACTGGACGTTCAAACGGACGATGTCAACGAAACAAAAATACGAGAACCCACTTACACGTATTTATGAGTATAAATTAATAGATTCATTCCGACTCGTGGGCGCAAGAAATGGGTCGGTGGGAGCCTTGGGTGTGTGTTGGGCCAGTGCCTTATTTACAGCAGGGCATTCAAAGCACAAGCCCATCGCCCCCCCCCCCCCCCCCAAATACTGCTGAAGGATTATCAATTACTGTTCAAAATCTGACGTAGTTTTAATATCTAATGGAATTTTATATTCTATTGTTTTCGTCTTGTATTTTTATAACATCGTATATTTTGTCTCAAACATCCATATTTAAATACTTTATTATAGCGAATAAAGTATGATATTATCTTTTATCACGTTCAAAATACATTTTATTTTTAATTCTTATTTAATGCTGTTCCTGTTCTCGTCCGATTATTAGGAAGTTTGTGTGCGTAGCTCGCAGGCGTCAGAACCCCCTAATATTTTAAATAATGGTAGCTTGGTATTGCGGAAAATTTATTATTAGTTATTGCATACTTTAATATTCCAGATATAAAGACCTGCATAGGAAAAAATAATCAGCACCGCACAATTTATTATAAAACGTCTATTCGTTCAAATTCCACAATTGTGAAATAACTATTTAAAAGTAAAATGATTGTCAAATTTAATTTTTAATGAATATTTTAAAGTAATTATTAAAGTCAATAGTAGTTATCTTAGTAAGTACATTTTTTAATCTTTTTTTTTAAACTCAATCACCCTGTAAGCATCTGTGCCCGGGGACCCCAAATTTATTAATCGGTTCCTATACTGGGCGACCCCCTCCCTGATGAAAAAGAGGTCAGTCAATCTCGAGTGAAACATATAGCTGGGCTGGAATTATTGAAAATTCATAAGAATCGTGCACTTTATGCCCTTTGAAATTTGGTATAGTATTAGATAGGGTCTTAAGGTTTTACGAAACCATCGCAAGCAACTTGTGCGCGACCTCTGTTGGCCTGTTAACTAGAAATCCAATATGGTTGACATCTGCATTGGTATTTTTTTATTTTTTTATAGATGGGCTTCTATTATACACAAAATCTTGAAATATATGAATAATATAATACCAATATAGAATATGATCTTTACAATAATGTGATAATAACTATTAATTATTATTAAGATGCTGCTTGGCGCAGAATGATATGAATTTAAAAGCAACGTTAAAAACGCCAGAAAATGCAAACTTTTCGCAGACTAGTTTCGGTAGCGTTTAGCGTACCGTCCTCGGTGCAAAGAATAACGGAAACTTGCTCATTTATATAGAGGAGAAGCGGAATCAACTGAGAAGCTCATTAACCAATGGGGAAACAGGAAAATACCTATACTATTCTCCTATTGGCTGGTACCTGTATTTTCCTGTTTCCCCATTGGTTAATGAGCTTCTCAGTTGATTCCGCTTCTCCTCTATATAAATGAGCAAGTTTCCGTTATTCTTTGCACCGAGGACGGTACGCTAAACGCTACCGAAACTAGTCTGCGAAAAGTTTGCATTTTCTGGCGTTTTTAACGTTGCTTTTTAATTTAAATTTATATAATATAATAATATATAATAATTGAGTAATATAATACCAAAACAGCAGTATAATATATAATAGTGCTTTTTCTGGTTTATAGGTTCTGAACAGTCTGAACAGTGACTTCAGAAAAACTACAGTGTATTTCTTCCTACACACATGAATTTAGGAAAAAAGAGAAAAACGACAAATTGGACTTTGTGTTGCTTGTGCCAGCAAGATATTCGTAAAGACTTACGATGCCTATATAAGAAAGAGTGTCATCACAACATAGGATGCACTAGAAGCAGATTTGAAAAATTTTGTTGATAATGAGGTGCCTATGCCACTTAACGTGATGGAATATTTAGATGATGGTTCTGGGATTGCGAACACAATGAAGACAAATAAGGCGATAATATAAGGAAGGTGGTGTTCGCTTACCTTTTCGTCGTAGAATCCTTTGTCGTCCGTCCTTTGAGCTCCGAGTAAGCGGTCAGTTTCCTGATCTGTGTCGCAATCTTCTAGAACAAAACCATAAAATGCATTACAAAAACAACTCGTCATAATAACAATGTTACAACATTTACTTTATTGAGACACAAATTCTGCACAGGTTATTTTCAAAAAAAGGAAAATTGGCCTTGATCCCCACTTTTTTTTTTTTTTTTTTTTTTTTTTTTTTTTTTTTTTTAATCAAGATGGAAGCAGAGGCGGATTAGGCTGAGGCCTAGGGGCCCGGAAGTAAAGGGGCCCCGGTGCTAGGATTTTCTTTATATCAGGATAATATTTTACGCAAAAGAGAAATGATGTGCAATACTGTTTGCTTACTCATTTATTGAATCTTTTAGGTCATTAACATATAGGTATGCATTCCAAATGCTATTCTACTTTTAATATTTTTTAAATTCTAGCAGTTTTTCGGATTCTAGTTTGCGATGGAGTTGCACAGAGGCTTTCGTAATCGCAGAATCCCGGACGAGATTTTGCCAGCATCTCTACATAGGATACCTTTTAAAAAAGCTATTAAGTTTTAATCAAGCATTTTGAATATTTTTGGCGCCCTGGGCGATCCACCCACCTTGCCCACTTATTCTAGTGAAATTTATTGTTAAACTAAGAAAACTCTTTTGAGGTTAGAGACTCCATATAAATGTTTATGCGTGAAAATACATTACTTACTGTAAATTCATTTTGAAAAAAAAAAAAAAGGATTCAAAATATTCAGATATGTTCTCAGAATTGCATCCTATCGGGTGATTCAAAATAGAGACTACGGCGATTATCATTTAAACCGCTGACGATAGAAATATTCTTCCATTCGCCAAAAAGCGTATAAATCAAACACAGATTTTGTTTCATAATGTTTGGTCTTTATATTTATTAAAATATGAAATATTATTTTTTATATGGCCCTTGGGACATAATAACTCAAGTTTAGAAACATATTGTTCAACGTCTAGGAAGGAAATTTAAAAAATCCCATTTTTTCCGAACAAAACTTACTGCATTATGATATTTTTAATTTTATGAAATTTCAATGTTTACCTGCACTAAAAGTACTTATTCCCGTTTTTAGTGCCAGAAAACACTAAAATATATCGCTTTGGGGGAGGGGAGGGGAGGGGAGGGATCCCCAAAAAAGTTCAGCTTATGGGTCCAGGAAATAGTTTATCGGCCTATGGATGGAAGCAGTTCAAAACATATAAAAAATCTAAAAACTAAAATGGCGTAAACAACAACCAAAAAAAAATCATAAATATATATATTTTAGCTCTATAAAGTTTATAGAGGCCAAATCCATGGGGGGGAGGGGGGCATGTATAACACTTTTACATATAAATGCTTTGTACTAAAATTTCTTTAAAGCTCAAACTTTTAAATTAAATATTTTTGTGGTTAGTGGCCGTACATAAATGATGTCACACTTTTTTTCAATATTTTTGACACCCCTCCCCCACTTTGTCACAAAGTGTCACACTTCACCGTACCCCCCCCCCCCCATTGTCACATGTCACGCTATATTACATAAACATATACTTGCAGTTCAGAAACAAAGCACTACGTTATAGATCATATTTCAAACTTTTTTTTTTTAACTTAACTATGTGTTTTAACGACATTTGTGAGCATAACAATAAAAATGATTCATGTACTTATTCTGTATGAAATAAGATTAAGGTTTATAACAAAAACGTAATTAATATACAATAGTAATAAAATATTAATACGAAAGAGCAGTTGAAAACAGTCGTATTTTGGAATTTGAAATGGAATTTAATATATTTGGATTTAAATCTACTTTATAAACACAAAATACTTTAATTTCAAAATAACTTCAAAATTTAATCTGCTGATTTTTAATGCTTTTATTTTAACCAAAATGTGTGATGGCACATTTCTTCTTACCCCCTCAAACACCCTTGTCCCAAACTGTCACAATTTCACGACCCCCCCTCCTCCAAGCGTGACATCATTTTTGGAAGGCCCCTTAGCCAACAATTATCTATCGCCATAAAGCAGCATCGATTTTTTAATCCATCATTTTCATATTTGAAAAAAAAAAAAAAAATCACTTTTCTGTTGCGACACATAAAAATTCTTTTTTTTTACACTTTCCACCACAGTTGAAAAGTGTAATTGGGTTTGTCTACGAGCTGTAGATATTCTCCATGACTTACTGATCTTTTGCGTATAGTATTTTTCACTTTTCTTTGTTTATTAAAAAAAAATGAATGTTGAAAAACTACCGAACTATGCTCGGTACACCAGGTACTAAATATTACGTACGCGAGTGCATTTCCGAGACAATATACCATTAAACTTTTTTATAACTTAATTGCAAATTAATACATCACTTTTAAAACATTTATCCGGTAGCCGAGCGCAGATTATAAATTGCCAAATATTTCTTTATGGTTACAACTGTGTTGCTAGTCACAATAACAATAAGATTGATTTTGCACCAAACCACGCTCACTAAAGTAAGCCAACTGACTGTGAAACGGTCCCAACGAAATATCTGTAACACTAAAAAAATAACGAGTGAAATAATTGCTGTAAAAAGCGCCTTTTTAATCAATACTGTGAAACTATTTTTACAGCAATAACACCATCGATGTCGGGAAGGTATTCCTAATATTTCGCGACAACTACTATGTCCCGTCCGCGCTTTCACTTTCAAAAGCGTGGAAATAAATGAATAAATAAATAAAAACTTACCTTTGAAAATATCAAATAAAGACGGTGTTTAAAATATCTTGAAAATAGTTTTTTCCCCTTTTCTTTTCGGGGGCAGGAGGGGGGGGGGGGGGGGTGAGCCATTCAGAATATGAACTGAATGAGAACATAAAAAAGCTATAAGAATTTCAAAATTTATATGTTTCACGACAGATAACAACATCGCAAATTGTAGCCAACAAAAAAAAAAAAAAAAAAAAAAAAGAAAAAGAAAAGAACGTCCAATTTTTTTTTTTTTTAAACCGAAAAACTTAACTATCTTTTTCAGAAGATTTTTTATTAGAACAATAAAGCTGGCATTTCAATCAGAAAAGAGAATTAAAAAAAATTGATTAGAAATATATAAAACGAGTGCCAAAATGTATTTAGTGATTGCACACATTATCCGATGTGTATTTTCAAATCAATTTTCCAGCTATCACCGAAACATTTTTTTTTTTCGAAAAAGCGCTAGCATTTTTCTTTCAAAACTAAAACTAAATAAAAATAAAATAAAATAAAAACAGGATCTTATATTTAAAACATTCAGGAATATAATAAAATAATAAGGTATAATGCGAAACAAAAATAGAAAAGTAAAATCCATTCAGGTACAAAAGACTTAATCAAGTTTTTTTCATATTCAGATTTCTTTCTTTCTTTCTTTTTTTTTTCACATTTCAGAAGAAATATTTCGGAGAAAGCACCATTTGAAATCTGAACTAAATGACAACGTAAAAAAAGGAATAGAAATAAAGAATTTCGAATTTTATTTCTTTCACGACAGAAAACAACATCGCAAAATGGTGTCAAGAGAAAAACTGAAATCATAAAAAGTAAATAAATAAAATAAGCGTCGAGTTTTAAAAAGCGAAAAACTTAAATAACTTTTTGAGAAAAAGTTTTATCGAAACAATAAAATTACAATTTCAATCAAGAAGGAATGCAAGAGAGAAAATTGGATGAGAAAGATTTAGATAAATACTGCACTCAAATGACGGCCTTACACATTAGATCTCTGAAACAGGCGACAATAGGCAACAGGCGATAATAGGCGCAATAGGCGACGGTTATGTAAGCATTTAACCCTTTGAAGGACAATGAGATAATTTTTATATCACTTAATTTTCATCAAGATTTGTACAAGAATTTAACATAAATTTACTTTTTATATATTGTTAAAAAATCGAGACTCACTGTAAATTGACACTAGTTCTCGGTTAAATGCATTCGATTGAGTTTCTCGGTATCATTTTACTGCCATTACCCTTTTCTTGTATTAAATTCCCTGTACGGATTTCCATGTCTTTATTTAAACATATTTTTATCTTTGTTATAACCTGCAATTTGATATACACACTTTTAAAAATCTTTTACAACTTTATTAGAAATATTAAAGAAAAAAATTTGGTTTAAAAATTGTTAATGGATTACCAGTTAAGTTAGTGGATTACCAGTAGATTCTACGTAATTTCATAGAAACTTTTTTTAACAGTGTAACTTTGGCTGAATAAAAAAAACTGAAATTGCATTTCCTTATTTTCAAATAATTTTCATTGGGAAATTCCGCTGTGAATTCAACTTATTCGTAAATGGGTTGAAAAAAAAAATCGGTGATGACTTATTTAATCAATCAAAACATAACTGTTTCCGATGTCTATTCAAGTGCTGAAAATAACGATTTTCAAAGGCTATAGTTTAATCATTTGAAAAAGTTTTTAAGACGTATCGCCTGTTTGAATCGCTTAAAAATTGCGATATGCAAAGGGCATTTAATAATTTAAATTAGTGAAATACGATGGGTATTTAAGCATTTTAAATAGCGATCGGCCAAGGCTATTCAATCATTTTAAAATAACGATTGGCGCCGGCTAACAAACCATTTAAAAATACAGTCTAATCTATTTCTATTTTTCCTATTTTGGCTGCAGTTTCGTTGTGCAGTTTGTTTTGATTTTAGGGGGAAAAAATGAGTCGGTTGTTTCCAAAATTGGAAAAAGTACACAGGTGAAACGTTAGACATAGATAGATCTACGATATCATATAATTTTTTTAAAAAATTAATTTAAAAATAGTGAAATGCAAACGAAAGTGACAAAGAATGCTTCCACTGCTTTAACGTTAGCCTTCGAATATCGTCTGCGGCGAGACTGTGGAAGTCGAAATCAATCATTTAGCTAGAGTGTGCGAGCCGCCAACACTACACATTTCCACCTATTACTACAAAAAATGAGTTTTAACAAAGAGAAGACACATAAGTCATGCTAATAATTATATTATCATAGTGTTTCTGGTAATCTGTTTGATGTATGCGAATCCAAAAAGAACAAGAAATATCATGGCAGCGTGCTCCAACTGGCAGGTGGCCAAGGGTGTAACCGACATTTCATCACCTTCATTTTTTTCTAGAGAAACATGCCATCTATTCACGTGACTTCATCGAAAAAACTAGACATTAACAACTTCTATAAAAGACATTTTTAATAGCTTCATAGATTCATGATGATGAAGCAGGTGTTTCGCAAAAAAAATTTTATACCGCATCCCAAACGGCAGCAAAATGCGCTTACCTGTAAAAAATAGGGGGTTGGGAGAAACAAGACGCAGATTAGTCAATGAATTTAATTACGTTTGTGTCAATGAACGCATTCAAAATTAAAAGGTGTCTCACTTGAAGGTGAACACACACTGTTTGTAACAAGTTTTTTTTTCTTCATTTTAAATCAACCAACTTGTCCTGCTTTCTGCGAAATGGAACGACGATATCCCCCCCCCCCCCGAAGTGTTGAATAGGGCTATCCACCGCATCCAAAAGACCACTGAGCTATACGCTCCTTATTTCGTGGTCTAACCAACATTATGGTGTACGGACAGGCCAGTATGTTAAAGAATGAGGGTGTTCTTCCACATTTTTTTAAAACTTTATAATTACCGGAAGCCAGTTTATTTCATAGCCAGGTGCTTTCATAGCGTGCCACCGGCGATTACGTATTCCTCGTACTTGTCCTCCAGTCACTGCATTTTAGACAAAGTAAAATTAATCTATTGTGTCGTTCGGAAAGTCGTGTCCGTTTGGGAAAAACAATTCGTACCGGAGAGTTCTATCATTTAATTATTAAACATTGATTCCGATATCAAATGTCTAATAATTACCGGGCAGAATTTTCCGGTACGAATTGATTTTTTCCAAATGGACACGACTTTCCGAACGACACAATATTAAAAGTCTCGCTCAAATAACTTTATTCCTATTAAGCTGTGAACGAAAATCGAGGTTCGATAGGAAGTGAAACACCTTCCACTTCTGATTGAATAAGTGAAACAAAGTTATTCGGCAAATATTCTTCAGAAATGTTTCTGGTGCAGAAGTTTGCATCACTGTTCATGAACTAGGGTCGTGCATTGCGGGGATTGGACCAAACATTAAGCTGAAAAGACCCGATGAGGGTCCGATTTCGTATTTGCGCATTAGGCGTCTTATGTGAGTGTGGTTAAAGTGTTCCCACCCTACTCGCATAGAACCAAGATGCAATCAGCAAGATTCTCACGAGAAGCTTCTGACGTAAGCCTCCGCAGACCAGAATGGAAGATATACATTTTCGCATCTCTGGGCCTTGGAACAAATTAATAAAGCAAATCAGAATTCATTTCGAAGTGACAGAGATCAAACAGATCTCGCACGAGCTGTTAAGACGGAGAACGAGTCGGACGAATGGTCTGGTCGGAATTCTCATGCCGGGTTAAGTTTACCACGAAAGCCTCATTTGCTCCGCTAACTTTGTAAATAGATCTTTCATATTATGTAAATGGTAATCCAGATACATTAAACTTATATTATCCGTTATTTATTGCCTTATTCCTGATTTACATGTATGTGAGTTGAGGTTTTGGAGTTCTCAAAACACACAGTCTGGAGTTCTCAGCAACAAGGCACATCAGCAAGCTCCCCCAATAAATCGGGTGCCCGTAAAGCCCAACCCAAGTGCAAGTATTTGCTGAGTTATAACTTTTATCAATCTGGCCTGGGAACGATTTGAGATGACAGAGTAGAGAATGGTTCTATCTCGTGAACGGGAAGGACGGCCCGTTCGAACTTCTTGACAATAATGGCCGTAGCATCGGCTAGTGTCCACAAATCCCCCTTAACTTTAAAGTGTAAATATTGTATTTATGTAATCCAGACTCATTAAACTATTATTTAGCTTAAGCTCTAGATTTCTTATCTAACATGTATTGTTTCGTATATGCGTATACAGTGCATGTAGGGAACCCATGAAGATACCCTGTAGGAGACCTGTCTCCTCTGTACCGGGCCTCCCAATAGTCCCCCGACTTAAAATTCTATATTAGCTACGATCCATGAATGCCATTTCATTTTCTATATCTTCATTTCAACAACTCCCTAAAATCAGTCCGCAAACCTCTATTAAACTCTTGAACTTATCTCGCCTCCCATTCTTAGCTTAATCACTTTTCAAAGTTTCGAGATTTTTACACCGCCATAACCTTCCAATAACGTGGCAACAAAACGATCCTTCAAAGTTGACAGGAGAGTTTGAATATTTCTGCGGCCTTCTCCACGGTACCTATCCGAGAAATCTCAACTCCTTCGACGCTGAGAAACGCACGCAGCATGTCTCGAGAAAGTTCTGAAAGCCCATCAGGGGTTCGGTCGACCGCGACCGGCTCCTGCTGCAGAGGAAGCGATAAGGAGGGGTCGGTCGGCTGGAAGGAATCGATACCAAAACTGCAGTCGAAATGAGTTTGCCATCGATGAATTGAAACAGACTCGATGAGGGAGAGATTGCCCCGGTTAAAGGATATTGAAAGGTGCGAAATGAAATATTTAAAGCCAAGAGTGGAAATTAAAAGATTTTAAGAGATCTGTGATGTTAGAAAACGCAATTTTCACTTATATTTCCAAAAGGAATGAGAGGCAAAAATTAATAAGTAGTTTGCAACCGCAATGTGTGTTAAAGTTTGTTCGGATGACGACTTCATGGAAAAGCGAACAAGACGACATACCATTTATTTCCCGTAAGATAAACAGCCTCTACTTCATCATAACTATTAAACACACACACATACAGTGGCCCTGAAAAGTGTTCGCACACTTACGAATTTCAAAGAAATAGTGCTCTATCCATTAATTAAAAATAATGTTTCAGAATGGCTATTTAATAATAAGATCTATAAGTTATTCTTAACAAAACTACATAATTTTTCAAATGAAAATCAAATTTCTAATTAATCGCTTAAAAGGCGCAAAAAGCCAACCTAGTGAAAAAGTTTCCATGTCGGGACGCGAACCCAGTATAGCGCACTGACATTCTACCGACTCAACCCCATGGAACGATACCCAGCCTGGAACTTCCCGCTATTACAGGTTGGCAAGGCTACAAAAACGCAGCACAAGATGGAATATTTATCGTGATCCATCAACATGAGGCAAACACGAAACTTAATTAAATCCAGCATCGATAGAAACTATATTAATACATGGAAATTATTCCAGAGAGAAACAATCGCCTTGCATACAATATTTCAAATGAAAATCAAATTTCTAATTGATTGCTTAAAAGGCGCAAAAGCCAACCTAGTGAAAAAGCCCCGACATGGAATCTTTTTCACTAGGTTGGCCTTTGCGCCTTTTAAGCAATTAATTAGAAATTTGATTTTCATTTGAAATATTGTATGCAAGGCGAATGTTTCTCTCTGGAAATTTTTCCAAGTATTAATAAAACTACATAAATTATTTTAAAAACATAGTAAAACATTATTTTGAAGAAATCAATAACAAAAAAGTTACCTCACAAAAGTCTTCGTACACTTAAAAAAAAATCTTTAGATATTAGTAAATATTGCAATATTTCGTTAAATTTGTACTTAATAGGATATCCTTTAGCTTCATAGCAGCTTTTAAACGTTTGTAAGAGATTTTTTTTTTTAATTTTTGCATCCATTTGCCGATTATCAGTTCGCTTTTCGTTTTAATGTCGTGTCTTCTTACTCTAACACTCCAGTTCTCTCCATATATGTTCTATTGGGTTAAATCCGGCGATTGCGGTAGTGTTTCCAGAACTTGCGGTCAATTATAGAGACATCAGAGGTGAACGTTGAAAGCTGCATACTTAGGATCGTTATCTTGAGGAGGGAAAAAAAAAAGTTACTTCCAATATCCAAATTTTAGGCTAATAATTTTAAATTGCCTTTTAAAATATTTAATTAAAGAGCCTGTTTCATTATGTCATCCATAAATACCAAATTACCAAGACCTGATGCTACCATACACCCCAACGTAAGGACAATTCCACCGCCATGCTTAACTGTTCCAACGAAGTTCTTGGGATTAAGTTCTTCATTTTTTCTTCTCCATTATATGCACATCGGAACCAAAAATGTTAAATTTGCTTTCATCTGCAAACAAGACATTACTCTAATACGATTCGTGTTTATTTATCACTAATTTTGCATACAGTTTCGGGTGAAATTGAAGTAAAGAAACGTTTTCACCAAATTCTGAAGAACGTTTGGAGCGCGTAACTGTTGATTTTTCGCAATTTTTCTAAATATAAATCTCTGATCACGTTGCGTTAACTTTGACGGTCAACCACTTCTTACCTTGTTTTCGATCCGATTTTTTTTATGCATTTTATCATGTACCGCACCGTAGAATGGGACAAATTAACGAATTTAGCAACATTTCGAACTGATTTACCACTACTATGATGAAAGATAATCCATTTTTGAAAGCTGTTAATTGTTTCTTTACGAATACGAGCCATGTTTAAATAATAAATAGAATATTACGGAGAAAGCAAGCAAACATTAAAGCCAAACGATTTTTAAATGTCACCACAATGAAAAAAATAATAATAATACAGTAAAACCCCGATAATTCGGGTTAATTGGGACCAGACCCAATCCAGATTATTGAAAATCCGGATTATCCGGAGAATGAGAAAAAATAAAATAAAACATACTTACAAAAATCATCTTTATATTAAACATATTGAATATTTACAGACAGTAAAAAAATGTTTACTTTGTAATTATAAAGTTTATAATCTTCTGCTGTGCCAGTTTTGTATACCTTTTGCGGCACGGTCGCGCATTCGCTTGAGCATAAGTAGTTCGTTGGGTGTATTCTCCACCTGACGTTCAAACTAACGTTCATTGTTCTAAATGAGACGTTGCTTCCTTATGGCTTATAACTTTTGGTTAATCATCATTGATAATGGTGTTTTCGTCTGTATCATCTCCATTTTCATTTTCTTCAGTTGTGCACAAAGTGATTATTTCGTCATCTATAAGTGAGACGTAACCTTCATTATTTTCTGCTTCTAACCAATTGCTAATGTCGCTGATATCAATATCTGAATAACCATCAATTTTTTAACATGCTCACAAAATCTTCAGGTGTAATTTCTCTTTCATTCTCGCTTATTACTCCTTCTGTTTCAAGCTTATTATTCGAGAAATCACAATTTGCAGGCCCGACTTTCGGAAAATACTCTAAACACCCTGATCCCAAGATTCCACAAACATATAGATTACTTTCTTGATATTGATTGATTTGAGAATCTCTACCACTTTATGTTCCCCATCATCTTCTAAAATTTTATTCAGCATTTGTCGTTTATAATCTTTCTTAATGCTCTGAAGAACCCCTTGATCCATTGACTGTACTAGCGCTGTCACATTAGGTGATAAAATCTTTACCGTTATGTTTCCTTTTGTCAGTTGACTTTCTTCGGGGTGTGACGGGGCATTATCAATTAAAAGGACAGCTTTGATGGGTAAGTTGAACGATTTTAAACATTTTGTAGCAACCGGAACCATAAAGTTGCCAAACATAAAGTGATACATTGCTGTTTCTTTGAAGGATAACATCAAAGAGTTTAAATAAGAATGCTTAAGGTATTCTTCTAAAGATTTCAGAAAAGACTTTTTTATTCAGAATACGTGGAGGAAATAAATGAATGTTATGGAAATTTGCCGATCGCGTTTCAAGCTTGAAAAAAAAAATCGACCAGACCGATCCGGATTATCCGGAGATCCGAATTAACGGGGTCCGAATTAGCGGGGTTCCACTGTAATAATAATAATAATAATAATAATGAAGCGACAGACAATTTAAATTAAATTTATCGAAAAATGTTTCAATGTTCGAAGACTTTTGTGGCGTGTTCTTTACCTGTCTCCTTCCGTTTTCATTTTTATATAAAAAGAAAGTCAATATTAAAAAATAATAATAATAATAAAATAAAAACAAATGTTGGGTGTTATTTAGAATAACACAAAGATGACGTGGAAAAATATTGGACTTCATATTAGACTTCAAATCCACACTGTAAAAAAAGGACTAAAAACCGGAGATTCTACTGGCAATCTAGACGCCAGCACTATTTCCTTTTTTTTACGGAAATTTTCCCCCATAAATTACAGAAAAATTTCCGTTTTTAGTGCAATCTAGACGCCAGCACTATTTCCCTTTTTTTTACGGAAATTTTTCCCCATAAATTACAGAAAAATTTCCGTTTTTTTTTAACGGAAACTTTTTTTTTTTTTTTTTTACTTCCTTTTTACTACAAATTTTTAAAATGTACGAACACTTTTGGAGCCACTGTATGTAACACTTCAGAGGTTTTTAAAAAAAAGATACTTTGTACTGTTTTTTAATACACGAATGTCTCAAAATAACTCAAAACTTTATAAACAAAGAGTCAGACTTCTCTTACACGTTGAGAGAAAATACTTCTTGTGTTTTCTTCTTTTATGCTGGGTGCATTAGCGTATCTTAGCCAAGAGATGATAAAGAGAAACAAAGGGGAAAAAAATAAGACATCAAACGACGAAGCGGCCGTAACAGAAGGAGTTGTTGGAGATTTTAAATCCTCTTTGACGGTCACAAAGTAAATTCATTTTAACAGCGACAGCATCTACACAATACTTCATTCCATGTGGGAAAAATGGTTAAAGCAGTTACTTAGCTTTCGTTAGCATGGTGGGAAGAAAGGACAGATACTTAAAAACCCCTTCTAGACTGCCCAGCAAAAATGCAAAGTTGTAATGTTTTCTCTGTAATTTTTTTTTTTTAATGCTAAAAAGAGATTATTTTTTCAATATGATAATAAAAGCTTAATTATATGTATTAATATAACCCTTGACAGTATTAAAAATTATTTAATGTTTTAAAACAGAATTATGTCACTAGTATTACCATCAACCGGGGCTACTTTGGTCCATCCCATAAAAAAAGTTTTTATTCTTTCTATTGAACAAACAATACAAAATAATTTGGAGTTTTTGCCTTTGAAAAATATTTTATACCCCACTATTGGGTATTTGAATAGTTTGAGGGTAATTAAATTTTTTTTAGTGTGATGTGTTTGTAAACAACTGTTTTCGTGTGTAAATTTTAACTCTCCAAACTTTCTATAGTGAAACAATTTGGGTAAGAGCTACAAATAAGGTAGGTGTCAAAATATCTTTAGTAACCTGTAACCCACGGGTCATCATAGTTTTTCCTCTAACTTTTTATTTTGAGAGGAAATATTTGCGTTTTCATAAAGTTAACATGAAAACTAGTATTTCGGGGTTACTTTGACTTTGTGCCAGGCCTTTTTGGGTCCGAAAATAGCCCCAAATACTTAGAAATGCCTTTTATACAACTCTTAAAATATGTTATAAGAAACCTTTTTTTTTTTTTTCAAATATTACTGTAGCAAAATGTTACATTAATTATTTTTGTTCCACTTGCTGGGGATAACATGACGGAAACTGTTTCTCGTTTCTTTAATATTAAACAATTGGCTTACTGTGTTTAAATGTTAAAAATAAAAGATTTGTTTATCCAGTTTGCAGTGTTAATTTATTAGCAAATGCTATTGCAAGAGAGTTTCAAGAAAAATGTATTCATCTACGTATGAAATGCATTAATTTTATATGAAACTGAGTGAATGGACCAAAGAAGCCCCCAGCAGGGGCTACTTTGTTCCAAAACTTTAAAAATAGTTAAAAAAAAAAAAATTCCTCTTTTAATCCATACAGTTTGCTTCATTGTTTCATGTTAATTGTTTACAACTCCATTTCGACGTTGAAAAATCACATATTTTTTAATAACGGAAATGTGAGTGGAACCAGGAAAAAGTCGCCCAAAGTAGGTTGACGGTATGTTAATTTAAATAATGCTCCTATTGCAGTGAAACCTGCAGTTTAGTGAACGGATATATCAGTCCTCGGCGGTGAAAAGGCTAGATTAAAATTTGAGAAATACACAAGAAATTGGATAATATAAAATGAAAAGGTTAATTAAATAAAACTTAATGAAAGTAATTGTAATAATAAATATGAATGAAAGAAAAATAATACAGAATTAAATAAAAACTTGCTCTACAGTCAGTTTTTTTGTTGTTGTTGTTTACGCAGCACACATAATTTTTAGCTTTTTACCATAATTTTATCCCAAAACTTTCTTCTATCTCATACATATTAATATTTCAAAAAACAGTTATAAATGTTACTACTTCAGTATTATTAGTTTAATACTATACCAACTTTGACTTTCATCTAAAATTTTTGCTTCAGTCGATAGATCAGAGTAAAAACGAGTTCATCTCGATCGTGATATTTAATAAAATCAATATTTTTCGTTATTCTGTTCAACGTCAGCTGTTTGCGAATAGCCGGCTAGGATCCGAAATTCCCGTCGCTGTACGAGCGGCTGTGAAAGATCGTGCAAAAAAGCGTGAATTTTGTCGGTTGGTTGAGGAAAAAAACACGAATTTCGGCAAAATATCGTGGAAAATAATCGCGAATTTCGTCAAACGGTTGAGGAAAACAAAATCACTAAATTAGTCAAACAATTGCGCAAAAAATCGCGAATTTCCTCAAACGATCCCGCAAAAAAATCGCGAATTTCTTCAAAGATCGCACAAAAAATCGCGAATTTCTTCAAAGATCACACAAAAAAGCGCGAATTTTGTCAATCGGTTGGAAAAAAAAAAAAAAAAAAAAAAAAAACACGAATCTCGATAAACGATCGTGGGAAAGAATCGCGAGTTTCTCCGATCGGTCGCGTAAAAATATCGCGAATTTAAGTTCGATAAATGGTCTAAAAAAAAAATCCATTGTCAATCGGTCGCAGAAGAAACCGCGAATTTCGGCTAAGAATCGCAGAAAAGAAATCGTGAAGCAATCGCGAAAAAAAAAATCACAAATTTCATCAAACTGCCGTGGAAAAAAATCGTTCGTACTTGGGCGAAGTTTGGCGAAATTTCGTTGAAAAATGATCGATTTGGCACAGAAATGCGCAGCATAATCGCGCAATTGGCGTAACTGTTCCATCACCGATATATTAGGTTGAGCAAAAAGTTCTGGGAAATTTTTTATCTAATAGTTACCAGAATTTGTATCGTATATAGGAGTACTAGTGGTATATCTATAGGAGTTCAGGACGTGGCTCCATCCGATTATGGCTTCTTTCGATCCATGCAACACCTTTCTCAAGGGCCGTCGATTTGAATCCTTTAATGAAGTTGAAGAAGCATGTCAAGAGGTTTTTCGATTCCAAGGAGCCGACACGGTACTTCCAGCAACTCCGGAATCTGGCAGAACGATGACAGAAAATCGTGGACTAGGATGGTCTCTACTTTGAAGAATAGTCCTTGTTGCTTTTGTTGTTAATTTGCGCATAACAACGCAACTTTCACAAATTTCCCAGAACTTTTTGCTCAACCTAGTATTTTGGAAATTTTTGTACTTCCACACGTCTTTAATGAGTAATTGAAATTGCTGAATTTTTATTCAACTTGCTTAAAAGTGAGAGCGAGTAGTGCTAGGCTTGGTGTCGACCAGACGCATGTCCATGTCAATGACCCTGGTTCAATCCCAGGCGTGGACGCATTTTCATTCTGTTGTCTGCACGCCTTTTAAGGGGACCGGGAAAGCCCTATCTCCGCCATGTTAAATTCACCCACTTTATGTACCTTTTTTCTCAGAAATGGTGAGAGATAGAAGTCTAGATTTTTTAGAGTGGTTAGAATAATATGATTTACGTATTTTAACAGACCATTTTCTTTCTAAGTGAAACTCAAAATTAATTATTTATTGAAAGTGATTTTTAATTAGCATTTTTGGTGAGATTTCTCTGCCTAAAATAAACAATTCTCAACAAATCATTAAGTCCCTGTGTTAAAGTATACACTATAACGTAATATAAGCATTTAAAAAAATCTGAGTTCTTAAGTTTAATAGATATTCAAAAACAGGAACATAAACATGACAAATCCAAGTTTTGAGAAAACGTCAATTAAAGATTTAAATGGCCATTGAGATCTTAGAAAGAATGAATAATTTCAACACTTATTTCTTTTTATATATAAACATGTGTGACGCATCGTTGGAAAGATAAAAGTTTAAACTATTTAATGATATAAAAAGTAAAAATCGATTTTTTGGTTGAATTTTGCTTTCCCCGTCCCCTTAAGTAAGTTGAATAAAAAAAATTCAATTTCAATTCAAAGGTGACATTCTGTTCATTCCCTCCCCAATAGAATCAATGAAACGCAAATAGCCACGAAAACAAGAAATGAACAGTAATCTATCAACGCCTTTTCTTTCTCATTTGTTACCAGCAAACATTCGATTCATCATTTGTAGTTAGTTAACTGTCTTCACATTAGCACTCAACTATCATCTATGAGATCAGCTCAAAACTTTCGCCTCTTAAAACAATCCCGGGTTATGCGTTGATAGAACTTTTTTAATTATCATCGCAATGCCAACGCTGACATGAATATTTTTTACGGGGAAGAAAAAGCCAACAACCTCAGCCGCAACGAACGCCGATTTGTCAATCAAAAAAGATTCCTCCCCGAATGACAGTGACGAATCAGAAAAAACAGCCAGACACGTTTAAATTTAGAAATAGAATGCCCGTACAAATCGAACTCATGTTAATGTTTGTCTGCTGCGATCGATATGCAATCATGATAAGAGGTTCCAATTCATAAGATACCTATAACAACACTTTTAACAAATTGAAGTAATTGTAAATAAATAATTAGTAAAAAATGTTTTGTATTTAGTTTTATTATAATAAATTAAAAAAGGAAAACCTTTTTTAAAAAAGAATTAAATTGCGAGTGACTTTTTTAAGACTATTTTTACCGTTGTCCAATGACACCTTTTTAAAGTTTTGATTTCTGTTTATTTTGCTCGCAGTTTTTGAATATAATAATAGGCATAAAAAAGTTTTCAATGTATTAAAAATGGTTAAGTTAAATAATGCTGTAACAAGTGATGAAATATCTTTATTAAGTTTGACGATCGTTTCATCGCACAAACGGCGACATTTTCAAAATCATTTATGATAGAAAATATTTTCACTGCAATAATAAAATACAATAATACAATACACTGTTTTTAATACAATAATTATTGCACTAAAAATGATTTGCAATTGTTTCAATCTAAAAATTACAAATAAAAAAACATAAATCGAAATCCTTTTAACACTTTATCTACTGACGGTACTTATCATTAAAATAACTTGTTATAAAATTCATAAAAAACTGTAATACAATTTAGAATGAGTTATAGATACATTACTTTATCATCTTGTTCCAAAAGCATTATTGGTTACACAAAACAATTTTTAAAAGGATGATTTTTCTTTTGCCTTTGCATCTTTTCAGCTTTCGTGGCGTTGGGGGGGGGGGGGGGGATTTTTCAATTCGGAAATATTTCTATATTTCTGTTGTAAGAACATTCTATTTGTACATTTCCTAATTCTACAAAATACTAAGAAAAATATTTAAAATAAAAGTTTTGAGTGGGGTTATAAATATTGCACAAAATCCCTATGAATTCAAATTTAATTAATCCTTCTAAATCTTTCAAGTCTTCTAAAATCCTAAAATTTATTAAATGATTATGCAAATCTTCAAATGTACTTTAAACAATTCAGGTAAAATGCTTTAGAAGATAAAATTTTCACGAATTCATAATTCAGTAGATAAAGGGTTGAAAGGTGCAATTTGACACCGTACAGATAGTGTTAATTAAATTGTAAAAAATATATATATATACAAGACAAGTAAAATGTGAGAGGCAGATTCATCTTGCCTGATGTGAATACAATTATCATCCTGTTCTCCGAATCAAATGTAAACAAAAAAGGAAATGACCAAAACTAAAAGAAATCAATGAAAAAATACAATGCAATCTATACTAATATTATAAAGAAGTAAAGTTTGTTTGTTCGTTTATTTGTGGGAGGTAATCTCTGGAACTATTGAACCGATTTTAAAAGTTATGGTATCATGTTTGTTTGTTTGTTTATTTGTAGGAGGTAATCTCTGGTATACTACTGAACCGATTTCAAAAGTAATGGTATCAAAATGATGGTGTTAGTCCCTATTCGAACATAGGCTATATTTTACGTCCATGACACTACCCCAAACGGGGATGCAGGAGCAAAAAACGTTCTAAATATGCGATTTTTGGGTTACCTAGAAACATGAAATTTGGAATAGTAGTTACTTATAAGATATAAAAGATATGTAAGAACATTTCTTAAAAAATTCGGCATTTAAAAGGGATGAAAATGCGGGGGAAAAAAAAACGTTCTAAATGGCGATTTCTATGCAATCTCAGGAAGTACCTAACCTATTTCAAAAATAATAGTGTCAAAATGATGGTGACAGCCCTTGCTCCAACATAGGCTATGTTTTATGTGGGTGCCACTATCCCAAAAGGAGTAGAGGAGCAAAAAACGTTCTAAAAATGCGACTGTTGTGTTACTGAAGGGCCTAGAAACCTGAAATTTGACATGGTAGTTGATATAAATTATCTCTAAGAATCTTTCCTTTTATTAGTTTTTAGTTCTTTTTATTAATTAAAATCTCATTTCTGTCAATCGCAGTGTAATAATGAAATTTAGTCAAACTGTGGCTTAATTTGTAATTTTTGAATAATTTTCTAAAAGTATAATTTCTTCTAATAAAAAATAGTTATTCAAATATCACTTGGCATATTTCAACTATTACGCAAGCAAAGCCGCTGGGTTTGCTAGTTCGTTACAAAATTAATATAGAGTATGCCTGAATAATAGATAGTCCCGCTAAGAGAAAACAAACAATTTTAATTTTTAAAGGAAACATTCAAATCCTCACCCATTTACAGCCGCCATTTTTGTCAAGCTAATGAGTTTTAATAAAGTATAAAAAATTAGAGCGCAAAATCATAAGTTTTGTGAATTCATAATGAAAAATCAATTTTAAACTTTTCAGAACACTGCCTGAAATTTCAGTTTGAAATTTTTATTTTAAATAAAAAATTCAAATTGAAAAAGGTCTAAATTACAGTAAGAAATTACTTGGCACAGTACAATATAAATAAAAAACAACATTTACAGCATCAAAACCCTTTATTTCCTGTTGCAAACTAGTTTCAGTAGTCATAGCGTATTCGCATCAGCGTAAAATAGGATTGCTCAGAAAAGAAAATTGCTGAAATATAGGTAGGAGAAGTGGACGAATTCTATTGGCTAATAAACTTGATCTTTGAATCCTCTTCTCTTTCATTGGCTGTTTCCTAAAATTTACTGTAATTTTATTGGCTAATGAGCTTTATCATTAAATCCGCTTCTCCTACCTATATTTCAGCAATTTTCTTTTCTGAGCAATCCTATTTTGCACTGATGACGATACGCTATGACTACTGAAACTAGTTTGCAACAGGAAATAAAGGGTTTTGGTGCTATAAACGTTGTTTTTATTTATATTGAAATTGGTCTGGTTTTGTTTACTTTAAAAACTCCTTCAAAATTTCCATTTCCCCCCAAAATTCAGAGTTTATTCCCCAAAATTCCAGGGTTTATTCCCGTTTCGTAAAATCTGCGGTTTTTGTTTTTTTTTTTGTTTTTTGGCAACTCTAAATTCCAAGCACGCTCGACAGCTAAACCGGACATCTGCTTTCTCTCTCTTCTGACCTTTACGTTGGCAACAGGACTCAATAGGTCATTGATGTCATAGATTCGTTCGATCTTAAATTCGAATGAATGAAACGCAAATATCGACCAAAGCAAGAATACACTGTCAGAAAGATTATGTTACAATACGGAAATTGTACGGGCAATCAAGACGCCAGTACTATTTCCGTATTTTAACGGAATTTCCCCCCGTAAATTCCAGAAAAAATTCCGTTTTTCACAAAATGTGTGGGGAAAAATTCCGTTAAAATACGAAATACTACTGGCGTCTTGATTGCCTGTACAATTTCGTATTTTAACGGAATTTTTTCTTATGGAGCAGAAACATGGACGCTAACAAAACGGATGGTACAAAGATTAGAAACAACACAGAGAAGTAATAAAAGATGTATGCAAGGTATAACTAGAAGAGACAGAAAAAGAATAACCTGGATAAGAAGTCAGACGAAAGTTTTTGACATCATTGACAGAATTAAACGGCTAAAATGGAAATGGGCTGGGCACATTGCAAGAAGACAAGACAATATGGAGCACAAACATCCTACAGTGGTATCCCAGAGATGTAAAACGGCCAAGAAGACGACCTCAAGTAAGATGGAGTGATGAAATCAGAAAAGTAGCCGGTGTAAATTGGATGACAGAAAGCATTGACAGAAAACATTGGAAAAATCTGGGGGAGATCTACATCCAGCAGTAGATTGAAAACGGTTGATGATGATGAAACTGTTCAGAAAAATTCGTCTTTATATACTAAATTATCCGTCATTTTTCCACAATTAATTTCCGTACTCCTAGAAAAAAAATATTTTATGCGTTAATTCTTCCCGGAAGTCTGAAAAAAAAAAGGGGGGGGGGGGTCAATTCCGTTTATTCCTCGCACGCGTGCGTATTGGCTGCATTAATACTAAATTTCGAATTTATTTTTTAAATGAAAAACCAAAAATTGAATCCATTAAAATTTCTAATTTATTGAAAAACAAACAAATAATAATATTGCTCCCGAATTTAATAAAGTAGCCCTTTTCTCATTCATTGAAACTTATTCGCAATTTATCTTTCAGATCATTAAAAAATATGTATTCGCATGTAAAATACATTCTAAACGAAAACATTAAAAAATATATATGGTATAGTTCAATCGAGTTAAAAAGATTTTATTCAAAAAAGCAATCATTTCTTTTCGAATTTAATTCAAAATATAATATTAGCATTTTAAATCTAACAATCAAATAACAGGGTGGCCGAAAAATATGGGCGCGTTGTTTGACGTTGATATTTTAAAACAAGATTTGGAGAAAAAATGCTTATTTTTTCTATTTTTGTAGTACTTTTTTATGGAATTTCTTGCGATATATTATTCATTTGCTTTCAAGGAGCGTATGAAGCCCTGTGTTCATCTATTCAGCCAGGGATGTAGTGGAGAGTATACGGTGGTATAGAGGTCTGCACGGGACGACATTTCCAGGCCCGGGTGCGGCCCGACTCACAGAAAAAAAATTCGGCCCGGACCGGACCGATACAAAAATTAAAAGTTCGGCCCGGGCCCGGCCCGTAGAAAAAATAATATTGGCCCGGATCGATAAAAAAATCTTTTTTCCGGCCCGAGCCCGGCCCGGAAAAAAGTTAAAATTTCGGCCCGAGCCCGGCCCGCCGAGTGAATTTCTACAAAACATTGATTTTTACGTCGAATTGGTTAAAAATTTGTCTCGTACGAGGGGTTCTGATCAAAAATATTTATCTTAACTTTTTTGTTCATGCTTATAATCTTGATTATTATAGAAGTGCCGCAGGCTGCGATATTTATTTTTTTAATGAATCTGTATTTCTTGTATGTAAATGTTTCAGTTATCATTAATATTGTTAATCCTTATTCCATGTATAGAAGTGTTAAAAATCTGAAAAATGCTATACAGTAAAATCTTCTGAGACGGAATTGCATAGAAAAGAAAAAAAAATGCGTTATAGACAAGTTCCCTTCTTAGAAAGTGTAAATGTATTATATATTCTTTTCTGACTTATTAGTATATTAATTTTGCATGGATCAACACGTTTTTCAGTTTAAAACAGGGTCCTGTCATAGGCAGGTTTCTTTTCACACATTTTACTATATTTTAATATGCGTAGAAATATACTATTCTTTAAAAATAATTAATTTTAATGTTTAAGTGTAGAATAATGGCGAATAAAAATGTATGCATTTTTTGCAAAAATTTTTGGGCCAGGCCTAATTTAACTGACCTTTAAATGGACCAGACCACGCTGACACAATGATTTTCATACGGGCTGGCTCAAAACTAGGGCTGAAAATTTTGGGCCGTGAAGACTAGGAATGAAACCAGGCCCGGCTCTGTACAGAAAAATTAAGTTAGGCCCGTCCCGGCCCGAGCCTTCAGAGAAAAAAAATGGCACGGGCCCGGCCCGAGTACCGTGAATGAAAATCGGGCCGGGCTCGGGTTTCGGGCCACGGGCCGACCCGTGCAGATCTCTACGGTGGCCATACACCTTCTGTTTATGGAACACCGTATACCCTCTGTTTCTCAAAAACGCTATATAGTATATACACTGTAGGGTATACCCTCTGCATTGACAGTATACCCTCTGCTTAGAGCATATGCCCTCTGCTTTTTTTATGACTACACCACTGTATTCAGCCATTGTTTAAAAGACGCAAATGGAGAAAAGACCTTCAAGGATTGTATCTGGCCAATCCTGGGATACAATCCAGGAAATACAAATCCTGGATAAAATCTTACTTCAAACTGTCCAGATCATTAAATAGACGAAATCAGTAGCAAACGCTCTCGTAAAAACGAAATTTGGCCGACCGCCTTCTGCCAATACCTGAAGAATTCGAAAATCATCAAAAAGAGAATTCCCCGAAACAACAGCGTAAGCCTGAATTCCATTGCAAAGAATATGGATATTTCTTACCAAAGAGTCCGGAAGGTTTTTAAAAACTTTCTAAGACTTCATAATTATTGGTTGTACCGCAGGCAACATTTGTCAAACGATGCCAAGCTAAACAAACTAATGAAATGCTCCAAATTTTCAAGGTGCGCCGAATGGAAGATGTTTTGTGGTGGGATGGGAAAATCTTCGCCATCGAGAACGCGCAAAACAGACAGAATGATTGGTGATAAGTCCAATGCACAGAAATACAGGAAAAAGAGAAATCGTCACGCGATTGTTTTTTTTTTTCCGAAAGGTTTAAGGATTTTTGGGCAGGAGTTACCACCAAGGAAGAAAAACCTTTAATTTTTATTGATAGAAACGTAAAGATAATGCTAAGACGTGCCAAGAGAAGTATTGAATAAGATTATGGACCCATGGAATCAAAATAATCCCAATGCAATCTTCCAGCAGGATTGGGTGTCTGCACGTGGAGCAAACGCGACTTTGACTTCATCGACCCCCATGTGCCTGGATATTTAACAAACGATGAATGGCATTGTAACAGTCTGAATCTCAAAACACTCGATTTGTCAATTTGGGGCTACTTAGAAGAAAAGTTAAAGAGCAAGAAAATATCCAGTTTGGACTGTCTGGGCGCGAACTTATGAAGGTTTCGAAAGATTTAGATCAGAGTTACCTGCGGCGCACTATCAATTCTGTGCTCCTTTGTTTGCAAAGTTATGTTAAAACGAATGGTGTATATATTGAATATAGTGTTTAAATAATGTAATTTGTTACATAGCATATTTATTTTGTTAAAATAAAAAGTATCATCAGGTAGCGTATATTTTTGATAAAATATGTTTGATATAATAGCGTTTTTTTGCACGTCCATACTTTTCAGACACCTTGTATGTCTCATTAAAAATATGTCTAATAGGTAATAATCTTTATCATCTATTATTCTATAAGTGTTAAAACACGAACCCTTATTTTGTAACGACGAAATGTCCCAGCCATTAAGTTTTAATTTCCAAGCTTTCTGAACGAGAAATTGAACAACAAGCCTTCCCAATCCCCTATTTGAAGAAAACCCGTATTTTCATTTTAAACTCGCCTTTAGCCAAGTGCACGTTGGCCGAGTGGTTAACCCGGTAATTCTCCGTCAATTACAACCTCGCGTTTCGGAGCTTAACTCTCGGTTGAATGCGAAATCCAATTCTCCGTTTACCCAACATGACGAAATTCGAGGTAAATACTAACCTGGGGTTGACTTACTCAACCAAGCTCTGGTTGGTAGGTTAGTGAACCGCGCATGCCTAGTAGAAAGAAAGATGGCGGTCGTTTTAAATTGTGCGCTGATGCTTCTTTTTTAAAAAAAAAAGCTTTTTGGAATTTACTAATTAAACGAAGCATTAATTATTAAAGATGGTATTATAAAAGAATGTGTCACTTACATTTTTCCCCTTTTATTTTGGATATTTTTGCTCTATGAATGCAAAATTATACTAATTTGTGTGTCGAAAATGAAGCTTCAAATTTTATTGATTTACAAAGTATTTTTTGGTGGCGCCATCTAACAAATCTAAATGGAAATATGTTCTTTCAATACCAATTTTGTAAAAATATATGATTCAAAACTCTTTCTTTCTCTCTCTCTTTTTTAATAATAATGAAAAAATAGAAAACAAATTTTCTTCCATTTGAGTCCCTCGTTCATAGTTGCTTAAAGCACGAATTTTCTACCGATTTGTGTATATGTGATCAATTGTTCATAATAGATAAATAATTATTTTTTTATTACATACTTAGTAAGTTTGAAATAATGATTTTTGTTTTAAAGAAACATTTTTTCAGAAGATTTTTTTTTTTTTATATAATTTCGCAATACATCAAGAATATTAATACATGTTCTCGGCCTTCTTCTAAAGTTATTAAACATGATCTCTAAAAAAATGTGTAATAATCAACACAGGATTTTCTAAGGCCTCGTTTTTTTTTTTTTTTTTTTTTTTTTTTTTTTTGCTACCGGCATGCTGTTTTATCCAAGATATTTTAATTGAATCTGTACAGACATTTGTTAAATAAAATATATATGCATTAGAAATAATTATATGAAAATATCTTCATATCTAATATTCATTGTAAAAAATAAATAAATAAACCTATTGCATTATTTACTTTTATTCTACTTAATACTACTAGTATGATCAGATAATTGTTTATTAAACTTACATTAAAGAAAATGATTTTTTTAATCAAGATATTTTTTAATCAACTGTTTTTTAAGAATTTTATTGTTAAGAATTTTATTGAAACTTTTGTTCTGTAAACGAACAAAATCATGAAATCAAAATGATAATTGCACATTTACTTATAAGAATTTTTTATTTAAAAATTAAACATGATAAGTATATGCCTTTCGTTTATTAAACTTACATTAAAGAAAATGATTTTTTTAAATCAAGATATTTTTTAATCAACTGTTTTTTAAGAATTTTATTGTGAAGAATTTTATTGAAACTTTTGTTCTGTAAACGAACAAAATCATGAAATCAAAATGGTAATTGCACATTTACTTATAAGAATTTTTTATTTAAAAATTAAACATGATAAGTATATGCATTTTGTTTATTAAACTTACATTAAAGAAAATGATTTTTTTAATCAAGATATTTTTTAATCAACTGTTTTTTAAGAATTTTATTGTTAAGAATTTTATTGAAACTTTTGTTCTGTAAACGAACAAAATCATGAAATCAAAATGGTAATTGCACATTTACTTATAAGAATTTTTTATTTAAAAATTAAACATGATAAGTATGCATTTCCAATTTCAATACTGCCTTTAGTTTCGTTATTGAAAAGAAACAGATTAAGATGGTGTCAAGGAAGGACAGAACTCGCAGAGAGGATTGCTAGGCCATGTGATTCCTTTGGCCAATCAACTACGCAGATTTCAAGCGAGAGTTGACTAACTCAGGTCGACTAATCGGGGCTTGAAAGTTATCGATGAATTCGAAATATTAACCGGCAGTTAGATTTGTCAACCGAAGGTTTCTCAACTGAGAGTTGAACCGCGAGTTAAAGGTTGGTGGAGAATCGACCGGTAAGAGGCTCGATTCGAAACGCGTGGACCCAGGTTCAAGTGGAGCCACGGAAGAAACAATAGGCCTTTTTTTTTTAACTCCTTTTTTCAGATTACGGAAATTTTCTGTCCTAGAATTAAAACAACGAACGAAAATTTCTTCAAACCTCTGGAATATTTCCTGAGAGTGTAGCAATGCATCAATGTAGTGTTGAATTGTGTTGAATTCAGACTTTTTTTTTTTTCGGGAGAGAATTTTTTAGAAGGTTGGGGGGGGGGGGGAGGAGATTTGAATTTCCGAACCATTACCGAGTACGAAATCTTATATCTTCCGGGCAGGACCCATTTGGGTGCTCCCCGGGTTATTTTATTCATCACTGAATCAAAGTCTTTCCAATCTTAATGTGTTACAAGCAAACATAGATTCGTGATAGTTAACTGCCTTCACTGCAGCCTAAAATACATCGATCCGCTAAAAACGTTTGCCTTTTAAAATATCACATCACACAGTTATTATTATTATTATTATTATTATTATTATTATTACAATTACCACCGTAAAGCTTAAAAGCCAACAACCTCAGCTGCAATCGACACCGATTTGTCAATCAAAAAAGAATTCTTGGCGATTGACACTGATGAAATGAAATAAAAAAAAATGAACATCAGACACGTTTAAATTT
This sequence comes from Maratus speciosus, assembly GCA_963932465.1. NCBI lineage: Eukaryota > Metazoa > Arthropoda > Arachnida > Araneae > Salticidae > Maratus > Maratus speciosus. The sequence continues at coordinate 612,017,823 of OZ010790.1, read as the reverse complement.
AGAACATCTAGTACTCATAATGCAAGTCTGACGCGATCGATAGAGTATAACGAGCGAAGGGAGGCAAACAGTCTGGCTTGAGGAGACACGGTCGAGGGGGCACGCTAAGCTAGAGACTAATAACGAAGGACTGGAGTCGTGACCGAAAGAACTAGAGCACTATAGTACATGATTAGATACTAAGGTAGGACAGGAACTAGCATTTTTAAACATTGCCTGAAACTATTAAAGGAGACTCAAATCCCATGCTAACTAGCCGGAAAATTTGAGAAGAGGTACTACTTCTTTAACCCTTTGTGACAGCACAACTCCGATTTTAAAAGTATTGACTTAGATGTTAGAATACTTTGTTTTAAGTTGTAAAAAATAATTTTAAAAAATGTAGAACATAAAAATCAAAAGTTATTGACGTTTTTGAAAGGGAAAATTATTATTGTGTACATTTTTCACATTTTCATTAAACAGGAAATTACATACTTCTCATAAATACTCAACGTATAAAATAATTTAAAAAATTTAGAACATAAAAAAAATATATATATATATATTAACTAAAAAGTACTGTAACAACGTCCGAGCGAAGAAGCGTTTTTCACAGCTAAAGAAATTCCTGCTTTGAGACAGAACAAAAGGGTTTACTTCTACCTCATAGAGATAATCCATGGAATGTCGACGGGGAAAACGAGAGAAATATGCTGGTCAATTTCACGAATAGGTAAAATGGGCGAGCTTTCACTTGAAAATTCAATCTCGACTATTTTTTATCATCATTATGAAATAGCACCACTTACATTTATATGTATCTCATATACTTTAAGTCTTAAAACATTTTCCTTAAATACACGACATCTAGCAGCTAAAAATTTATTTTAAAAATAATAGGAAAGTAGGGATGCACAGAATATTCTATTTATATTAAACCTATTCCTGAATATTCAGTTCGGAAAATATTAAAATATTTAACCTGACCAATATTCGGTTTATAAATGGCCCAATATCAAAGTATTCGATTTGCTAAATATCGAAGTAATCAGCTTAATCGAATATATAAAAAATTTTTACATTTTAGACATACAAGAAAAACTTTTACAATCTAGATTGTCTTTTAAATTTTATACGTAACCTATAAAATTAGACTTCCAGTCAACCATTATTCGGGCTGCTGAATATCAAATTACTCGATATAACTGAATAGGTAAAAAACCTTTACAAATGGTATTTTTAGCTGTTAATAATTGAAATATTAATTCAGAATAAAGAAATGGAATCCTATTTGTGTAAAGTTATTTTAATATTATTTAGTTGCTTGAAATGTTATATTTAAAGAAAATTATTAATAACAACTTTCATAGAAATTAATGTGTTTTAAAAAAGATTTTTCTTTTCAATTGCAATCATTCAACAAAAAACAAGTTATGATGAATAAATAAAAGTTCTTCAATATTGTAAATAGTTTCTCAATGCATACAAAAATTTGAAAAGCAAAATTCTTACCCAATTACTATTTTTAACCGTCCATAAACTGGCACATTCATTCGGAATAATTAAGAAATAAAACATTTAATTAAGAGATGTTGCTCTAGTATTATTTGTTTTATTGCTTTAGAAATAATATTTCATTAAATTAATTATTAACTAGCAAGATGACCATCCGAGGTGTTGCATTTAAATTGCATGAAGTATATTTCCATTGTTTGGGATCTTTATTCCCACAACTAGCTTAAGTACCCGGCATTGCACGAAATTTTAAGAATGTAGGTTTTGAAAATATCAATTTCAAAACTTAACACACAACAAACCCTTAAATGCCTGATTTTTCAAAAGTCATTGTAATAATGTTTTTCGGCTTTCATTTTTTAAATAAATCATGGGAAAAATACTTTAAAAAATCATATTTTGTTTTAAGTATGGTTTACGGTTAAAAAACAGTTTGTTACTCATCGGGAATACTGATCTCTAATTGAAAAAATAATTTTCCTTGATAAAATTCTATAACATTAAACACACAAGAATTTTAGGAACTATAATCAGAAATAAATTTTACTTGCTCACTGCAGATCAAAATAGGTATTTCGCAAGCTTCCAAACAAAACAAAAAGAACAAGTAGCAACATTTGAAAAAATAAATCTATCTTTATTCTTAAACAGCACAAGTGTTGCCATCTACATGTTGAAAATCGATTTAATAATATTTTCAGAACGTATTTTATTGGCAACATTAGGCATTATAGCTTCAATATTATTCTAATAGTACTTTAGAGCCTAAATTGGGTATGTTGCCGAAAAGCAACACCCGGCATTTAAGGGTTAAGGGTTAAGAAAAAAAAAAAAAAAAAAAAAAAAAAAAAAAAAAAAAAAAAGGAATTTAACAAATTACAACGACCATTTGGAAAATGATTTTTTCAAAGACTAAAGTTTAAAACATAAAAAATCGCACCGAGTTGATCCTACATTACGTACGCCATGGATTAAACATTAACATTCCTGGACCCATCATGAACAAATTTTAAAAGAAATTTCAGTTTTACATTTTTCGGTACTGTCAATTTTTAAACTTCTACGGAGCTGGTCATGCATTACGTACGCTATGGATTACATTCATATTCCTGGACCCATTTTAAATGAAATTTCATTCTTAAACTTCTAAACATCCCACACTATTACTTTTTACACCGTCGTATAGAGAAAAAAATGTACTTTTGCACGCAATTTGTTTGAAAGCTGTTTCTGTTATTATTATTTTTTTTTTTGTAGTTTTTATTACTTTTTTGTCATAGTGGCAACACAAGTATCCATCTCTGTTGAAAGTAAAGGGAAAATACAGATTACTGTATAGACCCATCAGAAAACTAATAAAATGCGGGATTCAACTAATAAAACGCTTCAGATATGTTTTTGATTTCCTACCCTGACCGAGGACAACTATTTTTCCGAATGGTTAAAAAAGAAAAAAAAATCGAAGAGTTGTACATATGAATCAAACGAAAACCCACTATAAAAATGTATAAATTTATAGAACAGACACAAAATAATACAGCTATAAATGAACTTATTTCCATTCATCATTGGAGCAATCATGTTAAAATACGCCACTATTTCCGTAATCGAGTTTTTATCAGGCTTCAATACATTTTTTTCCCACTTATAGGATGTTTTATATTCATCACGTCCTTTATATTTCCCATAGGACGTAATATTCCTTTTTTTTATTCGTCAAATTAATTAAATAATTATAATTTTCACATGGAAATCATAAAACAGAAAAATTATGACGTAACATTCACTTTTGTTTTGAATTCGTCAAACTATTTTATTTTAATTTAATTTTTCACTTGGAAATCTTGCAGTAGAAAAGTTATGATGTAATATTCTCTTTTTTTAAATTCGTCAAACCATATATTTCATTTTTCACGTGGAAATCTTGCAATAGAAAAGTAATTGTTATGGTAAGAATTTTAGTGTGGATTTTTAATGGTTGGAAACAGCTAAAACGAAAAATGTTTAAATTTGATTGGAAATTGCTGTTAAATTTGCGTTTTTTTATTAATTAAAAAAACTGTAAGTTATTTCGATTCCGGATTACTTTAGTGTTTTAATACACATGTACGTCACAATTCTGGCTTCCGAACTGTGGGTTTGTATAGCATTAAAGGCAGACAGACAAATTTTTATTTTTATATATTAGATCTAGAAAAGATTTACAGCATTAATTTTATTAATAACTAAATTTCATATAAGAAATCATATTTACAATGTTTTAGTTTTATTAATTTTAAGAAGTTATTAAGATTATTTTTATTAAGTCTCTTTCCTTAAAAGTAAAGTTTACTAATGAACGGGTTCTGTTCATCAAAATAGACGTATTTATATGTTAAATAAGATGTTAAGTTGTCTTAAAATTTAACTTTTTAATTTCCTGAAATCATGGATTTTTAATAATACGAATCAATCAGGCCGAATATTTACTATTCGGATGACCCAATATTTGGTATGCGGCTTCTCTGTGTGTAGAGTTGCCATAAACCCGCAGATTTTGTGGGATGGGAATAAACCAGAGAATTTAAGGGAATAAACCCTGAATTTTGTTGAATATTGGACATTTTAAAGAAGTTCAGTAGTTAAACAAAACCACTCATTTTTCAATTTGAAAATTTTATTTTAAAGAAATTTCTGGCGTTATTCTGAAAAGTTTGAGGTAGATTTTTTCATTACGAATTTACAAAACTTACCACTTTGCGCTCTAAGTTTTTCTAATTAAAATTCATTAGCTTTAGAACAATGGCCGCTGTGAATGGGCGAGAATTTGAATGTTTCCTTAAAAATTAAAATTATTTAATTTCTGTTAGCTGGCATATCTATTATTAAAGTAGATTCTGTATTAATTTTCTAGCGAGTTGCATTGTTTTTTTCTTGCTGTTTACATGGGTTGATTCGGAGAATAGACAGGATTATTCTGTCATCTGCGTCTCTCAGTTTTTAGTTATCGACGATTAAAATATCAAATTATGATATTTTAATTTATTTTATTTACTATTTGTGCAACTTGAGCATGTATTTCGTTCATTTTCAAGTAAAGTGGGCTATTTTCTGTATTTATGTCTCTGGTTTTGTTTAGATTTTCTAACAAATATTTTGTTTACAAAAATCTAAATCAGTAAAAATATTAAAATTTCCATGCCTAAAAAATTTCTGAAAACTCCCGGGATTTTTTTTTTTAATTACCCCCCCCCCCCCCAAAAAAAAACCTGTTTTTTTCCACCCTTTGCAACTTTATGCGTGTGTCGAACACTGTAAAAAAAAAAAAAAAAAAAAAAAAAAAAAGGAGTAAATACGGAGATTCTATTTGCAATCGAGACGCCAGTACTATTTCCGTATTTTAACGGACGTTTCCCCCCGTAAATTCCAGAAAAACGGAAAATTATCTGTACTGGCGTCGCGAATGCCAGTACAATTGCCGTATTTTAGTCCCCCCCCCCCCCCCGCCTTTTTTTTTTTACATTGAATATTCGGAAAAAGGTGCTATTCGGTTCGTCCTTAATTTACACTTTTTTATTCATTCAATAAAAAAGTATGTTTTTATTTTTTTTAGGTACATACGATTTGCACAGTATCATTGAGTCGTATTTTTCTTTTTATCTCAGTCAAAATACTCCTTTTTTTCGTATTTCAAACCCATTTAACTTCGAAAGGTCATAAGCCAACGAAATAACTTACTCCACTTCTCCCTTTATAATATTATTGTTAGACAAAACGTTAACTCTCCCCTCAAAATAAATTCTTTACTGAAACAAAGAAATGCAATTTCAGCCATTATAAATGGTCGCCGTCGAACAGGATTAGGCTGGGTAACGTCGCGTCGCGTCGTTTTGTCCGAGATGAAATGTGTATACATTTGGAGCTCCATTTTTTGAAAATGTCGTGGAGGTAAATTTACTTTTTACGCAGGCTTTGGTTATTGTTTTCACGATAATGTTCCCGACTGTTTCTTTTATCCAGTTGTATTAAGTTTGCTCGGATAAGATGCTTTAGGGATACAGAAAGAAAAGTTAAATACAGTAGAACCTGTTTTATCCGAAACTCTTAACTGAAATTCTCGGTTAACCGAAATCCATTTTTAAGGATTTTTTTTTTCACCATTACATTCCTTGTGTGCAAAATCCATTTTGAAAGATTTTCTTTTTTTTAACTATCATATTTTCCTTGTGCGCAAGCGGTCCTTTCCGTACTATGGGTATACATAAATATTTTCGATTCCCTTTCTTAGAGTTCCTTTAAATTTAACTTGACCTTCCGAAAACTGCGGAGTGGAACGAAGAAAACGAACAAAGTAGCCATTCTGGAGCTTTTGAATGGTTTGCAAAAGGTTTGGCATGGCTGGAGCAGCAGAAACACTGATACTGGCGAACTAATCATATTAAAAAACTCCGTGATAGAGCTTCAAAGCAAAGGCAATCGAAACTGCGACAAATAAAACATTTTTTTAAGCTCTTCTGATACATGTAAAAGGTACTTAATTTCAAAATTAAAATTCTGGTAATTTATTCTTGTATCTATTTTGCTATAGCTTTATTTTTATCAAGCACTTGTTACCATAATAGGAAATAGTGTATATATTTTAGAGGTCTGCACGGGCCCGTACCCGGCCCGGCCCGCGGGCCGGGCCGGGCCGGCGGAATGAAGGCGAAATTTCAAACGGGCCGGGCCGGGCCGGCAGAATTAGGACAATTTTTTCAACGGGCCGGGCCGGGCCGACAGACAAACTAAACGGGCCGGGCCGGGCCGGCAAAAAAATAATTCGGGCCTGTCGGCCCGATATAAGAATTTAAGCGAAGCAGATAAAATACGAGCCATTTTCAATGAATATGATTTTCTCGTGAAGTATAAATGTGCGTCACGAGCCGATGCGAGTTTAACAACATCAATACAGAAATGTAACGTGTCCATCGTAGAGATCGGCATCGTACAGTTACAAGATGTTTGATTCCGAGTTTAATTTTTTTTCAGCAGACTCGTGCCTGGAAGGAAGTGATCTTAATCGATCTCAGGATGTGTAGAACAGTCATTTTGTTTTGTAATATTAATAGTGATAATGAACTTCCCTTAACAGTATCTTTGGAAATATACCTTAAGGTGGTTCTCATATTCACTGCTCAACAATGCAAAGCTTTCAGACACATGTTTCTGACAAAAACTTTAACTATAAAGGCATAAAATTGACAGGCCTGCCTATTGAAGGCATTTGGAAACGAATAGCTTTTTCCATATTTAATAAATTACTTACAGAGATAACAGCGATTCCTGTCACGTGACTGTACGTTTTTCTCCTTTCCTGTGCTATCGGTTCCGGAAATTCGATTCAAAACGCTAACTTTGACAGTATTTTCAGAAAGATATATTACTTTTATCTATGAAAAAAAACGACATTTACATAGCTTTTGAATAAGAATACCTGCCAATCTTACACGTTTCCGAAAAGAAAATACTTCATAAATGTGTCGAAATGTAGCTCCTTTGGATTTGAGAAAAGTCTTAAAAATGAGAGAAATATTTTCACAAATCTACTTTTTATTATACAGCTTCAAATGTTATCTTGTTTTAAATCCTTTATTCTGAACTACATTAATCTTTTAATGAATCTTTATTTCCATTTTGAAATGTCTGTAGACACGATGACTGTAAGTAATCGTTAATGTTTACTATTGTGCGTTTTCTGTTTTGCGAACATCATAGTAATGTACAATATACTGTAAAATGTTCCCATAAATATGTATGTAGTATTCATTAAAAGAATCTTAATTGTATGTTGAGAAAAAACGGATTTTTTTTTTTTTTTTTTTTTTTTTTTTTTTTGTAGAAATTGTATTGGGCCGGGCCCGTTTTCACTGATTTTTGTACGGGCCGGGCCGGGCTCGGGCCGAACTTCCAATTTTTACAACGGGCCGGGCCGGGCTCGGGCCGAACTTCCAATTTTTACAACGGGCCGGGCCGGGCTCGGGCCGAACTTCCAATTTTTACACGGGCCGGGCCGGGCCAAGACAGCTTTCGTACGGGCCGGGCCGGGCCCGGGCCTGGAAATTCCGGCCCGTGCAGACCTCTAATATATTTCTCCTTTATCTTAAAATTGAACATTCTTGATTATCCGAAAATTTCGATTTTCCGAATGAGGGTCGGCCCCAATTACTTCAGGTAATCGAGGTTCTACTGTATGTGATTTTTTTTATTAATTTATTTTTTATGTACAGTCGTGGGGGAAAAAAAGTAAACACCCCTCACTAACTCTGCAACGAATTATAGTAGAATAAAGTTGCTGGTACCAAAAGATTGGAAATGAAGTCTACTTTTATAAAATGTATATAAATTTGGCTTAGAATGACCTATACCATGCATTTTTACATCTAAACGTGTAAAATAGTCTGTATTTAAAATCTTCACAATTTTGTTCCACGTGTGGAAGTTCCTTTGAACCGCTCATGCTCTGGCACGCGCTTTTCCTTTCTCATAGTCTCTATGGGTTCATCCTCTTTCATTTTGGCGGTTGATAAGGCTGGGAATGTGTCGCAGATGTATTTAAAAATTTTTGCCTTCTTTTCGTAAGTCTTTGACATATTTTCGCTATTTTTTTTATTTTTTAACTTTGAAATTTACGAATTGCGAAAAATAGTGACGTGCTAGTTAAAAATGGAGATTACTTTCGGATTCAGCGCTAAAAAATACGTAAAACTCAATTATCAAAAGTTAAACAAAACGAAAAGTGCCCAGTTAATCTGATGGCATTGAGCTCACAGGCTATTCACACTCATTGTAAGTTACTCTTATTTCAAAGAACAATGCTCCTCGAAAAATAAATTAAAGGGGATTGGAACCCACTCCTCTATTTCCGATCTGTATACTTAACCAATGAGCCTTCAAATTTCATCAGGGAAGCGCCTTATCAGGATAGATCGATATACCAAATTTGAAGCAATTCGGATAGAAAAACCCATTTATCTAAATTAAGGGGGGGGGGAGTATTAGCCCTCATTCACCCTTTATACTTAACAAATGAACCTACAAATCTAATCAGGGAAGCGCCTTATCAGAATTAACCGGTATACCAAATTTAAAGCAAATCTGATAATCCTGCCTGAAAAGCCCACTTATCTAAGTTAAGGTGGGGTTAGCCTCCCCCCCCCCCTTTACGCAATGAACCGCCAAAACTAATCAGGGAAGCGCCTTATTCGAATGAACCTAGAAATTTTTTTTGAAGCCAATCGGATATTTCTATCAAGAGAATCATTGCGTTACGTGCATACGTACATACAGAACCTGCGGGTACATTAGCTCTCAGGCTTTGATAGTAAAAATACAACCATCCCATCTATTTTATAGTATCAGATTTTCACTATTCTTTTACATTTTATTTGAAATGCACGATTTACGAAAACCTCTGGAGAAAATTGAAGGTCATTTTCGGATTCAGTGATAAAAAATACATAAGAATCAATTATCAAAAGTTAAAAAGTAGTGCGCCGCGAAAAGATCTCAGGTGTGCCGCAAAACTTTTAAGCCAAATTGCATCATATTTTCCAAAATTAATATCTGTGATGTCCGACATTTCATATTATACGATTTACTTTAAAATAAAATTTGCTTTATTTGGGAGATTTTTCTTCTGTTACTTATTATAAGAGTATACGAGGAAACCCTAAATAGGGTCTTACGTCTCCTGAGATAAATTCTTTCAGAAAAAATCATTGTCCGCTGAAGGAAAAAAGATTATAACTTAAAATGCAGTAGAAAAGATGGTTGAAAAATAATTTAAGAGTACGCCTATCCGAAGATTTTATCTTACACGGAAAGTATTCTAATTTTTAAAAAGTCTACCTCAGATATCTCTTTAAATGTTAATGTGGCAAATTACTGACAAATTAAGATGCTTTTTCACATCACCAGTTCCTTTCCCTATATAATTTATAATTGACTCTTGGCTGTTGCCTGTAATTTCCTGTACTACTATTGATCAATAAACCTATACCTCGCATCCGCTTCTCCTCCATATATATGGGAAAATGGACAGTATTCTCGTGACGTCACAGTGGGAATCACGTGATGTAAGAATAGCAGCTAGCGCGTTTGTTTACCTTATTGCGTCATTGGATGCAACAGAAATACAGGTAAATGCATGCGTAAAATATTGCAGATTTATTTTGTACGAATTATCTTTGATCAATACTTATATACATATTAATTAAAATCCATATGTACGTATTAACTAAAATTTAAAACTTTTGTTTTATAAATAAAATGAAAAATAGGCATGCCGTTACTTTAAAATAGAGAAAAGAATTCATGTATAACCCATACCTGTCTCTGAAAAGGTCTAAAACTCCGTATAAAATAAAATATAAGCATAATTTTTTTAAACACAACGCATTTCAATGTCGCGGTTATGAATGTTATTCCCATGCAGACGAATTTTTGTAGACTCGAGCCGAAGGGGAGAATAGGGTCCTGATGACGGTATGCTGAATGATACCGAAACTAGCGCTAAAAAGGTGCTTAAAACGGTGTTTCATCTTCGTATAAATGTTAATGCATATGAAAGAGAAGTATATAAAAAAGTTTATATACATTTTATTTAAAATAATTTTCTTTTCCTTTATTCGGCTCGGATGGCCTATTTGTTTGGGATAGTAAATAAAAATTATATGAAATCATTTCTCATGTGATGACAAATAATCTTTCCCTTTTTTAAGTCATCATAATTTTAGTGTGCCGCACAAATTTACTTCTAGGTTTAAGTGCGCCGTGATGTAAAAAAGGTTGAGAAACACTGCTGTAGAATGACAGTTCATTCCGCCCAGTAGTTCTAGAATTATGTAAAAATAACTACTCGCATTCCAATTTGTTTTGCAACGATTAGAAATTAATTTAGCATTAGGAGCTCCAAATTTTTCAACCTGCATGAATCCTAAATTATCGAACAATCCCTTGAAATCTATTTCATTTTTTCTTAAAAATGACTTGTTTCTTTACTCTATCGAAACGTTCCCCCATTTTCTCCTATTTCATCCAAATTTAGCTTCTCTATAATCCAACGAAAATAACTTACTCCATTTTTCCCTTTCTAATGTTATAGTAGACTAAACGTTGACTCTTCCCTTCAAATAAATTCTTTGCTAAAACAAAGCAATGGCATTTCGGCCCTCCTCAACGGCCGCCGTCCAATGGGATTAGATCGTGTAACGTCGTTTTCTACTTCTTGAAAATGTCGAGAGGTAAATCTACTTTTTATGCAGTTTTTTTCCCTTTCATGACAATGTTCACGGCTATTTCATTTATCCAGTTTTATTAAGTTTGCTTACTCTAGAGACAGAGGAAGAAAAGGTTTAAAAATTATAAAGAATTTCGATTGAATTTACCCAGGGGTGATTCTGAGAAAAAAAAATAAAAATAAAAATAAATCTGAAATTCACAGCAAATTTTCTTAAAGGTTACAGTTGAGAGGAGAAATCCACCGCCGCAATTTTTTCCGCGATCTCTTTTGACGAAATTTGCGTTTTTTTTTTTTTTTTTTTTTTTTTTTTGCGATCTTTTCACAAACTTTGAGGGTTTTTTTCGCTGTCCTTTGAAAAAAATTTGTGTGTTTTATTTTCACGATTCTTCGCAAATTTCGTCATTTTTTCGCGATCCTTTGACGAAATTTGCGTTTTTCGCGATCCTTTGACGAAACTGGCGATTTTTTTTTTTTTTTTTTTTTTTTTTTTTTTTTTATGATTGACGAAATTGATTTTTTTTCAACGACCATTTGTCGAAATTCGCGATATTGTTTGCGTCTGAATTTTCGGATTCATGACCGATTTTTTAAAATTTTCGGAACCGAATGCCTTAAATTTTCGGAATAGAATCCCCCCCCCCCCCCCTGAATTTGTTAGCAACATTTAACTTAAACGAAGTTTAGTAAAAGACAGTTGAAAAAGAAAAAAAATCCCGCAAAAGTGAGGAAAAAAGGGAAAGTAAATAGCTTCCAATGAAATGCCCAGAACAACACCTCAAAATGGTGCGACAAGTATTTTATTATCTGAAACTAACACTCAACCCTACAACTTTTTAATATTTTAGAAAATGCATCCTAATATATTTGCATGGAAAAGAGCCATTTTCAACCCGTAAGGACATGCATCGAGTATTTTTGACCCGACGCACTTCCATCACAAAATTAAAAGTAAGTTTTTGCGGGTTTTTTTTTTTGGGGGGGGGGGGGGACTTTTAAAACAAATAAAAGTCCTTCCGGCCAGTGCCGGGAGGAAGAGGTAGCTTTCATATTCCTTATTTTAAAAAAGCCAACTTATATTATTCAAACACACGAAGCTCAATTTAGTGTAAACCGAATATAGGAGATTCAATACTAATTTTTATCAATACTAAATCATTATGAATGAGAATTTGGTTAAATTAGTCAGCTTTATCCTAGCTGCTTTTATTTAAAGTAACTTATATTTGGCTGCCAAATTCGGCGATTTCTTAAAGTGCCTGCCATTTTAAGACAACATGGTGGATGAGGCTAACCACAGAACTTGGTCGAGACCTTAGTAATTGCTGTGCACATGCTCACTCACATCGGAATAGGTTGATATATACGAGTGCTGTGGCAGGCAAAAAATCAGATTTTTCAAAATGTCACCCACATTAGAAATTGAAACTGCTATATCTGAGCTATTTTTTAAGATAAAGAAAAACAAAAGATGCTCCTGAATCCTTATATGAAGGTCAAATACTTAAGAAAGAAACCTTTTCAATTTCCAATTTTTTTGCACCTCACTTTAAATATATATATATTTTAATTTAATGGCCGCCATTTTGAAACAAGGTGGCGGATGAAGCTGGCCAGCGAACTTGGTCGAGATATTGATGTATACTATCCACATGCCTTCTTCCATCGAAATAGGCGAATACGTGTGTTATCGCGTGACAAATACAAGATCGTTTCAAAGTGTTAGCCATGCTAGAAAGTCAAAGTGCTATAATTCAACCATATTTTAAGATATAAACAAAAGAACAAATTTTCAGAAACAAAAACTGCTCCAGAATCTTTGTATCAAGGCCAATCTTTTTCTTTTTCCAATTTTTCAATACGTCATTTTAAATTTTAAATTACATTTTCTTTAAATGGCAACCCTTTTGAAACAAGATGGTGAATGAAGCTGGCCAACGAACTCGGTCGAGACATTGGTATGTACTATGTACAGACCAAGTTACAATCCAAATCGGTTCATAAATACACCTGTTATCGCGTGACAAAAGTCAGGTCGTTTTAAAATGTCAGCCACAATGGAAATTCAAAATGCTATAACTCAGCCATTTTTTTAGATATAGACAAAAGAAAACCTGCCCGGAATCTTTGTAGTAAGGCCAAACACATACGAAAAAAATCTTTATCATTTTCCAATTTTTTGGTATCTCATTTTAAATTTTAAATTTTTAAAATTTTTTTAAATGGCCTCTATTTTGAAACAAGATGGCGGATGAAGCTGGCCAACGAACTCGGTCGAGATATTTGTATCTACTATGTACACACCAAGGTACATCCAAATCGGTTCATAAATACTTCTGTTATCACGTGACTAAAATCAGGACGTTTCAATATGTCAGCTACGCTAGAAATTCAAAATGCTATAACTCAGCCATTTTTTAAGATATAGACGAAACAAAAACTGCTCCCGAATCTTTTTATCAAGGTCAAACACATAAGAAAAAAATATGTTTTCAATTTTAAATTTTTTGGTACCACATTTCAAATTAAATTTTTCTTAAAAATTTAAAACGCCGCCATTTTTAAACAAGATGGCGGATAAAGCTGGCCAACGAACTCGGTCGAGACATTTGTATGTACTATGTATGAACGAAGTTACATCCAAATCGGTTCATAAATACGCCTTTTATCGCGTGACAAATTTCAGGAAGTTTCAAAATGTCAGCCACGCTAGAAATTCAAAATGCTACACCTCAGCCATTTTTTAAGATATAGACAAAACAAAAACTGCTCCGGAGTCTTTGTATAAAGGTCAAATACATAAGGAAAAAATATTTTTCCATTTTCAATTTTTTGGTACCACATTTCAAATTTTAATTTTTTTTAAAAATTTTTAAACGCCCGCCATTTTGAAACAAAATGGCGGATGAAGCTGGCCAACGAACTCGGTCGAGACATTGGTATGTACTATGTACACACCAAATTACATCCAAATCGGTTCATAAATACGAGCGTTACAGTGTGACATAGGTCAGATATATATATATATATATATATATATATACATATGGATATATATCAATTTTGAACGGAGGGTGGTTTCGGGGTCTGGGGGTCATGATCGATGAAAATATACCAAAATTTTTTGAAATCGCTTTCCTCCGAACGGCTGCAATAGGTAGCTTTTTGTAATGAAAGCTACCTAATATATCCTGTTACTTAAAAAACGATCCAAATAATACTTTTGACTTTACTTTTTCATTTATAATGCCCCTATTTCACCGAGAAGTTAGCGAAAAAGTCCTATTGATCCGGTGGGTGTGGTTACGTCATAGAAATGAGTGCGTGTGCTGAAGGGTTAAGCGGTGTTCCATTTTATAACTCACAATCTAACCAGGTTTATAACGTTTACGCACAATCTTGTCATTTTTGACTATTCGAATACAAAAAGGCTTAAAATAGACATATAGAAAAAAGAATGAAAAATCATGCGCCAGGCATAGATCATGAAACATTTTCTAAAATGAGAAAAAGGATGTCTGAATAAACAATTTGGAAAACGTATTTGAAAACCCAATTTCAGATTATCATCCATAGTCGAACAAATATCGAAATTCTTTTCTGCAGCCCTGTATAGGAACTATGGATTTATATTTATATGTACTATATAGCATGCAAAAAATAGAGTTTAGTTAGTAAACTCATAACATAGTTGACAATTCCCCTTCATCCATTTCGAAGTCGTCCATTTCTGGTCTCGAATTCCTTTATATAGTCCTGTAAAACATCTATAGAATTTAGACACACACAGTGTAATTGGCAAAAAACTGAGTTCAGTTTAAAAACGCGTACCGAAATTGAAAACGCACTTCCAGCCGTTATGGTTCATACACAGTATTGTAAACAAAGTCTTTTGGGTGTCCCTGTCAAGAAACGATAAATGCCTATAAAGACCCTATTGTACAGGGATGTAGTGGAGGGTATACTGGGGTATACGCCATGTACCTTCTGGATTTTTTAAAGAAGCTCCGTATACCCTCTGTTTCTCGGGTTAGCATTAGCGTATACTCTAGCTGTGAACGTTCATGACGCCAGCGTATACCCTCTGCCTATACCGTATACTCTCTGCATTTTTTACGACTACAACACTGCTATTGTATAGTAAGCAACCTGTAGTGCACCTCCGTGATGTATATCCATTTCAATATGTTTCAAATAGTGTAACATCATAAATTATCCCCCCCCCCCCCTCAAGACCCTAAAGTAACGGAATTCTTTGGAGTGTCCGTGTAAACGAACTTTAAAGGCTTATACCGTAAAAAAAACCAATAAAACTCTTAGTACACTCACGGCTATTTTATTCACGGCAAATGGGCAGTTACACACACAGAAAATTAACATTCAACACTTAAGGGTGTTCTCAAATCCAAAAGGGCAACTTTCTGACATAAATTTTAATTTATTTTTGTTCGACAATGCATGAAACTAGCTGGTGTCGTTGTTCAGAAACTATGTCATTGAGCTGTTTTTTCCATTTTTTTGCAAACGCAATAGATTTTTCAGAAAATAGAGTCAAAGTGGGCGTTTTGAACCGAATTTCCGCGCGAAGGGAGAAAGAGCACTCAAGAGCGGGCGAAAAAGTGTGTCACGTGATCGAATTCGCTTATAACTCAATATGTAATCGATGGATCGAAAAAATGGGAAAAACAGTTCCATTCCAAATCGCTTCCATGACCAGGCTTTCCAATTTTATATCTGTCCGTTAAAAAATGAATTTGTAAATATGTCAAAACTTTTTGCGCTTCTTGAGCAGAAGAGTTAAGAACAGTCTTAATGGTGCATGAAGTTCAGACTTAGGTCCGGAGCGCATTCGCTCCCCGCGGTCTCTACAACATCGACCGTTCTATACGCTCGCTAAGCATCGATTCCTCGTGGAGCCTCTCCGGGCTTTGGTTCAAGAGAATTCTAAGAAGTCTCTTGACTTCCGGGTGTTTAATACGCTCTCAACGGCTGAAAGATGAAAAGTTACGACCGCTATAGTGTCTAAAAACCACTTTAGCAGAAAAGATAGTACCTCTCCAGAAGTTTTATGAGCGCACGTCTGGATTCAGGCAATTAGTGAAAGGCATTCTACTTAAGCACCATCTGGTACGTTACAGGCTACATTTTCAATACCGAACATGCTGTAGTGAACCTCAATAACATATATTAATTGCATGGCAATCCAAATATAGGCGAGGAATTCTCACATAATTTTGACTTTTAAGTCCCTGAATAATCATCCTGAAGTACATATTCTTGTGGCTTTTTTCATTATTACTAGGGGACTCTGCCCCCTACGAGCTAAGCTCGTCAACCCCCCGTTCAGACACCGCAGACTCTAACAACACGCTAATTTGACCGACTTTAAAAAGATTTCGGAAGATTGAATTATAATTTGAATCTGACAATTATAATCTGACGTAATTTTCACAAAACGTTTCTTTCTCTTTTTAATATTCACGTAAAAATACTTTTGTTAGAAATGAAATATTATGATCACCTTAAAATATCAAATAAATGTCTCGCGCAATTTTTAAATTTAAACTGTTTTGCAATATTATTTTTTGTTCATTTTACCTAATAAGTGTAATATGACGTAAATGTTGTAAATTCTCCTATTTAAGACTTCTAACGCATGTTAATGAATTTATTATTTTACAATATTCTTTCTCTTTTAAAATTCACGTGTAAATATAGTTTTTATGACGTCATTTTCAATGAGTTCCTGCTTTTTATATTTTTAGTTTATAATAGTCACGTGTAAAATAACTTTTTAATTTGAAGCAAACATTATTGTTTGCGCTGTTTATACAGTTGGCAACAGTTTAAATGAATACAATTTTCTAAAATATGTAAAAAATATCTCTCGAATTGCTGAAAATTTGAATTTAAAATAGAAATAAAACCTCAAAAATTGAGTCAAATTAAAAAACTAAATGCAGTCTTGCACACCGGGAAATTCTGACGCATAAAATAATCTAAAAATGATTAAATTCCTATGTACAGTTTTTGCTCCTATAAAACTGTTTTAGTGGAACGATTTTGTCCAACTTTGGCATTAAATATCTCTTAAAATAATTCTTCGATTTGAAAACTGTCTGCATCAGCGTATTTATCAAACATTTCTCGCCCCACCAGTGGCCGAGAGGTTCTGCTCTCGAAGCTGGTAGACGGGAAGTGCTGGGTTCGATCCCAATCGCGCCCGTCGGCCTAATCGTTCGGAGTTTTCGTGGTTTTCTTCGAGCCGTGGATCTTCCATGCGTTAATACGGATTAGGTTCCCTTAGAAAGACCCCCACGGAGGGCATTCCCCCCGGGCCTATATCCCTCGTGTAGATAATTGGCCGTCAAAAATCAACCCAACCCAACTCAAACATTTCTCTATAATACTACCGATTGTCATATTTTTGTGTGCAACAGTTTTTTTAATATTAACGAAGAAAAGCCATGCTTAAGCATTCAAATTGGATGCCGATCTGCTGGGAATATCTACGCAGATTTTCATGGGTCCATTTCAAATCAAAACTCTTTTTTTATATATAGAAGGATTCCTTTTACTGGAAAATATCCCATTGCATGACTGTATAACAATATTAACGAGATAAATAAGTTTTGGACGATGTTGGGGGGGGGGGGGGTCCAAATAGACCGCGAAATTCCTATACCGTCACGTGTCCATGTCCCTGATGCTGATTTTTAGGTGCGTTCGTAATTATATAAATACGTAGCACCTATAGTCGTCGTTCAGTCCGTCTGTCCATCTGTCCACCTATAACAGAGCAAAAACTACCTAACCGAATGGTCTGAAATTTTAAATATGTAATGGTTGCAACATTGTGTCGAGCCATTTCCAATTTTATGAAAATCGGATGTATAGTTTCATGACAGGGACAGTCAAAAGTTTTCCGCTACATGACCGCAAATGGAGAAAAAAATTATTTCAAGTGCATTTTAATGCAGTGGCGTGGCGTCCGGTCATCGCTGGATGCGGCGATGACCAAGCAATATTTTAAAACTCTTAATAAGCTTTTAAAACTCTATGATCCAGTTTTAGCAGAACATTTGGAGTTCATGTATAAGTGAAGGTAAGATTTAAAGTTTCTTTTTTGAACATTCAACCATTGAATTTTAGAGTTAATAATTTTTCACCACAAACTTAAATAATTGCGATGACCACCGAAAATTTTCACGCCACGCCACTGTTTTAATGATGTTACAGCCTTTCGAACAGAATGAAATGGATAGGCACTTATTGAAGTGCACTAAAATATTAGTTCAGTACAACATGTGGTGCAAAAAATATTTGTAAAACTAGTTATACTACGAACGCACCTCATTTGCCACGTTTGACGAGCAATTTCCAACTTGTTAAGTTTGGAGCTGTCTGTATCAAATTGTTTCAATAAAAGTAATTCGATGTCATTTTTTCCGAAACTGGGACTATTGTTTTATATAAATAGGTAGCAAAAAATCAACCTGCATACATTTTTACTGATGTTGCTATTTTTTTTAACTTTGTCCCTGGAGATTTCTTACCGTCCGTCTTGCTAAAATGATACAGAAAATCGCTTCAGATGCAGCCACAGAATTTTTTTCAACTTTTTTCTCATGCTAGAGAAAGAATGTCTAAAATTCCTTGGCAGGAAATTGACTGCAGAATTTAAATCAGCATTTAAATATCCATTTCAAGTATCAAGGTTTTTTTTTCGAAGAAAATTATTATTATTATTTTTTAATTTAATCCAATGTAAATAACTTTCTAAAAATCAATGAACATTGTGGATTTTCAAGTTTGGCTTAGCCTTAACTTGATTTGCCTAAAAATAGGTGGTAATTTTCCTATACCGTCCCCCTTTTTTTCTTACCGTCCCTTCTTTAACACCCCTTTAAGACAATGTTATATCAAAATTTTGTACTAAAAATGCTACATTGTTATTATTTCTTATTTGAATGTTCTGTGGGTACTATGTAAATTCATTATAAGTAAGCATTTAGAAAAAATTAAAAAGTTTGAGAGGTAAAACGGTAAGGAAAATTAAACTCGCAGGTTTAACTTAAACCTCAGTTAAATTTAAAAAAAAATCTTCGCTGCTGACCTTTGTTTTCTTTATTTTGAATTATTCATTCGTCTGTAAGTTTAAAATGTTATTTTACTAAGTTTAATTTCACCAGATTTTTATTCCTGAAAGTTAAAATTTTGTAAGGAATGCCTCAGGTACGCAAGTTAGAGCAAAGACAGACAGACAGATGGACAGACAAACCAAATTCGTAAACATTTTTCAACTATGTTAGAAGCTGTTTAAAAAGACTTTCAGTATTCTAAATAAAACCACGCTGTTTCTATTAATAAGAATAGGGCACGGATTTATTAATTGGCACACCATTTATTTATCTCTGAAATGCCCCCGGATAGTTCATTAAAAGCTTTTCTTGCGTCCAAAAGCATCACAGAAGCATTTAATTTTACTGCACGCACGAAATAAAATGAACCAGTAAGGTAATCAAAATTTTAAACCTAGATACTGAAAAAGTTAAATTTTCAAAATAGTGACCTTAAACAAGCAAAAAGAAAATGAGAGAGAAGAAGGAAACATTAAAGAATTTTTTAAGTTTGTGAGAGAGAACGAAATGGTTTAAAACATTTTAAGAGATTTTTTTTCTCAAATTTACCTTTTAGAAACATTTAACTGAAGCAGTGTTTTGGAAAATAGAGTTAAAGAAAGAAGATATAACATTGAGAAAATGAAAGAAAAGCAAATAGGTTCAGCTAAAATGTTCAGACTTCAGGAATAAAGTTTTGCGAAAGATTGTAAGAGTACTTTATTATTTAAACTTAGTGAAATTTCATGTTTCATTTCAAAATGCTATATATATATTATAAACCGACGCAAATCAAAATTTACAATTGTGAACATGTAAACTAAAAATGAAGTTTTATCCTTTATAAAATATATTAAAATTTATTATAATACCAAGCCAGACAAGGAATTGAATTTACAGTGAAACACTGTATATCATAAGGGTTGGGTTGGGTTGATTTTTGACGACCGATTATCAACACGAGGGATATAGGCCCTAGGGGGAGTGCCCTCCGTGGGGTCTTTCTAAGGGAACCTAACCCGTATTTAAGCATGGAAATTCATGGCTCGAAGAAAACCACGAAAACTCCGAACGATTAGGCCGACGGGCGCGATTGGGATCGAACCAGCACCTCCCGTCTACCAGCTTCGAGAGCAGAACCTCTCAGCCACTGGTGGGGCCTGTATATCATAAATAAAATCCCTGCCGGCTAGGCCTACCAGGCGATGGTAGAGTTCGAAGTTAAGTACTAAATTCACCAACAAAACTTAAATCAAGATTAGAGATAAACCCAGTTTCTTCACTAAGAATGAGCTCTACGGAACTAAACTTTTTGTGAAAATTCTAATATACACAAATACACACACGCATGTATATGGAATAGGTTTTTAAATGGCTACAGCAAATTCAGAGAACCTCAAAGTAGTGATGGGCGATTCTTGAAAATTCGACAATCGAGAAAAATCGTCATCGTAAAAAATCACAATCGATACAGCCATCGATTAATTCCTAGAATCTACAATCGAGATGTTTTACAATCGATTATAACGAGAGAGCTAAAGATAATTGTTGGAAAACTTAGCTATTATTCTGGCCGAAATTTTCATAGTAGTGATAGGGTTTGCTCGATAATTCTGCTATCGTAATTATTTTCTCCTGATTTAGGCTTAAGGGGTTACTTCAGTCAATTGAAAAGACCTGCTCGCTAATGCTAATCTTATGGAAGAAATTTATAAAGATATCTCATTTGAATTTCAGTATTTTAAAATTATTTTCTTTGCATTGGAATAAATTCCCCTTTCTTCTTTATGAAACTGCAATGTCCAAATCGCGTAACTATGGCGCATTTGATGAATCAAATAACCTTTCTACTGTTTAGATAACTCCAAAAAGTTTGATACAGTTTAAAGTTCTCCTAAATATCAAATACTGTGGAATTTCTCCATTGATCGAAAACAAAAGTTTCTTTCGAAAAACGTAAGGATAGTAAGATAAAGATAAATGCCAAGAGGGAACCTGCCTAACACGGAAACTGTTTTCCAGTACCTAGCGATTCCAACATGACTCTTTAAGTCTGTATCGAAATCCAAAATAGCTACTTTATGACACATTTAAAAACTCATTTTTTATTTTAGACGCATTAGCTAGAATCGATTAGCATTTTCTTCTTTTCGATAAAGGCAGAAGGTTTGATACAAATTAAAGTTCCCTAAATGTCTAAAGTGTATCAAATGCTGTAGAATTTCTCCGTTTATCGAAAACAAGACAGCTTTATCGAAAAACGTAAGGATAACCAGACATATATAACTACTGAGAGGGAACCTGCCTAACACGGAAATTGTTTTCCAGTGCCTAGCGATTCCAACATGATTCTTCAAGTCTGTATCGAAATCCAAAGTAGCTAGTTTCTGACACATTTACTAGCTCATTTTTTATTTTAGGCGCATTAGCTAGAATCGATTAGCATTTTCGTCTTTTCGATAAAGGCAGAAGGTTTGATATAAGTTAAAGTTCCCTAAATGTCTAAAGTGTGTCTAATGCTGTGGAATTTCTCCGTTTATCGAGAAACATAAGGGCAACCAGACAAATATAACTGCTAAGAGGGAACCTGTCTAACACGGAAATTGTTTTCCAGTGCATAGGGATTCCAACATGACTCTTCAAGTCTGTATCAAAATCCAAAGTAGCTAGTTTCTAACACATTTATTAGCTCATTTTTTATTTTAGGCGCATTAGCTAGAATCGATTAGCATTTTCTTCTTTTCGATAAAGGCAGAAGGTTTGATACAAGTGAAAGTTCCCCAAATGTCTAAAGTGTGTCTAATGCTGTTGAATTTCTCCGTTTATCGAAAACAAAGGAGTGTTATCGAAAAATAGAAAAGTAAACAGACAAATATATCCGCTAATAGGGAATTCTATAACTAAAATAAAACATCAATGGACTTCATTTTTGGTATTTTGGATAATTTTAATTTTCCAATCCTTACCAACGTGGTATTAGATGATGGGTCTGGAAAAGGTAGAAGAAACATCCCCCCCCCCCCAAAAAAAAGGGGGCATTAGGCCCCAAAATGACAGGGCAGACCAAGGATGAAAGTTAACTTCATGTAAGAGAGGACTAGGGGAAGTTGAGAATGATAAAAAAAACTAAACCATTGAATAAGAAAAAAATTGAAGAAAAGAAAAATGGTAAAAGAACAAGTGAAGCGTGTGATTAGAGCCAGACAAATGAAGAGGGGCCCGATGGGCCACAGCTGGTCCAGAATGAGTGCCCAAGTAGTCAGAATGGGTCAAGAACTTGGAGAATAGTATCTACAATGAAGAAAAACAATGAGACAAAACATTATGAAAAACAGATGAAAAATACCAATAGTCTGAGGCTAAAAGTAAAATGTTTCACTGGGCGGCGTCCCCTGGTGGTAGTAAAAATAAAATTGATACGAGAAGATAGGGGAGAGTGAAAAGACTTTATTTTGTGAATTTTATAATTTTTGGACAAACAGTATACTAAACGTTTGAAGAAACAAAACTTTAAAGCGCCCTCTTGAGGCGAAGAAGGGAGTTAAAATTAAGAAACATATGTCCATATTTTTTATTCGATTTTAGACACAATTTGATGTTAGTCTTATAATTTTCCTATGAGTGCAAGATACCGTACCACAGTACGAAAAAAACCGCTGCTATGTATATTCCTTTAGAGCATTTTAAGCCCAGGGGTCTAAAAAATTAACGGTGGATTGACAAAAGGAAGGTAGATTTAGAAAGGTTATGAGATTACCCTTATTTTAATATGTTACATGAGTGAGGTAAAATAATTTAGAAAAATCTTCTTTCCTGAGGCGACACTTAAAATCTTGAAAACACATAATTGCAGTGCAGTTTTGTTTTAACAATAGCATTCTAATATTAAGAGATATGGGACAGCTTAGGAGGGCTAAAATAAGAGAAAAATTGAAAATCAAAGACAAACTGGCGCCACCAAATTCACTAGAAAACTTCTATATCAACAACTGAAACCCGAACTGATAACTTAAACCACTATGCCTCCTAACCAATATCGGTTAATAACAAAAGCGAATGGAAAAGAACATGTACTCCTTTGGGAAATCATGATTTACACACCAGAAGCGCGGTAAGTTTGACTCTTCTGAAAGCTTCCTTTCTCTCGCACTTCGAGATATATTTTCTGCTGCTCTTCTCTCCTCGTTTACCTCGAGGAGAGAACTCTCTCGAGGGCAAACCTCTCGCTTGCTTCGAGATATCTCACCGATTGTAACTCCTCGCTTCCCATTGCCATTCTCGTTTCTCGGTCTCTGTTCAACATTTCATATGACATTGTCGAGAAAGAGAAATCAGTTTTCGTCCTTCCTCGAAATGTTACTCTCGATGATTGTCATTTCACGCTCGGCCAAGAAGGGCCGAGATGAGATATCGAGGGGTGAGCTGGACAGAGAAATAAGCATGACAATGATCTGTGAAATGAAGCTTTAATTTTCAATGTTTTTCTTATTTTAACCCTGCCAAGCTGTCACATACCCGGAGCCCTCTGATAAATATTATTTATTAAATATAAAGATTTCAAAGAGGAAGGTGGGTCGGGTGAATTCCGAGGACGTGAGAGTGGGCGGGACGCAATTTAAAAAAAATTACCGAACTCTTCCTGTGACATATTATCGAAAAGCCCTTTGACAACTCTTTCATATTAAACCTTTCTTCCGCCGAAGGTGAAATTCAGGGGGTGGGGAGGGGGCGAACAAATTTTTAAAACCGTAGCCGATTTCTATAATAAATTTAAATATTTTAGATGTCTTCCGGTAAATATTATTTATTGAACATAAAAATTTTAAAGTGGGGGCTGCGTAAATTCCGGGGCGAAAGAGTGGGCCCAAGGGGGGGGGGGGGGAGCAATTTTCAAACTTTTTTTGGACCGGTCATGTGATATGTTATCGGAAAGCTCTCGAATGACTCTTTCATATTATGAGACTTTCTTCCGCCCCTCCCCAATTTGGCTCCCACTGCGGGGGGTAGTTTTTCCGTTTTTATCATTTTAGATCGGATTTTTTTATAGAGCCCTCCGATAAATATTATTTTAAATATATGAAATTTCAGGACACTTTTCTAAATTTAGCCAAGACACCTCATGTGACATATCGTTGGAAAGGTTTGTGACTACTTATTGATGTTAGGCACTTCCGGTGGCCGTCCCCCCACTTTGCCCCCCGGGGAGACACTTTTCCAAATATAGCCAAGGCCCCTCATGCGAGATATCATTGGAAAGGTCAGTGACTACTTATTGATGTTATGCACCTCCGGTGACAGTCCCCCCCATTTCCCCCCCCCGGGGGACATTTTTCCAAATTTAGCCAAGACCCCTCATGTGAGATAACGTTGGAAAGGTCTGTGACTACTTATTGATGTTGTGCACCTCCGGTGACAGCCCCCCCACTTTGCCCCCCACCCCCCAAAGGACACTTTTTCAAATTTAGCCAAGACCCCTCATGTGAGATATCTTTGGAAAGGTTTGTAATTACTTATTGATGTTATGTTATGCACCTATGGTGTTCGTCCCCCCCCCCCACTTGCCACCCCCCGGGAGGCACTTTTCAAAATTTAGCCAAGACTTCTCATGTGAGATATTGTTGGAAAGGTCTGTGACTACTTATTGATGTTATGCACCTCCGGTGACAGTCCCCCCCACTTTGCCCCCGGGGGACACTTTTTCAAATTTAGCCAAGACCCCTCGTGTGGGATATCGTTGGAAAGGTCTGTGATTACTTATTGATGTTATGCTCCTCCGGTGACAGTCCCCCCCCACTTTGCCCCCCCGGGGTACACTTTTTCAAATTTAGCAGAGACCCCTCATGTGAGATATCGTTGGAAAGGTCTGTGACTACTTATTGATGTTATGCTCCTCCGGTGTCCGTCCCCCCACTTTGCCCCCCGGAAGACACTTTTTCAAATTTAGCCAAGACCCCACATGTGAGATATTGTCGGAAAGGTCTGTGACTACTTATTGATGTTCTGCACTTCCGGTGACCGCCCCCCACTTTTCCCCTATGAGGGACACTTTTCTAAATTTAGCCGAGACCTCTCATGTGACATATTGTTGGAAAGGCCTATGACCACTTACTCATGTTATCCACCTCCCGCACCCCTCTCCCCTCTTTGCCCCCACGGGAAGGACCACTCATGTGACATATGATTCGAAAGGCCTAAAGACCTGTGACGACTTATTCATATTATGCAGCTACTGTGTTCCTCCGCTCACTTTGACCCCCTCCCCCAAGAGATCTGGTCCGAGATTCGTTCGTTTCAAGATTATATTTTTTTACAAGATTTTGTAGTGCGTGCACACCACGCCTGGTATACGGTGTCGTATATAGCGGGTAACCTGTTCGTGATTTCATATTACAAGATTACGTATAACTTAGAAGACCCGATTAAAGGAGGGGCCCACTAGCGGGCGAAGTCACCTAGTCTTTATTAACGCCGACTCATTCCAGTTTACCCGCAGACGATTCTTGATAAATGTATGACGTATATAATATATAATATAAGATGTATAAAAGCAATTGGCAAACTGGAGTCATCGAGAAAAAACTTACACAATCGAAAAATATCGAGATGTCCATACAATCGAGAAAATCGAGAAAAACATCTCGTTATCGCCCATCACTACCTCAAAGTGTTAAAATATGTTAATATTTCCTTAGTCGGGTTTTTATCATGTTTGAATACGTTTCTTCAAACTCACATGACGTTACCTATTCACTTGCTGAGGTCTATTATATTTCCAATAGGACGCAATATATCTACCCTATATATATAAAATCCTAATGAAACGAATTTATGTAACGAATTTATGAAACGATTCTTTGAAACGACTGATTAAACAACTGATTACGTTTCACGGCGATTTCTCCTAAAATAATGAATATTTTGCGATGAAATTAACACCAAAAATCCGTATTGACCTGCAGATCTCAAAACTGGTATTAGAATTTTTAAATTCGAATTAGTTTTCGAAATATTAATTTTTTTCTAATTTTAAACACATTATACTAATGATGGCAACGCAAATTTTAATCAGAACAGATATATATATATATATATATAATTTTTTTTTTTTTTTCATAAGAAAAGGTTATTGTTTTAAACTCATTTGGCGACCAGTTTGGCCTCCCTTAAATATATGCTAAGAAATGTATCATGCTACTTTTATTCATAACTCAATTTACTTGAACAATCTTTCGCCAAATCGAAAGATTCTGATTGGCGCCAAAATGGCATTATTTTGATTGACATGTAACCCGGCTATTGTTGTTTATTTACTTTTATTTCTCTTTTAAAATTTATAAATTATTTTGTTCTATAGTTATTAATTATTTGTTTTGTTATTTCCTTTTGAAAATAGAAAATAATTAAAAAATACGGTACTACTTAGTTATTCCGTCGACCAATTTCGCCAAATTATACAAATTGACATAATTTTTATTTTAAATAACGAAAGAACAAATAAATTAGTATAACATTACTAAATATACAAATAAAACGTCGAAATAAAAATCACTTGATGACGTAAACATGTGTAACTCACTTAAAGTCAAGTGAGTGTGACATTTACGATCAATCATTATTGACATTTAATCTTATAGTTTGGCGATAGATTTTTGGTCGACGGGATAACTAGGTAATACCAAAAATGCATATGTAACTGGTATTCGAAAACAAGGTTATCGCCAAATTTCCGTTAAAAAAAAAAAAAAAAAAAAAAAAAAAAATCCCGCCAAACCTGCGGTGCGTATATGACATCTGGCCAAATGTTAAATAATGCGGGAAGAGTTCCATATTGTGTGCTGGTTTTTTTTGGCATTAAATGAATCGATGTGGTTGCGATCTTCAGCCTTTGGGGTTGCTTTTTTCTGGAACGGACTTTAATCAAATGTTTTTTGCGTAATTTTTTGCATTTAGCCTATATTTTTCGGAAAAATATATAACTTTTGTTTTAATTTGACATGTATAATAAATATAATAAAGACATAAAATTATATATAAATACATAATATTTATTTATAGGTGTATATATATTATGTATGTATAAGGTATATCTCTATACGTAATATATATAAAACTATCTGTATAAGCATCGTATTTTTTTTAACATGTGACATATATAACATTTATTAAATATATATATATATATATGTTTACAAATATTTAAAGACCATGTTTTTCTGCCATCCTGAAAATCTTTATAAGATGATAAAATAGCTTTTAGGCGCCCTTTTGGATTCCTTCGCCAATCACGCCAACCAGCACACAATATGGAACTCTTCCCAATAATGCAACAAACCATGACATTTAATTTCAACTTCAAATCAATGTTTTAATTTACCACTCGAAAAATAAAAAAAATGCTAACTGGCAATTTGAAAAAAAAACTATTGGCGAGATTTGCACCCGCCTAGCGTAACAGTACCAAGAATTCCTTGCGACCATGACAACTTTTATATAGTTTTATTCGAAAAAAAAAATTTGATTTTTTAATCAAAATGGAAAACTTTCGGCACAGATGTTATATACGGCCCCATATTGGCCGTATATAACATCTGTGCCGAAATCTGTTGCATCCTAATGGATGCAACTTACTAGTATTTTAACTGGAAATCGATATAAAATCTGACGACGTCGAAAATATTTGTGAGTCTTGTTCTTTTTTTACGAATCTTTTGACGCAAAATCCTTTTAACACGAAAAATGTTTTCGGTCCCTTCAGTTTCGTGTTAAACGTATTTCACTGTATCCATATGTCTCAACGTAGCCAATTAAGATGTGGCAAAATTGGAGGCATTGCAGTAGATGCACATAATTCAAATCACCCCCCCCCAAAAAAAAAACAAAAAAAAAAACACAGAACATTTTCAAGTAGTAGGTTAGTTCAGAATCATTTTTTGTGATTCATGATACACCTGAGCGGAAAGTAATTTATAATTATTAAATGAGAAATCCTGCCGTAAAAAGATATTTTAAAAAAAAATCGATGATTGTTTTTATTTTACCGCTCGCTGCCTCAGGTAATCACTGTTGTATCTCTTTTCTGCAAAATAATGAGACGGGATCTTTTTAACCTGCAAAAGGCAGTGAGCCGCGAACCCAATATGTCAGGTCTCGTTTTTCAAGAAAGAGAATTTTTCCAAGGTATTAAGTTGCAGGGGAGCTTTTTAAGAGTATTCATGTTTTTACTCATTTCTGCTGTCGCACATTTTTACGAGACACAAATTACAGCAGATTTAGAAAAGAGACACGTGTTGACTTTCTCATAGCGATGATGTTTATTAGGAAGAGAACTTTCCCTGGCGGAACTTTTGTTCGAATGAATGTGCGTGTTTTTTAATTGAATCTGTAAAATGTTTTCTCCAAATAATCACAAGGGAATTGCACGGCCCCGTGATGTACCTAAATGAACTGTCTCACTTCATTATAACTGATTTTTTTTTTGCTTTTAAAAATCCAAAATTATTTTAAAGTATTCAAAGAATTGATCATTCTCTATTTTGTTGCATGGGAACTGTATCAATCCTGTCTAAACTTTTAACTGTAATGAACTTAAATTTAGTATAATGTAAAAATATATGGACCTGAATCGGTCCTTTTTGTTTATTAGGGCTGTGCCATCGCTGAGCTTTCTTGCCAAGGTTTGACCACCAAAGGAAGGGGCCTCGGCCCTGACCAATGGGAAATCAACCCTTCTGCTTTACCTTCGGCTACTATTACGACACTTATTATATTAGTCGTTGAGCCAGGGGCTCGTGTGGTTTCATGTCAGCGGACTTGGTAAACTATATATTTTTGGATTCACCACAACAACAGCACCTCATTTATCCATGATACTTTCGAAACCAGGGTAGCTTATGGGCGCCATATTGAAAAATTGCCGCCGTCATTGAGTCAGGGGTTCGAGTGGTTTCATGTCAGCGGACTTGGTAAACCATACATTTTTTAATTCACCACCACAACAACATGTCATTTATCCATGATACATTCAAAACCAGGGTAGCTTATGGGCGCCATATTGAAAAATGGCCGCAGTCGTTAAGTCAGGGGCTCGTGTGGTTTCATGTCAGCGGACTTGGTAAACCACACATTTTTGAATTCACCACAACATCAGAATGACATTTATCCGTGATACATTCAAAAACAGAGCAGCTAATGAACGCCATATTGGAAAATGGCCGCCGATAAACAGGGTGATTGAAAGATTTTCTTGGTTTTCCATGCTATTAAATTAATTGGGCGATTGAAGAGACAATAAGTAAAGAAATGCAGGGGTCAAAAGGTACAGTCAATGATCTGTCACAGTCGAGAGATACTTTTGATATCGGGGCAGCATTTCTTCACATGATTCGTGAAAGAACCAAAATTAATTCTACATCCAGATCTGTCTTTGAGCAGGATCGAGAAAGACGAACGTAATATCTCATATTTACAGAACATGATTACCAATGAATGGATAAATCTAGACACGGTAATAGAATCAACTGGAGCAATGACAAATCTAGAAATTGTCGAAGACATGGCCAAAGCTCATGAGATGGGTGAAGAAGCTTACCAAACTTTCAAAAGAGAATATCTGTCTGAAGACTCAAAGCCAGACGGGTTTTCCAAACCTCTAAAAATAAAGAAGCTAAAGACATTTTTCGACTTTAAGAAGAAACATAGTGTAAAATTTAGTAAATCAGAGTTTGTTGCCTAGGCAGAAAGAAATATGTTTGCTCAGATGACAATCATTGCAGAGCGAAGAAATTTCGATATGAGAACTGTCTTTTCCTACCACATAGGGGCTCTTCCATAGTCTTTAGCAACACTTGATGGTTTAATGCGAAAAACTGAAAAATCAAACTGATGGATGTTATGACAAAATTGCGACTGCTGAAAGAATGCAAATGATACTAGTGTTAATATCATTGATGGAA
The DNA here is from genome assembly GCA_963932465.1 of Maratus speciosus. Classification (NCBI taxonomy): domain Eukaryota; kingdom Metazoa; phylum Arthropoda; class Arachnida; order Araneae; family Salticidae; genus Maratus; species Maratus speciosus. Next base: position 611,987,998 of record OZ010790.1, on the reverse strand, counting down.
TGCGTTTTATTCAAAGCTACCGCAGGAGCTACAATAATTTGGACAACTAGCAAAGAATATGTTTTCTAAAATAATAAAAGATTCTACATCCTCTCAAAGAATACATGTTGTATTTGATACATACAGGCAGGTGTCAATAAAACGAAATGAACGAAAAATATGAACTGTTGGTAATGCGATAAAAGTTATATACTCCTGGACACCCAGTACGAAAATGAAAGCAGTTTCTATCTGATGAGGAGAACAAGAAAGAACTTATACATTTCATTTCTCAAGAATGGGAAAATGAACATTGTCTGAAATAGTTGAATATATGAATGATGTACGTTATCTACGGAGAAAAATGCTATAAATTCACGGTATAACTAGTTGAAGAATACACTAAATTGACCTGCTTCTAAGAAGAGGTTATACGCGACTTTTATTTCACTCACACCATGCTTTAGCTTCTGGATTTAGAAATATTATTATTATCTCTATAGATACTGATGTAGCATATATCACACTGTTTTTTTATTTTTTAGAAAACAATTTGAAAAACTAGAAAGGGTTAATATTTGTAAAATGTGGATCCAATGACAGGGTAAAGTAAAGTACTATAACTTGAGTGAGATGCATGGACTTCTAGGTAAAGCGGTATGTAATGCATTACCTAAAATGCATTACCTGTCGGGTGCAATACAGTAACTGTTTTTGCAAGGGAAAATGATGATTCAGAACACTGAATTTCGAAATGCGCTTAAGGCGCTTGATACTGACGCTGATATAGCAGAGGAAACAAATAAGCAGCTTGAGTCGTAAGTTTTGCCATCTCTATTATGGAAAACACAAATATTCAGACATCAATGAATTGCGCTATATTCTATATATTTTTTCTGTAAAAAAGGAGTCTGTGCAGTCGCATTGCCTTCTGCCATGTAGTAATACACTCTATCTATGGGTAATGGGAGCTAATTACCACGGTCTTGTTTGGATGAAGTGCCTACAGGCTGATCCTGATCTTCCATCCCCAGATAAATATGATTGGATTTTTAATACAGATAGTGAAGGAAAGGGCTATCTAAAGGTCCAGTGGAATGGTAGTCCTCCTGCTCCTGAAGCTATTTTGGAACTGATGGCATGTTCTTGTTCAAGAATATGTGTATATCACCACCATATGCGTGTCTTTTTAATAACCTCAGATATACAAGCATATGCAGAATGTAGAATTGTTCTATGACGATAGAAAGTTATTTGGACACAGGAATGTCAACCGATGATGATGATTTTACATGAATTTTATTCGGTTAACACCACTTTTTGTCAAACAATTAAATTTAGCTTAGCCATCAAGAAAATTCTTAATTAAATAAAGAAAATTTTACTTTCCTTTTTTAGTGGTATCAAAAGCAAGCGATGGAAACACGTTTCCGAAGGGGCATATATGCACCCGTGGTCCCGAAAGGGTTAATTCTTAACAGACTAAGTACAATAGTTTCACCAGTATTAATTTTTTTCTTGAATTGCTGTGCCTTATCACATGAAAATAATATGCATTAAAATGTAAAACAAGATGTTTATACCATCGAAAATGTTAATAAATAAAGTTAAATGTAAAGATAAGTATCATATTAAAATAAAATGTTAATAAATATATAATTTGTATAACGTTTTATTCTTAACAATATTTGTTCTTTTCATTTTTTTTCATTGAAATCCATTTAATTATGTGATACTGGCAAAAAAATCATATGTATCTATGTGCGATAGATGACGCTCATTTTTTCAATATGGCGTCTATAAGCTACCCCAAATTTCATAGTATCATCATAAAATAAACTGCTTGGACCATTGTGAATCCAAAAAAGTATATATCATCAAGTCCTCAGAGATGAAACCAAAATCACTAATTTTGACTTCTGGCTCAACGACTATATCTTCTCCATGTCAGTTGCAAGTTGTTCCGTCTCCGGGGATGTGGGACATAGGTCCCTGGCGCCTCGGGTAAACCTCTTCGAATCGTCTTCGTCAAATTACGAAAGAAAGTGTTTAAAAAAGAACTGTTACATTGATTTATAATAAACCTACAAAATTAACTGAAAAAAAAAAAAAAATCCATCGAACATTGGTAAGCCTGACTCTTAAAACAAATATTACTTTAACATAAAATCACGAAAATACTATTTCTTTGTATTTATATTGCATCAAGTAATAAAATACATAAACAAATTTGCTAGTGGGGCGGTATTTTTATACCACGTGATTTCCAATGTCACGTCACATTAATACTGTCCATAAGAAGATATTTTTAAATGTAGTACAGATTTAATATATGACGTAATTTTCATCATTAGATGCGTTTTGTGTGAAATAATTTAATCATTTAAAGTTTTTTTTTTTCTCTTTTCAGATTCACTTGTAAATTATATTATTCAATTTTAAAATGTTGGGAATATTATTATTTGATCTTTTTAAATAGGACCTAATTTTCACCATTAAAAGTTTTTCACGCGTAATAATTTAATTATTTTAGACATTTTACATAAGACGATATTTAATATTTTGGCATTTTATATAGGACGTAATTGTCCCATTACATGCGTTTCGCGTGTAATCATTTTAAGGTTCTCTAATTTTTTTAATATTCACGTGTGAATACAATTTTCCTATTTCCTGATTTTAACATGTGATCCTTTAATTATTATTTTAAGTATTAATATAAAAATAAAAAAATAATAATAAAAACATATTGTAAATATATTTTTTTATTTGAAAGGATCTATAATTCTTTGCGCTGTTTTACAAGTTGGCATCAACATAAAAAAAATGACCTTTTCTAAAATATCTCTAAAAATGATAAAAAAAATGATGTTACAGTCGTTCGAACAGAATGAAGTTGATATGCACTTATGAAGTGCACTAAAATATAGTATAATATTCGATGCAAAAAATAATTATAAAACTAGTTATAGTACGAACGCACCTCATTGGCCACGTTTGACGAGCCATTTCCTACTTGTTTAGAATAGAGAGAAACATTCTTGAAATCTCGGGAAACGCCGCGTATTTTTTAATAAGTAGTAATAATATAATAGTAGTAATTTTTTTTAAATAAAGTAGTAATTTTTTTTGCGTAAAAAGTTTAACTGATCGTATGCAGCAGTTAGTTAATCAATAATACTTAATTAAAATATTTAAACGAATCATTGTAGTTCATTCAAGTCAAAACACAAACACATAGCAGCTTTTCAAAGCCTGCCTTCCTCTGTGATTCATGACGCTCCTGAGCGAAAAGCAATTCGTTATGATTAAATGAGAAATTATGTCATAACAAAACATTAAAAAAAAAATCGATTATTATTTTTGCGCTTTCCCTGCTCCAGGTCATCAGGGTTGCTTCTCTTTTCGCCGTGAAATAATAAGACGGGACCTGTAAAAGCACCGAGTCGCGAACAAATGTGTCAAGTCCAGTTTTTGAAGAGAGAATTTTTCCAAAGTGTTCAGTTGCATCGGACATTTAGGAGTATTAATGTTTTTACTAAGTTTTGTCGTCGTCGATTTTCGGTGAACTCAGCTGCAATCGATTTAATTTAGAAAGAGTTGGTTCTCAAAGGAGCGATGCGATGATGTTCATAAGAAGAGAAATTTTTTTGCGGAACTTTTATTCGAATTAATGTGCGCGCTCTTAATTCAATCTGTGAGAGAGCGTAAATTATTTTTCGTAAGATAATTGTAAGGGAATTAAAAAATGTGACTTGCTTGCACAACTGTCTGATTGGTAAATGTCAAAAATAAGAAAATATCGCTCACCCGCAAGAAAAATGACACTTCTCGCAAAAATGAATTTTGCTTTTTATTCCACTCATAGGCCTGTCATGGGCGCGTGTTGCTACATAAAACGCTTTATAAGTGTAGTTAAACGGAAATTCACTTTATTGTGCTATGTGTCCATTTTTTACCACAGGAGAGGGGTGGGTTACGTAGGGAGGTAAAATGACCCAACCCTCAAAACCTCATCTTACGTCTTCATTCTTAAGGGTTTTAAGCTTTTATGCGCGTTTTGGCCCCTGCATGCAGAGCTAAGTGATATACTATCATGTTGCAGTAAAATCATGCAAATTCCCCCCCTCCCCCCCCCCCGCCTCCCCTGTTGCCTCTCCTGTGAAATTTACTTTTGTCGAACATAGTTGAGTATTTTTTCGTAGCGTATACTGTAAAAGCACTTATTTTCGCGAGCCGTAATTTTCGCGAAAATGAAGATATCGGTGATTTCGCGTGCTGAAAATTTCGCGAATTTTATATGAACTGAACCGAAACTTGAAAAATTCCGAAACTACCTAAATAGAACCCCTTTTGCATAAGGCAATTTAAAAAACTTCCTTTTATCAGAAAAGATCTCCCCCCCCCCCCCCCGTCTCTCCCCATCGCTCTAAAAATAAATGGCTTCAAAGAAGCTGGTATAAATATTGTAAGTGAATGAGCTGCATTCTATTAGTTGTATTTAGAGATGGGAAAGCTCGGAAAAAACCCAGAAAAGTTGGGAAAAAAAACGGTTTTTTTTTCAGTATTTTTCCAAAGGCCTATTTTTCAATTTTTCCAAATTGGAAAAAAATGAAATTTCATTTATAAAATAATGTAGTCAAAATTTTATAATTGTTACATTCTGATACTTTTATTTATATTTTTTTCATGTTTAGTGTCCCTCATGAAAACCTTAACATGGAAAATCTTATCTGTAAGCAGGGATCTCTTTACAAAGAACTTGAGTCTCTTAAAGTATCCTTCACAGTTTTTTCCTCTTAAAACATATGACCTTTAACAAAATTCTTTGACTTAAAAATAGACATTTCAGAATTTTTTTGCAATTTCCAAATTAAATCCTTCACAAACATAATGATTTTAGAATTTAAAAAAAAAAAAAAAACCTGTTGTATAATAGCTGCAATAACCAATGAATCTATTATCTAGCTGTTTATACTATGTACAAAGGATCATAATGTCTAAATAAGAACATAAATATGTAATTTCTAATTTACAAAATTCCGATTACATTTTTTACATTTCATCCACATTTTTTACAAGTTCATAAGTTTTTATAAAAGTTCACAATTTCGCAAAAACATGATCGTGTGAAAAAAAAATCTAAGCAAATCTTTGGTAAGATAATTAAATGGAATTTCTCTCGTTAAAAATGAAAATTCATGTGCAAAAGTATTTCAATATTATACCAATAAATGAAAATGGTAAGATGGAAAATTTAATGTAAAATTTGAAACATGCATTTATTTTTATTCGCATGCTATAATTTTTCACTATTGTTAGAAAAATTTCTTTTGATAATAACATGCAGTTGAAATTATGTATAATTTTTTTTCTTTTCTTGAAATGCAGATTCTTAGAATTGTCTAAATGTATTTTCCAAAAACAAATCCATACAAACTTTGCAAAGAAAATGTAAGCAAATCTCTGTGAAAAATCAATTTGGTTGGTTGGTTGGTTGAGTTTTGACGGACAATTATCATCACGAGGGATATAGGCCCTAAAGGGGGGGGGGTGCCCTTCATGGGGGTCTTTCTAAGGGAACCTAACCTGTATTTACACGAAAAATATCTATTTAAAAACAATTTTTAAACATATGGAAAAATCCACCCGTTTTAAAAGTTTCATTTAAAAAAAATACAATACCGCTTTCAATATTAAGGATCTAAATCTTACTTAAACATAGTTTGGGTTATGTCTGGAAAGCTGTACCAGAACTACATATACAGGAAATGAAAATTATAACTGTGAGGGGAAGGGGGGGGGGAATAATATTGTAAAATCATACCAATTTTTAAACAACGGAAGATTTGAAAATGATAATAGTATTTATAATAATACCAGAACTACTGTAATTTGTTTCTTTTACACTGGCATCCTTTATGAGTACTATGTAGATGAGATGTACAATACAGTTTAAAATTGTTTTAACCCTTTCGAGGGCAGTGTCCTTAAAAAAGAACACCTAATTTTAATTCCAAAATTCACAAACGGCACCAAGAATATTTAATTAAAATTTTTCTATAATAATATGCTTCAAAATAAGCAAGTTCCTACTTTATAATAAATTCGTCTATAAATTCCGGTGTCAGTCGATTATTTCATCACTTAATAAACAGAATTACTCCGCACAGGTAAGGGTTAAAGCTACATTAATATTGGTTGAAACTAAAGATTTTTTTGTTTGTTTGTTTTTTAAATTAGCTCTACTGATATGATTAAACAAGTGCTACTGAAAAATCATTTCAACAGACACATGATATACATTATACAAACACTGATGTTAAATTAAGCAAGTAAAGCTACTGTCAGAATTCTGAGACTGAAAGGATAAACTTTTAAAAGCTGGCTTTCTCTCTCTCTCTTTTTTTTAATAACATATTCGCATATAAAGGGAAAATAATTTTTTTTTAGTGTGCAAAATATTGAAAAAGTTTATTATTGTATACATTTTACGAAAATCTAACTTATTTTTGAGAAATATTTATAGGAAATCAATTTTTCCTATTTTTCCAGAAAAGAACCGGGTTTTTTTTCCACCACTTCAACTTTTCCGGAAAATTTACATCTCTAGTTGTATTATTGTTTTTATTCAAGAAGTAGTTGTATAATATTCAAGAAATAGTTGTAAATATCCAAGAAATTTTTGTATTTATTTCTTATTTAAGTAACTATAATCATTAGATTTCGAAAGTGAAAATTTTCTGTTTTTCATTATTATTTGAGGCGAAAAAATATATATATTTCACGAGACTTAAATTGTCGCGATTACGGCGGGTTCGCGAAAATCGCGAAAATTAAAGCCTCGCGAAAATAAGTGCTTTTACAGTATTTGCTCCAAATATTTAAGAGTCTACACTAGTCATGCGAGATAATTCAAACGATAATGGGACAACCTATGGGAGAAATCTTTACAGATTTCTCGCTTGTATCTCAATATTTATTTTTTTATTTTTTTCCGTATAGGATACTTGAAATTAATATCTAATTTTTTTTTTTTTTTTTTTTTTTTTTTTGCTACAGTGTTTTTATATAAAAATGGATTCACTTTCAGTACTGGTTCCTGCTGGTACTAAAAAGGAAAGCGTCAGTAGATTTATAAAAAAAGAAAAGAAAAACGGTACTACTTAGTTATCCCTCCCGTCGACCCATTTCGCCAAATTATATAAATCGCCAAACCACTCACCAAATTATACAAATTGACGTAATTTTTATTTAAAAAAAACAAAAGAATAAATAAATTAGTATAACATTCATAAAAATACAAATAAAACGTCGAAATAAAAATCTCGTGATGACGTAAACACTTGTAACTTGCTTAGAGTCAGTGAATGTGACATTTACGATCAACCAATATTGGCATTTAATGTTATAGTTAGGCGATAGATTTTTGGTCGACGGGATAACGAAGTAGTACGAAAAAAACTTTAACCAAAATCGAAAAGGTACGAACGCACATTAGATATAGACCTCAAGTATCCTACTCAAAAAAAATAAATAAATAAATAAATAAATAAATAAAAATAATTAAAATACAAGCGAGAAATCTGCAAAATCTGCTTAACATTAGAGTTCGAGGTGCTTTGCATGACTAGTGTAGGCTCTTAAATTTCGTACTTGATAAACACGCATATTCTTTTAGTATCAGGGTGTTCGCTTCTTATCGTTGTCCAATAACCAATTTCTAAATCGTTCCTTTAAGAGATGCGATTCCAATTTCAAAAAATCTTTCAAATTGTGTTCTTTATTACATCAAAAGCATTTATGTAAAAATAGTTTTTACTGTAAAAGTTATGAAATTTAAGCTGGCAGTAAAAGCAGCGAGGCGTGAAAAAAAAAAGATCCAAGTCCAGTTTAACATACTGAACTTCACACATACAGCTCAAAATATTAGAATAATTACTTTTTTACAAATTAAAAATATCGTTTGGTAATTTAATGTCTTTTAATGCAAATATGCAAACGATATTTTTATTAAGAGCTTTGTTGATTAAACTTATTTATTGTCTTAAAATTAATATCATTTTTGAAAAGATTAATTGAAAAAAAATTAGTTTGAAAAGTCAAAATATTAGAATATTTATTCAAGTGGTTCAAAAATATTAGAATATTTCACATTAATTCTCCTTTAATTATCACCAATTCATAACTGGTGGCATCATTTATTAAGTTCAGACGATTTTATTTAAAATCAGTATTTTTTTTGCAGTTTGTTTGCTTTTTCGTCTTTAACCCTTGATGTACTGAATTATGAATTCATGAAAATTTAATCTTCTAAAGCATTTTTCGTGAATTGTTTAAACTACATTAGAAGATTTACATAATAATGTAATAAATTTTAGAAGGATTGAAGGATTTATAAGTGTTAATTAAATTTGAATTTATAGGGATTTTGTGCAGTATTTATAAACCCCACTCAAATCTTTTATTTTAAATATTTTTCTTAGTATTTTGTAGAATCAGGAAATGTACAAATATAATGTTCTTACAGTAGAAATATAGAAATATTTCCGAATTGAAACCCCTCCCCCCCTCCTCAACTCCAAGAAAGCTGAAAAGATGCAAAGGCAAACATAATCATCCTTTTAAAAATATTTTTGTTTTGTGTAACCCATAATGCATTTGGAAAAAGATAAAGTAATGTATCTATAACTCATTCTAAACGGTATTACAACTAGTCAATGTATTAAAAGAATTTTATAACAAGTTATTTTAATGGTACTTGTAAGTACCGAAAGCAGATAAAGGGTTAAAATGGGTCTTGTGAGTGATATTCCTGAATCTATTAAACTTCGTATGGTTGATTTGTATCGGTACGGTAAAAATCAATGTTATATAGAGAATTATTTACATTGTTCGTAATCAAGCGTTAGTAAAATACTAACACAATATTCAAAAAATGAAAAATTTCAAAATAATCGTCGAAATGGCGGCCGAAAACCAAAAACATCTGCTAGAGATGACAGGAAACTGAAGTGTATAGTTAAGGAAAACCGTTTATAAGTGTGCGATTCTTGCTCCGAAAATGGAAAGAAGAAGGAGTTGAAGTTTCTACATCGACAGCATTAAGAGGTCTCCATAAATTTAACCCTTTGCACTCCGCGTTATTTTGAGTAGGCTACCAGCAACTCGGCGTCATTTTGAGTGTGGGCTGTCAGCAACTCTGCGTCGTTCCACAGATATTTTATTCGGTCGGCACCACTTTATTTAAAGGAAGTTTCCTTCAAGTACAAAATTTAAAAAATGCTTTGATTAAATAAGGCAAATTTTATTTTCCTTTGTTACTGGTGCAAAAAACAAATTTTGCAAGGAAAGATAATGTCGTTGAAGCGGCGACAACGGAGTTTTTCACTTACCTTACAATGTCGCCAAGCGGCGACAACGGAGTGTAAAGGGTTAAGTTTGAATTTTGTGTACCGAAAACAAAAACTCTCATTACTGCAAAACGAAAGCATATAAGATTGGATTGGTGTAAATAAAGACGTTTGTGGAGCGAAGAAGTTTGAAAAAATATATTATTTAGTGATGAAAGTATGTTTTGTGTTTTATATGGTAATCAAGGTATTCGAGTTTGGAGAATGAAGCAAGAAGCATTTGATAACGAATGCCTTAAACGTTCCGTAAAATTTGCTGCTAGTGTCATGGTTTGGGGTTGCATGAGTGCAAAAGGACCTGGAAAGTTATGCATCGTCTACGAAAAGATTAACTTTCAGATATATAAAGAAATTTTGGAATATTACATGATTCCATCATCAGAAGATTTATTTGAAGATGATTTCATTTTTCAACAAGATTTAGCGTCACCGCGTACCTCTGTGTCAACTAAGAATTGTTTCCGCCAACGCAACATTAAGGTACTTCCTTGGCCACCAAACTCACGAGACCTTAATCCCATCGAAAACTTATGGTGTATAATGAAGAAAAAATTCCAAGAAAATCCTCCTTCAAGTAAAACTGAGTGAGTGGCATGTATAAAGTCTATTTGGGCTAATGTTGATGGAAATGTTTGTGAACACCTTGTATATAGTATGCAAGATCGATCGTACGCTGTTATGAAAGCTAAAGGGGATGCTACAAAATATTAACTACCATTTACTTCATATTCATAAGGTAATATTGTTGCGTAAAATAAAATACTCTAATATTTTGAACCAATCTAAATTTTATTCTAATATTTCTACGTGTTTCAGAAAGCTGTATACCTAATTTATTGTGCTGTATTTTATATTTTGTAAATGCTAAAATCTTATCTAAACATTCCAGATTTAATTTACAAGAAATTTAATTGCATTTATTTAGTATAAAAAATAAATAAATGAAAAGTAATTTTTTTCTTATTACTTTTTCTCGATTATTCTAATATTTTGAATAAGAGCTGTATTTGGGAGAATTTTTCCAAAGCATTCAGTTGCATCGAGCTCGAGGGCTTTTATAACTAGTAAAGTATTTACTAACTTTTGTCGTCATTTTTTCGGCGAACTCATCTGCAGCCAATTTAGAAAGATTTTCTATTTATCAAAGGAGTGACGCGATGATGTTTATAGGAAGAGAATTTTTCTTGAAGGAACTTTTGTTCCAATTAATGTATGCACTTTTAATTCAATTTGCGAGTGAATGTAAAATATTTTTCACGTTTTAATGGGAAGAAAATTAAAATCCGTGATCTAGCTGTTTTATTGACTCACCGTTAAATATAAGAATCCTGTACGTATTTTCCTGTATTTTAGGGGTCATAAATTAATTACATTAAGTTCATAAAAATGTGTATTTCTACTCAAAACGTATAAGGTATTCCTTTGCATTGCAACAGCTTGAAGTAAAAACTCACACGATCGTGACGGTTTAATGACATTCATTTCAGCAGGTAATAAATTAATAAATTAGCAGGTAATATTGGGGTTGTTCGGAAAGTAATATCGTTTTTCCCCAAAAGAGGACTTAATTGTATTATTTCACAGCCAATTTCACACTTAAGCCGCATTGTCATTATATATTTTGACAGCTGATATAGCAAGGCTTGTTTGTGAAAAAGTTTCTTTGATTCTGCAAAATAGTTTTGTTCGGTGCCCTATCAAATATGGAAAGTCGAAAGCAACATTTTCGGCATAGTTTACTTTTTTACTATCGAAAAGGTAAAAATGCTGTTCAAGTAAGAAAAAAAATATTCGATGTGTATGGAGAAGATGTATTGGCAGAACGCAAGTTCCAAACCTGCTTTGCAAAATTTAGTTGCGGCAATTTTGAAGTTGAAGATGAACCACGTTCTAGAAGGCCAGTTGAAGGTCGTGAAGGCAAAATAAAGGCATTTATTGATGCAAACCGCCGAATAACAACTCGTGAGATCGCTGAAAGATTAAATTTATTAAAATCGACCGTTCACGAGCACTTGAAACGCCTTGGTTTAATTTCAAAACTCGAAATATAAGTTCCACATGTTCTTACAGAAAGAAATTTGCTCCGTCGCATTGACGGTCTGTAATTTGCTTCTCAAGAAAATTATCCAATTTTGAAGCGACTAGGGACGAGAAATGGGTTGGCTACAATAATGTTAAACGCAAGAGATCATGTAATAAAAAAGACGAACCGGTTCAAAGCACTTCGAAAACAGTTATTCATAAAAAAAGGTGGTGCTATCTGTTGGGTGGTATTTTCAAGGGAATCGTTCTTTTTTAGCTTATAACCGGACAATAACATGATCAATTCAGAAGTGTACTGTCATCAACTGGACAAACTGAATGATTCACTCAAACAGAAAACGCCAGAATTGGTCAACAGAAAAAATATAGTGTACCACCAAGATAATGATCTAATACAAGTTTGGTACATTACCAAGAGCTTTCACAGCTTTGATGAGATATACTACAACACACGCCATATTGTCTAAACCTGGCACCTTCGGATTATTACTTGTTCTGGTGGTCTCTACAAACTTTTTTAGACGGCAAAACCTTTACTTTAAATGGCAACGTCAAAAATGACTTGGATCAGTTTTTTGCCAAAGAAGATCAGAAGATTTATGAGCGTGGAATTATGCAACTGCCAGGAAGATGGCAAAAGGCATTGGACATGGAGAATATCTAATTGAATAAAATATTTATACACTATAAGAAAATTCATTTCACCAAAAGAAAGGAAATTACTTTCCGAACAACCCAATTGCATATAAAAAATTAATCATTTCAATGCCATTTTTATCAAAATTAGTTTCCAATAACAGTTTTTAAAAAAAATGACGCCACAAAATAAGAAGGAGGGTGTGCAAACCTGTAACAGAGTGTAAAGGAGGGGTCCAAAGGACAAGAAATTTGCCTCGCGTAGTTATGAATGGATGATTATGCATCATTGACTCAGAGTACGATTTTGAAATGTACACATGCAACTTTTTCTTTCTAAGCATATACACATACAGGGCATTACAAAGGAACGCTGACGAATAGAAAATTCCCAAACCTTTAATTTTACGGATATCAAGCTTCTTGGGTGGCAAAACATATAGACCGGAAGGCCGCGGTACAGACCACCACCTCATCGAGTTGACGTATGCAATTCCAGGATGAGACAGAACTCGATTCGCCTATTAAAATGCAACGGGTGTGCCAAGTCCTATCTTGGAGGGAACCACCTGCAGACCTGAAGTTAGTGGTTGAAGGATAAGTTTATCACTGTGTTTTCCTGCACACAATAGTAAGAAAACACGGAGGACTGGGAGCAGAAAAACACAATGGTAAACCTACCCGTCAACCACTAAAACCGGGTTTGCTGGTGTTTTCCACCAAGATGGGACTTGGCATACCCGTTGCATTTTAATAGGCGAATCGAGTTCTGTCTCATCCTGAAATTTCAGCCGCCAACTCGATGAGGTGGTGGGTTGTGCCGCCGCCTTCTGATCTAATATTGACCAATGTACAGAACACAGGTGAAGGCCATTTTTAATTGAAAACGCTAATTGATTGTTTACATTTAATATATTTTTTAGATTGCACCACAACACCAAAAAACCTTTTTATATGAAATATAGCCATTATGTACTCAAAGTTTTGACATTTATTAAAAATTTCCTTTTTCTCGCCAAGCCTATTTACTCCATCTCGCCAAGCCCCCTATACTAGAAAAGTACCCTACATTGTCTTATTGGGTGAGAATTTAGTTTCATCTTTAAAAAATAGTTTTGAAATTTGAAAGCCATCGTTTTTATTGAATATATGCATTTAGCAGCTTAACTATAGAGTGCCTTAAGATTACATGATACGAAAATGCGGCGTTAAAATTGTCAGAATCGAGAATCTAATCTTCTTTTAGTTATAAGCAATTATTTATCTATTCTTTTAAGCATGCATGCTTTTTAGAAAAAAAAAAAAACAACTAAAAAACTATAAACTGTACGTAAAAGCTTTTTATTGTATTTTCTTAATTCCTTTTGAGATTCTCTCCCAAGATATAAAAGCTGTCACCTGCATTTTAACTTCATTCAATATAAAATTTTAAATTTCAGAGTTTTATGTGCAGCCATTTGCAATTCTATGAACAATTCTTTACTTAACGCGTTCTATTGATATTGTAATTCGGCCATTCTTATCTGGTAAACATTAAATGGCAAATAGGACAATCGAATAATCCCCAATTTGTTTGTTTTCTGGCACACGCGTTTTAACAAGAAATATCGATTAATCATTAACGATCTTTGTTAATGTGTGTCGAAGTCGCCTCCGGAGAATCTGACCCATTTCAATGGGCCCTTTTTTTCTGTGCGCAGGCTACAAATGCTTCAAGAAGAGTACTGTACTTTTTTGGACCCTGCCTTTTGTTCTATACTAAGATTATCTTCTTTTTTGCCTTTTAACACTATTTCTACCGGTGTCAATTAACACCTTTTAAAAGACTTCTATTTATGGTTTTTCATTTGTAATTTTTAGATTGAAAAAATTACAAATTATTTTTAATACACTGAAGAGCATTTTCTTGAACTTCTTTTCCTTGAAGAACTTTCCCTGCTCCCAGTCCTCCATGTTTTCATACGTTTGGGTGCAGGAAAGCACAATGGTAAACCTACACTGTAAAAAAAAGAAACCACTGTAGATTTGCCAGAACAAACTCGATCACAATGAATGTGCTGTATCTTTCTTTGGTTCCCTGACTATATTAACATGGAAAATACAGTAGTTGCGTAAAATTAACAGCACAATGTGTTGGCAATTTGGACGCCAGCACAAACTGCTGGCATCCAAATTGCCAACACATTGTGCTGTTAATTTTACGCAACTACTGTATTTTCCATGTTAATATAGCCAGGAAACCAAAGAAAGATACAGCACATTCACTGTGATCGAGTTTGTGCGCGAGATGAACAGTACTTTGTACTGTAAAAATGTCTTTTTTTTTTTTTTTTACAGTGTACAAGTCAGCCGCTAAAACCGGGTTTTCCACTAAGATAGGACTTGGCAGACCGAAAGCGTTTTAATATGCGAATCAAGATTTAACTAATCCTAGAATTTTATCGGTTAACTCCATGAGGTGATTGTCTGTGCCGCCGGCCCCCGGCCCACGGATAACGGTTTATACGAGGACAATGATATAGACCCTTTCTTCTCGTATTAATCGAGTGAGACTGTATATATACATATATTCGCTCTCTCTCAGCTAAGATTTCTTGAGAGAAAAAAACCTCCTTAGTTTCATGCTTTTGATTAGACTTTAGTATGGAGCCTGTCAGAAAGGTTGTATTTTCCATCTGAAAGAAATGTAAATACATCTTAATTCTCATGGGTGCCAAACGCATTTATTCGTATAGATTTAATTCTCCATTGGGTAGGATAATACATATTTTTTTCCCTGTAGGTCGGGTTTAAGTTGGATTGGCTTTTCTTTGTTACGGATCTGGTTTCAAAATATCAAATTTTGTAATAAGAAAATCTACAAATCTATGTTTAAATAGATTCAATTGACTGCATAACAGATAAAAATTATAATTGCATTTAAATGTGGTATCTATTTTCTCACTTATCAGCTCAAGTTTCGGGGCAAAATGATTGGGGGGGGGGGGGGGGTCGTAAATATCATGATATTTCAGATATATATCCGATATTTCCAAAAGAGTTAACTGATTGATTTCAGACCTAATATAAATTAGAAACTAAAACATATTGCATTTAACAGGAACTCTTAATGAAATAATATTCTAAATATTTTTTTTTTCGCTTATGTAACAAAATTGAAGATCAACTCATTGAAAACAGACACAATTTGCTTTTTACACCCACCAAAAACAAACTCTGGGATTCATTATCAAGTTTCCAGAAAATTTTGTGAGTATCTGTTTTATCAAAAAGAGACATTTTCCACAAAAAACTGGTTTACCAAATCACCCTTTTAGGAGTAGCGTCCCCAGGACCACTCATTTCAGATCGGAACAGAAAAATATTTCTAAAAGAGCGGTTTAAGAAGCTTCCCCATTGGTTGAAATCCTGTAACGCGATATATAGTTTTGCAGAGGGAGAACCGTCTTCAAAAGGGAGTCGCTTGTTTAGTTTCAAGCGTCAAAGCTTAGCGTTACCTACATGATAAAAACAATACTACAATTATAATTTGATTGGTTTAAAAATGGTATAGAATAAGATAAATGGATTATGCCCATGAAAGCAGGGGATAGGGGGCAATCATCACAAAGAACTGAATAAATTTCGTTTTTGTTTCCCAGCTAAAACCAAGATGGCTATCGGCGATTCTAGGATTTTACTAATACTGAAAATTCTAAGGTAAAATACGTTGTTTTACTTCATCTTTCTTGTTCTTCGCCATTCCTTGTTGTATTTTCACATTGTATATATGATTTTTTGCGTTATTTAACGTTATTACTTTAAAACCAGAAACATTAATTTCTTAAATTACTTTTTTTTTCTTTTTTTTCTTAATGCAACTGTTCCATAATTTTTATAATCAATAAAATGAGCTTAGATATGTAGTTTTCTCGTATTCAAATTGTGTAAAATTACACTAATTCGTATTTACATTATTAAACATATATCATTTTGTGCTTATATTATTGATTATTAATATACTACTTTGCTCATGACACTCAGAAATATTTGCGGAACACAACCCATGATTATCAAAATTATTAACTTATAATATATGTTCTATTTTTTTTATGTTTCAGTAAGTACAAGTATTTAATAAATTGTGTTCAGTTAGACAGTTGTACACATCTACACTTTATTTATTATTTTTTTAATTGACACAGTATTATGTAAATAGTACGAAATGTAAAAGATAATTTAAAAAAGTATCAGAAAATAATAGATTAGTAAAAAATATTAATTTATTTTATGACACAACTAGTTTTTTTTAATTATGATTTTGTGAATTTTTATTTTTGTGTTATACTTCGCCCTGTTCATATTCAAAATTTTAACTAAAAAAAAGTCTGCAGTTATGTAACACATGAATTCTATATTCCATAATTATTTATCTGTGTCATAAGCAAAATATATTAAGAACATATAATAATATCAGAAATGATTAAAGAAATCGACATTTCCGGATTAAAACTAATAACATTAAAATTATATATACAATGTGAAAATATTAAAAAGAAAAAAAAAACATAAAAAGAAAGATAAAGTAAAAACAGCGTAATTCAGGATATTGACAAGTTATAAAATCTTGTTTTGTTATAGCATGAACCATCTTTTTATTACCGACTTCAAAAAAAGGAGGAGGTTATCAATTCGACGCGTATGTATGTTTTTTTTTTTTTTATGTATGTTCACCGATTGCTCCGGAACTTTTTGTCCGATTTATGTGATTTTTGTTTTAATTGAAAGAGGATACTCTCGAATTGGTACCACTTCCGTTTCATCGAAATTGGTTCAGTAGTTTTTTAATAATTCAACAAAAACCAATAAAATGAAGGATTTCCCCCAGATTATCTTTCATTGTTGCAACCAGTTTTTCAATCATAAGCATAAAACTATGTATTCATATACGTTAGCGCCAAGTTGTCGCCATGGCGCAGTTAGGTGAATTATCGCCAAATTTGGCGGCCAAAATAAGTCGCCATAAATGAAGCCAACTTGGCTGTAACTGATTAATTTGACGATATTCCCATTCAAATTCAGTAATGGATCTTGCCCAATCTGTTTCTTCGCATTTTCTAATCGACAGTCCTATTTAAAATTCTCAATTGGCAACTTCCATTAGATAACATTAATGATAACTTTCCTGTATAGGGGCTTTGGAGAGAAAATGACAATTTCACGCATATTTTCTAACAACCTATTAACTGTCTCGGTACTACTTAGTTATCCCGTCGACCAATTTCGCCAAATTATATAAATCGCCAAACCACTCGCCAAATTATACAAATTGACATAATTTTTATTTTAAATAACGAAAGAACAAATAAATTAGTATAACATTAATAAAAATACAAATAAAACGTCGAAATAAAAATCACTTGATGACGTAAACAAGTGTAACTTGCTTAAAGCCAAGTGAATGTGACATTTACGATCAACCATTATTGGCATTTAATCTTATAGTTTGGCGATAGATTTTTGAACGACGCGATAACTAAGTAGTACCACTGTCTCATATACACAAGCAAGTTTTTCAATATTTATAAATTTATTTATTCTAAACAACCATTTGTCTACTTTTATATGCAAACACAAGTTGAGCCAAGATCCCTTATGCTGTTAAAGTACAGGATTAACAGCAAACAAAGAAAAAAAAGGAGTTACTCTAATTAGTATTATAGGCGGCATTGTTATGGTGCGGTGTATTTACATGGCACAGAACTTAAACATCAGTAGGCAAAGGCATAATTGCGAAAGCAAGTCAGTGAGTTACGCAGCCATGAAAACATTTGAATTGTATCAAGAAATGAGAGCAAGTAAATTTGAATCAGATTGTCCGACAAAAGCAAAAGGTGCGCGATACTAACAGCAAACATGGTGTAAAAGAAATGCAAATATCATAAGTTGCTTCCGAAAGTTCTATATATTTTGCAGTACTATATTCACTAAAATACGTCAGTTACTATGTAGACCGATGACACTTTAACCAAGACTATTAAATGAGCAAGACGATGAATTTCTAATCTTCCGTAATCGAGCCCAAAGTTAAGGCTAGCTTGAAACAAAAAAATATCAGCAGCAATGTGGTTTAATGTAAATGTGGGTATCATAAAATATTTAATTCGCAAAACGCTTCAATGCACCAAATCATATTAGCTCAGAAACAACAATTGGCAGTGGACTCGATAACGGTAGATTACTTAATAGTTTTAAAATCTCCACTGCCCAACGTATTGCAAATGATGATGCAATAAGAAGCATAAATACCTAAGTGAGTTAAGCTGATTTTGCCAAGAAAGATTAAATACATAACAACCAAAAATAAACAAAATGCCGTCATGATGCAATGAGTTCTCAATTTCTCTATCAGAATCTTTAGATTTGGCGAAAGATTAAGCAAATAATTTAAATTATGAATAAAAGTACCATGCTGAAATGCTTAGCATGCATTCATTTAAGCACATTGGCATTGCGTATACATTATACATTACATATTGGCACTTGCATAATATCTCCATATAAGAAAACATTAATGCCACCAAAAAATAATTTGTTTTTAAATTCTTGAAGCCACAAATGAATTATATATAAATTCTCTTTTGATGCTATACAAATTTCATCAATGACCAGCTATTTGAGGGAACACCATTAAGACTTTCCCGCTGTAGTCTTTTCACGATCATTTTTTGATAAGTTATTCGGTTTTCATGTACCCTAATGGCTCCTGGTGCATGTAAACTCCGTCGCGGGTGCGAAAACCTCAAAGTTACCTATGAATTATACCTCTGAGGTGCCTTGCCAGGTAAAGGTCTCGTCATCTGATTAAGCTTCTAAATTACGAGATTAACATGAGTAGCAATGCACAGGTGCTAAACAACAAGATATAAATGTTAAGTAACTGGCATAAAAAAGTTCATAATTAAGAAATAGGCACTGCCGATAGTAAAACGAACTAGGCGCTCATCAGGTTTATTGCCGCTACGTGGCGATTAGGTGGTCTCCTACGCCGATGACAGGTATCAAAAACCCGTTCATCTAGGGCAACCCGGAAGATAAGGGCCTGGTCATTGGTTAGAAAGTATGAAAAATGAGTCATTGGGTCTCTGTTCTCTATTTCATAGAGCATTTTTAGTAAGCCGAAGAACTTTTTATTGTCAGTTTCCAAAGTTCGATATTTTTTCATGCGAGCAGCATCTCTTGTCGTTCTACCCATGTCCAAATAGAGAAACAAAAATATTCAATTTAAAAATAAAGCTATTAAATCTGAAGAAGAATAAATGCAACATATATATATATAAAGAATTTTCACAGAAAACCTTAGTTATTAATGTACACACAGATCTGGACAAAAGTATTTACTTATCAAAATAACATCTTTAAAAGTCCGTAATTTCCTCCAAAAGAATCATGCAAAAATTGTAATGCGAAAAAACTAAAAAGTGAAAAATAAACTTTTTTACCAAAAATAAAACCGATTTCAAAAACTACTACAAAGTAAAAAATAATTTTTTTACATAATAGTTAATAAGAAATTAAATTAAGAGCATTGTATTTATCATGCGTATTATTATATTTATGTACATTAATTTGATTTTTTTGGAGTTGGTGCCAGCCAAGCCAAGTTCAAAATTAAAATTGTTCATCCAATACACATCGTAACAAGATTCAGCAAAGCCGTTTAGGAAAAAAATTCCATTCTCAATCAACTTTGACACCATCCTGCATTTGAAAATCTGTCTGTGGCTATGATTTTTTTACATAATAGCCTGTATAAACGCACTAATTTTATAATAACCCTTAATTTAGCACACATAATTACAGCTAATCTCACTTGAAAATACACGTTTATAAAATCAGATGAAATGTTTCAAAAATGGTAAAATTAAAAATTTTTAACTAAATAACAAATCGAAAAAAATCTCGTAGATATTTGGATCTGTGTCTGTTGGATAATTATACTTAACTTCGTTTGGCTGGCACCAACTCCAAAAAAATCAAATTAATGTACATAAATATAATAATACCCATGATAAATACAATGCTCTTAATTTAATTTCTTATTAACTATTATGTAAAAAAATTATTTTTTACTTTGTAGTAGTTTTTGAAGTCGGTTTTATTTTTGGTAAAAAAGTTTATATTATTATTATTATTATTTAATTTATCTTTCAGAAATGAAAAACAAAATTTCTTCAGTTCTTCTGCATCTGGATTAAAATAAAACAAAATGGAGTTTTAAAAATAATACATTTTGCAAACTGGGGAGTTATATATGTTAAAAAATAAAATTGTAAAAAAAAATTCTGAAAATAAGAGGGAAATAACTTATTTTGCCTATTAAATTTGACAAAAAAGGGGGTTTAAAAATGACTTGTCAATAATGAGTGCAGTCACTCGCTTTGCCTATTAATTTAGTCGAAAAAAGAGCGAAAACAGCTTATCAAACAGGAATGAAAAAAACCACTCCGCAAGATGGATGAAATTCACTCCCATAGGATAAGTGCATTTTCAATACTGGAAAGGAGTGAAAATACAATCAGTCGGAGTTAAAATCGCTGAATTTTTTTAAGAGAGTACTATCCCACATAATTATTGGTTCTACATTCTACATTTAAAAATTCAGCTTCAAATGTAAAGCTTGGAAAAGGTTTTTTTTACGGAAGGTGGGGAGGGTGGAGAAGCTAAAAACAGCCTGCCAAAGCAAAAACTCATAACTACAGAAAGACACAATCAACAACAGTTAAAAAAAATTCCTTTACACTTGTTTTGACTAAAATTATCAGAAATATCATATGCAATATTTTGAAAATCAGTGTCAGATATATGAAAATATCGAGCTTCATGATATTTTGAAAATAAATTGAAAATATCGAAAAAATCAAACTTCATGAAATTTTGAAAATAAATATTGGATATATATCAAGATATATAGCCATCGATATATATCACCAAGCCCTGATTGGGGGTCAAACGAAAATTATTGGGTAGGGCGGCGGATACGCTTCTAAGTTACAACTCTAGAATAGATGTCTTTTTATTTGTTATTATAATTTCATCGCCATTCATTTGTTGTTTCTTTCCAGTTTTTTTTTTTTTTTTTTTTCATTTCTTTTCTATTTTCCAGTTTGTCTCTGAAACCTTTTCATGATGATTATTTTGGCATACGATAACACAGATACAGTAACGCCAAAGTATTTATTTTCTTTCATCTACACTTTCTCTGGAGAAAAAGAGTTTTCTTATTCAGCTGAGCTTTGTGTCCTTGATGAGGCTTTTGTAAAGCGTTACTGTGGAAGCTTGTATTTTCCGACTGACAGAAATGTGAATGGGACTTATTCTTTTTTGCTGTCAAACACAGTTATTTTTATAGATTAATCCTCCATGGGATCGAGTAAATTCTACAGCGAAACCTCCCTGTGCGACCACCTCCCTGAACGGTCATTTTTTCTCAGAACGAAATTGATTCCCATAGGTTCAATACTAATTTCAGAGACCATTCCAGTTGAACTCCCTCCATTAGCGACCCATTTCTTTGTAGAAAATGAAGCACATTCCTTTTTTCCTGGTCGCTTGAAGAATGTTTTATTAGAAAGATAATTTCGGAGGGCGAATTATTCATCAAACTTTTAAACTAAGTTTAGATTTTCTTTTATTCCAGTTATTTTTAAGTGCTTAAACTCCTTTGTGCCTTTTTAGGCAATGAATTGAACTCTGATGACACATGAGGAAGGATGGTCCATAAACTCCCCTATTCTGTTAGGAAACTTTCAAAGTAATAGATAAATGAATGAAGCCGTCATTATTTGCTCTCGTCCAAAGAAAAAACATTGCATTTATTGGCTGAACTTCGAAAGGACTTGGAAATAAAAGTTACGAAAGATAAAACCGTAAAATCAAAGCAAACGATTCATTTTTTAAACTCTGCAGTCATTAACTTCGTAATTAACTTTTGTTTTGATACTTAAATTTTTATATTTTTTCTTAATGTGAAAAATAAATTTTAGTAACATTAATTTTTACCTTTTTTTCAACCATTAAAATCTAGATTTAAACATTACCTCCATGAAGAGACCACCTCTCGAAGCGACTCATTTTTATTGGAACGGAACGTGGTCGCTTTAAGGAAGTTTTATTTTAATGGCTACGTGTCGAGCTCGAGTTGGATTGACATTTTCGTTCATTACGCGTCTCATTTCAATAAATTTAGTTTATATATATCCTTCTATATATAAAAAAAAGTAACGCTTTGGAAATGGACCCATGAAAATCTGCGTAGATACCGTGAAACGAGTCTGATTGGTCAGAGACTATCTGACGCTATAAGGGGGGTTAGCAAGGGTATCCCGCTCTATCACCAAGTTTGGCAACCAAAATTAGCCGCCAAAAGGGACGCCAACTTGGCGCTATTTCCAGTATTTCTCCAAATTTCCATAGACTCCCATTTAAAACCAATAGGGTTTACTTGCTTGCAGAAAATCAACAAATTGAGATATTTCAATGCAACAAAAACTAATATTAGCTTATGAATAGAGCTTAAGGATGTATTCCGATCCAAACTGCTCATTTTCTGATTCATTTTTAAATTCATTTTTGCTCTCAAACGCATCCAACTAAGAAATTCTCTGATTTAGAAACTACATAATGTGCCGTGCTTCTCAATTTTTTGATAAAGGCAGAAAATATTGTAAAAAATGCTGTCAAAATCGGCGTTTTGAACCGAAATTTCCGGAAGCGGGAGATCTGGGGATGAAAAAGAGGGTCATACTGAGAAAATAATTGCTTAAAAATCAAATTCTAATGAATTGCGCGAAAAATGAAATCACACGGCACCTTATACAACTCTTCAAAAATCACCCCAGCAAGTTTCATGTTTTTACTTTTAAAAAGGAGTCTGAAAATGTCTCAGAAAATTTCGGGCTGTTGAGGGTGGAAAAATATTTTTTCGAATACACCCTTAATTGAACTACCTGAATTATTTTTAAGCACAAACACTAACTATTTACAATATTCGTAACACTATATATATAATTTTTGTTTAATTTGTAATTGTTAAAAAAAAATTATAAATTTTACCTTTTTTTAATGATTTTATATTTAATAATGCTTTTTATTATGAAACTCTGTAACCTCTAATGATTACCTTCTTGGAGATAAGGAAATAAAATCGTTAGGAGTTGGGGAGGAGCGCCTTTATAGCAAATGGAATCTAAAAATTGAATGCTTAGAAAATTTGGAATCGCGCAGCGATCCAGAATGGAAACGCGAAAAAATTTCTTCTGGGATTGGTTAAAAATAGGGTATGCTTCGCGAAGCGATTACACGTGGTGGTTGGTGAGCGTACGATTACACGTGGTGGTTGGTGAGAGTAGCGAGCAGGGGGGCGGAGGCCTCCTAGTATATATAAGGAGATAAATATTGACATTTTATATTTATATTTGACAATAAGACTGAAATGGCTTTAATATGTTTGGACTTCTTGTACGCACATATACTATAGAGGTTCAGGCCAGGCAGGGTGGCCTACCAAAGGGTTAAAGCTCAAAATCCCTGCCCAAAATATAATGCACAATAATAATAATAATAATAATAAAATAACACTGAAATATACGCACCGTCATCCACGTTTCTTTCACCGTGAGCATCTGGATGGCAGCCCTCTTTCGTTTTGCCAGACTGAGATAACCTAGGAAAAGATAAAAATGTATTCAATATTTTCTTTAAAAAAGCTTTGAAATGCATACCAAAAGTTATTTCACTGTGGACAACATTTTGGGTGTCAGTACCTGGTCTTGTCGATAAGAATAGGAAATGAAATAAGTTTATATCTCTTATGGGAAAGGAAAAAACTCAAACATCATCTCCTACACACAACATTTCAAAAACACTTTTCTTTAAGTCTTGAAAATGTTATAAACAGTGTTTTAAAAACAAGTGGATAAGTGGGATCGCAGTTCGCCTAGTGGGTTTCGTTTAATATATCTTTTAAAACAGTTTATCGTTAAATTGAAAAATAAAAACTGTTATTTTATAATTATTAAATCTTTCATAAATGGCCGCACCATTACCTTTAATTTTAAAATAATTCAAAAAACATTTTTAAATCCAATAAAAAATATTCAAGTAACTTTATTTAAATAAAATTAAAAAAAAAAATCCGAATATTTTTTAATTCAGCCAATTCAAAAATTTAGCGAATGTATCAATAAAATGTAAAAATTTTAAAAGCAAAAACTTGTTTAAAATATATTTTAAAAAATAGTTATTGATTCTTTCACTTTCCAAACACCCACTAGATGGCGCCAAAAAAGGATGTTAACATTTATAAAAATTCGAAACAATAAAGAAAAAACACCCTTGCAATTCCTGAAGAATGCTTACAATAATAACTTGAAAAAATTGTCCACTATTATTTCAAAAAATTCCCAGTAGATGGCAGAGGAGGGGAAAAAACGCTGCGTAAAAAATAAAATAAGCCTTTAAAATGGCCATCTGAGAAAGAAGTGTAATAATAATAAAAATCAAAATTTTAAAGTTCCGCCTGAGAGATTCGAACCCACAATCTTCTTCTGCCGAATTGGCTGGAAATAGGATTATTCTTTGAAATCGAAAGAAACACTAAAAAGAAAAAAAAACAGCTAAAGAGAAAGAAAGGAGGAATCATTGTGCGGGATAACTCCACGTACACGTTTCACTGCATGTATACATGGTGACTAAAACGTGGAATTTTCAGATTTAAAAGCTTTCTGTAACTCACACATGAAATACATAATGTACGTACATTAACATTACTTAACTAAACAGTTAACGTCAACATACAAAAAAAAAAAAAATCGCCGAATTTGAAATAAATTTACTACAGTATACTCTCGATATCTCGAAAACCTCGATATGTCGAAAAATAATGTTTCCCCTTGATATTACATGTTTACCTAATGTTAATTCTTATTTCGAAGAGTTTTCACTCAAAACCTTGTTATGTCGAATATTTTTCGAAGTAAAAAATCAATCAGTTTCTTCCCTGCCGTTTGTTAATGAGGTAGAACTGGCTCTTTCAGGCATTACTACGTGCTATGACGCTTCATAGATTGCTGCAAAAACGTGGAAAACGATAACTTTCAAAAGACAAATCGCAAGGCCACGACACTTGGCTTTTTTAAGCAATTCTATCAATCTAAGTTCATTTATGTATTTACTAATTCTTTTCAATTTAATGTAATTATTCTCTACTATTTTAAAAATTAAAATTGTCATTGCAGTATTTAGACTTATTGTGACTATAATTACATATTTATACTTATTCTTATCTATCATGACTCTAATTTTTAGAACATTATTCCGTATCTTGTGTTTTACGAGAATTTTTACATTTGGTTGTTATCTCGAAATTTTTTAAGTGTCCCTTCGACTTCGAGATATCGAGAGTATACTGTATTTGAGTTGAATCAACGGGGGATTAAAATGTAGCTACCTCACGAGTTCTTAAGCACATGCTTTTTTTTTCAAAGAGTCCATTCAATGTTCGAATAACTGAAACGGGACACTAAAAATAAGTTAAGACGATTGGTTCTCAAATTCCCTGCTGAACGACTGACACTTTTTCTGACTTATTTTTAAACGCAAAGACATAAAATGGGCAGACCTGGCTAGAAGCATTTTGGAATCGAATGACGTTTTTCCATTTTTTGATACATAAATTACTTATCGAGTTTAAGGGTCCTGCTCCTGTCCCTGGCGGCGAAGACACTCACGAGCTAATCCTAATCCTATGGGGAGGGATTTTTCTAATATCTCGTTTGCATTTTGATATTTTTAAGTAATTTTTTTTTTTTTGCATTGGATAGCCGAGGTCCGTCTGTACAGCGCACCTTGGTTACTTTTTCGATTTTGGTCGCAGATATTTTTAATAAAGTTACTTTCATTTTCAAAACCGGTTCTGAAAATGAAAGTGTCATTCTAAAAAATATCTGCAACCAAAATCGAAAAACTAACCAAGGTGCGCTGTAGAGACGGACCTCGGCTATCCAATGCAAAAAAAATTATTTAAAAATGTCGAAATGCAAACGAGATATTAGAAAAATCCCTCCCCATAGGATTAGCATTAGCTCGTGAGTGTCTTCGCCGGCAGGAACAGGACCCTTAAGCCATTGATGTCACGTGACCACGGGTTTTTCTCCTTTCTTACGTTGTCACGTCCGGAAATTTGGTTTAAAACGCTCGCTTTGACAGTATTTTCTGAAAGATTTTCGGACTTTGCCAAAAATCGGGAAACGTTAATCGATGATACAGTTTCTGAATAAAACACCTTCCCATTTTAAGGCTTTCCGAACAAAAATGGATTCAGAAATGTGTCTCTTTTGGATTTGGGAACAGCCTTAAAAGAAAGTTACAGACAGGTAGCCGGAGAAAAGTAAGGATATCAAAATTTATTGATGATGGAAACCATTTTGCATAATTTGTCTACTTTTCTATCTGAAGTGGGAAAACGTAAACAGGAATTTCAGAGGTCTGGGTGGGGCCATTGCCCCTCTTCACAACCCCGTAAAACCGCGAATGTTAAGACACAGGGATTGACCGAAAATTCTGTAATTCGACCAGACCGAAAGTCTGCCGAAACTATCTGTATTCCAAAAATCTCGTTTCTTCCTTCGAAAATTTTCAACATCATTTACTTGAGCTATATCGGTTTAAATGAGATACTCTTTTACTGATGGGTATGAACTTCACTGTTTATAATGATCAGCCATGACTGACTCAAGACGGGAGTGCACATTATAAAGCAAGCAATGCCTATAGGACTCAACTTTAAAGACGCTTTTCACGTGCTTATTAAAAGCTGAAGACTTAACAGTCATAGAAAATATTTAGTTTGAAACCGCAGAAGTGTGTCGCATACTTTTTGTGAAAGTTCTAATATAACAGAGTACAAAAATCATTATAAAAGACAAATCGAGGTATGTATACCTGAACATTTTTTAATGAGATGAAATTTGTATCATTAGAAAGTTATTCCGTGTCGTAGATGAATGAATATTACATTTTATTTCATATGAAAATAAAAAGTTTTGAACAGAGGCACAGAGAACCAACTTGGGCCACACGTATACTTGAACGTATAATTAATCATTATGTATATTTGCATTTGTGTATGTATAAATTACTTAACATTTTGAACGTTTTCGTTTTCGTCCGAAAGTAGGAAGATTTCCGAAATTCGGTTTCGGCCTTAAAAACCTGTTTTGGTCGATTCCTAGCTATGAGCCACGTTTGCGAACACGTATCTCCCCATTAGGTGAATCCAAGACTATTACGTGAATCTATGCGAATCCCCACCAAAGAACGTAGAGTAGAGGGAATCGTGATCGTGAATCTATCGAGGGTACGTGAATCTATCTCCTCAAAGGAAAAAAGGAAAAGATAGAACAATTAATACTTATTTACATTTCGACAGGTTCTTGCTCCAATAAGCTGATACGTTCGGCATCATTATCTTCGTCGTCCATTTGAGAAACACTATTTCAAATAATATTCAGACAGTCCTTTGCGAGTTCTATTTACATTGACACACAGACACGTAAAAACAAAATGGCTTTTTTCCAATAGTTCGTGTACACAAAATTCCTTTTCCTTTTCAACGAGGGGTTGACGTTGACCCCAGAGTAAAATGGAGTTGACCCACCCACGGTAGAGAAAGCGATGGATGACGTCAGAAAGCGGGAAGACGGTAGATCAGATCGAAGATCTACCAGAAAAAGTACAGCAAGCAGTGTTATGCAAAGTGGTTGAGACGGGGTTTCCACTTTTCAATGACACAATTGGAGAGAACTTGAATGGGAAGGCTGTAGGGACGATTTTATTGACGTGTAAAAATTTCGAAAACAAATGAACACATATGTAGCAAATAAACGTATTTTTACTGGTTTTAAAGTTTTAATTTACACCTTTCAGCATTTGAAATTAGTAAATAAATGAATTTCAAATATAATAAGACCACACGTCACAAACTTTATATTAACTATACTTATACTGAACTATTTATAAAAAATATTTAAAACTTAACACATGAGTCATAGGAAGTACATAAACAAGTCAAAAGAAAAGTTTTGTAAATTTTTGTTTTGCATTTATTATGGTTTATAAATGATTTGTATTTATAATTTTATTACTTAAAAATACCTGTAAAAATTTATTTTTACTTTAATACTTTTATTCATGCTTTTCTATCTTTCTCTGAAGAAAAAAAGTTTGTTATCAAAAAATGAATTCAATTTTTGAAATAATTTTAAGAGTCATTTCTTTTAATTAAATTTATAAGTATGTTAGACATGGGTCTAATTTAAAAGTGTAATGATAAAGTTTATCTAAACTACTTTTGTTAGTTCAAGTTTAATACAGCTGTCAGCTTGGTAAGACAGCATGGCGGTCCAATGTGGGCTAACATTTTACTGAACTAAATGTCTGCATATAAAATCGGCATAACAGCAGAAAACTCCTGTTCTTTCTAACAGTGAAAAAAAAGGGGGGAGGGGATCGAATAGTGGAGCGCATGCGAGAGAATAATAAAAACTCAGTAAAAAAAGCACAACATATTAAATAAAAAATTTCGAATTTTATCGTTCCAAGTTGTCTGTTAACCCTTTCGCGACGAGCGCCTTTTACAGAATTTTTAATCTTTAATCACCGGTTTTTTAAAACAGAAATTTTTACCTAATTGAATCGGGAAAATGCTCTGATTAAATAAGGCAAAATTTACAATAAAAAATTATTAGTGAGAATAACCACCGATTCTGAGCACTTTACGCGGCACGAATACCGATCACTCGGCCCCAAGGGGTTAAGGCTGCTAGTCACTCAGCTTCCGAATTCCCTTCACTCATGTTAAGACTATGGGTGTTTGATGCAATCGTCTATTTAAAATATCTCCTCGGGAAATTAATATTTTTAACTCTTTCTTTTTCTGTGTACTCTTCTTAAAGGATGTCTCTTCTTTTTTTTGGTTCTCAAAATGTTTATAAACTATATACTTAATTTTATAGGAAGTGTTAAAATCTTACTCAGAGTTCGTTACCTGGATTTTAGAAATATTTGAGAACTAAGAAAAAAAGACATCCTTTAAGAAGAGTACACAGAAAAAAAAAAAAGAGTTAAAAATATTAATTTCCCGAGGAGATATTTTAAATAGACGAATGCATCAAACGTCCACAGACTTAACATTACGAGGGCAAATAGGAAGCTGGATGACTAGCAGCCTTAAGGAGGGGTTCTACATATTTGGCGTAAAATTCACGTTTTTTTCCCCCCCGGTTACAAAGAAAATAGATACCATCTTCGGACTTTTTGAATTCTATTTATGGACATTTCACTTACAGATTCAAATTTTTGTGTGTACAAAAAAATTGCTAAATACGTCTTGTGCGACGGGGAGAACCTGCATCTGCGCGCCGTGAACTTCCAATTGGGAGACCGTTTTTCCCTGGCTGCAAATCTCTGAAACGCATTGGGTCGCCCCGTTATGAAAAGGAGCTTAAAAGATTTTTGACAAAATGGCGGTCATTGGAACAAAAAATGTCCTTTTTTCGAATTTTTTTTCTTACCTTCTGCGAGGGAGGCCGAAAAATTAATCTATGAAAATGATACTTTTCGATGGTATCAGATCCAGCAAAAACGATGACCTTTCTTTTAAATAAAAAATGAAGGAAATCGGTCGAATAGTTCTCGAGAAAAAAGGTCGCTTAGTTTGAAAACAGGGTTTCGAGAAAAACAAGTTTAAAATTTTACAATAGCCGTTACTTTCAACGAGCAAAAAATATTAAGGAAGTGGAATAACACGAAACGGCTTTACGGCAAAAAGGTCGAAAATGTTGACCACAAAAAGTAGAACCCCCCGTCTAAGGCTACCAACGCGCCCAATTCGGTACGTGTACGTGAAATCTATTGCCCACAGTCCAGCAAAAATTGACTGCGTTTAGAAAGGAAAAGTGCTCCCTCACATTCTAAAGCAATAAAACCTTTCTTTTCCAACCCCATTTGTGGTTTTAACAAAATAACGGGAGATTGATCAATGAAAAGGAGATAAGAAGATTAGATCAAACTTGAAGAAAATTCTTCCTGAAGGATGTCCCTCAGTTTCCTTGTAAAGCCATTAAAAATGAAAAACACCGTGTGACCACAAAAAAGCGCAGCCTAACCAGAACAAACCGCGAGTAATGATACGTCTATCTGGGGCTTAAAGGTCCGAATAGACGTATCATTCAACTATCTGAGTCTTTTTTTGTCATCATGTCGTGCTTTTCATCTTTAATAACTTTCGATGAAATGGATGGTCATACTGAAGGAGGAAAATCTTTTCTTCAAGTTGATCTCATCTTCTTATCTTCTTTCAATTATTGAATCTCCCCATATTTTTGTGAATAACCACAAAACGGTTGGAGAAGAATAGGTGTTAATAACTTTTCCTGGACAAGGCAAAACAAGCTTCTATCTAAACGCACTTTTATCTAAACTCGCTTTTTTGTTAAACGTAGGGATAAAAAATAAAGAAACTCTGTCTCCCTAGTAATAAGTTTTATTTCGTTGGCAAATGCAAGCTCACAAAATTTCCCGCAAAAATGTTATTTGCGTAGGTAATTTCTTTATAAGACACTTAATAAGTCGGTCGTGATAATTTAATAAAAAAAATTCACCGCTGTTCCTCCAGACGTCTGTTAGATTCTTTCTGGGGAAAAAGGTATTTTAATTGCCTGGATTTTTTTACTTTTTGTCTTACAGCGAAAGTTTGCGAAATGTTTGCACAGCGGTTCGATCGAAGGGAAATTCCTCTTTTGTTTTTGCCCATTTAAAATTAACTTTCAATAAAAAGAAGGTTAAACCATTTCATTCACAAATGATTCAGTCAAACCGTAATAGAACGGTTTTGAAAAACGAACACACACACACAGAGAGAGAGAGTTATTTAACGTCTTTATTTGCATTTGATTCTTATCTTTGCGATTTTCGCAGTGAGAGTAATGGGTCTTTTTTTTTTAATTACAACTTTTGGAAAAGTTTTTTTTTTACCTACTTTTATAAGAAAATGGAGATATACGGGTTGTAAAATTTGAATGGTGTTGAGAAATGTTTGATAAAACTAATCTAGAGAATAATACTAAATCACAAAGTTTTTTGTTACACACGCATAAGGGAGGACCAGGGTGTAGAGGAAAACCAGATACCACAGTTTTGACCCCATACTAGCGTGTACTCATATTTAAAATACTAGAAGATGCGACCATTACGGTATCTCCAAGCTAGCATTTGTGTAGGTTCTGTATTAGGAATGTTTTTTTTGTTTTTTTGTTTTGTTTTTTTTTTTTGTAATTTTTCTTTTAATGGTTGTTAGTTTTTAAAATTCTTAAATAGGAACACATTTAAAGTTATTGAAACTTCTTCTATCATTACGTGCAGCCTATTTAATAGGGATTTATTTCCCTCAATGAAACTATCAGTATCATTCATAAGTGCAGTTTTAAGGCTTGCTTTCAGATCCAGATTCTCTTGGGGTAAGACCGGATATCCTACATTGAATAAATCTGGCTTTTGGAATGCTTGAAGAGCCGGTAAATAATACTTGGGGAAAAGGCAGTCCAAACTATACCAGGAGTGTTGATGATTTTTCTAAAGCTGATAAACAGGTGAATTTGTTTCTTGCAATTTCTAAAATTGTAAGAAATATCATAATTTTTTGCATTTAAATATTAAATCATTAGACTTACCATTGAGATATTTTTAGATAAGTCCTTTACTTAAAATCGCAAAATAAAATGTTCCTTTTTAAACGAAAGACTAAATTCTTTCATTTTACGTCATACCCGTTAACCCTTACTCCACTTGCGGAGGAAGACCGGATTGATTTGACTTTTTCTAGAAAAGCACTTATTAATAAGAATATGCTAAACAAATCATTAGTATTGTACAAGGATAAGCGCACACTATTTATTCAAAGCTTCAGTAAAAATCTGGCTCCGAGAAGGAAGTAATAATTGGTATACGATTTCACCTTACTTTCCCCTACAAATATTTAAAACGTTGTGACATACACTCGGGCCTCTTCGCTAGAAAGAGACCATGTCACAGATTTAACCAAATACAACAATTTTTTTATCACAGCAAATAGGAAATTAGCAGTGGAGCGGGTAAATTTAAATGCAGACGATCAAAAATAAGCTCCATTTTATGAAAGAAAGAAAGGGCGAAATCCTTTCCTAAAACTTCTAAATTCACTAAACTCGGTTCCAAATGATCTCACCGTTTGTTCTGCAAGAACCGAAAGAAGTCACTTTAGGTCACTATAAATAGAATACCATGGATTCCAAAGTTATTACTTTCTTCTATCTTTACTAGTAAATCTGCAGATCAGGAGCCTCAACGTCAGCTCTGCAAGTCGTTGTTTTTAGACACACGTTGATAATATTCAATTTCCTGCAAACCGCAATTTAAAGTTTTCAAATTATGTAATGTAATTATTTATTAGAATAAAAAATACGAAGTTTTCAGACATTAGAAGCATTAAATTAAAAACGTTGTTATGGAAGGATATTTCGAAATTTTCATGAGCTGTTAATTCTGGTATTTTTTTTAATAATAAAGTATATTTCTTCAGGGGGGATCCGCCCCCCTGGTCTTATTAATTTACATACGTAACTTTTTATTGATTGCGGTAATGGTTATCGCAAATCTTAGATTTTTTTTTTTTTTTTTTTTTTTTACACTTCCGAGCCTTGTATTTTAATACTGGTGGACAGAATATGATTTACATTGACGCAAATATATTAAAAGTTTAGGTTTTATGAACAAAAATATAATTTCCTTTAAAAATAAAATAATTTTCATTCATATTTTCTGAAATGAGGCGGCATTAAGAAGTAACACTCGTCAAAAAATATTTTTTTCAGGCAATCTAGTTAATGCTTGGTTTTTAAGAATGGAAATAATTATTTCCGAATACAATGACGTCATTTTCGACAGCGATAATTTTACGGTGTATAATTTTGATATTTACTACATATTTGCTTTTCAAACTTTTTTTTTTCTCATTGGAATTTTCGATTAAAAATTAACATTTCTGTTAGCTGTGTGCAGACGATAAACCATGAGGTATTAGTAACATTTTTTTTTTTAATAATAAGAATTAATATCATAACACAAGCCCCTTTTATTTCAACCTCAAAGCGTATTCGTTTTATTTTTGATATATGAGATCAAATTCGACATCTTTTCGTATTTTCGCTTTATTTCTAATATGAAGGCGTATTCCTGTCTATTTTTTATTTCATTTTCCTCTTGCACATGAAAATCTTTCAAATCAAAATTAACTGTTCAGGATATATTTTTATTCCGGGATCGAATTTTCTTGGTAACGGTAAAAAAAAAAAAAAAAAAAAAAAAAAAAAAAAAAGATTGTTAAATTTCATAGCAGAATGTCCATTTATTCCTTATGAAAATAATGAACTTTTTAATTTATAAGAAAAATATTTGAACAAAATCAATAGAACATAGTCTTTCTGTATTTCTGGGGTAAATTCCATCTATATATAAAGACACAAAGGCATTAATTCGTCCCTTTTGACTTTGATTTGGCTTCAAGCAATTACACATACTTTCACATTTACGATATTTTTAGGTGTAGTTCGTTGCTAGGTAACAGTTAAAAGAAAATAAAAACAATGAAATATGTGCTTAAAAAGTAAATTTATCTACAAAAAATATTTTATATTATTTGGAACACATATATAAAATCCCTCCATAAGTTATACACCGAATTTAATAACTCTGACAAATGTATACACAAAATTTCAAACTAATATGAATAATGTATGGTTCTAATTAGGAAATTTCATCATCTTTAATTTACCATTTAAATACTTCAATCATATGAGCCATTTCCTTTCAACAAATAAAAATGGAAAAATCGTCTGAATTGCCATAGGAAAGCATTAAGTCGCAAAATAAAATGTTCTATATGTTCCGAACGAATGAACCAAATTTAACCAAAAACTATACAGCTAAATCCGGGGATTTCACCAACATACATCCTTAATTTTAAGCTAATCGGATGCTTTTTACGGCAGTTATCGCGGAGCAGACAGACAAACGGAAACCAAAACTTTTTCGTGTCTCCACGGTAAGCCTTCACTGACGTTTCGGCAACAAGAGGAAAGTATTGGATTCGTGAAAAATTTCGAATTCCGGTTTTCGACGGATTGACACGTTTCAGGGATCAGAAAACCCGAAAAACATGTTTTTACAAAATGTCTGTCTGTGAGTGTCTGTCTGAGTGTGTGTGACACAAATTTTGTGGGCTCTCTATCTCAAGAACTAATGAACGGAATTTAATAAAAATTTATATTCAGTCAGTCCCTGATATAAATGGGTGCTGATTAGTTTTTGGTGCAAATCGCTCAACAGGTGGCGCTACTATGCAGCATTTTTCACGATTTCCACAATACCTCAATCTCTAGAACTCAAGCACGGATTTTCATCAAACTTCAGATTCCGTTAGTCCTTGAGAGGAATTGACGTTTTATACATTTTGGTGTAAATCGCTCAACAGGTGG
The DNA here is from genome assembly GCA_963932465.1 of Maratus speciosus. Taxonomy (NCBI): domain Eukaryota; kingdom Metazoa; phylum Arthropoda; class Arachnida; order Araneae; family Salticidae; genus Maratus; species Maratus speciosus. Next base: position 611,953,317 of record OZ010790.1, on the reverse strand, counting down.
CGCTGCTATGTTGCATATTTTGCGATTTCCGCACTTGCTCTATCTCAAGAACTAATGCTTGGATTTTCAACGAACTTCCGATTCATGTATACCTTGATATGAATTACTGCTGTTTATGTTTTGGTGCAAATCGCTCAACAGATGGCGCTGCTATGCTGCATTTTTCAGAATTTCCACTATAGCTCTATCTCAATAACTAATGCACGAATTTTCATCAAACTTCAGATTCAGGTATACCTTGATATCAATTAGTGCTGTCTATGTTTTGGTGCAAATCGCTCAACAGGTACCGCTGCTATGCTACATTTTTCAGAATTTCCGCTATAGCTCTATCTCAAGAACTAATGCACCAATTTTCATCAAACTTCAAATTCAGATATATTTTGATAAGAATGGGTGCTAAATTCCTGTAATTTCTTGTACTATTTAAATGATTTAATTGACGTGATTTATATAAAAGAAAGTTTTGTGACGGTCACAACATACTTAAGTTTTTAATCGAAATAGAAAGCTCAACTTTTTACTAAATTAGCAATAACTCACGGCCGAAGACTATCAAACTACTAGTCGGAAACTCCACTTGAAGTCAGCACGTGACTCGAATTACCAAAAGAACAAGGATCCACTGACTCCCATTCCTACCGCAATATAGATAGATAATACACAAACACACTTATTTAATTAACATGTCATTGCAAAAATAAACGCGATAGCCAGATTCCTGTAGATACATACGTACTTTGCGAAACGCAAAGAAATGGTAGAATAAGTCTCATTCACGCACAAATGTTAGAATTCAGGATCGCAGGAAAAATCTCAAAACTAACTCGTCCACTAGAGTCCACAAGAGTAGCTAGGCACTCTGCTGCAGCATGTGTGCATTTAAATTATTATTATTCAGCAAAACATCAAAATCAAAAACAACAGTATTATTAAAATTAAAAATCATAATTTTAAAAAACATAGCAGCACATCTGCTTTAATACTTAAGAGTGTTATAAGTAATATATGCATAAAACTATGATCTGAACTATAATCTATACACGTATTACACAACACTCCCTATTTGTTGGCGTCAAAGTCATATATTTACAGTTTCAAAACTCTAGTAACTGCCAATTTTGCGAATCAATATTTATTAGATCAATAGGGCGTGAAATTCTTTGAAGCCTATTTTGCTGATAACGGCGAACAAATTTGTCTCGCCATTTTCTTGAGATTAGAATCAGTTTAACGCTGCTCAACTCATTCCGGTGAAAAGATCTTTGCCGTTATAGTAGCAAAACGCTATCTCGGCACGCTCGTGGAGTTATCTCGGGTAAATACGCTGCGCGATGAAACTTCGTTTGTAAATTTTCGTAACTATAAATCGAGTTAACTAAATTTAGTGAAAATGTTTGTTGAGCAAATTTTTTACTCAATTTAACGAGGAATCGAAACAAATAGGTGACTTATCCAGCGAGAAATATGCGTTTGATAAATCAGTAGTGCATTCTCGAAGTCTGGTGACACATATTTAAAATATAATAATCGGTTAAATGACATCGATAAAAAAGTAATGAAATACTAGTCGATTTTAACGTTATCGATGGTGTTCAAAATGCCAGAGAACTTATTTTAGTTTAGTAAAAATTATGAAAAAGGAACTGTTAGGCACCGTTCTATTTAAGACAGGTTTCCATCTTAGCAGATATAGGGGCGGCATTTCAAAACTTCCCTGTGGGCGGCAAAGTTTTCTTGAGTGGCAAAACTGTTTTTGATCTTGTAGAAAGCTGTGAAACAATTGATAATGAATAACTGATTAATGAATGTATTAAATAATTGATGAATTAAATAATGAATACATATGAATTAAATAATTGATAATGAATAATTGATTTTATTGACATACGTTTTTAAAATTCGCCAAACCACTCGTTCATGAGATACATGTCTCCCTTTAAAAATTTGCAATTGCAAGGCTTTCGGAAATATTACTTATAATTATTAAAGAGTTTATCTAATGCTAATGTTTCCATTTTAAGCAAATCTGACAATCAGCTTTTGTGAAATTTTTATTTCTTCTTTTTTTAAAATTTGATCTGTGATGACATTCTCAAATACCATATTCCTTAGGGAAGGGCGGCGTCAACCTCCCTATCGACTGCCCCAAATAGCGCAGGACTAGGGCAATATTCTGCTATAAGCAGGTTCTGTTTCCACAGGTTTTTCGTAATTCGTTCACTAAGAATTGCTTTCTGATAAAACTTCCAGTTTTGGAATATGTGTATATTGAACATGACTCAAGCAATCAGAGGGCACCATATTTATGTCGAGAAAAATCTAAAAAATATCAGGAATTTACTGGATCCAATAAGCACAATCACTGTATAAGTAATGATACGCCGAAATTGAAACCTAAAATGCTTAAAATGAATAGTATCACAATCACATCTGACTCTAAAATCTGAAGAGAGTTGTAACATCTTGTACTTGAAGATGAATTATCCGATTATGGCGTTCCATCTTTTCCACAACATTCCCGAAAACTCGTTTCCAAGTAGGGTGACCGAGCCAATAGTTGATCCAATAAGGTCGGTGCTACGGGTTTTTTTTATCATTATTTCCTTCCTTTTAAGTTTTAGAAGTAAACTAACATAATTGTTACAACGCTTAATAAATGTCCTATAATGGGGGCAAAAATGAAATCTGCTGAAATTAAATAGCAACAAAATTATACGTAAATAGTTTCTTTAATTGCCATTTTCCCAGTAGTGGATGAATCGAAGAACTCCACTACTTTCAAGTACTACTTCCACTACTTTCAAGAACAGTCTAAAATTAATCTTTAAAATATCATGCTGTGATTAACAATAATTCATATAAAACTATTATTTGAAATAAGCAAGATGTAAGTGGATTATTTTAACTTAATGTAATTGTCTCCAACTAATCAAAAATTAAATTTTTACATTTTCTAATAAAAAAAAAATTCATACAATGGTTTCCCTTACAGCAGGCAACAATTTGACAATAAGTGCTCCGGCATTCAAACAAAAATATTATGTATCGAAAGAAATATCGTAGTATATCGAAAGAAAGTAAAACTCGATCATATTATACCGAATGACACAGTAGCCCCATGGGCTTATAAAATCTTATAGCCATAGAGCTTTTAAAATTTGTTCATACCAATATCTAAAAGATGAAATCAACTATATAATCAAGATTGCAAGTAATCACCGTTTCCAACCAAAAACAATATATAAGATTATCGAAAGACTCAATAAACCAAATCTAGAACTAGACATATCCACCAGGCCAACCTACAGAAAAATCACATATATCCCAATTATTTTTGAAAAGTTAAGACAGTCCTTCAAAAAATACAATATCCAACTCATAGCATCGTCCTCACCTAACATAGTGGAATTAATCAGTAGGAAACTGGACCCCATACCTCCCGCAAATCATGCTGGAGTATATGAAATTCTATTTCAGTTAAATAACAAAGAACTCAAATATTATATAGGAAAGACTAAACGTAAATTTAGCGAAAGACTTAAAGAACATAAAAGAGATATTAAATATAGTAAACTGAGCACAACCCTATCAAGACTTTGTTCCAATGGTGAAATAAAATCAATCGATTTTGACAATGCAGGAATTATTGTTCGACAAACGAACCCCCACAAAGCTAAGATTCGTGAATCACTGGAAATATTAACAAGAATAAACCAAGTCTGCAACGATAATTTATCCCATATTATGCCAAGCGCTTGGCTCGAATTTCTGAAAAGTGTAATTACGTTTCAATAAACATTAAATCGGATTTTACTCAACAGATGGCACTACTACCGTGTTTAAAAATTAACCTTGGGAAACTCCCGCTAAAGAAAGTCAGTATTCGTTTTTGAAAATTGTATAATGTAGATATTATAACGTGTTGGTTCCTCCTGGATATTTCCGTGATGATGAACAAGTTTTTTATTGTTCGAAACTGTTGGAATATATTTGTATTTTACTGAGAGTAGTATGTTATTTTAATTGAAGATATTGTATACACTGATTAGCCGTTCTTATTTTTATTTATTTTTATTTATAAATACATGTCTAGTGCCACATGTAAAACTCATTTCCACCTGAAATGGCGCTTTATTTTAAAAATTTTATCAACTACTGGCGGGGTCAACCTATGTCAATTTTTCGAACTTTGCATACAAGAACTTGACACGAGAGGTATTCACCGGAAATCGTGAAGATCAACGGCCACAGCTCCTGACAAAGCTCCATGCATTCAATATTGGAATCCAACGGTGTCCGAATGCTAAGCAACATGCACAAGATGATAATTAAGTTCATTGTGAGGACTCGAAAGAACGATCATAAACATCAGCTGTAGAAAATAGGCAATGAAGGAAAATATGCTTCCTAAAAACCACAGCCAGCCGATATGACTTTATTTTGACGTCACACAGGGTCACAAGTGCCATAGTCACTACAGTGAAATAAAATGTAATATCTTTCATTTGTCTGATTATAACTCTCAAGTAATCGCCATTGGATGACTCCGCTGAAAAGTTACAGTGACTGTTGCTTTGTGACAAAGTCACCAGGCGACTTTACAATGAAGTCACCTTGCGATTTTCTCCTGACCATTATTTGGCTCCATTGCGCATCATGAGTGTTGCACTGTGATGAGTTTGCCAAATAGTGTCACAATGAAATCACACGGTTTTGTCTCAGATGAACGACATTCGGAGATTCTACTGTGAAATCACCATGAGTGTTCTTTTGTGACAATGACTTCATTCTGTTGTTACTTGCGGACACGCCACAAAACAACCATCATGATGTGACTTTACAATGGGGATGCCAAATGAAGCGCACATGAGAATAACAAGGTATCTTCATTGTTAAGTCAACGGGTGGCTCGTTTACAAAGCAGCACGTTAATCTTGTGACACTCCGAACAAATTTTAATAAATACCACTTCTTATATTACAAATAAAATTGATATAGCCATTTCGAAAACACACGTGTTTTATTTTACTCTTGTAACCACCGGAAAATGCCAGTGGACGTATCCAATTGTCACAGGTGTACTTCTCAGTGGAGTGACCAAATCACAATCACTTGAGAACAATAATGAGACGGATGAAAGATATCACATTCCGGTTCAACGTAGTGATTGTGATATTTTTGTGACATCAAGGACGCGTCACATCGACTCGTTGTGCCGTTAACATAGTACTTATTTGCTATACTTGCCGTTTATTTCATTTGCTTTTTCAGATTCTTTTCCTTTGTTTATTACCTAACTTTTGGACACCATTTTCCTTCATTCTCTATGTACATAACTACTCCCACTCAAACATTCCCCGGCCCACTTCCGAGAGGTTTTCGTCGGACAATCGTCCAAAATCCGTAGACATGAAATAAAAATTTAATTTTACTCAGATTTGGGAAAGAATATTTTTGGAGCAGAAATTAGATGAAAATTTGCCTATCCAACTGAACAACTGCACATTCTATTATCTACAAACTAAACTAGTGCAATCCCAAAACTGTCTTCCATTTCATACATTTTAATATTTCAAAAAGTAGTTACACATGTCAATACTTCAATATTATTAGTTCAATACTACACCCACTTTGATTTTCAACTTAAACTTCTGCTTCAGTCAATGAATCGGAGTAAAAAAACGAGTTCATCTCGATCACGATATCGATTAAAATCAATAGTTTTTCGTCATTCTGCTGTGCATAAGCTGTTCGCGAATAGACGGCTTAGTAGGATGAGAAGTTCCCGTCGCTTTACCAGTCGCCGGTGTACAATAGAAATACGAAAAATCAAGAAAATTACACAACTCAGGCATGGGAGTGGGTAAAGAACAAAAAGTCTAAAAATACGCGTACGCTAAAATTTGGTAAAAACTAAAAGACCGCGCGAAATCATATTTTGCACAAAACAGGCAAAAAACAAATTTTGCCAAAAGGGCTCGAAAAAAAATGTGGATTTCATCAAATGATCGCTGGAAAAAAGCTAATTCCGTCAAAAAATCGCGGAAAAATGGCGAATTTTGTCAAAAGATGGCGGGAAAAAACGGGAATTTTGTCAAAAGATCACGGAAAAAGTCGGGAATTTTGACAAAAAATCGCGGAAAAAGTCGGGAATTTTGACAAAAAGTCGCGGAAAAAACGGAAATTTTGACAAAAAGTCGCGGAAAAAACGGAAATTTTGTCAAAAAATCGCGGAAAAAACGGAAATTTTGTCAAAAAATCGCGGAAAAAACGGAAATTTTGTCAAAAAATCGCGGAAAAAACGGAAATTTTGTCAAAAAATCGCGGAAAAAACGGAAATTTTGTCAAAAAATCGCGGAAAAAACGGAAATTTTGTCAAAAAATCGCCGAAAAAACGGAAATTTTGTCAAAAGATCGCGGAAAAAACGGAAATTTCGTCAAAAGATCGCGGAAAAAACGGAAATTTCGTCAAAAAATCGCGGAAAAAACGCGAATTTCGTCAAAAGAGCACGGAAAAAACGCGAATTTCGTCAAAACATCACGGGAAAAACGGGAATTTCGTCAAAAGATCGCGGAAAAAACGCGAATTTCGTCAAAAAATCGCGGAAAAATGCGAATTTCGTCAAAAAAAGCGGCAGAAGCACGAATTTCGTCAAAAGATCGCGGAAAAAACACGAATTTCTCCAAAGATCGCGGAAAAAAAGCGAGTGAATTTCGTCAAAGGATCGCGGCAAAACGCGAATTTCGTCAATGGAAAGCGAAAAAAACGCGATTTTCGTCAAAAGATCGAGGAAAATACGTGAATTTTGTCAAAAGATCGCGAAAAAAAAACGCGAATTTCGTCAAAGAATCGCGGAGAAAATGCGATGCAATTCTGGCGCGATATGTCTCGTTTGGCGCATTTTTCCGCTGCCAGAAAGAAAAAAATGGAAAAATTCTTTTTTTTTTTTTTTTTAGATAAAAATCAGAAATGTTCTCAAAAGTTTGCGAAAAGTCGGAAATTCCGATAAAAGTCGGAAGAATCTCATCCCTGACAACTAAAGCGCCCCCGTCAGGTGGAATATTTCGAAATTCAAGGAGGAAATCTAAATATAAATATTAGCTTGCCAAAGCCAAAAACATAAATATGAAATTTGGTTCAATCCTTTACATAACTTCAGACACTTTTTGATGGTACAATAGCGACACACGGACAGACAGACATTTTGTGTAAACATGTTTTGGGGGATATCTGACCCCCTAAAACGTGTCAATCCATCAAAAACCGGAAATCGGAAAAAATTTCGATCACAATACTTTCTTCTATTGAAGATAGAAGAAAGTAAAAACACAATTTTATATTAAGCCCTTAACTGTTGCTCGAGGGAGAAGAAATGCATAAAATCTCTAAAAACTGAAACAAACGTATCGAGAAGTGTTATTTACTGGTTCATATAAATGAAAGAAATCGCTCGAAGTGCTTGGTTCCTTGAAATAGTGTGACAGAGTTCTTCGGCCTGACGTTAAAATATTAGGCTCATTTATTGATTTTGACATTCTTCCAAGGAGGAAAAAAAAATAAAATGACGTCTTTATCGTCACGAAATGTTAATAGGCTGAAAATCAATAGTATGCCAGAAACTGTCATCTCTATTATTCGTCAAAAAGATGTAGTTTAAAGTGAAAGAATATGGCTAACTATTGAAGGCTGCGGTGCGGTTAATGAGAGAGTGCCTAAATTCTTTAGTTTTGTCGATTACTTAAAGCTGATATAAAAGAATTAGCACGGGTCGATGCAGGATTTTATTTACTTGGAAACCATTTTGAGGAAAATAAGTTATTTTTGTAAATTTTATCCTATTTTTGTGAAAAATAACATTTCTTAACGAAAGGTGACAAATCCTGTTACTCAAAATTGAAACAAGCATTTATTAATAACAACTTCTTTAAGTCCTTCTGCTAAAGATGCCTTTCGGGTGAACATATTTTGTTAGTTTTTATGATTTCATTTATTATGTATGATGATTTATTATGTAGATAGCAGCACCAAAATCCTCTCCCTAATTTCATGGAATTTGTAAAGTAAACATTCTGTTCTGTAATGTAATGTCTTGTAAACAGTGACGTGTTTGTTTTTGCTAAGTGTCAATTATATGTTTACATGGATGCGTGCTACCTCTTCATTGTCTAATTGTGATGATTATTAATTAACCAGTTACAAAAAAACAGAATATTGGTAAAAACATTTCTTCCCGCATTTAATAAAATGAAATTTTTCCTTCCAAAATGCTGGTGCCAGTGTGGCATTTAGGGATTAAAATTAACACTACAAAAGCCAGAAATTTTAGTCAAGTTTTATAAAAATATTTCACACCAGAATTTTGATTTAAAACAGTTAAAATTTTTTATTTAACATTTTTCTTCTTTGTGTCTTTTAAACTTATTTTATGATGAAATTTCAGGTTTGAACCGAAACATAGGGCAGCGGTCAAAATGACCGCTCGTGGCCGTTCTAGTGTTAAGTTATGCATAAATGCATCACCACCCTTCAAAGTGTTAAAACCTAACAAAATAACAATGAATAAGAGAATGTTAAGCTAAATAATCTCTCTATTCTAAAAAAAAAAGTAACTTACGCTGTCACCGCCGCCGCCGGTTTTGAATTTTTTATGACCGAAGGGGTCTTTCTCCGTTAATATTAAGAAAAATATTGCATACAAAAATATAAAAATCGGCGGTATTATAGAGAAATGTTTGATAAACACGCTGATGCAGACAGTTTTCAAATCGAATAATTATTTTAAGAGATATTGAATGCTAAAGTTGGACAAAATCGTTCCACTAAAAAAGTTTTATAGTAGCAAAAACTATACATGGGAATTAATTCATTTTTAGATCATTTTATACGTTAGAATTTCCCGGTGTGCAGACTGCATTCACTTTTTTAATTTGACTCATTTTTTGAGGTTTTATTTCTATTTTAAATTCAAATTTTCAGCATTTCAAGAGATAGTTTTTACATATTTTAGGAAATGGTCTTAATTTAAACTGTTGCCAACTGTATAAACAGCGCAAACAGTAATGTTTGCTTCAAATTGAAAATTTATTTAAACGTGACTATTATTAACAGAAAAAAACTTTCAAATTAGAATTAAATAATTACGTGTGAAAAACAGGAACTTATTGAAAATTACTTCATAAAAACTATATTTACACGTGAATTTTATAAGGATATTGTAAAATAATAAATTCATTAACATGCGTTAGAAATCTTAAATAGGAGAAATTACGTCACATTACACTTATTACGTAAAATGAACAAAAACTAATATTGCAAAACAGTTTAAATTTAAAAATTGCGCGAGACATCAATTTGATATTTTGAGATTAATAAGATTAATATTAATTTTATTGAACGCGTTTAGACTGCTTTTGAGCGATTATTTAGTAATGTAATAAAAATAAAAAAGATTACAAGCTGAAAATGAAGTGTCATCAACAAAAAAATGATTTGAAAGAGAAAAATCTGTGAAGCAGAAAATAAAGAAATTGCTTAAATGGTTTAGTTAAGATTCGTTAACCTTCTGCGTCGTTTCCGTCAAAAGAACACATTGGTATTTGTAAAATATATTTGCATTTTGATGCAGATTTGCTTATTATATTAGCTTATTTTGAAATGTTTAACTGATTTTATTTAATCAAAGACGAAAACAGCCATTGTATCTTTTAACAGCAGCTGATTTTTCCTTAAAATTCTCCAATCGAAGAAAAATGAATAGAAACCCATTTATAGGGAGATCGCCACTGATTTTTAAATTATAATTCAATCTTTCAAAATCTTTTTAAAGTCAATCAAATTAGCGTGCTTTTAGAGACTGTGGTGTCTGAACGGGGGTTGGCGAGCGTAGCTCGTAGGGGGCCGAGCCCCCTACGAGCTATAAAAAGTGATTAAATATCTTTATTTAGATTGACAAACGTTTCATCGCACAAAAGGCGACATTTTCAATAACACTTATAATAAAACTTAGTAATAATAGAATAAATTAATCCACGCTCACAAATGTCCAATTTCGTTTTATTTTACGTTTGCACTGATTTTCATTATGCAAGATGTCTTTGTGATGATCACATTGTTTACCAAGTTATTGTTTCTTAAATTGTGAAAATATTTCTATCATGAATGATTTTGAAAATGTCGCCCTTTGTGCGATGAAACGTTCGTCAATCTTAATAAAGATATTTCATCACTTTTTATAGCATTATTTAGCTTAATCTGTTTATAAGTAACTAGCAAACCCCTCGGCTTTGCTCGCGTAATAGTTGAAATATGCCAAGTGATATTTTTTATTAGAGGAACACTTTTTGAAATAATTCTAAAATTACAAATTAAGCCACAGTTTAACTAAACTTCATTATAAAACTGCAATAGACAGAAATGAGATTTTAATTAATAAGAACTAAAACTAATTCCAATTAAATGATAATTTAGAAAGTATTTTGAGACTTCTAGGCTCATTTCATATGCTCATTTCAGTATTCATTTAAAGTTTTGAATTTTTTAGAAACCATCTTAACACATTTACATCTTAAAATTAACTATCATGTCAAATTCCAAGCTTCTTGTCTAACAGTCTACCACCTCTTTGGTGTTACTGGCACCAACATAAAATGCCGAAACAGAGTTGAAATAGAATGTCTCGAAAAATGTTGAAACGGAGACTGTCACCATTAATTTGCTAACATTAACCGTGAAATGGGTTGATATTTCCTAATATTCTATAGAAAACGGAATTTAGATATTTTTAAAGGCTTTCTTGTTGTTCCTGCCAACCAGGTGGTAGTGACACCGGCATAAAGTATAGCCCGTATAGGATCAGGGACTATCATTCTTGATTCGCAACCAATAACTTCTGTAATCGGTTTATTGTTTCCTGAGATTGCATAGAAATCGTAATTTAGGACTCTTTTAGAATGCTTTTCGCTCCTTCCCTTCGCTTCACCCCTTTTTAATTTCGAATTTATTTTCGACTGTTCTTAGAGGACATTTATATTTTATAAGTAACTACCGTGCTATATTTAAAGTTTCTAGCCTCATCAGTACCGCATAAATCGCAATTTAGAAAGTTTTTTGCTCCTGCAACCCTCGACATAAAATATAGCTTATGTTTGAGCAGGTTCTATCACCATGAATTTGCAACCATTATGTTTGAAATCGGTTTCGTATTTCATACGATTGCATAAAAATCGTAATTTAGAACGCTTTTCGCTCCCTTCATCCTTTAAATTTGGAATTTTTTTTCGGCATTTCTTAGAAAGCATTTGCATCTTTGAAGTAATTACCATTCCAAATTTAAAATGTTACACCCTTTCAGTAACATAAAAAACGCAATTTAGAACAATGTTTGCTCCTGTAACCCCCAGGTGGTAGCGCCAACAACGTTAAATATAGGCTATGTTGGAGCGGGGACTGTCACCATCAATTTGAAACCATTACTTCTGAAATCGGTTTATATTTCCTGAGATTGCGTAGAAATCGCTATTTAGAGCGTTTTTAGAATACTCTTCGTCCATTTTCACCCCTTTTAAATTTCAAATTTTTAAGGAACTCTTCTCAGAGAGTATTTACATCTCATAAGTAATTACCATGCCAAATTTTAAGTTGCTAGCCCCTTCAGTATCACAAAAATCACAATTTAGAAAGTTTTTTAAAATGCAAACGCAAGGTGGTAGTGACACCGACATGAAATAGATCCTATATTGGAGCAAGGGCTGTCATAATCAATTCCCAACCATTACTTTTGAAATCGGTTGGGTACTTTCTGAAATTGCGCAGAAATCGCAATTTAGAACTTTTTTTGGACGTTTTTCGTCCATTTTCACCCCTTTTAAATTTCGAATTATTTAGGAAATGTTCTTACAGATTATTTATATCTTATAAGTAACTACCATGCCTAGTTTCATGTTGCCAGCCACTGCAGTATTACAAAAAACGCAATTTAGATCGTTTTTTGCTCCTTCACTCCCTTTGGGGTAGTGGCACCGGCATGAAATACAGCCTATGTTGGAGCGAGGGCTGACACCATCGTTTTCACACCAATATTTTTTTAATCGGTTCGGTACTTCCTGAGATTGCGTAGAAATCGCAATTTAGAAAGTTTTTTTAGAACGCTTTTCGCTCATTTTCATCGCTTTTAAATTTCGATTTTTTTAGAAATGTTCTTAGAGATCTTTTGTATCTTATAAATAACGGCCCTGCCTAATTTCACGATTCTAGGCCCTTCAGTATCACAAAAATTGCAATTTAGAACGTTTTTTGCTTCTGCAATCCCTAGGTGGTAGTGAAACCGACATGAAATAGAGCCTATGTTGGAGCAAGGGCGGTCATCATCAATTTTCAACCATTACTTTTGAAATAGGTTGGGTACTTTCTGAGATTGCGTAGAAATCGCCATTTAGAACTTTTTTTAGAACTCTTTCGCGCATTTTCACCCCTTTTAAATTTCGACATTTTTAAGAAATGTTCTTAGATGTCTCTCATTTATATCTTATAAGTAACTACCATTCCAAATTCCATGTATCTGGGCCCTCCAGTAACACAAAAATCGCAATTTCGAACGTTTTTTTGCTCCTGCACCCCCTTTAGGGGTAGTGGCACCGACAGAAAATGTAGCCTATACTGGAGCAAGGGTTGTCACCATCATTTTGACACCATTATTTTTGAAATCGGTTTGGTACTTAATGAAATTGCGTAAAAATCACCATTTAGAACGTTTTTTTTAACGCTTTTCGCACACTTTCTCCCCTTTTTAATATCGATTTTTTTTAAGAAATGTCCTTAGAGATCACTAGTATCTTATAAGTAACTACCATTCCAAATTTCACGTTTCTAGGCCCCTCAGTAACACAAAAATCGCATTTTTAGAACGGTTATTGCTCCTGCATCCCTTTTTGGCCAGTGGCACGGACATAAAATATAGCCTCTGTTCTAACAAGGGAACCACTTTAGGTGTTGCTCGCACCTAGTATTGAAACCTGGTGCATTTTAAAGCTCTATATTAGGAAGTTTGGGAATCGATAAAATTTTTTTTGTTAAAATAATATTTTTTGATTTTACAGCAGATTAACTTTCTGAAAATGCAATTTTCGAGACCACTTTTCGGGCTGTTAAAGTAAAATTAAAAAAAAAAAAAAATAGTTAAAAATATAAATTAGTCAATAATCTCTCTATTCTAAAAAAAAGTAACTACCGCTGTCACCGCCGCCGCCGGTTTTGATTTTTTTGTGACCGGAGGCCTTTCTTCGTTAATATTAACAAAAATAATGCATACAAAAATATGAAAATCGGTGGTTTTATACAGAAATGTTTGATAAACACGCTGATGCAGACAGTTTTCAAATCGAAGAATTATTTTAAGAGTTATTTAATGCTAAAGTTGGACAAAATCGTTCCACTAAAAAAGTTTTATAGCAGCAAAAACTATACATGGCAGTGTAATCATTTTTAGATCATTTTATGCGTTAGAATTTGCCGGAGTGCAGATTGCATTAATTTTTTTATTTTGACTCATTTTTTCAGGTTTTATTTCTATTTTAAATTCAAATTTTCAGCATTTCTAGAGATATTTTTTACAGATTTCAGAAAATTGTACTAATTTAAACTGTTGCCAACTCTATAAAAAGCGCAAGCAATAATGTTTGCTTCAAATTAAAAATTTATTTACACGTGACTATTATAAACAGGAAAAAAACTTTCAAATTAGAATTAAATAATTAAGTATAAAAAGCAGGAACTTATTAAAAATTACGTCATAAAAAGTATACACGTGAATTTTAAAAGGGAAAGGATATTGTAAAATAATAAATTCATTAACATGCGTTAGAAGTCTTAGGAGAAATTACATCATATTTACGTCACATTATAGTTATTACATAAAATGAACACAAAATAATATTGCAAAAAAAATTAAATTTAGAAATTGCGCTAGACATTTATTTGATATTTTGAGAATTAATTTTAAATGTCTCATTTAAAAGAACTTTCTTTTCGCTTTGTTAAAAAATACCAGGAGAAAAAGACTCTCTTTACTTAATTCCTTTTATATTAGCTTATTTTGAAATGTTGTTACACGTGTATACGTCATCAAGTTATTTTTATTTCGACTTTTTATTTGTGTTTTTATTAATGTTGTACGAATTTATTTGTTCTTTCGTTATTTAAAATAAAAATTATATCAATTTGTATAATTTGGCGAGTGGTTTGGCGATTTATATAATTTGGCGAAATTGGTAGACAGGATAATCAAGTAGTACCGCAGCGGATTTGGCGTTAAAATTCCCCAATCAAAGAGAAATGAATAGAAATTCGTTTATAGGGAGATCGCCACTGTTTTTTAAATTATAATTCAGTCTCTCGAAATCTTTTTAAAGCCGATCAAATTAGCGTGCATTTAGAGTCTGCGGTGTCTGGACGGGGGTTGGCGAGCGTAGCTCGTAGGGGGCCGAGCCCACTAGTAACTATAAAATGTTGAAAAAAGTTTTAAAATTCCTTCAAGAATCTACGAATTTGATTTAAAAAAAATACAATATTATATTTACATATTTAGCGGGGAAAGATTGGCGTCTTTTTCGTCCCGTACAGTTTTCCGGCAACCCTAGCTCAGTATTTTCGCTACGCACCGTGTTGTAATGGTTTGGACGTAAACCTATTACAAGTATAAAGCTATTGAAAATTTTGAAGTGCCATATCTGGCGACTTAACTCTCTTTTGGTGTAAAATTAACAAATAAAAATCCAATAATAAAAAATTATAAATATAAAAAATATATAAAATATGATTTTAACAAAGAATTTTTATCGGTTATCTAACTTTTATGCATAGGGCTACAAAATGCACCAGGTCTCGATTCTAGGTGCGAGTAACACCTAAAGTGGTTCCCTTGTAAGTTGGACTAACACCATCATTTTGATACCATTACTTTTGGAATTGGTTCGCTAGTTCCTGAGCTTACATCCTACAAATAAACAATCTTTACCTCTTTATAATATTAGTATGATATAATATTAGTAATTATACATATTTTTATATGTTTTTATGGAATGAAATTTTGAGAAGGGGTTTATTTTATTAAAAAAGAAAAGTTGCCTGTTTAATTAAATGGATTTATGCGAATGTGCCCTATATAAGACCTAAACTTTGCTTGGATCGAACTCTGATAAGGAAAATGTTTCCGTATTAATGATACAATACAATATCGAAAATCTTGAAAAATTGTAGTGATATTCGATTTCTATATTGATACTTCTATTCGATATTCTATACTGTATTGTATATTTCTGTATCCTGTTTTACAAATTATTTTTTCTCCAAATACTTTTAGAAATCAAATGATACTGCACCACAACAAATTGTTGTTTAATTCAAAAGTACAGTCGTGGAAAAAAAAAAAAGTAAACACCCCTTACTAACTCTTCAACAAATTTTCGTAGACGGAAGTTACTGATACCGAACGATTGGAAATAAAGTCAACTTTTTAATAAGGGATATAAAATTTGCTTAGGGGGCCATCTACATATTAAAACGAACCCAAACCTCATTTTTTTTAAAAAGGCAATACCCAATTTTAACGAGATATTTCAAATCTTCGGTTCACACTTTGCCTAGACACTCAATTTCAAGTCATTTGAATGATAAGTTTCTGAATTATAAACATTCAAAATTGAGTGCTTTTAATGTTAAATTACATTTTTATATTTTTATTTATATCTCCTGAAATTATGCTCCTAATGTGCTAATTTTTTGTGTAGCAATAATACTAATGTGCCCAAACATAAATACGCTGAATTTGCAATTTTTATAATTTTATGATATGAATTATGAAATTAATATTCGAACAAATTATGAATGGCAACCTACAATTTTTTTGATGGATTTAGATTTATTAAGTCCTGCTTTATGAAAATCCACAATTTCACATTTTTATTCCAAATAGTTTTCAAATTATGCTTAAAAAACTGCAAAATGATGGTTTAAGGGGCCGTCTAGGATGGAAGTGAGTAGACATTTTGAAATTTATTCTGCTGTACTGTAATCTAACACGCTTCATTGACTCCTTGAATAGCGCTTAAGGTGCCTTGATCAAGAAGGAGGGCTCTCTCGGTTAACAATCGAGTACCTAACTTCAATTTGGATACAGCCATTAAAATACGCTCGTTTTAAAATAATTAATTTCTCGGAAACTTATGGTACGAATTGCATAAAAATTTGTTTTTAGGCTAATTGAAGGATATAGAGTTCATTTATGCTGTCAGAATTGGGTACTGCTATTGAAAAAAATTAAGTTATGGTTCGTTTTAATCGGTAGATGGACCCCTAAGCAAATTTTATATACGTCATTTAAAAGTGGACTTTATTTCCCCTCGTTCGGTACCAGTAACTTTCTTCTACAATAATTTGTTGAGGAGTTAGTAGGGGGTGTTTACTTTTTTTTTCCGCGACTGTACGTATCATGTGTCTAAGCTCACTTAAACAAAATCGAATTTGTATCAAAGAATTTGTATAAAAGAAGTTTCCGTTTTGACAAGAAATTTATCTTTGTATGCCACTTTGCTTACAAAATAATTAAAATCTTTCACATAAATACGTATTTGAATGATAAAATTTCAAAATTATATGAAAATATCGAATATCACTAGAAATTAAGATTTTCGGACAAAACACTATTTTCTGAAATATTTCCAAGATTTTAGCCTATTTGACTACATTTATAAGTTTTTAAAATTTCAGATCCTTTCATTCAAAGACTGTGAAGCTATTTTGGGTGCAGTACCACAATTTGCATTCCGAGATAAAAGTGTTTAAAACTTTTGAATGATAGGAAAATTTAATGCATTTATTTGCTTTGTGCATTTATTTTAGGAAAAAACAGTAAAATAATTTTTGTATCAAAAGAAAAAAAATTTAGAACTAAATAATATTCCCTCAATACAAAAATTGAAAATTCAACTTTTTAACGAGTTTAACCCCTTCGGGACGAGCGTCTCGTATAAGTGACTCAGAATCCTTGATTATTCCCACCAGTTACTTTTTATTGGAAAATTTGCCTTATTTAAATCAGAGAATTTTCACTTTTCGACGAGGCAAAAATTCCTGTTTTCAAAAACCGGTGATAAAATATTAAAAATTCTGTAAAAGATGCTCGTCGCGAAGGGGTTAAGGTAGTGATAAATTCAGAGTTTGGCCCGGGGCACATTACTTTCCCATCCTCACAAACTGCTTACTAACCCCTCTGGAAGAATAAAAGTTTTATGCTTTTTAATGGTATACAAGTACAAATTCATCTCCTTCCCCGCGGATCTCCATGATATTCTTTGCGAGACATAAAATGTCTGGATTCAACAGTGGCTCAATGTTGCTCTGTGCATTCTTCCTTTAAGCTAGTTAATAATAAAGGAACGATAAAAATGTGCTTTGTATTTTTAAGAAATGTTCAATTTTTATCGAAATAATTTTGGAAGTCAAGTTGATATTAAGTGAAATGAACGAAAGCATTAGGTTGTGGATGCTTAATAACGTTGCCAGGTCCAGTACAGTAATACCTCGACTTACGTCAGCAATTCGTTCCAAGACTAGCGACGTATGTCGAGTTACATTTAGATAAGCAAAAAAGGATAAATAATAAAAAATCTTCAAAATATAATGAACATATTCTATTGTATTTAGGGATTATAACATTTTGCAATACAAGAATTTGGAAAAAATCAATAACTTGTTAATTTACAATTTATTGTTCTTTTAGCTTCCCCATTCGAGTCTTAGTGGTTGCGAAAAAATCTTGCAATGAAGTTGAACCGACAATTTTTTCTTTTTTACTTACAGCTCTTTATAACAACAGAGTGATTTTCCAGTGACTTTTTTATTCGTTTATCACTATCGCTTGACAATCGCGGGAAAATTTCCCTTCATGGAACCAAAAATTATATATAATAAAAAAAAGTTCAAAGCATGTCTTAATTAAAAAAAAAAAAAAAAAAATCCAAGCCAGACGACGTAAATGCGGTGTGACGTAAGTCAGGGTACTACTGTATAGAAAAAAGTCCTTCCGGCCAGTGCCGGGAGGAAGAGGTAGCTTTCATAATCCTTATTTAAAAAAAGCCAAATTATATCATTCAAACACACGAAGCTCAATTTAGTGGAAACCGAATATAGGAGATTCAATACTAATTTTTTATCAATATAATGAATGAGAATTTCTCGAAATTAGTCAGCTTTATCCAAGCTGCTTTTCTTTAAAGTAACATATATTTGGCTGCTAAATTCGGAAATTTCTTAAAGTGCCTGTTATTTTAAGACAACATGGTGGATGAGGCTAAAAAGTGAACTTGGTCGAGACCTTAGTAATTGCTGTGCTCATGCTCACTCACATCGGAATCGGTTAATATATAGGAGTGCTGTCGCATGCAAAAAATCAGATTTTTCAAAATGTCACCCACAATAGAAATTGAAACTGCTATATCTCAGCCATTTTTTAAGGTAAAGACAAACAAAAAATGCTCCTGAATCCTTATATCAAGGTCAAATACTTAAGAAAGAAACCTTTTTCAATTTCTAATTTTTTTGCACCTCACTTTAAATATATATATTTTAATTTAATGGTCGCCATTTTGAAACAAGATGGCTGATGAATCTGGCCAGCGAACTTGGTCGAGGTGTTGATGTATACTATCCACATGCCTTCTTACATCGAAATAGGCGAATACGTGTGTTATCGCGTGACAAATACAAGATCGTTTCAAAATGTTAGCCATGCTAGAAATTCAAAGTGCTATAAATCAACCATTTTTTAAGATATAAACAAAAGAACAAATTTTCAGAAACAAAAACTGCTCCGGAATCTTTGTATCAAGGCCAAACACATAAAAAAATCTTTTTCATTTTCCAATTGTTTAATACCTCATTTTGAATTTTAAATTTAATTTTTTTTAAATGGCAACCCTTTTGAAACAAGATGGCGAATGAAGCTGGCCAACGAACTCGGTCGAGACATTGGTATGTACTATGTACAGACCAAGTTACATCCAAATAGTTACATCCAAGTTACATCCAAGTTACATCCAAGTTAATCCATAATTACGCCTGTTATCGCGTGACAAAAATCAGGTCGTTTTAAAATGTCAGCCACAAGAGAAATTCAAAATGCTATAACTCAGCCATTTTTTTTAGATATAGACGAAAGAAAAACTGTTCCGGAATCTTTGTATTAAGGTCAAACACATACAAAAAAAATCTTTTTCACTTTCCAATTTTTTGGTATCTCATTTAAATTTTTTTATTTTTTTAAATGGCCGCCATTTTGAAACAAGATGGCGGATGAAGCCGGCCAACGAACTCGGTCGAGATATTTGTATGTACTATGTACACACCAAGGTACATCCAAGTCGGTCATAAATACGCCTGTTATTACGTGAGAAAAATCAGGACGTTTCAAAATGTCAGACACGCTAGAAATTCAAAATGCTATAACTCAGCCATTTCTTAAGATATAGACGAAACAAAAACTGCTCCCGAATCATTTTATCAAGGTCAAACACATAAGAAGAAAATATTTTTTCAATTTTTAATTTTTTGGTACCACATTTCAAATTTAAATTTTTCTTAAAAGATTATATGGCCTCCATTTTTAAACAAGATGGCGGATGAAGCTGACCAACGAACCCGTTCGAGACATTGGTATGTACTATGTATAAACGAAGTTACATCCAAATCGGTTCATAAATACGCCTTTTATCGCGTGACAAAATTCAGGACGTTTCAAAATGTCAGCCACATTAGAATTCAAAATGCTATAACTCAGCCATTTTTTAAGATATAGACGAAACAAAAACTGCTCCGAAATCTTTGTATAAAGGTCAAATACATAAGAAAAAATATTTTTCCATTTTCCATTTTTTGGTACCACATTTCAAATTTTAAATTTTTAAAAAAATTTTAAATGGCCGTTATTTTGAAACAAAATGGCGGATGAAGCTGGCCAACGAACTCGGTCGAGAGATTGGTATGTACTATGTACACACTGAATTACATCCAAATCGGTTCATAAATACGCCTTTTATCGCGTGACAAATTTCAGGACGTTTCAAAATGTCAGCCACGCTAGAAATTCAAAATGCTATAACTCAGCCATTTTTTAAGATATAGACGAAACAAAAACTGCTCCGGAATCTTTGTATAAAGGTCAAATACATAAGAAAAAAATATTTTTCCATTTTTAATTTTTTGGTACCACATTTCAAGTTTAAACTTTTTTTTTAAATTTTAAATGGCCGCCATTTTGAAACAAAATCGTGGATGAAGCTGGCCAACGAACTCGGTCGAGAGATTGGTATGTACTATGCACACACTGAATTACATCCAAATCGGTTCATAAATACGCCTTTTATCGCTTGACAAAATACAGGACGTTTTAAACGCTAGAAATTCAAAATGCTATAACTCAGCCATTTTTTAAGATATAGACGAAACAAAAACTGCTCCGGAATCTTTGTATAAAGATCAAATACATAAGAAAAAAATATTTTTCCATTTTTAATTTTTTGGTACCACATTTCAAGTTTTAAAATTTTTTAAAAATTTTAAATGGCCGCCATTTTGAAACAAAACGGCGGATGAAGCTGGCCAACGAACTCGGTCGAGACATTGGTATGTACTATGTACCCACCGAATTACATCGAAATCGGTTCATAATTACGGGAGTTACAGTGTGACATAGGTCAGATATATATATATATATATATATATATATATATATATATCAATTTTGAACGGAGGGTGGTTTCGGGGTCTGGGGGTCATGATCGATGAAAATATACCAAAATTTTTTGAAATCGCTTTCCTCCGAACGGCTGCAATAGGTAGCTTTTTTGTAAAGAAAGCTACCTAAAAGGGGACACGCATGTAAACAAACGGGACGACCGCTTAAAAATCAGGATATACAAAACAGCGTAGCTTTCTCGCATCATATTAAATTGATATCAATTGAACAACCAATTACAAAAAAAACACAGACTGATCGTCATTTAAAAATAGATAGTCTTTGGAATCTTTAATTAATATCTTTACGTTAATAAGTTTTTAAATATCATGCCGAATTTTTTTCGAACGAGTTCAACAGTGGTATCCTTTACAGATAGAAATAAATGGAAAGGCTTAACTAAGTTAATTCAATTTCTGTTTTGTGTTGTCATTCATGATAAAGTATTCATATTCTTTACTTTGAACAAATTCCATTAGAAGAACCTTTAATTATGATAGAAATTAGGTTGAAGAGCAATACATAATTAAATAAACCTATCTATATACAGAATTAAGTTAAAAATAATTATGTTAGAAAAAGCTATAATGATGAAAGATGAAATTAGAATAATTCTATATATTTTCCCTTTGTTCTCTTTTAACCGATTTTCTTTAAACATCTCTAATATGAAAGGTATAAACTCTTTTAACCCGATAATTCTATTTCTGCGAGTGCTCAAACTCGGCGCGTCCATAAATTATTGAACTTCGCACGTTGCTACATAAACTTGTTTTCTATTACCACGGGATCTAAAGTTTTGTTTCGCTATATACATTTTGACGCGCTCCAACTCTCCAAGGAGCCTTTCAACATCCTCCCATTCATTTAAATTCAGGTTTGACTTAAACTTTTCGGCATAACTCCTTGGTGATAACGACGTTGCTAGAGTTATTAGAGGGAGAAGTTTAAAGGGGATGAGTGTATACCGCAGTATCGTTTTATTTCTTCGGGTATTTGGTATTCAGGAGATCGAAATTTATGTCTCGTGTGCCTTTAAGTTAGAGAAAATGGCGTTTTTTATTTGTTTTAATCATGTTTCTAAGGCATTAGAACGTTGCCTGATACTTTTTTTTTCCCGTGTTTTTTTTTAAAGCTTTCTTTGAAGAGATTTCAAGAGATGTATCTTTTATTTATTTTAAAAATTTTAAATATTGCAAGGGTATTATGTTGGCAGCGAAAATTTAAGAAAACATACTTTGGTAAGTTTTTAGTTTTAAGGAAGTAAGTTTTTTAACAGCTGCAAACTTTTGTTTTACGACAGGGCGGAAGGAATTTTTCTAAGCATTGAAAAGTTTGGGCCATATGGCTATAGTTATAAAATTCAGGTTCGAGTAGATTGAAAGTCGAAGACAAACAAGTGGGTAAGTGTGGTCGAAGATTGCACATAGGGTTTCGTTTCATATTCCTTTTAAAACAATTTAATTAATAAATCCAAATCGTTAATTTATAATCATTAAATCCTTAATCTTTTCAATAAGAACAAAATTAAGGCTCGTTCTCAAATCCAAAAGGGCAACTTTATGACATAAGTTTTAATTTTTGTTCAGAAACGCATGAAACGAGCAGGTGTTGTTCAGAAACTATGTCATCGAACTGCTTTTTCCGGTTTTTTTGCAAACGCAATAGATCTTTCAGAAAAGAGTGTCAAAGTGGGCGATTTGAACCGAATTTCCGAGCGAAAGGAGAAAAACATTTCAAGAAAGGGTGAAAAACGTGTTTGTCACGTGATCCAAATCGCTTCTAACTCAATAGGTAATTTATGGATTAAAAAAAAATGGAAAATACATCTCGATTCCAAATCGCTTCCCTTGACAGTCCTTTCAATTTTCCGTTATCTTTCCGTTAAAAAAAAATGAATTTGTAAATGTGTCAAAACGTTTTGCGCTTGTTCAGCAGAACAGTTGAGAACAGCCTTAAATTTAATTTTAAAATTATTACAGTTGGAAGATACTTTTTAAAATCATATTAAAAATATTCAAGAACTTTTCAGACAAATCTGAAAAGCATTAATCTGCTTAATTGACAGTAGAAGCAGTGTAATGCAAGTTTACTCTGAAACACTGCTACTTCTTCTACTGTCCAGCTACACTTGTATAATTAAAGTGGCGTGTGTGAAAAAAGTGACGCATTAAAATGAATGGTACGGCAGTTAAATATTTTCTCTACATAAGTTCAATCCAAGGCACTGCTACTTTTACTTACAGCTACCTTCATAATGATATAGACTCTTCCATTTCGAACGAAGGGACGTATTTGAATGAATGGAACAACAACTGATAAAAATATTCCCTGACGATGGCCGCGGGATTGCAGGCCGAAAGTACTAGGAAATTTAAATAACATGTATATTTTTAACTTGTAACATCTATATTAACTTTGTCGCCTTTTAAGTAAAACGGTGATCTTTCTAAAGTTCCTATTGGGTATTTTGTGTTTTAGTCAGATTTCAAGTTATGTGCAATACGTTTTAGCTTCCAATTTATACTAAGTGTGAAAATATTTATAATCAGCAATAAATTGATTAGTTTGATAACTTGATAACCCCCGAGTAGCTAACACCTTAAGGATCCTTTCTTCTTCAAATCACTATTACAAAGTTTTAAATCTATTTCATCTTTAACACTTTCCAACAAAGTTAAAAAGTGTTTATGCATTTGGTTTGTCAGTCCGTCTGTCCACGCTATAATTCCCATAAATACATTTGGATTTTAATGCAATTGGTAAGGTTATTAAGGGTCACCCAAGCATGTTTGGTATTGTATAGAAAGTATGTAGAATGAATAGTTCACTGACAGGGGCATTCAAAAGAATTTAATTACATTATGGTATAGGGGGGGGGGGGGAATCTTTTGCAGAGTATTTTAATGACAGGACGCTCTTTCAAATGTTTTGAAACGGATATAAATCACTTCATTTCACTAGTATTACGTTAGAACAGGGCATTCAAAGCATTTTTTATTCATTGACAGGGACACACAAAAGAAATCGGTTACAGTACTGTCTTTGAGTTAGAATTGCAAGAGTGTGCGTTTTAAAATTCGGTATGAGCTTTTATATTGAACTGATTTTTTTGCATATTACTCGTTCTATATAAATTCTATAAACTCCTATACAGGGCTGCAGAAAAGTATTCACGTGCCATTCTCCTCATGAGAAGAAGTTGCTGAAGGGGAATTTTCAACTAAAGTATACATGTATTTCTTAAGTGAACTGAATTTTGGCATGCCTCTAGTGAATAGATAACAATCTATAAATCCTATGCAGGGCTGCTGAAAAAATTCGGATCCTTTTCTGATTGTAGATGAGAACAGCTTAAATTGGGTTTTCAAATTGTTATGCGTTTCCATAGAATAACATTTTAGCTTATTAAACGGTGCCGTTTTGTGACATTATTCTGAATGTGTTGGAAAGTGTTTCATAATCTATGCTTGACGCATGATTCTTTTCTTTCTTGTTAGCTTTGTATTGGATAATCAATCCAAAAACCCTTGACGGGTTAAAAGTTTCTGACGCAGCACTTTATCTTATGCTCTAAGAATTTTAAATATGGAACTTAAAAATACTGATATCAAATTTTGAGTGACGTTATGCTATTTCTTAAAAAATATATTTGTATTTATTTCACCATTTTATTTTTGTTTTATTTATAATCGCATGTGCAAAAGTTATGTTCAACATGAAAAGCTGAATAAAATTTTATTCGCTGTTGCTTTATCATTTACATCTCTCATAAATTCAAAATATGAGTTTTAAAAGATATGATATAAAATTTAAGTGACGCCTTGATGTGACTTTAAAAGGTTTGTTTTAAAATTCAATTTAAATTTTTTTTGACTTGGTTAAAATATTTTTTTTACATCTACACAATACTTTTAATTTTCCAATTCACTGTTAAATATATCACTTTCATTGAATCTATACTATGCATTGAAATGTATTTATTTCAATAAATTGATTTATCTTTTGTGTCACGCTATTCAAAATTGTGAGTAAGATTTATGTAAATGGTTTATTTGCGTCAAACTATCCTTTTTCATACATTTCATGTAGTTTGGACACAATGACGCAAAGAAACCATTTACATAAATCTTACTCACAATTTTGAATAGCGTGACACAAAAGATAAATCAATTTATTGAAATAAATACATTTCAATGTATAGTATAGATTCAATGAAAGTGATATATTTAACAGTGAATTGGAAAATTAAAAGTATTGTGTAGATGTAAAAAAATATTTTAACCAAGTCAAAAATAATTTAAATTGAATTTTAAAACAAACCTTTTAAAGTCACATCAAGGCGTCACTTAAATTTTATATCATATCTTTTAAAACTCATATTTTGAATTTATGAGAGATGTAAATGATAAAGCAACAGCGAATAAAATTTTATTCAGCTTTTCATGTTGAACATAACTTTTGCACATGCGATTATAAATAAAACAAAAATAAAATGATGAAATAAATACAAATATATTTTTTAAGAAATAGCATAACGTCACTCAAAATTTGATATCAGTATTTTTAAGTTCCATATTTAAAATTCTTAGAGCATAAGATAAAGTGCTGCGTCAGAAACTTTTAACCCGTCAAGGGTTTTTGGATTGATATCATTACTTTTTTGAGGTTAGTGATAAAATGATTAAAAAAAAAAGATACTTATGGAATTTAATGCAGATTTAATTTTTACTATTTTATTACAATTTTCCTTATAGCAGTTTGTACATAAAAACAACTGGGTAAGTATAATCGCAGATCGCACAGAGGGTTTCATTTGATATTCCTTTAAAAACACTTTATCCTTAAATTAATAAATCCAAAATGTTAATTTATAATTATTAAATCCTTACATAGATGGTGCACCAATAGTTCCAATTTTCATGGGGCAGGGAACGCACTCTTTTAAACAAACCACCTTCCAATTGAAGTCATCAAAAACCAAGTTGAATAAGCCAGACCCCGTTGTGTTGTTTGACAAACAGCAGTCTCATGTTCCCTCCTTCCCCCCTTTCTCAAAATTTTTTAGACCAGTACCTAAGAATGGAACCGAAATAATTTTTTCTCTTCAGAAATTACGATAAAAAAATAGTATGCAGTACTCATAAATTTACTTTAATGCTATATAGGGTGATTATTAAGTTAATTATAACGTTTGGAATCTGTTGCATTGATGTCCGAAAGGTAGTTTCTGAGTTATGGAAGCTGGACCCATAAGGCGCCATAGAGGGGCGAAGCCCGCTAGTGTCTATCATAATTATATCTGCCATGTAGACTAATTGCGATATTTAATCAAAATAGTCCCCCCCCCCCTCCTCATCCCCGGAAATATAACAAATACAAAACGTGCCTTTATAAACCTATCGTCAAATAGGTTTTTATTTCTTTTTCCCTAAAAAAAAAAAACATGATTTTTATATCCGTAACGTAAATAGCGGACGAAGCCCGCTAGTTCCTATCATAATATATATTTTTAATAATTTTATATAGTCTATAATAAAAATCAGACTTAAAATAGTCTAGTTCCATGAGTACTTGTAGTATCAGTTACATGCTACGATTTTTGGATACCAGTATTTTAGAACGGGAAAATGTGACTTATTTTATCAGAGATATCTCATTAATTGAATAAGGTGAAGCAAACTTTTTGAAAAAAAGGTGGCCAACAAGCATGGCAGTTATCAACTATGTGACTTTGTGCTAAAGTCCATTAATTTGATCTGCTTTAAAAAGGTTACGGAAGATTGAATTATAGTAGAACCTGGATTAACCGAGCTTCGATTAATCGAGCCGATAACGAAGTCTGATTTTTTTTCCCTTTTGAATGAGCCTTAAAAATAACCACACTCTTTAGCTCACTGTCCGTGCTATACAGGCCCTTCTGCCACAAAAAGCACTCAACTCCAAAGAAACATTGGACCCTGAGAAGTCAATAGCGAACAATGCTTTGTTTCCAGTGGCTGTGTGAACTTTCGTAAATTTTTCAATTTGCATTTTAAAATTTACTACTGGTAGTTGATTTTCTTTTTAAATTTGTTAAGCTGTGAAACAGAACTTTACATATATTTATTTTTATTATTTAAAAAACGTTCTATATATTTTTTTAAAAGAGATATTAAATTCGCAAGCACGGCGAGTTTTTACACACAGATTCTATTAACCGAGATTTCCGATTCCGATTTACTAACAGTCCCAATTAGCTCGGATAATCGAGGCTGTTCTGTATAATTAAAAAATCAATGGCGATCTTACTGTAAACGTGTTTCCCTTTTACTCAGGGATTTCAAGACCGAATCAGCTGATGTTAGTTGCTGTTTCAGTGCTTGATTAAATAAGATTAGTTAAACATTTGAAAATTACCAAATATAAAAGGAACTAAGTCAACAGAGTCTTTGCTTTATGGTATTTTTTAACAACGCTATAAGAAAATGATTTTAAATAAGAGATTTTAAATGTAACGTTTTAAATCTGACATAATTTTCACCAAACTTTCCTTTCTCTTTATAACATTAAACTGAAAATATTTTTATTATTAGAAAGATAATATTATTATTTGCGCTACCTTAAATTGGCAACTATAGTTAAAAATATCATCTCGAAATTTGAAATAAATCTCTCATATAAATATATTTTTTAATTTAAACTGTTTTGCAATATGTTTTGCAAACTGTTTTGGCCACTTTGGCTAATATGACGTAATTTCCTCCATTTACGACTTTTAACACATATCAATGAATTTATTATTTAAAAAATTTTCTTTTTTTTTTTAATATTCACGTTTAAATATATTTTTTATGACGTAATTTTCAATGTTTTCCTGCTTTTAATGCGTAATCATTTAATTCTAATTTGAAAATAATTGATTATTTTATAATTTTCTTTCATTTTAAGTAAGCATGTGTAAAAACAATTTTTATGACGTAATGTTTAATATTTTCCTGCTTTTAACACGTTATCATTTAATTCTAATTTAAAAGGATTTTTTCTGTTTATAATAGTCACATGTGAATAAATTTTTAATTTAAAGGATATATTATTGTTTGCGCTGTTATAACAATTGGCAGCAATTTAAAATAACCTTTTCTAAAATATGTAAAAAATATCTCTGGAAATTCTGAAAATTTTAATTTAAAATTGAAATAAACCGTCAAAAAATTAGGCAAGTTAAAAATAATAAATGCACTCTGCAAACTTCTAGTTTCTATCGAATGATTAAATTGAATGAAAATGATTAAATTCCCATGTATATTTTATTTTCCTATGAGACTTTTTTATTGAGACAATTTTATCCAGATTTAACATTAAATATCTCTTAAAATAATTCTTCGATTTAAAAACTGTCTACTTCAACGTTTTTATCAAACATTTCTCTATAATACTACCCATTTTAATATTTTTGTATGCAGTAATTTTCTTAATATTTGCGAAATAGACCTCTAGTCACTAGGGATTCTTTCAAAGCGGCGAAGAGCGTTAGTTTTTTTTTCCGAATAAGAGACAAAAATTTGAATTGTACGCAATTGCGTCAAAAGATGGCGACACCAGAATTCTGATATGCTTATTATGTAAACTGTAAATATTGCAAAGTTAAATAAAAACAATTGTCTCGGGGTTATCAAACTTCATTGATATTTATAAATAAAACATTTCAACTAAATTATTTATTATAAAAGAATTATTACATCACAACAGTTTTTTATGCAAGGAAAATAATAATTATAATAATAATAATAATATGGATGTCAGTGATTATATATTGATTGACCGTCATAATAATAAAAAATGATATTATAAAAAGAAGAGCTGAAATGAATTATTTTTTTACGTTTCTGATCGTGTGATTTATATTCAAATAATAATTATTAATGTATATTTTTTGTAAAATGATTGAAATTAAATATATTTATAAAATTTATGGTGATATTTTTATTGTTGAAAAACTGCCAAGAAATAATCATCATCAAATTGGCGTCATTATAACTGTAGTTTTATTTAACTTAATAGCAATTAAAAAATTACGAAGGAACTGAGAATAATGGTCAACTAGCAGACTTTAAAAAAAAAAAAAAACACATTCACATGTGAAAACACGTACCACAGAGTATCGAACTGCCTATCTTAAGATCAGTAGACGATGGCCCTTAACCACTCAGCCAATGGGAAGACAAAATTTTTCTCCCCAAAAGTGGTTAAAAAGAAAGCATGTGTATGAATACAGTGTCATGCATTTTCGGTGAAATTTCCATAGAATGGCGAAGAAATATAGTCCGATTTTTCATGCGCATTATAAAACGAACAAGAGTCTTGCTGGAAACAAGTAAATTGTTATTTGGTTCATCTGAAACATATTTATTTGATTTTTAAAAAATCGCCCGTGTCATTTTCGAGAGAAAAAAAAATCGAATTATTTAACGAACGAGAGTTTTCCCAGAAAAAAGAAAAGTGTTATTCACCTCGCCTTAATCACATTTATATTATGTATCAATTTAAAAATAATCGTTAGAACCGTTTTCGAGATTTTCAAATTAGGAACTTCCTCGATATCATACCAACGTTTTCACTTTAAAAATGGCTATTTAGATCTCAAAATATACTGCACGTAGAAATGTAAAAATTTCAGTATACGATTAGACTGCAGATATAAGACTGTTCTAGAAAATTCAGAACAATAGGACCTATATCTGCTGAGTTATTAAAAGGCGGCTTTTCGCGTTTTCTTTGATGTCGAGTTAGCTGTATATATGAGTTCCGCCATCTACGAATTCTATGATACGATACGATACGATTTTAACGATACGATACGATACGATTTTAGGCTTAAGGCTGCGTCACTCGGAATACTACCGTCTTCCATGATATTGTAGGATGTAGAGATATATTAGAAAGTTACTGTAGACAAAATTTTGAAATATTATACTTTTATTAGTAAAAATTATTTTTTTTTTCATAAATAGGGTCAATAGCTTCAGTCACGGACACCCAACTTTTAGGAAAATCAATAACTGAAACACAAGTTAGAACAGTTTAACACAAATAAGTTACCACTCGATAGCTTTACTTTGTAGAACTTTACAAGAAAATGCTAATTGGAGTGACATCTTTGCTGAAGTGTCAGTTAACGGGTCAATAACTGGGGGTTTCCCATCCTATCAAAATTATTGAATATTTGTGATATTTTCAAAAATATCATGATATTTATGGATCCTGAATAAGACACCAAAATCAAATAGGCGACATCCGTAAAACAAGACACCGCAAGCGAGTAACAGAGACTTTTACGAAAGGCGAATAAAACGAGAAGATACGAAAGTTCTATCTTTGGACAATCGAATGAAGTCCTTTTAAACACTGACAGGAAATAGATTGGAAAGCTCCATCCAATTCAATCGTTTCGAACGCTACTCGAGTTTAAATTCCGAAAGTATTTTCATAAGATTTGGAAATTCTAGAACCGGGACTGATGAATATTTAAACATGTGCATCTGAGATCGACTTCGAAAAAATAAAATAAAACAAGTCGCCAATTATACGTCCAACGTGACCAATGAGGTGCGTTCGGAGTATAACTGGTTTTAGAAATTGTCAGATCTTGAGGCAATAGCTGTTGCATTCTTATGTAAAAAAGCATGAGTACAAAATTTATTACAATTATCTATATATTAAATTCAGGCATACGGAGATACAGTCCGTCTCATAAATATAAAGTCACAGATGTTTTTGAAATTACATTTTATTAATTCCGTTAAAAGAAATTAAATTTTATACCTCATATTAAGGACGCTGAAATAAATCTCTTATAGGGGTTTTAATTTAAATAAAATAATTTCGTCTCGAATAATAAAAAAAATAAAAAATTACGCTGTCTCATAAATATAAAGACAAACCTGAAACTGTTTCATATGCATTTTTTTTTTTTAATGCGCGCGTACAGAATTAATGCGCACGCGCAGAAATATACTTTAACTTACCCAAACGAGCAAAGTTGTTTGACTTGTTTCAATTGCAAAGATGCCGTGGAATATTGAAATTTCTAAAGATAAAATTTGTAAAATACGTGAATTTAAAGCTAATGGCTTAACAGTTTGTCAAATATGTAAAAAAACTGGGAGAATCAGAGCTGCACTTTATAAAATTTTATCAAAAACTTACAATTTATATTCGAGAAAACGATCTGGCAGACCGAGTAAAACTAGTGAGACTCGATCGCAAGATCATGCGACTTGTTTCGTCGCAAAATATGTCACTCCGATAAGTTTCTTAACGAGTTTATGGTATGGTCCCAAAGGATACAGTACATCGTCGTATAAAAGAAAGAAAAAACATTGTATGCCGACATACGTGCAGATTTTCTTTACTGAAAAAAGAACACAAAGAACGGAGGTTAATCGGGATTAAAGATCATATGCACTGGAAGGGCGAATGGATGCAAGACATTTTTTTCAGATGAAAAGAGATTTAACTTGGATGGCCCAGATGGTTGGAATTCCTACTCGCACGATTTAAGACGTTAATCTCGAACCTTTTTCAGTAGGCAGAAAAGGGGAGGTTCTGTTATGGTGTGGGGTGCCTTCTCTTTTAATGGAACTACGGATATTGCTTTTCTGGAAGAATATATTGAACTAAGAAATATATTGAACTGCTTGATAGTCAGTTGTTGCCAATTTCTGAAACTCTTGGTGGTCGGAATTATTTGTACCATCAGGATAATGCATCGATTCACACATAAAAACTCACAAAAAAATGGTTTGCCGATAGCAATGTTCATGTCACGGTATGGCCCGCACGTAACCCTCATTTAAATCCAATTAAGAATCTTTGTGGCACTCTCGTTCGCAGTGTATATGCATCTAAGACAATTTTCAAACGTCCTTGAGTTGAAAAAAGAAATCGAACGAAGTTGGTTTGATATAAAGCCTAAATAGTTATACAACTTAATAAAAAGCATGCCAGCTAGAATATTTTCTGTCATTAATAAGATGGATTATTTATTGGACAATCATTCAAAAGTATGTAAATTGTCTTTATATTTATGAGACAGCAAATTTATTTACATTTATCAATTTTCGAGTTGAAATTATTTAATTCTAATTTAATTTACTGCAAAATGTTTTCTTGGCACATACTTTTCGTTATATGCATAAATATAATTTTGAATACTGAATTATTAAAATATTATTTCGAAAATATCAGTGTCTTTATATTTATGAGACGCACTGTAATAGGACTGCTTCTTAACCCTTTATCTACTGACGGTACTTATAAGTACCATTAAAACACTGAAAAAAATGAAGTACTCAAAAATGAGTAAATCGATGAGTATTTTTGGATCAAAAATGAACCTATGCTTTCTCAATTTTGAAACATCACCTATTGTCAAACCCAAACAATACGATACTGTGGCAGCCGCAGAAAGGCAAGGGAGAAAATTCTTCGTTCGGAATGGCAGCTGGCCAGAGCCGTTGTCATAGCAGCGGAGACGAAAATGTTTACATTGCGTTTTTGTGTGTTCGAATACGATGAGTGTCAGAATCGACGTTTATCAATGTTCTACGAATAAAGGTAGTAAAGTGTTTTTAAGTGAGTGATTATATTATACGACCGACCCACCACAATGGTGACCATGGACTGTTCTTATATAGAGCATCAGCCTTCCTAGATGAGTTGGAATGTTATCCGATCATCTTCATCTTTCAAAGAATACATCGTTCTACAGCGGCTCGATGGAAAGCAGATAAGTTCTTCTGAGTCATTTTCCTGATATTTTTTCTGTTATTTTATTAGAAAAATTTAACTCGCAAATTTATTTTGGTTTGATTGTACTATTTTATATATTTATTACCATAAATCATGTCTAGTGTCGATGCTGTTCAAATTCCATTATATAACAGATCAGATCCTGCGCTATGGTTTGTGATGTGCGAAAGCGCATTTGCTTTAGCTACCCCCAAAGCAATATCAGAATCTGTTACAAAATATAATTATATAGTTTCGCATCTTCCACCCGATGTTGCATCAATCATTCGTGATATTTTAATGCAACCAGATGCTACTGACCCTTATGGTGTCTTAAAAAAGGAATTAATTGCGCGCTCAGGTGAATCATCCCAGCAAGAGATACGACAGCTCTTGTCTGGAGAAGAACTAGGAAATCGGAAACCTTCAGATTTATTACGTAGTATGAAACGTCGCGCGGAATCCCTAAATGTTCCAGACAATTTAATGTTAGAATTGTTTTTGCAACGATTACCAAATTCTGCTCAGACAATTTTAGCGGCTGTTTCTGAATTAACCCTTGATAAAGCAGCGGAAATTTCAGATCGTATTTCAGAAGTTACCCCTTCCCCAGCTTCTGCAATTGCCGTGTCCTGCTCGCATGAACAGGCGATAGAGGGTAAATTATTGAAAGAAATCGAAAAATTAAATAAGCGCATCGATCAGCTTGCTGTTTCACGTGGTCGGTCCCCATACCGCAGAAACTGGAGTAAACCTCGAGGGCGAAGTAATAGTGATAATCGGGATTCAAGTATCTGTTGGTATCATAGACGATTTGGAAAAAAATGTAGGGAAGAAAAATGCATAAAGCCGTGTTCTTGGGCGGGAAACGAAACCAGCAAAGAGTAGAGGCGACTTATTCTTTGCCTCAACAGTCACGTCGCCTGTTCATTAGAGACCGGACTACAAATGTTTCTTTTCTGGTCGACACCGGTTCGGACGTGTCAATCCTTCCTGCCAACAATGTACAAAAACGGAATCCACCCGTACAAACGCTTTTGGCTGCTAATTCTTCCCCTATAAATGTTTATGGTCAACAAACCCTTTCTCTAGATTTTAAGTTAAGACGAAAATTTAATTGGACTTTTCTAGTGGCAAATGTTAGTACACCAATTTTGGGAGCAGATTTTCTCCATAATTTCGAATTGGTTCCAGATCTCCGCCACAAATGTCTAAGAGATTTAAAAACAAAATTTGAAACAACAGGTCACATGAAATGTGCATTAATTCATTCAGTAAAAACAATCAATATTGATAATATATATAATGAACTTCTTAAACAATTTCCATCTATTACAAAATTACCAGATCCCAATCAGCCTGTCAAACACAACACAATGCATTTTATTTCAACAAAAGGACCTCCAGTTGTGGCAAAACCCCGCAGGTTGGCTCCGGATCGCCTGAAAATTGCTAAAACAGAATTTCAAAATATGATACAACTCGGACATTTAAGACCTTCACGTAGCAACTATGCATCACCTTTGCACATGGTTCCAAAAAAGGGAACTTTGGAATGGAGACCTGTAGGTGATTATCGTGCCTTGAATGCGCAAACCAAAAAAGACAGATACCTGATACCATGTATAGCTGATTTTACTGCTAATTTACGTGACACTAAAATTTTTAGTCGACTTGACCTCATCAAAGCATATCATCAAATACCAATCAATCCTGATGATATTCCCAAAACAGCGATATGCACACCTTTTGGATTGTTCGAAAGCACACGCATGCAATTTGGCTTATGCAATGCGTCTGCAACATTTCAGAGATTCATAGATGAGGTAATACGTGATTTACCAGGCGTCTATGCTTTCGTCGATGATATACTCATAGCCTCTAAAAATGCCGAGGAGCATTATCATCATTTAAAAGCACTATTTTCCAAATTAGCAGAATATGGTTTGTGCATAAATGTATCCAAGTGCACATTTGGTAAACCTACCATTGATTTCTTAGGATTTCGAATATCTGAACATGGTATTCAACCACTTCCAGATAAAGTTAAATGCATAATCGATTTTCCGTAGCCCACAACCTTATCTCAACTTCGAAGATTTTTGGGTATGTTTAATTTTTATAGGTCTTTCATATATCAAGCTGCACACATACTTGCGCCTTTAGTGAAATTGTTAGAAGGCCATACAAACAAAAAGAAATCTCGTTCCCGTGTTCCTAAAACAGAACCCCTTAATTGGAACGAAGATGCTGAAAAAGCTTTCGTAGCTGCCAAAAATGTAATATCTCAGGCTGCTCTTTTACGGCACCCTATTCCAGGCGCTCAGTTGAGTATATGGGTTGACGCCTCAGATGTCGCGATCGGCGGCACCCTTATGCAGTTTTATCAGGAACGTTATGAACCTTTAGCATTTTTTTCCATGAAATTAAACAACAGTCAGCGGAATTGGTCAACATATGACCGGGAATTATTTTCTATTTATTCGGCAATAAAAAAATTTCGGCACATGCTAGAGGGGAGAATTTTTCAAATTTATACTGATCAAAAACCGCTAATTTATGCATTTAAGCAAAATCCCCATAAATGTTCGCCGCGGCAATCACGCCATTTAGATTACATTTCCCAATATTCCACTGACATTAGACATGTACCAGGTTCCGAAAACATTGTTGCAGATTGCCTCTCAAGAATTGAAATTGATTCTATTTCTAAATCTCCAATCTTAAATTTTGAGGAATTCGCAAAAGCTCAGGAAAATGATTCAGAGCTACAGAACCTGCATAATAGTACATTGCTCAAATTGGAATTGAAACCTTGCCTCATTTCTGATTGTAGCCTACTATGTGATACTTCAACAGGTACGCCTCGACCCTTAGTTCCTAGTTTCTTTCGTCGGCTGATATATGAACATTTGCACAACCTAGCCCATCCAGGCATAGCAGCTACCACAAAACTAATTTGTTCCAGATACGTATGGCCAAATATGAAACGAGACATCAAAAACTGGGTTCGTGGCTGTGAGAAGTGTCAAAGATCAAAAATACAGAGGCACACCAAAGCACCTCTTGGCACGTTCTCTCTTCCTGATGCACGTTTTTCCCAAATACATATAGATATCGTAGGTCCCTTGCCTCCATCTGACGGTTTCAGCTATCTTTTAACGATGATTGACCGATTTAGCAGATGGCCAGAAGCCGTACCTATATCTGATACACAAGCTAAAACAATTTGTAGTGCCATATTAAAGCATTGGATATCAAGATTTGGTTGCCCTTCGCTCATAACCACGGATCAAGGCCCACAAATGCGATCAGCAATATTTGATGAATTTACGAAAATGATGGGAACACAGAAGATCCGCACAACGGCATATCATCCGATATCGAATGGCATTATCGAAAGATTTCATCGACATTTAAAGTCATCCATCAAAGCTCACGAAACCAGTAGGTGGACTGAAATATTACCGATAGTTTTACTAGGCATTCGCACAGCAGTGAAGGAAGATATACAAGCTTCTTGCGCTGAGCTTGTCTACGGCACTACGTTGAGATTGCCCTGTGATATGCTGGATGAATACAAGATCCGACCTTTCAACGATAACTTCGTCACGCAACTACGAAACACCATGCGGCAGTTAAGTCCAGTTGCTACATCATCTCACTGCCAAGAGAAGTTCTATATACACCCTTCCTTGACATCTTGTTCACACATCTTTCTAAGAGTGGATCATGTACAACCTCCATTGTGTCAACCATATACTGGTCCTCACAAAGTCCTAAAGAACTGGGAAAACTATAACAATCGAGCTTAATGGTCGTAAGTCTACGGTATCAATAGATCGAGTGAAGCCAGCTCATTTGATTTCTACTTCAGACTTGTCCACGAAAACTGTTCCAGAGAACTCTAAATTAAAACTCTCTCTTAAAGCGGACAGTAACCCTGACCAAACAAAAACTGTCACACGTTCGGGCAGACATGTCCATTTTCCTAAAAAACTGGCATCTTATATTACTTACTGAAATTGTTGATAAATTGTTCATTTTGCATACTACACATTATGCCTATATTTTGTTATATATTGCAATTTTATTTCATGTAAATATCCTTGTAATTTTTCTCCACAAGCGTGGATTCTGACACAGATAGTCAAAAAAAAAAAAAAAAAAAAAATAGTATACACTTGTATATCGTTTCTTCGGTACCCTACGTCACTGGGGGGATACTCTGTGGCAGCCGCAGAAAGGCAAGGGAGAAAATTCTTCGTTCGGAATGGCAGCTGGCCAGAGCCGTTGTCATAGCAGCGCAGACGAAAATGTTTACATTGCGTTTTTGTGTGTTCGAATACGATGAGTGTCAGAATCGACGTTTATCAATGTTCTACGAATAAAGGTAGTAAAGTGTTTTTAAGTGAGTGATTATATTATACGACCGACCCACCACAATACTTTTGTGCCCTGTAATGGTTACCTTTATATATAACCGGCAAACATGATGTTTATTAATAAAAATATTAAATGATGCACAGTATTTTAAAATAATTTAAAAGTGCTTGGAAATAATGCGCTTGTCACAAAAATATTCAATTAGGGTATCTTGTTAATCATTTTGCAATTTTTTCTTAATAAATAATCCATTAAACGTTTCTTGTTAATAACTTTAAAGAGGAAATAAATATCAGTACATTTTTACTTTATTTTTTAGGTTCAGGTGGGCAGTACATAACGATTCCTATTTGAACACAACCCTTCGATCAAAAATGGGTACATGTGTTTCTCAATTCTGAGTACATTTGAATCGGAGCTATTTTGAGTATGTGACGTATTTAAAATTGACTACTTTTTACTCAATTCTGAGTACCCATTTGCATTTAATACATCGATTAATAGTAAAACAGTTTAGAATGAGTTATAGATGCATTACTTTATCTTGTTCCAAAAGCACGATGGGTTACACAAAATTAAAAAAGGATGATTTGTTTTGCCTTTGCCTCTTTTCAGCTTTCTTGGCGTTGGTGGTGGTGGGGGCGGGGGGGGGGGGGGGAGGGATTTTTCAATACGGAAATACTTCTATTGTAAGAACATTCTATTTGTACATTTCCTAATTCTACAAAATACTAAATAAAATATTTAAAATAAAAAGTTTGAGTGGGGGTTCTAAATAGCGCACAAAATCCCTATAAATTCAAATTGAATGAATCTTTCTAAATCCTTCAATCCTTCTAAAATTTATTAGATGATTACGTAAATCTTCTAACGTAGTTTAAAAAATTCACAAAAAATGCTTCAGAAGATAAAATTTTCATCAATTCCTAATCCAGTACATAAAGGGTTAAAAAGGACGTCATCACCCTGGAAACCTAGAATCATGACCTATCATGACGTAGGATAGGATTGAATTGAATGAAGAAAACTTTTATGAATATCTTTTTAAGTTTCGATTCGATTTTCATACAACTGGAAATGACACCCTTTTGCAACCATTCTATATTTAAGATTTCAAACCATTCGGTTGGGTCTTTTTTTGCACTGTTCTATGCGGACCAGACGACGAGTGTGTTACGTATTTATATAATTACGAACGCACCTAAAAATGAGACAGGGTTAAAATTAATTTTTAACATGGGTAAAGAAATTTATCAAATTGTCAGCCATTAAACGTATGAAACGTATGAAAGCTAAGTTTGTACAGAAGTTAAAGAAGGTTGGTAGATAAACATAGATTCTAAAAAAATAAAACAAAAATAGCTATCCAAATGATAGAAAATAAACGTTTACCGAAATTTAACGGATAGGGTAGGTGGGGGCATTTATCCGCACTGACTGATTTAACAGGAAGCGACATTTCAACAATCATGACCGCTAGGTGCGTAAGTTTCGATTTTCAAATTTTGATGTAATATCTTTTAATTTCCACTTTATTGTTTAGCTGGGAATACCTCACATTCTGACAAATCCAAAATTTCACTGGAGAACGGAAGCTCTTTAGCTTCTAAATGCCGTGTATTTGATCTCGATCGCATTTGTTTAAACCTGCAGGTAACCGGTTGAGCAAAATACTATACAAAATGGGGGTAAAAACATGCATCCGCTTTGGGGCAAAGACGCACAAGTTTAAGATGCGGGGCTTTGCCCCATCATTTTAGCTAGATGCAAAGCTTTCTACAATTACGCTGTGAAAAACTATATTTTTTTCTAAGTTAGTATTGCACGAAGTATAATAGCTACTTAACTAATATAAGCTAGTTAACTACATTTTCCCTTTTCTAGTTAAGTTTTTTTTTAATTTTAGAATGTAGGTATCTACCTACCTACTTTTTTGTTCTTGTTTCATGAAACGTTTTTGTTTTTAGCCTTAACCCTTAATTCCTGTTAGTGGTCTCACAGAGCTCTGCTATATTCAGTTCTCATACTTTAACTTTTAATTTTCAGTGTAACTATTCATGTGATAGTATTATTTTGATTAGTTTGGAAACTTAACAGTATCGGTAGTAGTTACTTCTGAATAAGGGAATTTTAATAGGCCTTTACTGTTTCTGTACTAAACTTTATGTATCTTATGAGTCAGTCGACCCTTTTACTCATTCCACGATCAAACGGTCTCGGAGACCGCTCACATTGTTTATGCAAAAATTTTCGTCACAGCAGTTAAGGCTTAACTGCTGTTTGCGGTCTCTCAGACCGCTGTTTTTTTTTCTACTATCAAGGTTTAACTTGTAATTTTCAGTATAAGTAAATACAAGTGAAATTTACTATAGATTCTAGTTTAACTACAGATATTAATTTCGTTAGGAGTCTATAGCACTAACGCTAGAGACTTTTGAACAGGTGAGTTTTAATTATAGCAATCCTGTACATAAAGTTCATTACAATAACAGGGCTTCGGCTTTTACATAACTCATTCGCTTTAGTAGAAATGGAACAAAACCCCGCAGTAATGGGGCAAAAATACGCACTGCGTATCTTTGCCCACCACTTCGTATTTTTACCCCAATCAATGCGGCAAAGATATGCAGAGCAATATTATTTTTAAATTGCAATTTCTTGCGAAATTATAATTTGACAGAATGTTGGTTGATGGTGGCACGTGCCTAAGGTTCTAATCTAACGTTTTAATAATAAACGTAATTAATCAGTCAACACATAAGTTTACACCAACATGCTCGATAAAAATAAAAAAATATGCAAGTGCGTTTCTTTACCCCCACCTACAGGTGGAGGAAAAAATAATACGAACACCTGTGAAATAATGGAAAATCTTTATTAATAGGGGGTTGGACCACCCTTTGACTGAAGTACAGATTTAATGCGACGTGGGATAGATTCATAAAGGTCATGGACACTATTTAAAGGTATATTAAGCCATTCCTCCTGCAGAACGGTCTCTAATTCCAAAAGGCAGGATAGAGGAGAAAATCGGGAACGAAGTTTGGACTGCAAATATTCCCATAAATGCTCAATAATATTCAAGTCCGGAGACTGAGGAGGCCAGGCAAGATGTTCAACTTCTTCGTCATGCTCTTTGAACCATGCTTGAACACACCTAGCAGTGTGGATAGGGGCATTGTCGTCTTGAAAAAGCGGTCGCTCTCCAGGGAATACAGTCTGGACAAAAGCATGGACATGATCCCCTAGAATGCTTAGATAGTGATTGGAGTTGATTCTCCCATGCAGACTAACAAGTGGTCCAAGACCGCGCCAAGATATCGCACCCCATACCATAATGGAACCACCCCCATGTTTCACAGTCGGCAAGAGGCATTCAGAATTAAACGCTTCTCTAGGCCTTCTCCAGACATAAACACGTCCGGTCGTCTGAAATAGTGTGAATGACGATTCATCTGACCATATTACCTGCTTTCACTGCTGTGGGGACCAGCCTTTGTGATCTCTGCACCACTGGCATCGCTTGAAAGCATTAGCTGCTGTCACCAAAGGTTTATGAATTGCCACTCTGCCATAAATGTTCGCAGCATGAAGTTCCTTTTTGACAGTTTTGGTTGAAATTGGGTCCTGGAGATGACTGTTAATTTCGGATGTTATCTCGGATAACGATTGCTTGTGATTTCGGGCTACTATGCGCTTCATGACCCGTCTATCCCTGTCACCAAGCTTTGACTTTCGGCCACTGTTGTGCTTTGAAGACTTCGTCTTACCCTCTTTCGTATGCTGTCATAACAGCTGATACCGTATTCTTTGCAAACCCCAAAGGGTTTGCCGTTTCCGCAACCGATACTCCACTTAAACGCGCTCCGACAATCATTCCTCTTTGGAACTCTGACAGGTCTGACATTTCAATTTATCACAGACAGTTCGATAGACGCATGCAACGCAGGTGACTGCTGTTAAGAGACTGATACCTTCCTCTTCACGCTCACTAGGTGGCAGACTTCTGTTGCAGGTGGCGCAGCAGTACTGCAGGTGTGAAAAACGTCATACTGCTTCACAGGTGTTAGTATTATTTTGTCCTCCATCTGTACCCTATGTCCTTTATTGAAACCTTCCGAGTCGAGTTATTTTGCGCACGACTCATATGACAATAGCCTAAGGAAGAATTTGAAGGACGTTTGGGAAATGTCGTATTAAAACAGAATTCAATAGACACAACAATTTTGTAGTATTTTCTTCGTTTTTTATCATAAATTTATTAGATCAGACAAGTAATCCAATTTTTAAATGTAAAGAATGAAACCCATCATAAAAATCTCAGCAACCACGCGTAAAATTTTAGCGAACAGTTTTAAATATCGCTCAATGCTGAAACATATACGAACTGATAATAGTAAATTTAAAGCCTGTTATTAGTCAGTGTAACAAAATAATAGCCTGTGAACACAAGTGCTATTATTGCGATGTCATACGCCAAAGAGTTCATTTAGGAAAAGTTATATTTTTGGGCCGTTTTCAAAATTCGCTTTCCTTTTCGGCATGTGCCGAGATGAAAAGGTAGCTTTCATATTACTTGGTTTTAAAATTTCGCAAATTTTACTCGAAGCTAATTTTACTCAAATTTTAAGAAGCTAAAATGCGACGAACCCGATAAAACAATATTCGTCAATACTGAATTTGAATGAGAATTGCGCCAAATCAGCTAATGTCAAGTTGGCATCATTTATGGAACTTATGTTTGGTCGCCAAATGTGTCGCTATTTCGCCCAGTATCGCCAACCTTGGCGATAACCCTTGGCGAGAATTTGAAGCTAACGGCTATTAATAATTCAAGCATTGTGCGGCAGACATTCATATGTACTATGCACATACTTAATCTTATCCAAATGGGTTTATAAATACGAGAGTTACAGCATGACAAAAATCAGATTGTTTGACGATATCAGCCACCCTAGAAATTCAAACTGCTCTATCTCAGCCATTTTGTAAGATAAAGACGAAACAAAACAGGCTTCGGAATCTCAGTATTAAGGTTAAACTCTTAAGGGGGAAAATTCACTTTTTAATTTATCTGCACAGTTTTTTAAACTTATAATTTTTTTAAATGGCCGCCATTTTGAAACAAGATGGCGGATGAAGCTGGCGAACGAACTTGGTCGAGACATTGGTATATAATATGCATACAATTAATTTCATCCAAATCGATTTATAAATACGAGAGTTATCGCATGACAAAAATTATATATATATAAGTCACATTTGAATAGCGGATGGTTTCGGGGTCTTGGGGTCATGATCGATGAAAATATACCAAAATTTTTCAGAAATGCTTTCCTTCGGACGGCTGCAATAGGTACCTTTTTACTTTTTGTAATGAAAACTACCTAACAGTGAATAATTAAAAATGTTTGGGAAAGGAATTCGGAACCTTTGGAAGAGATGAATAAAAACGAGTCAGATGTGCTACACCCTAAACTTTCTTCTATCTCATAGATGTTAATGATTCGAAATAAAACCTAGTGCAAGTCAGAAATTAAACCTAGACTGGACAATTAGGTTATTCAGCATGATTTTTTTCTCATCTTATCTGATGAGCCGAATCTATAACATCGCCTCGCGCACCAACGTATCCCCGGTATCCTGCTAAGCGAGGACGTCGCGTTCTGAGCAGCTAATATGCAGTAACACAAGCTTTGGTGTATCGCTATCGTCTCGAAAAAATCGAACTAAATTC
This sequence comes from Maratus speciosus, assembly GCA_963932465.1. Lineage (NCBI taxonomy): Eukaryota > Metazoa > Arthropoda > Arachnida > Araneae > Salticidae > Maratus > Maratus speciosus. The sequence goes on along the minus strand of OZ010790.1, from coordinate 611,910,633 downwards.
GCTATCACAGCGCCACCTTCAGGCCTATTTTCTCCAAAATTTTGTACAAACCTCGGTCCATTACCTCTAAATTAAAAAAAAGGGCAATTTAACAAATTACAACGACCATTTGGAAAATGATTTTTTCAAAGACTAAAATTTAAGACCTAAAAAATCGCACGGAGTCGATTACATGACGTACGCCATGGATTACATTTTTCGGTACTGTCAATTTTTAAACTTCTACGGAGCTGGTCCTACATTACGTACGCCATGGATTCAACATTAATATTCCTGGACCCATTTTAAATGAAATTTCATTCTTAAACTTCTAAACATCCCACACTATTACTTTTTACACCGTCGTATAAAAAATGTACTTTTAAATGCAATTTGTTGGAAAGCTGTATTTCAATTTGTTTCTGAGTTTTTTTTTTTTTTTTTTTTTTTTTTGTAGTTTTTATTACTTTTTTGTCATAGTGGCAACAGAAGTATCCATCTCCGTTGTAAGTAAAGGGAAAATACAGATGACTGTACAGACCCATCAGAAAACGAATAAAATGCAGGATTCAACTAATAAAGCGCTTCAGATATGTTTTTGATTTCCTACCCTGACCGAGGACAATAACCATTTTTCCAAATGGTTAAAAAAATTTCGTCAAAAAATATTCATAAACTAGCCACCCTTGGCGACCCGTTGTGTCTCCCTTAAAATTTATGTTTGGGAAAGCATGCTAAGCATAGTATCATGTTACTTTTATTCATCATTTCATTTACTGGGACTCCCTTCAATATAATTAATAGGATCCCTTCAGCTAATATTAGTTTTGTTGCACTAAAATATTTCAATGGGTTGATTATCTGTAAGCAAGTAAACCCTATTGGCTTACAATGGAAGTCTATGGGAATATGAAGACATATTAGAAATATCTCCAAGTTGGTGTCACTTTTGGCGACTATTTTGGTCGCCAAATTTGGCGATATATTGCCAAGATGGCGACAAACTTGGCGGGATTTGGCGACAGAACAGAGCCCCCCCCTTCCCAATGGTAACCCCCCTTATAGGTATGGCGATGCATTAAATGCTGTTCAATAAACAATGAGATGAGTTTCATTTGGACGTTGCCAGAAAACAACAACAACAAACAAAAAAAAAATGCGCGATTACTGTGCCACGTACGATTGCGTAATATATATATAGATTCTTCACTTAAACTCCAGAAATTTGCTATGACAGCACCTCCTTCCGGCGGAATATCCCTATTTTCAAGTGGCACCTGACGTCCATAGTCAAAAACATATATATGAAGTTGGGTTTGAAAATGGGACGAAAACCGCTTTCTCAGCGCCCCCTTTCGGTGGAATATCCCAAATTCAACTGGGACCTGCTGGCTAAAGCCAAAAACACATGTATGAAACTTGGTTCAATTCTATGCATAACTTCATACAATTTTGGGTGACACAAAGAGGACACACATACACACACACGGACAGACAGACATTTTGTAAAAATCTGTTTTCCAGGATCTCCGACCCCCTACAATGTGCCACAATCAGCCGAGAAATAAATTTCGATTACAATACTTTCTTCTTGTAAAGACAGAAGAAAGATACAAGAGCATTAAGTACGTGACTGATATAAAACACCAAAACCAAGTCTACGACATCCGTAAAACAAGATACACGTGTAAGTATTAGAGAGGCCTAATGAGAATGCGACGGAAAGATAGGATAGGTCTAACTTTAGACAATCGAATCAAGTAATTTAAACTCCGACTGTGACAGGAAATAGATGGGAAAACGTTAGATTTTCATCATTTCGGATGCTACTCGAGTTTAGATTCCACGGCTATTTTCATGTGGGAAGGAATATCTAAAACGAGAATAGGATGAATATTTAAACCTAGATATTTGAAATTAAACTTCGGAAAGGAAAAAAGAAAGAACAAGAAAACATGTTATAGGGTTGAATTTTTTTTTAAAATAAATAAAAATTATAGGAACTATTAGCCATCTTGCAGACGATTTATTTCGCTTACATTCTTGACTTGACGTTATAGATCTCCTGAGATTTCTCACTTGGCGTCATACCGGACAGTTATGTCTCTCTAAACGTTTTTATCATTTGAAGAAATTAAACGTCAAAACCTAAGTAAGGTGCTAATCATTACTCATTACCATAGAGGCAGCAACCTCTCTGTTTTGTCCGCAGTATAATGAATAGGCATTAAGGTTTTGAGAGTGAAAACTTCTCATAATTTGAAATTGCGTTATTTTATATGTCATCATAGGTGTCATGTCTATCAAACGTCTTTTATCTTAAATCTTACAAGGGAGGTTCCGACGTCGGTAACACAGAATGCGGTGAACATTTGTGTATCGATAGAGTATAGTTAGTATATAAATATATTAAAACCATAAAGCGCAATAACCAGGGAGTTTTGAGAAAATAAAAGTCTCAAGGTTTACGTTACAGTTTATAATTTGATGAATTTCTTCCTTAACAAGCGCCTCAGCACCATTTTTGGCAGCCATGCTGGATTTGAGATATTTCTTTGTGAACTCGAACTCCAGTGAGACTTATTAAAATTCATAAGATTAAAAAAAATGTAAAAACAGTGCTTAAAAGCTGCGTCAAATATAATAAAATCCTTTAAAGACACATTAAAGCCATTTTAAAAAACAAAAACGTTTTCAACCGAAACTTACTCGGCCTTCATCAGTGAAAAACTAATGGCTTTTGTCTCTTTGCGTCTTCTAGCTTTGCCCGGAGCAAACCATTTTACTTCAAGGGTGGTATGGAATATAAGGTGGAATGGAAAATGTTATTCAAAATTTTTTTCAAAAAGTACAGGTTTTCACTGATGAAGGCCGAGTTAGTTTCGGTTGAAAACGTTTTGTTTTTTAAAATGACCTTAATGTGTTTTAAAAAGATTTTATTACATTTGATGCACCTTTTAAGCAATGTATTTACATTTATTTGTATCTTATGAATTTAAATTATTAATCAAGGTGAATTTTGCACTGAAATTTCAACTTTTTATTGAGTGAGACTTATTTTTCGCAACAAAATTTTTATAAATTATTTTAGAACCGTAATTGAAGAAATCTGCATAACAATTGAAATTTATGAAAAATATAAAAGAAATATATATTTTGTAGCATAAGTACATTTTTAATTATGAAATTTTGTATGTTTTAATATTCAACGAAAAGTTAAAAAAAAAGTAGTCAATTTATATTTCTACAGACCAAAAATTTTTGCTGTTATTTAAAATTATTTACAGATATTTAAATACATAATCTACTACTTGTACCCAGAAATAAAATAAAATACTTGATATAAATACGTGAATAAATATAATTATTTATTTTTTTCATTATGCGAATATTTCGAATATTTGATGATTTTTTTAAAAATACTCTTAAATTTTTTTACATTTTTTTTTAGATTTTTGATTTTGTAATTATTGCCTACTTAATAACTAACTATCTGTTGATATATAATAGATAATTGGTACTTTTGTAGACCACAAAATTGTGCTGGTTTTAAAATTTATTTACTATTATCTACATAAATAAAGTACAATTTTTCAAAAATGAAATAAATTAAAATGCGTGATATAAAATTGTAACACGCTTCTTTAATTATTTTTTAAATTATAATTTTTCTACATAATGATAATATTTCAAAATGTATCTTTTTTTAACAGCTAACTTTTTAACTTTTGAATTTCTTAAATCTTGGATTTTTATGCTTATATTTAGAATAACTGTCAAAAATATTGAATTGCTAAAAGTACTACTTATTACGTAGGCAATAACTACAAAACCAAAAATCCGAAATTAAAAAAAAAAAAAATTATATTTATATATTTTTAAATCACGAAACATTCGAAATATTTTCATAATGAAATAAAATTAAAATAATATATGTACGTATTTAAATCACGTGTTTTAATTTATTGCTCATTAAAAATAGTAGATCATTCATTGAAATAACTGTAAATAATTTTAATAACAGTAAAAAGTTCTGGTCTATAGAAATATAAATTGAGTACTTTTTTCTTTTACTTTTCATTAAATGTTAAAACATGCAAAATTTCATAATTAAAAGTGTACTTAAAGGCTACAAAATATATATTTAATTAACATTTTCCCTAAATTTCAATTTTTATACATATTTTTCCAATTACGGTTCGAAAATAATTTATAACAAATTTTGTTGCGATAAATAAGTCTCACTTGGGGTTCAAACAAAAAAAGAAAAATCTCAAATCCAGCATGCTGCCAACCATACTGCTGAACCACTTGCCAAGGAAGACATTTATCCGATTATAAACTGCAACGGAAATTTTGAGACTTACTTTGTCAAGACCCCCTGGGTATGGCTTTCATATGTTTATATACCGACTATACTCAGGACCCGACTAGCAAGTTTTTGTTCAGCACGACTAGCAAGTTTTTGTCCCAGGGCACTTTTAATTTTTCGTACTTCCTCAGATCGGTTGGTTTACTAATAATACTTTTTTTTTTTTTTACATATTACACATTTATTCGAAAAGTGTCAACTCAAAAAATTAAATTTTCCGGAAAATTGAAAAATTAATATCTCAAGTGTCAGATTTTTTTTCGCAATTATGATTCTTTGTAATGAAATTTAGATGAAATTATGAAAAATTTTGCGCCTCTCGGAAATTTCTGGCTGGTGCGATAGTCAGGGCCTGACTATCGCATATTTTACTGGCTTAGTTTGATCCTTTTAAATTTTTATATCGGGCAGAATTTTTTCATCCGCTCGGCCCGTTGGAAATTTTTCTTTTATTTTTCCGGCCCGCCCCTGCAGACTCTATGACCTGCAATTCTGATGACATTAATACAATGGCATAGCTGCCAACTTGAACGGCGTTTCTTACCACTAAAATTTAACAGAAGTTTTTGTCTTATTTAATAGTTAAAAATTTTTAGATTTCAGCAACTGAATTAGGCAAAATTTACTATTCAATTTCAGTGGTATTATGAAATGGCGTAATGTTGGTGCAAAGAAACGCTTATCATCCAACAAACAAAACACTATGAAGGGCGTCTTCAAGTGAACAATTTAATTCCTTATTTTTATAAAACCAACGGAAGTGTACATCATAAGGACAGTAGGTAGTACCATAAAAACTAATAAATAGTGTGTAAATTTATATTTAATCTCCTTCATTAGTGACTGTTTATGGAAATCCGGTTTATACGAATTTTTTGCTTATCCGAGTTGAGCTGGGTCCCTATTATCTCTAATTTTTTATAATTAGAGTAAGGTCTCGATTATCAAACTTCCTAACAGGTTGCGCGAGGGTGACACGTTAGTTAAAAGCGTTTTCATGGGCGCAGAGTGGAACCCTCATTCACTTTTAAAATAGCAAGTTGCTTCCTCAGAGAAAAGATACGTAAAGAGCGGATCGCATTGTTCTTTTGGGCAGAAGTTGAATCCAACATGTTTCCGCTTTCATCGCCAAAAGGATGTCGCTTTTTGGCGGCGATCCCTTTATTGGCAAGTTTCGGATTTCATTCCCGCAATAAAATAAACGTAAATATAGAAGCGGCCCTTTGCTCGCAGCCGGATATACAGGAAATAGGCGTCATTTCAAAAGCTAAAATAATATGCTGTTAAAAGATAAGTGAAAAGGCAAAGCAAAAGTGCAGTCAACTCAAGACAAACGCCCATGTAATAAAGTTTCGGCGGGAATCCGGAGATAGATTCCGAGGAGATTTTGGCAGGAGAAAAACCTGTTTGGCGCGCTACTTCTACCCACCATCACGTGACTTTGGGCAGAGATGTATGCTTCAAGAAAATTTTACCGAATCTGAGTCTACTTATATGAGAAGTCTGTGGTCGTTTCTTTTATGTGCCAAAAATGACGTAATAGGGATCTTTAAAGTTATATAACTAGAAACGAGACGTGAAGAGCAATTATGACTGCATTGTTCGTTTTCGGCATTAATCACTCATTGAGTTGAGTTATCTGTTCCGCAATTGCGGAACCAGTAAAAGTTAGTACCAATTGCCGACCACTAAATTTTAATAAAAAAAAAATAAATAAAACTGTTTGAAATAAGAAATAAAAACAAGGCTATAAACCTAGTACATGTAAGTACCTGGGCACCCATACGGGCTGGTTGTTGTTGGTTCCGGCGTCGCAGTTGGCGGGGTTGCTCCCGGCCGACGTGTGCGTGCTCTTGAGCTGCACATTCTTGCTCATCTGGATGGCCTGCTTGATCTCCTTGATGGCCTCGGACACGTTAGCAGAGGCCTTGACACCATTCTGCTGGCACTCCTCGGTTAGGTCGCGGGGACTAGTATCACTGGGTTTTTGACCTGAAACGATCATAAAAAGGGGTCAGTTTTTGCAGTGTTTTTGTTTAAAATAAAAGAATGTAGATGGCGGCATTAAAAATCAAGGTAGAACATTTCACGCTCCTGCACGCGTTCGAAGAACTTTTTAACTACGAGTGTTAACTGGTTCAGAATGTAATTGTTTACGTCCTATGGGATCGCCTGTGAAATAATATTGAGATGTCACTTACGACAGTTCAATATTTACTGGAAGTTATGTTTTATTTAATTAACTAAGTAACTAAAATACTATAATTTTATTTAAGAATGGGAAGAAAAAAAATTGTAAAAAGGTGGTACCTTTCGGTTATTGGGTAGTCATTTGGTGACAAACATATAGGATTTTACTAGAGGTACACCTAGATTTACAAGTGTACAGACATTGAACCAAAATCAGTTTACTTCTTCACCAAAATAGGATGCCAGATAAGTGGCCAACCTAAAATGGCGAAACCTTTTTACAAAATTTAGTGTTCCATTTGTACCTTAAACCTAAACTAGTGTAGGTTGAACGAAGAACTGTCAAAATGGTAAGCCATGAACTGATAAAACTTTGAAAAATAAACTAGAAAAATATTGAACCATTAAAGAGGTTATACTTTTAAAAACAAAGCTCATTATATCAGGAGCTCTGTTTAACGATGAATTCGACACGCAACGGTTCTTACAGAGTGCGTTCACACATTTTTGAAACAATTTTGACTTTCTCTATGATTTTTTTAAATAAAAAGAATGATAAAACCTATATGACATTCATTCGCAACAGGATTTAATTATCGTCTGCATCATTAAAATTATAATTTTCTTTAAAATGTCGCTGGAAAATAAAAAAATGGATGAAAGGCTCTGTATTTGCACTTTACTAACAGAAATGTGCAAACTAACAAAGGAACCACTTTTGGTGTTGCTCGCACCTAGCATCGAGACCTAGTGCATTTTGTAGCCCTATACATAATAGTTAGAGAACCGATAAAATTTCTCTGTTAAAATCCTATTTTATATACTTTTTTATACTTTTAAATTTTTATTATTACATTTTTATTTGTTTATTTCACGTCAAAAGTGAGTTAAGTCGCCCACTATGGCGTTACAATTTTCCCGACCGCTTTATCCAAAGAGTAAATATACAGTACATATTACTAGTATACAGATTGCGATTTTTTTTTTTTTATATATATACACTGCTGGCCACACAAAATGCAACACCAAGAAGGAACAGAGATATCACAGCGAAATTTATTTGGCAGATAACATGCTGTACAAAGATCAAACGATCAAAATTACAGCCTCTTGTGACGCGTGGATGATGACAAAATCAGTAGTTAGAGTAGCCGCCATTGTTGGCTATAACCGCGGCCACACGCCTCGGCATAGAATCAAAGAGGCTTTGGATGTCTCCTTGGGGTACAGCAGTCCATGCGGCTTCCACATATTGCCAAAGTTGATCTGGTGTAGCAGCGGGTGGTGTATCCCGGGCCAGTCGTTGCGCAAGCATGGACCACACGTTTTCGATTGGCGATAGATCGGGAGAACAAGCAGGCCATGGAAGCAATTCAATCTGAAGGGCAAAGAAGAACTCTTGAACATTGCGTGCCACTTGTGGTCGCGCATTATCCTGTTGGAATATGGCTGATGGCAATCGCTGAATGTATGGGAGGACCACGGGCTCCAACACCTCAGAGATGTAACGCTGGCTGTTCAGTGTACCGGCAATACGTACTAGAGGTGTGTGGCAGTAAAATCCGATACCACCCCAAACCATGATACCGGGTGCAGGACCAGTGTGGCGATGCATAACGCAACAGTTCAGCAGCCTCTCACCACGGTGACTCCAAACTCGAATCCGACCATCGTGATGTTGCAGGCAGAAGCGGGATTCGTCAGTAAACACAATGTCGTTCTATTCCGTTGTCCATGTCCGCCGTTCTTCGCACCATTCACGGCGCAAACGCCTGTGGTTTCCAGTCAGGGGTAAACGAAGCAATGGACGCCTTGCGGACATTCCACTCTGCTGCAAACGGCGTCGAATGGTACGAGCGGACACCGAATGATGCGTAGCAGACTGAATCTGTTGCGCTATGGTTCGTGATGTGGCTGCGCGATCCATCACTGCCATGCGCACAATCCGCTTATCATCACGGGCAGTAGTGCAATGAGATGGGTGCGATTGGCCCCGTCGGTCCGTCGTTCCCTCCTGCATCCAACGATTACAGATCCGCATCACAGTTGCTTGGTTTCGTCCAACACGTTGACCGATTTCTCTGAAGGATAATCCGAAATCCCTATAGGCTACTATTCTTCCTCGGTCGAATTCCGAAACTTGGTCAAAAGACGCTCGATGTCTTTCACGAGGCATAGGTAAACAGTTTACGCAAAAAAACGCACGAAAAAACAATTACCGTACTTCAAATCGCCAATCTGTTCTCCCCTTATATAGCGCTTTCGAGTGGCGCTACGGTCGTCTATGATGTGCGTCTCCGCTGCAATGCTAATGATTTGCATATTTCATCGCCGCAAACGCATGATGTAAATTTCACATGAGTTGCATACTTCCTTCCGGGTGTTGCATTTTGTGTGGCCAGCAGTGTATATAATTGATAGCATAAGAAACAAATATTAGGTTTTTATTTCTTTTTCTATGCAGACGATAAATATATAAGTAATAAATGTAATTCTATAAAACCTTCGAAGATCAAAAGTATTCACAAAGTAAATTAATATTTTTACACAATTTAGAAAAATTACTGTTGCTAAATATATCGGACATTGCAATTTCTAGCCATTACAAATTCAACTATGACATCTGGCTAGTGTTGCCGGGAAGCTCTACTTTTGAAAATAAACGCCAACTGTTTCCCCGCCAAAAATATGAATATAATGTTGCAATTTTTCAAAATCAAATTCGTGAGTTTTTGAAGGAATTTTCGAAATTTTTAAAATATTTTATACTTATTATTAACTAATTTTTATTTTTAAATGCTTTTCTTTAAAAAAAAAATCAATGTTAATAGTCCGATAAGGGGTCCCAAAAATTGCATTTTCCGAAAGTTATGCTGCTGTAAAATCAAGAAATACTATTTTAACAGAAAAAATTTATCGATTCTCAAACTTCATAATATAGGTCTTTAAAATGTGCTAGGTGCGAGCAACACCAAAAGTGGTTCCCTTGTCAGTGCAAAAGTGTGCAAAATGTGTTACTCTCATGCGATTATTTTTTTTAAAGGTGTGAAAAGCATGGTTCTAATACTTCTACATGTAAAATAAGAGACATAAATAACAAGAAAGAAAAAATCACGCGTCAAGCATAGGTTATGAAACACTTTCCAACCCATTCAGAATAATGTCACAAAACTGTACCGTTTAACAAGTTAAGACGTTATGTCTCATTCAACCCTATGGAAACGCATAACACATTTCAAAACCCCATTTCAGCTGTTCCCATCTACCATCGGTAAAGAATCCGGATTTTTTCAGCTGACCTGTATACGACATATAGATTTGTATCTATTAACGACATGCATGCTAAAATGGAGTTCACTTAAGAAATGCATATACCTCGGTTGAAAATTCCTCTTCAGCAACTTCCTCTCATGAGGAGAAGGGTACGTGACTACTTTTGCGCAGCCTTGTATAGGAGTTTATTAAATTTATAGAGAACGAGTCACATGCAAAAATGAGTTAAATTTAAAAGCGCATACCGAATTTTAAAGCGCATACTCCAGCCATGATGACTCAAAGACAATACTGCAACCGATTTCTTTTGTGTGTAAATGAATAAAAAATGCTATGAATGGCCTGGTCTACCGTAATCGTAGTGAAATTCAGTGATTTATATCTGTTTCAATACATTTGAAATAGCGTAATCTCTTTAAAATACTCTGCAAAAGATTTCCCCTATACCATAATGTAATTAAATTCTTTTGAATGCCCCTGTCAGTGAACTATTCATTCTACATACTTTCTATACATAACAAACATGCTTGGGTGTCCCTCCATAAACTTTATCAATTGCATGAAAATCCAAGTGTATTTATGGGAATTATAGCGTGGACTGACGCCGAGACAAACCGAATGCATAAACACTTTTCAACTTAGTTGGAAAGTGTTAACAACTTTGTTGGAAAGTGTTAGTAAAAAGGGAAATAAACAAACTTTACATTTGACTGGGGGAAAAAAAAATGCATACCCCAACAAATTTACGTTGACCACTTATTTATCTGAAGTCGTATCTCATGTTTTGAAAGAAAATCTAACCCCGCCCCCCCACTCCAATAGAACTATCGAAAAATCTTTAAACATCTCTATAGGAATTGAGAACAAAATTATAAATGCTGATTTTATAATTTAAATCAAAACATATATATAAAAGATAATGAAAACAAAAAAACAATGTTCAGAAACAACTTTCTCAGAGCAAGAAAGACTATTTGAATAGTGTCGTATGAAAATTATTTGACAAGTGAAAAATGGAAATAGGTAGTTACAATGGGTGAGGCTTGGATGTATTTATCCGATTTGTATCAGAAAAAGATCGATTGACTGCCGAAAAAGGGGAGAAACGACCTAAAATGCGGATTAAAAAAACAAAACAAGGAAAGTTTTGCTAAAGCTTTTATGGTTATTGCTGGATTCTCTTGTAGTGGAAAACTTAAAATAAGGAAAGTTGAAAAAATGTCAAAATTAACTCTGATGATTTTCAGATAACATGTTTTTAACACATTTTCTTTCTCTTTTTTCTTTAATTCTATCACTTTATCTGAACAATCTCCTTTATGTTAAATTCCATCAGGGTAAGGCTACCAGCCAGCTACTGTTATATATTTAGAACAAGAACGAAAAATCATGCGCATATAACTATAAAAATTTGTAAATAATCATGAATAATATATATATATAAATTGGGGGCAGGGTGGACTGATAACTTGGGTCTGTTCTGGATTCAAGCTCGATTAGCGACTTGGGCACAAAGTTGAAGTAGAATTGTGCGCTTAATGTTCAATAAAAATATTAACTGTGGGTACTCATTTTACTCAGAATTTTAAGCTCTACAACATTCGTATTTGATAGAGTTAGTTGTTTTGAGATATTAGTTACGGCAATTAAGATTTAAGAAAACGTGTTTTCCTACTATAAATCTGTACATAGCGGCTAAAGTTCACCCAGTATGAGGGGGGAAACTTAGTATGTTCATTCTAGGCCTAAACTAAAGGGATTAAGAGGCTACTTCAGTCATGCGAAAAGACCCGTTCGCTAATGCTAATCCTATGGAAGAAATTTATAAGGATATCTCTGTTGCATTTCAATATTTTTAAATGATTTTTTTTTTTTTTTTTTTTGCATTGGATAGCTGAGATAGATCTGTATGCAGGCCGTTTTTTACTTTTTCGATTTTGTTTACAGATATTTTTAACGAGGATGCTTTCTGTTTCGAAACCGGTTCCGAAAATGAAAGTGTCCTCGTAAAAAATATCTGTAAACAAAAGCGGAAAAGTAAAAAACGGCCTTTGTACAGATCGATCTCAGCTATCCAATGCAAAAAAAAAAATCATTTTAAAAATATTGAAATGTAACCGAGATATCCTTATAAATTTCTTACATAGGATTAGCATTAGCGAACGGGTCTTTTCACTTGGCTAAAGTAGGCTCTTCAAACAATTTCCAGCTTTCCTTTCATTAATTCCGAATTCGACCTTTTTTTCATCCCACTGAGCTATTATTGGATTTAGCTTTTTCATTTTTCTGATATTCAATTTAGCTTTTTCATTTCGTCTGTGACATCGTTCGTGATCGGGTATACAGGCTACCTTTCTGGTCAAGTGTTTAAAAAGGAAACGGACCTCTGGCAGGTGCGCAGAATTCGTTAAAATCCGCTCAGTAAGCGAGTTGTCGAAAGAATAGTGCTTTAAATATAGTTATTGTTAATATAATATAGTGTTAAATACATAGATACATTGGAGCACAGAGAAAACTAAAATGCTTCACAAATGAAAATATACTACCTTAGATTTATATGCAATGACAGTCTCTCTCTATGACCAGCATTTGCAACTATTTCATTGAATGGATTTGACTCCAGTTCTGTAACTCATATGTGTCGGTGCTGGAAAACGAACTAACGGTTCCACTTACCGTATCGTAGATAACATCAAAAGCGGAGGTTATCTCATAACTGTTTCCTTACCTATGCATCTGAGAGATAATTTTTTATAGCGTTAATATATCAGCGAGCGAGAGAAAGACTTAAATTCCAAGGAAATCGATGAATCATTTAAAAATAATTATTTTGTTCCAAAACTCTATATTTGTTTTCCTCTTTAAACCTTTCAAATTCGATATCTTATTTTTGAGAATAGACCAGAATCTTTCAATCCGTGTGCCTATTTTGTTTATTTTAAAAAATAGGGTTCAAATTGAACATTGAAATGCAATGAATTCACAACTCATAGTACATTTTGAAAAAAAAAATGAAAATTTGAATTTATTTAAATCCCTACTCTTTTTTTAAAAGTTGATATTTTTGCCCAATTTTGTTTTAAAGATTTTTAAATGTGTATTACACAAGAGTGAACATGAATTTTTAGATACATCTAATATTACATTTAATACAGTGGACTCCCTCAAATCCGCAACCCTAGAATCCGCACATCACAGATATAAACAATGAAACTTTCAGTTAAGATGTACGGGTAAAATTACAGAGTTTTTAATTTTTATATCACTCCATATGTATTTTAATGAAATTCTTTATAATATGACTGAACACGTGGGGTTTTTTTTATGAAGGAAGTATAAATGTTTGTGAAAAAAATTAAGATATTGTTGATATCACTAGTAATCACAATCTTTTTGCCAAATATATATTAATCAAGCTTTTTTGGTTATTAAGACTGGCTAAACCTGAAATAAAACTTCCTTACTTTATGATTTTGATGTGAATTAATGGGTTACCTTTATGAGGAAAGTTTCATTGAATAATTCAAGGAAAATGTATCTCATCTTTATTATCCATATTTAATTATACATTACTATTTGCTTTATCTTTACCTTTAATAATTTAATCATTTTTAAAATTACCTTACTTTTTATCATTTTAGTTTGTTACTTTACTTAATTATTTTAATATTTTACTATTTTGCTAGCATTGATTATAATTTTGATCGCATTATTACATTTAAATGACTGTTTAAAAAATGTAAACAACCTCCGCACAACCTCTGGTCCCAAGCTGTGCGGATTTGAGGGAGTCTACTTATACATTTTTTACTTATGCATATAGTATAAAGCGATGAATTCTAACACATCTTCATATACTTTTATTTAAAAAAAAAAAAAAAAAAAAAAAAAAAAAAAACTGAAGGCTTAATTCCATGCTCAGATTTATCACATATATAATAAAGAACATGTACAAAAAAGTTTCAATTTCTATCTCAAATTTAAAAAAAAAAAAAAAAAAAAAGAAAGAAAACATTAGCATTCTTATAACATGAAAGTGAAAAAAATAGGAACGTGGAGAAAAAGCCATTTAAAGTTTTAAATTGTGTGGGTTATTGAGCTAAGTGTATTAACAAAATTGACACTATCGCGCTATATATAGTAAATTCTGCTTAAGGCGGACTGGGTGTAAGCCGGAAATCTGTCTACCGCGGAAAATTCTTCAAGTCCCGGCGAACCCATAGAAAATTACATTAATTCATGCTGCATAAGGCGGAATCTGTCTAACGCGGAAACGGAAAGGATTTTAAGGTCCCACCGTAACCAAAATTTTGCATAAGGCGGAAAAAAGGATATTTAAAAAAAAGGCATTTGGTTTATCAAACTTTAAAATTGTTAAGTCAAATACTCAATGTCGAGGATGTTTCCGTAACACTTTGAAAAAGTTAATTCAAAAGAACAGAAACTGTTTAAATTTTAAATAATTCTTACTATCTCATTTTTTCCTATACAAAATTGCATTTAAAAGTTATTTCTAGTAGAATGCAAATTTATGAAAATACAGTGAAACTCGTTTAAGATACGAATCAAGGGACCGAGAGGATTTCGTATCTTAAGCGGGATCGTATCTTATCCGAATTTCATAGATTCCAGAGTAATATAGTGCATAAAGCCATTGTACATTGTTATTCACGTATTTTAGCCATTTATAACACTCATTTTACCCATTTCTAACAATTTTTAGATATTTTAGAAAATTTGAGTTTTAAGATTTTGAAATAAAGAATAACTTTATTTTTCTCCAAAATTTTATTGAGTCACCGTTTATACAATGACAAAATTAAAATGCCTTTATGCAATGCTCTCTGCCAAATTAAACTAGTTGGATGTGCCAATCCCAAAACTTTCTTCTATCTTATACATCTTAATATTTCAAAAACTAGTTACACATGTTAATACTTCAATATTATTAGTTCATTACTATACCAACTTTGATTTTCATCTTAAATTTATGCTTCAGTCAATTAAATGAACTAAAAACGAGTTAATCTATATCATGATATTTGTTAAAATTAATAGTTTTTCCTTATTCTGTTGTTATCATATGTTTGTGAATAGCCGGCTTAGCAGGAAGTGAGTTCCCGTCTTTGCACGAGCCGCCGATGGACAATAGAACTACGAAAAATAAAGAAAAGTATACAAAAATCGCTATCACAGAGCCCTTTTACCGCGCGATATTTCCAAATTCAAGGAGGACCTGTTGGCCAAAGCCAAAAACATGCCCAAAAAATTTGGTTCAATTGTATGCATAATTTTATACACTTTTCGATTGTACAAAAAAGAAAATGGTACAGATATCGCAATTATAGCGTCCTCTTCCAGCGGAATTTTTCCAAATTCAGGGAGGAACTTCATGCCATGACCAAAAAGAAACACAAAAAATTTGTCTCAATTCTCTGCATAACTTCATACACTTTTCGATGGTACAGTATTCAAAATGGCACAAAAATCGCTATTACAGCGCCCCCTACCGGCGAATTTTTTCCAAATTAAGGAAGAACCTGCTTGCCATAGCCAAGAACTTTAAAAAAAAAAATGGTTCAATTCTATGCATAACTTCATACACTTTTCGATGGTACAATATGTAAAATCGTTATTACAGCGCCCTCTAGCGGCGAATTTTTTCCAAATTCGGGGAGGACCTGCTTGTTATAGCCATAATCTTAAAATAAAAATTTGATTCAATTCTATGCATAACTTCATATACTTTTGGATGGTACAATATTCAAAATCGCACAAAAATCGCTATCACAGAGCCCCTTTACCGCGCGATATTTCCAAATTCAACAAGGACCTGTTGGCCAAAGCCAAAAATATGCACAATAAAATTTGGTTCAATTGTATGCATAACTTTATACACTTTTCGATTGTACAATAAAGAAAATGTCACAAACATCTCTATTACAGCGCCCTCCTTCCGGCAGATTTTTTTCAAATTCAGGGAGGACTTGTTTGCCATAGCCAGAAACGTACTTTTCGATGGTACAATATTCAAAATGGCACAAAAATCGCTATTACAGCGCCCCCTACCGGCGAATTTTTTTCCAAATTCAGGTAGGAACTTCTTGCCATAGCCAAAAACTTAAAATAAAAATTTGGTTCAATTCTATGCATAACTTCATACACTTTTTGATGGTACAATGGCGACAGACAGACGGACACACGGACAGACAGACATTTTCTATAAACATGTTTTTTGGGATCTCTGACCACTAAAACATGTAAATCCGTCGAAAACTGGAAGTCGAAAGAAATTTCTATTGCAATACTTTTCTTCTATTGAAGATAGAAGAAAGTAAAAAAGACAATAAAACTAAATTTTTATTAATCTTTAGAAAACAGAAACTAAAATACACTTCATACTTAAAGAGAAAAATAATAAATTTTCATAAATATTTTTAGAAAGACAAACCAAATGTATGCAAGGAACAATAATTATTTGATACATTATTAAAATTAAAGTACGGGAAGTGGTTTTAGTTTGTTGAAAAAAAGTCTCGAGGCAATTCAGTTGCTCTTTTTACCTATTCTGCCCTACAGACACGTGATAAACGGATTACATAATCACAATTTCGTATATTAAGGGATTTTTTTTTACATCCAGGGACATATTTTCTTCGTATATTAAGCGGGATCGTATCTTATGCATACGTATATTAAGCGAGTAATTTTACACAGGTTTAATAGGCATTTTCCAAGGGGCCGAAGATAATTCGTATCTTAAGCGGGATCGTATCTTAAGCGGGCGTATCTTAAACGAGTTTCACTGTATATATTTTCTAAAGTATAATATATTATACTTTATGGTTGTACTCAAATTCAAAATAAAAACATTGTCTCATTCTCGAAGTTTATTATTATTATTATTATTATTATTATTATTATTATTATTATTATTATTGTGTGTGTGTGTGTAAATTTTCAATTTGCGTGTATTACAGCAGTACTAAGAAATTGAATAGCGTTTCTCATTTATCTATAAAGACAAATAATCTTTCAGAATTTCAGTTTTCAATCGATTTTGGGCCCAGGAAAATCAATGAAAGATAGTCAAATATAGTTTTTTTTTTTTTTTTTTTTTTTTTTTTGAGGAGGGGGGAGCTTTTTTGCATAAGCCGGAATATCGTCTACCACGGAAATTTTTCTCAGTCCCAACCGATTCCGCCTTAGACAGAGTTTACTGTATTTGCCGTATGGATCAGGGCCGAAACTAAGGGGGGGGGGGGCAGAGGGGGCATATGCCCCGAGCGCCAGAACGAAGGGGCGCCAAATGAAGGATTATACCTTTGGAATGGATCATTTTCTTCTGAACCCGGGGGGGTGGGGGGCACCAAAATCCATGTTTGCCCCGGGTGCAAAAAAGGCTAGTTTCGGCCTTGGTATGGATAAAAATGAAAGTGTCAAAATGTTCCCAATTAACCAGGCTTTCATTTAATAATAAAAAAGAACCATCGATGCTTTGACCAAATTTAAGGTAAACTGTCCCCTTAAGGCAGGGCTGAGGAGTCCGAGTCGTGGAGTAGGAGTCAGGTCCATTTTTGAGCAAAAGAGTCGGAGTCGGTAAAAAAACATTCCGATTCAGACTCCAGTTTTTTTGTTAGAGAGTTTGAAATGAAATTAAACAAATTATATATAATTTTAAATTTATAAACAGAATTATTTTTTTTTCGTACTATACCAGGCTACCCAGGTTAAAAAAGCCCAATATGCAGTCCGATGCCTAAGCGTAACAGAGCAGTAGTCATGCTATCAGCCAAACATTTTGACTTGAATTTATCAGAAGAAGAACATCAGTTCAAACCTCAAGTGATACTTGACTATCACCATTGCAAAGGGAGTGTGGATAACTTGGACCGAATGGTGGGTGAGTATTCACGTTTGCGTAATACTAAAGGATGACTGCTGGTATTATTTTTTTTTTCAAATGGTTGATATATAGCAGCAATCAACGAATTTATTGTGTTTACACGATTGTTTGAAAACTATGAGTAAATGTTTTCGAAGGAGAATATTTCTTCAAGATTTAGGAATGGCCTTAGTAAAACCACCCGACAAAGTGAGCGTCTAGTCTACCAAAGTATATCCCAGAAGGCATTGGATTGATCTTGGGAAATGCAGAAAACCCTACAGAAAAACGTGATGAAACAGAAGCTTTTGCCAAGCGTAGTCAGTGCGTTGTGTATTCTAAAACTAGACAAAAACAAGTGAGTAAGTGTGATCACAGATCGCACAGAGGTTTTCGTTTAATATACCTTTCAAAACACTTTATCCTTTTGCCGAGATAGGCAGGTGCCTCCTGACGGTAAAAATTGGAACTAAAATAAGTACGGCTAGGGTGCATAATATGAAAGAGTGGTCAAAGGAGTGTCGGCAAAAGTTAGAAAAGTGCACCTCGGATGAAAAGGGTGGAGGTTAGACAAATTGCTAAAAATACAGAAGTTAGAGCCTGAAGCGGTAAATAATATAAGACTTTCTGAAAAATTATTATTTTTCGTGGGATCCCAATTGTGCTGCTATAAGTATGCAAAATTTCACATCTCCAACTTAATTAGGGGCTGATATGGAAAAATTACTTAAAATACACAAGTTAGAGCCCAGAGGGGTCAATATAAGACTTTTTCAAAATTTTATGATTTGTCGTTTGATGCGAGGTGTTCAGCTATAAGAATCCAAAATTTCAAGGCTCCAACCTATATAGTTTCTGAGAAGGGGCTCTGTGATGGACAGACAGACTGAGGAGTGAGACGAATAGGGTTTCGTCAGGTGAACGCAGCCCTAAAAACTACCCAGAAATGGGTAAGTGCAATTGATTTGTTTGCAAAAATCATCTCAATATCAACAATAACACTATCTCATGAGTGCAAAAATCAGAATGATTATTTAAGTTCAATTTTTTAACAATGGAATCACTGAATGACCCCGCATGGCCTTTCATGTTTCAGATTTCCACCTGGTCATCCGAGGGTTCATTCTGTCACGTGACGAGTAGAAATATTAAAACCATGCTTTTACACTTTTTTTTTTTTTTAAATAATCGAATAACAGTATTCCTGGAAAGGGGTCAGAAAAACGGGTTGAAAATGAAAGTTATTTACAGTCATTTTAAATGAATGTACACGAAGATCCATCAACCACTAAAATTCCACTGGATGTTTTTCTTTTGTCTTATAAAAGACATTTGAT
This sequence comes from Maratus speciosus, assembly GCA_963932465.1. NCBI lineage: Eukaryota > Metazoa > Arthropoda > Arachnida > Araneae > Salticidae > Maratus > Maratus speciosus. Next base: position 611,891,597 of record OZ010790.1, on the reverse strand, counting down.
AACTTCATTGACACATTTGTTTCCTATGTTACCGGCACCAAAAATGTTAGTATTTTTCGTCACCATGAAAAAAAAGGTATAAACAATTGTTTCGAAATGTTGCACTGTTAAGCCATAGAATAATGTTCTAGCTATTATTCGGATAGATGATAAAAATACCAATTAATAGATTTAACCCTTTATGTCCAGAATTATGAATCAGTTATGAATTGCTCATCTTCAATAATTATCTTCATTCATGTCTGAAGATATCCAGAACAACTTATAGAATAACAATTTGATTTTTAAATGTAACTCACTAAATAAATCGGTCGTTAGAGGGATTTTTTTTATATTTACAAAAATAATTAGAATAATGAACAAAAAATACAGTTGTGGAAACCTCACCATTCCTACAAGAACAATGTCAATAAATGTAGTGTATGATCCTTTTGGTCACTGAGAAGTGTTTTGTAGTTGCAATTTTTTTGTATAACATTTTTTAACTGGAGAAAAGTTAAATCCATGTAAAGGGTTCAGAAAAGGACCCCATTAAAAAAACAGTGAGCTTCGACTGTTTCGCTGTGCTGACTGAATGGGATCCAGCAAAGTACTATTTTGCGTGAAAAAAAAAAAATCTACTTTTATGAGTAGACTAATTAAATAAGTTTTATATTGCATTTTCTTTAAGGGGACTGGGAAAGCCCTATCTCCGCCATGTTAAATTCAGCAAATATATGTACCTTTTTCTCAGAAAGGGTGAAAGACAGAGACCTAGATTTTTTAGAGTACAGTAGAACTTCGCTTATCCGAATCAATTGGGCGTGAACCCCATTCGGATAATTGGATTTTTCCGAAAAAAGGGTCTATTTTAATTAATTACTGTATGTATGTTGAAAATGGAAGAAATAAATTATTTTTAAAGAAAAAGAGCTTTTAATTAATTAAAGGAAAAGGCAACACTTTTACATGTTAAGCGTATTTACAAGTGCTGTACATTAGTACAACATATACGTACCGTAATTGTAAGTGAAAGTCATTGCTTGGACAATAGCGCGCGTAGACAGAATCATTATTTTGCGATTCACAGTACATACTGCGATTCGCAAAATAATGATTAAGACGGAAACGCGTTTCCGTCTTAATTTTTTTTTTTCTGTAATTCTGAAACTGATTCGGATAATCAGCGATTCGGATAGTCGAAGTTCGGATAATTGGAGTTCTACTGTAGTTAGAATAACATGATTTACGTATTTTAACAGACCATTTTCTTTCTAAGTGAAACTCAAAATTAATTACCGATTGAAAGGCATTGAAATTAGCATTTTTGGTAAGATTTCACTGCATAAAATAAATAATTCTCAACAAATCATTAAATCCCTTTGTGAAACTATACATTATAACATAATATAAGTATTAAGAAAAAAAATCTGAGTTCTTAAGTTTAATAGATATTGAAAAAAAGGAATATAAACATGAAAAATCCAAAGTTTTCAGAAAAAGTCAATGGAAGATTTAAATGGCCATTAAGCTGTGAAGTACTCTTAGAAAGAATGAATGATTTCAACACTTAGTTTTTTTATATATAAACATGTGTGACACATTGTTGGAAAGATAAAAGTTTAAACTATTTAATGACATAAAAAAGCAAAAATCAATTTTTTAGTTGAATTTTGCTTTGCCGGTCCCCTTAATGGGGCTTAAAAGTACCGCTGGAGCATAAAGAGTTAAAATGTTTATATTAAATTTTTTTTTAATGAGAGACAGACAGGTGCAAATAAATAGTTGATTGAGCAAATTAAGATTGAAAAGACTAACTCTACCACATAATGCGAGTACTTACTAAGGGCATCGAAGTAGCTGAGGTCCACGTCTTGCAACGTGAGGTGTTGCGAGTGCCTCCAGAGATATTCGGCGACACCGTTGTGATTCAGTTTTTCGGGAGGAGGCACTGTGTTGGTGGTTTGAGGTCTTTTACAAAAGTCTTGCTCGATCTTACTAATTTGTTTGTTGATAAGAGCAATGGTGGGGTTTTCGAACTCTTCCGAGGAGCGCTTCCTGTTCTCCGACCATCCCCCTTCTTCGGATCTCTCCTCGTCACTCGTGTCCGGGTCACTGCTGTGACCACTCGAGAGTCCGTCTTCGAGCACAGGCATGCTGCTCATCAGTCTTCCCCCCGAGTTCATGCTGCCTTCTAACGAGACAACACTCTCGACATCGTTACTATCACAGTCAGTGGTTTCGGGAGATAAGGTAAAGTTCCGGGTGTGGTCCACCTGTTCACCCACTTCAGTCTCGCCAAGATCTTCGGTACCCGGATAGGTACTTATAGATTCCAGATCTTGGTCCACCATTTCTACTTGTAGCGTGTGCTGATGAACGCTTTCGTGCAGCAGCATCAGTTCTTGCTCGTTAGGCAAGAACACAGCCGAAGTTGAAGGATTGGGGTCGTCCGAAGGGGGAGGGGAAGGAGGCGAATCGTGAACACTCTCACGAGAGGGGGACAAACAGTCACTTGTAGCTAGAGAACTCTTAGCTATGTGTGGCACGTCGCCGTTCACTAATTTCACTACGTCATTCCTTTTGGGACTGTCTTGGTTTTCGCCGCCGGACGACTGAGCAAGTCGGCGACCCACATAGGAACTGCCGGTGTTAACACGATAGAGTCGGTACTCTAGTTCACTAAAGTCGGAGTCCTGAGCATTGGAAACACCTTTACTATTACAAGAGTCTTTACTATCGTTTTTAGAAAGCGAGGAAGAACCAAATACGTTTTTAATGTCTGTTTCGAGACTGTTACAGTCTAGAGGCTCATCTGAATTCTTACACTGTGCACTGTTTTTATGGGAATCGCTAGCTATAGATTTGTTTCCCGCTATCACTTTAAGAAGTTCTTCACAAGTAGAAGGATGAGCTTTTTCACTACTATTTTGTTCCACGTTTTCCGAAGAAACGCGATGTGGATATCCCGGTCGCGGACCGTACCTACGAGGGGAACCTTCGTATTCCGCAATAGGAACATTGCCTATGAGCCTCGCTATGCCTTGTTTTACGGGAGAAGTGGGTTCAGAGTCCGTGTCCATCTCCTCGTCCTGACTCAGGTTAGGTAAACTGCCAATGTTTTCTTGGCCTAGGCCGTCGACACCCCACAATCCACCGCACGGGGACACCGGAGAACTGACGTCTAAAGTGCCTATGTAAGGCTTGTGCATAATGCGGAAAGACTGATCGGTATCACTGTTTGGCGACTCTAAAATATCACCCGGGTACGTAGGGTAGTCCGTTTCTGATGTTTTCACATGTAGTCCATTGCTACTGCCGTTCCCAGTGTAGGAATTTTCAGACTTTCTCTGATCGATTAGCTCGCCGATGTCGTCGTACACTATTTCCGCATTAGTGACCGGCGCTTCGTAGACTAGGTGGCCCGTGTGTTGTTTAGAATCACCGTGCAAGTCTTGAAGACCGCGAACCGACGAGCTTTTTCTGAGGCACATACGACCGTTCATCCTAGGCATATGCTCAGGAGATTTCTCCTCAACAATATACGATGAATCGGTCCGGTATTTCGAGCAAGTATGCAGTTTGTCGACAGAACCGGATGAACACATGTTGTACATGTACCGTCGCAGTTTATCGTCGTACATGACATCGGCACTAAACCGCTTGAAGTCCTGTGATTTTGAACTAGTACTACTACTATTACACCCAACCTGACTGTGTGTGTCGTGCGACACCCTCTGTCGGTGGTACACCACCTCCTCGCTGTGTCGCTTTTTTGAAGGCTTGCTGCGACTCTTGGAGAAGATCTCTCGACCACCCGCGATCTCGATGCGACTCTCGCGAAGGCAGAATCCTGGATCCATGCGATACCCCACGTCCAGTTCAGGATCGTACACCACGTCTTCGCCATAATCGCGTCTGTCACACGTCATGGAAGAAGTTGAGTTGCAGCGAGCTTCCTCCTTGGAAGAAGCCGCGCTTGTTGTGTTGCATAACAGGCCACTGTTTTCATAATCACAGTAATCGTAGGCGCTTATCACCGAGTGGTCTTCAGTGATTTCTGCGGGGGGTGGCGGAGGAGGCTGCTGATCACCCCCGCAACAGGAAGACGATTCACTCATGTCGGAGGAGGGTCGAACCACCTCTGGATGTTCTTGGTTGTTGTTATTGTTCAACAGGTAGTTGTCGTTGGCTTTGTCCATGATGCTTCCGCTCATGGTACTGTCTGTGCTAGCAGTCGACAGCTTTCTGTGATCAGCTTTGTGGTGGTTGTTGTTGTTGTTGTTGACGTTGTTCTGGTTGAAGTCGCTGCTGTTTGAAGAGACCATGTGGTTACGGGGTCGGCACCGGGGAAACAACTTGTTGATCTCCTCGTTGTCGCTGCTCGCTTCTTCGGATAGAGGCTGATCCAGAACTTTTGCCATGGCGAAGACATCACAGAGATGGACTCACGGCATCAACAATCTGATAAAGAGAGAATTGGGAGACATTAGTTGAGTGAAATAATGTAAAAATAAGTTAAGCGAAAAAGAATCACACACATTCGTACAATAAATTAACACATTATTTTAAAGGAAACACAAATTATTGCAACAGAACTGTTACCCTTTCAAAATATCAAACTTTATATTAAGAATGATTTAAGATTTTTGGAGGTGGTTTTAACATTTTTCCATCCTGTATGAAAAAGCAGTTAAAAACTCTCGAACCCATTACATCCAAAAGAGAATGTATAGCTAAGTGTCTCAAATTACTAATGGTGTAAAGCGCCATTGAAAATACGCACGTAACGACTAACGAATAGAGATGTGGCTAAATGTCGAATAATCAACGGACGAATAGTTACATATTTTAAAAATTATTTTAAATATATATGTAGTATATCTCTCTCTGTGTGTGTGTGTGCGTACGCGAATGTGTGAGAGATAATGTTAGAATATAAAATTTTGCGAAAATATCCTAAATCATTAGTCCGTATTTGATTTTATGTACTATATAATACATACATGTTAATTTAAATAAATAAATATCGATTGATTGCATTATGCAAATTAATTTAAAAATATACTTAGAATTAAACAAAGTAAAATTGATTTTTTTTCTTGGTTATTTGTATGTTAAAAGTTTTGATGATTTTTTTAGTTATTTCAAACACCTTCCTACTAATAATAAAAGATGACTTTTACCAAGTCTAAGTTTCTAATTGCATAATTTCATCTGTAGATACACGCAATTCGTATACATTTTATATAATATCAAACACCTACCAAGTCTAAGTTACTAATTGCATAATTTTACCTGTAGATACATGCATTCGTATACATTTTATCTAATATCAAAAGCCCACATAATAACCACTGCTCAATGTGCTTTTCAAGTTTATTATTTTCTTATTTAAAAACTTCCATCATCGTAAAAAATTAAGGATTCGCATTTTATAAATGTTTACTTACAAGGGGATGAAAGTATGTTGTATGTGTCATACCCCTAGTTATTCTGATGAAAGGTTTACTTCAAATGGGTCTTAATTTTTGAGAAATCGGAGGTTAAAGTGCAGCTGACCCAAATACCCATTAGTTTGAGGAATTAATTGTACGTGCTCCCCGTGGCGCAGAGGTAGAATGCACGCTATCGGACGAGATGACGCGGGTTCGATACAACTTTGTGACCCTTTTTTTTTTTCCTTTAATTATGCTTTTGATACGTTACAAGTTTTTAGCAGAAGTATGTTGCACTTTCATATATTTTCTTAAAAAATTAAACTTCCGTTTATGAATTCCTCATGAAAAGTTATAGATTTTTTGATATTTTTTAACTCCTATTTTTGTTGCCGAAGGCCCAAACTAATTTGTCTAGATCTCATATTTTTAAAACTTGCTATTATTGTTATATATACTTAGTGCTATTATTTATCTATTATCACAATTGTAAAATGTTTTTTTATTATTTCATTTTTTTTATATAAAATGTATTTTATTAACTAGAAAAAAATATTAATAAAATGAAATATCGTTTTAATGTTTTAGACCGGGAACCGGCAGCACGGATGAAATTCTAGGATTAGTTAAATCTTGATTCGGCACATTTAAACGCAATCGGTCTGCCAAGTCCTATCTGGATGGCAAACACCTGAAAACCCGATTTGAGCGGCTGACTCGTAGGTTGACCATTGTGTTTTCCTGCATCCAAAGGTATGAAAACAGGGAGGACTGGGAGCAGGAAAACATAACGGTAAATCTACGAGTCAGTCGCTCAAATCGGGTTTTCAGGTGTTTGCCACCCAGATAGGACTTGGCAGACCGATTGCGTTTTAATAGGCGAACCGAGATTTAACTCATCCTAGAATTTCATCCGTAAACTCGATGATGGTCTGTGCGCCCGGTCTATTTGATCTGTTTTAAATATCATTGCTAAATATCAATATGTTACATGATGAAGTACAAAAATGTTTATCATTAGGGACATCGGCATTTTTAGTTTAGTAAATACACAATTAATCGGTTGACACATATGGTAAACAGATTCAAACCATAAAATGGCATAAAAAATATCACTATAAAAAATTTTTCTTTGTAAGATTTGCATGATGTTGAGATAAAGCATTTATGGTCACATTATATTTCATTTAAATACTTAATTTGTGCTAAATGTATTAAAATCAGGGTTTGTAAATATCGTGATATTTTCGAAAATATCAAAAATATCCGATATTTTCAAAATAATAAACTTACTGCTGATAATGAATATTTTCAAGCATAATATAAATTAGAAACTAAAACATATTGCAATTAACATAAAAACTTAAACAATAGTATTCTAAAAATGCATTTCTCTTTCCTTTTACTTAGAACAAAATTGAAGATATACTAATTAAAAACAGATACATCATACACCTACTACTTTATACACCTATATATTTATATAAAGATAAACTATAGGATTTGTATCTAGTATCGAGAAAGTTTTAATATTTTATAAAATAAAATTTTAAATACAAAATAGTTTTTGTTTTAATTGAAGAATTTTAACATAAATGTAAGCTTGTCTTATTTTTTATTCCTTAACCTATTGTGTACAGTTTAGACTCAAACGAAAATCAGAAGATTCTTTTCTAATAATGCTGTATACAAATGATTATCTATAAATTACAGTTTATCTTTCAATGGCTGTACTGAATGAATTGTCTCACATAATTATTAGTTCTAGATTTAAAAATAAAAGTTTCAAACTTAAAGCTTGGAAAAAATATTTGTTTTCTTCTTTGCTTAAAAAAGCCAATGCCAGAGACAGGAGTTCTTTATCTACAGAATGGCAGTATATATCAATAACAGTTGGGAATTTTATTTACACTTGTATTGACTGAAGCAAATATCAAAGTTATCTTGCACATTGATATTTTGAAAATAAATATCAAATATACAAAATGTCAAACATCTTGATATTTTGAAAATAAATATTAGGAATTTGAAAATATCGAAAATCTTGATATTTTAAAAATAAATACCGTTTATATATCATGATATATATCAGTGGATATATATCAACGAACCCTGATTAAAATGTACATTAAATGTCGAAAAACAAAAATGCTTAATCATCATTCGTGTAAGTGTAAGTAATTGGGAATACTCAAATCATTCAAATCAAAAACCACTCAAAAATCATTCAAAACATCATTCTAAACATAAAATTACATTAAAAAAGAAAAAAAAGTATTTCAGAACTGTTCTTTAAATATGCATGTTTTCAAGTAGTACAGAACTTTTGCATATGACTACGTTTATAATGCGATTGCATCTAACATTTTCCCTATCTTCTGACAAGGAGAGGGCCAACCTTGTTAATCACAGATTTTGATTATTTTAATATATGTTGTAGGGTAGAGACCCCTTAGTGTCAGGTTCAATGGATTTTATCCAACGCTCTCTAGTTCTTGAGAAACCGGGGGGTCTAATAATAGTACACAACTTAAATACTTACATTGCAACCGCAATGACAGGTTAGTCGTAGCTCAGTTGGTAAGGCGTTTGCTGGCTGATCTGCGGACCCGAGTTCGATACCCGAACGCGTTACATTTGTTTTTCTCATTTTTTGTTTTATAAATATACTTGTAATTATAATTTCATAATTTCAATTACAAATTTTAATATCATACGTTTAATTATAATGTTAACAAACTTAAATTTATCATTTTTTTTTATTTTTAAAATATTATTTCTCATCCTTTAAAGAGCTTTAAACAGAAATTGGATCTATTATTGAATGATAAAAATTCCAAAATCGTGACAAAATCTATTGTGGTGCCATCTAGTTATGATAAAATAAAAAAAATATTCAAATAAATTAAAATTAAAGCAGAATAGAAGATAAAGGTGAAAGCAAAATAATTGAAAGCACAAGCATACGTATTACAAATTTAAAAATCTTTAATAAGCAAAAAATCGGTTGTAATTTAATTCTGATACTAATTTTTAATATAATTATGCTTGTTACTTTAAAAACAAACGTATAGTATATCGCAATAAAAGTATTATCGCATTGACTTCCTTTGTTAAAACAATGCGTAAATGATGCTTCTTTAAAATCACGAATTGACACAATTGCTCCATATCATTGCATCGATAAAGAATATATGAAATACATTTTAAAAGTGATTTTTAAAAAATTAACAGTTTTATGATGTTTTATACAACTATTTAGTTAAAAGTAAAAAATTAAATAGGTTAAAATTATAATTGATATACAATATTATAAATTTTAATTGACAATGAGATTATTAATTATACTTACAAGTATATTTATAAAGTAAAAAATAAGAAAAACAAATGTAGCGGATTCAGGTATCGAACCCGGTCTCGCGGATCAGCCGGGAAACGCCATACCAACTGAGCTACGACCAACCTATCACTGCGGTTGCAAAGTAAGTATTTAAGTTGTGTACTATTATTAGACCCCCCACCCCCCGGTTTTTCAAGAACTAAGGAGCGTTGGATAAAATCCGTTGAACCTGACACTAAGGGGCCTCTACCCTACAACATATATTAAAATAATCAAAATCTGTGATTAACAAGGTTGGCCCTCTCCTTGTGAGTGTTACCTCTAAGTTTGTACCATGTGTGCACTATAAATTTATTTCCTTATACACACTACAACTGGATATTTGGCCAAGTGCTTTGTACTCTGCAACTCAGCCAAAGCAGTACTCGGTACACCACACATAACTTTACACGAAAACATTTAATTTTTATATTTAAAAAATACATATAATTTTGCATGTTAATGCTACTAGCTTTACATTAAAAAGATTTTGCGCTGAATTTGTCTGCAACAAAGTAAAGGTAAGAACTTTCAATATATGAACTTTTGCAAAGCTCTCTTAAAAAACTCGAAGCATTTAACAATGATTAAACTGATATATTTAATATATCTTGTCCTATTTGTCATTCAAAGCATCTAAAAATAGCAGTTACTTTTTTTTTTTTAACAACACGTCGCGCGTCGTTAAAAATACATAAGACATACGTGAATAAGACTTATGTCAATACATTTGATCAAAAACGTTAAGGCTCCTGTCCATGCCAGGGAAGGCACTCACGAGCTAATGCTAATCCTATGTCGAAGGATTTTTCTAATATCTCGTTTGCATTTCCACTTTTTTTTTTTTTTTTTTTCATTGGATAGCCGAAATTGTCTCTACATCGCACCTTTTTTACTTTTTCGATTTTGGTTGCAGATATTTTTTAGAATGAAACTTTCATTTTCAGAACCGGTTTGGTTAACATTTGACCAAAAATGTTAACACGCTCTTGAATTCTTAAAAAAAAAAAAAAAAAAAAAAAAAAAAACATTTAAAAAAAAATTGGTATAATAAAATCTATTCCCGATTATATAGAAACAATTTCTACCACCTATGGAACCTAAATATTTAAGTCATGAGAAGTGTCATTCGAAACAAAATTTAGTCAGAAATAGACGGTTAGTCAAAAATATCTGTGATGACAAGTGCGTACAAATAGATAAATTAGTACTGAAATTCAACTATTTCTACGAACAAAATAGATTGACAGACTATTTCATTAGTGGAAAAAAAAAAAAAAAAAAAACCTAACGTAAGTCTCAAAACAAAATTTCCTCTCTGATTTATAGCATAGATTCTTCAAGAATTTTATCCCAAACCAAGAACAGGAAAATAAACCGAGGAAGCCCAATTATTCGGTAATTTATGTGCAATGAAAACTAAACGACGCGAACAACACGCATTAAAGATACTACTCCACTCTTGAACATGTTATCCCCAAATTATACTTTGTTGTTCGCTAATGCACAGTTCACTGATTGCGCCATAACGATGCGGGAGGGGCAGCCTTCCCTTATTGTCCTTATATAACGAACAGAGAGGGATGATGCAACAGATCTCGAGGGCGGATGAGGATGGAACGGGACCATCACTTATTATTCCCCCTGCTATCGTCTGCTCAGATGTGCCTCCTTGGGAATTACAAATAAGGAATTATTCAAAAAGGTTTTCTTTCATCGATCGGCCATTCTGAACTTTCTTTTCCCGCGAGCCGCAAACATACGTTATATTACAATTTCAAATAACTAAACATATTACGTCTCAATTAGAGTTAAAAAATATACTTAAAATCAGACATTTAAAAACTAAAAAACACAATATTACAAAATAAAATACAGTAGACGGTTCAAATCTTATACAACCCACAAATGCCAAACGAAAAACATAACTATGGACAGTATTCCTATGACGTCACAGTAGAGAAAATGGCGGCGTGATCGTTTGCTTGCGCTTTGCATTCACCAACTTTTTTTCGCTATTTCTCATTGCAGCATTATTTTATTGTCACGTTTATGAGCTTATAAATCTAATTAATCATAATATAAGCATATTCTTTCATTATTTAATTATTAAATAACGAAAAAAATGATAACAGCATGATTTGCAGAATTTAAATGAAAAAAAAATGTTAAACATTAAAAATTAACACTGAAATCGTTCAGTGAAAGCATAATTAAGTAAAATAAGTTTAATTTACATAATTTATAAACAAACCTCCATTTAAACATTTAACAGGCAATGATTGATTATAAATCTAATTTATTTTAACGTTATATTTCTAATAAATTTGATAATTACACAAAATTAATCTGAAATTAAATGAATGTTCCTTATATCATTCAGATCTATTACACACATTTCATTTCTTTTACTAGCGGAATAAAAAATTCTTGAAGACCGTAATGCTTTCCAGAGGAGCGATATTCCAATGTTTTAGCAAATTGCTTTTTTTTTTTTTTATAGCCTCGAACCGAGTGGAAAAATAGGTCAATTGTTGACGCGTATTGACGTTCATACAATGCATTTGGAATAATAAATCCCCATGGAGTAAATGTCACAGTAGGAAGGACCCCTTGTTCTAGTGGAGTGGTACAAGCACAGGGAGTTTTCTGTCATCTTATAAACCAATCTTCCAGCTACACGTTCAGCTGGAGCAACCCGGCAGGTAGGAGCCTGGTCATCGGTTGGGGAAAAAAAAATCTAGAAAAATTCTACTTTTATAATGATTGCAGTGCGATTTATTAATTTTAATATTTTCTCAATTTGGGATGAGGTCTGTATCCGTTAAAGGATTAATAAGTATTTATTGTAAATTACCAGACTTTGTAAGTGCGTTTAGGTTCTTCAAACTGGATATTGTAGGATCGCCCCGTTTCACCAGTGTAAACAGAGCTGCACAACTTACAAGGGATACTGTATTTGCACAGTGTACTGGCATTCTTGAAGAATACCGGTATAATTTAAATATATTGTAACGTATAACGTTATACCGTAATACGTTAGTTACGTCAGGTGTGAGTCGCAATAAACTATACTTATATAAAAATGTAAAAATCAGATACTAAAATATAATTATGAAAAAAGTAATTTAACAAAGCAGTAAAATGAAATTAATATAATCAGTATAACCAATATAATAAGTACAAGACGTAATAATATGGGGACTTTCTAATTCTGAAGATAAAATATATCAAGAGATTCCCCCTTTTACAAGTCAGAATTTTGCTCAAGGCAAAAACTTTTTATCTTTTTAAAATGTAAAAATAAAGTCGAAATGTCATTAATTTTAAATACTATTTGATAAGCGTTGAACCATCAATATATCAATATGATATCAATCAAGAGAATGAATATACGAGTATACACACCACTGTCATGCAGATAGAATTATATATAAAAATAACTTGACTAACTCAAATGATATTTAGGATGTTTTAACATCATTTTAAATTTATTGAAAATAACAGGAGCGATAGAATTTTCCATAAAACTATATAAAACAATAGCGAATGCCTTCAATACCCTTTATAAACATTTAAATTTTTTTATAAATATGAATTAATGTGTGTGTATTTGTGGCCGAATACAACAGGTCGGCGGACCATGGCAATTGCAATAGCAGTTACTTGGAGGAAGGGAGGGGGGGGGGATAAAACACGCATATCAAGACTTCAGAATGTATTTCATTACAATTAAAGCGGGAAAAATATTCTGTAAACTGACTCTGTATGTCATCATGAAATAGATCATAGAATGTAACAAATATCATTTTTTGAACGTAACTCTGTTATGTTAGGAATCAAAGTCAGGTATATCGTAGGCATATTGACCTTTATGCCTATGCAATAGAATTGATGTCTGAATTTTGTTTCATTTGATATTTTGTGCCTGCATGTGTAGAGAAACTAATTTTGTACATTTTTAAAACTTTCTAAGCTACAGTCGTCTCTCTGTTTAACGTCGCTCTACTTAACGACGATCTGTACTTAAGGGCGATTTTTTGCGGTCCCGGCTCCTTTAAGTAAAAAAATCTCTATTTAAAGACGAAATTGTTTCTATTTAACGACGAATTTTCACGTATTTTTCATTTATATTTCATATATTCCAGGACTTACAAATGTGTCAATTCATTTTTTACCGCTAATTATACAAGTAAATTGCAGCCATAAGACCTGGGAATCATTTGTAGTGCAAAAGCGTATTACCGAAAATCCTTAATTAGGAAATTATTAAATGACTTTGCTGACAAAAATGAAATAAAAAAATTACAATTTTGGGAGTCATGCACATGATTACATCAGCCTCGAAAGAAGTTTCTCCTTGCACATTTGAAAACTGCGTATGGGCATTTGGAATTGGCATTCAAGAACAAATGGATATAACAGATGCACAACTCGACACAGAAGATATCACCACCGAAGAATGGAAAAGTCTTGTTGGTGATGAAAATGTTTCAGTAAAAAATTCTATCGATTGTGACGAAGACTTTTAACGACCCACTTCAGAAATTTAGAGCAAACTTATAAAGACATCGCAAATAAAAATTCAACTTCAGATGCAGAAGATGGTGGTGATGCCGATGGTACAGAAAACGAGACACCACCTCTTTCTTACTCAGATGCAAATTCTGCCCTGGATATTCTTCGCCAGTACATTGTTCCATTAAATATGGAAGATGACTCATTCAACCTTCTTGAAAAGTTTGAAGCGAGGGTACTAAAAACTAGACCATCATTGAAACAATCTACACTTTTTAATTTTTTAAAAACTTAATTTGTTTAATTAAATGTATTATAAATATTTTTATTGTACTGTAAATAACATTGTATGCAGTATAATTAATGCAATTTGCTTATGTGCAATAGCAATATGAATTATTATATTCGTTATCCGTATCGATAAAACAATAAGAAAGGAAGAAAACATAAAATAAATTAAAATAAATAAACAAAACAGTTTTAAACACGCCAATACATTGAGAAAGGTATTGACAGTCTTAAACCTGTAAAGTGTGAAGGGAAATGTTTTTCAAATATTATTTTTCCACAAATTCTGTTTAAGGACGATTTTTCGAGGTTCCTTGAAAGTCGTTAAACAGAGAGCCAACTGTATTTTGAAGATCAAGGAAATAAAAGGCAACTTCCAAACTTAGCAACGTGTTTTTCATATACATATTCCATCAGGCATCCATTTCACAAATGTTTTTAAATTCATTCGACCCTCATAATTTTTTTTTTCTTCTTCTTCCAAAATTGGTAAACAAATTTTGCTTTTTCGACTGCCTATTTGACTTCACTCTTCTAGAAAAAAGAAGGATAAAAAAGTACCCCTGGATTTAAGAGACGGAGAAAAGTAAGGTTGTCTTTAAAATGCCTTTATGTAGTATTTACTAGAAACCAATCTCTTTTCGTCAATCAGATAAACGTCTAAATGAGCTTTATCCCGAACCAAGAACAAGAAAATGACTGGAAGAAGCGCCATCATTCGGCAATTTATGACTTCGTATTTATGAAAATAAACGACGTACTATGACTCTTGAACATGTTACCCCCAAATTATTCTGTATTGTCTCGAATTCACTCCCTGATCCATAACAATACGGGCGGGGGCAGTCTTCCCCAATTGACATTATAACGATGAGGGAGGGATGTTGCAACCGATCTGAAGGGCGGATGAAAATGGAACGGGATGATGCTCCATCCCTCTTTAAGTGGATGCCTCAAGATAGGATCTCAATTCAAAATAAAGTGTCCTTCAAAACAAAAATCTTCTCTATAGATTTTTAATGAGAATAACTCGGAAAAACAAAACATACATATTAAGACTTCGGATGCATTTCACTTAATTTAAAATGGAACCGACTTCCAGAGGAAAGATGGGGGGTGCGAATTAAAGAAAAATGATCTTTTCAAGATTTTGCTGTATATTATTACTTTCTTCTTTCTAAAGAAAAGTATTGTAATCGAAATTATTTCGGCTTCCGGATTTTCAAGGACTTGGATGTTTTAGGGGTCAGAGATCCCGAAAACCATGTTTATAAAAAATGGTCTGCCTGTCCGTCCCTATGTCGTCCTTGTATCATCGGAAAGTGTATGAAGTTATGCATAAAATTGAACTAAATTTTTTGTGTATGTTTTTCCAGCAGGTCTTCCTTGAATTTGGTAAGAATGCGCCGGAAGGGGGCGATATAATAGCGATTTTTCTCGATTTTTCATAGTTCTATAGTAATTCGGCTGTTCATGTAGCGACGGTCAATTCTAGCATCCAGCTAACCCGGTGATTCTGAAGCAGCTGATGTACAACAGAGTAACGAAAAATCTTGATTTTATTAAATATTATGACTGAGATGAACACGTTTTCACTATGATTAGTCCTTCTATATATGAAATAAAGGAACGATTTGGAAATGGGCCAAAAGATTTGGAAATAGACCAATGAAATTCTGCGTAGATATCGCAAAACGCATTTGATTCGTCAGATCTATCTGTCTTTTCTTAGAGGGAATTGTGCGTGGCGAAAACCATGAAAGTAGAGAATTTAGATAGGATGGACGGGGAAAGGGTAGAATCTTCTGCATTTCGATAAACTTCAGCTTTTTTTCTTTCTTCTATCTTCAATAGAAGAAAGTATTGTAATCGAAATTTTTTTCGACTTCCGGTTTTCGACGGATTTACATATTTTAGGGGTCAGAGATCCCAAAAAACATGTTTATAGAAAATGTCTGTCTGTCCGTGTGTCTGTCGCCATTGTACCATCAAAAAGTGTATGAAGTTATGCATAGAATATAACCAAATTTTTATTTTAAGTTTTTGGATATGGCAGGTAAGTCCTCCCTGAATTTGGAAAAAATTCGCCGGTAGGGGGCGCTGTAACAGCGATTTTTGTGCGATTTTGAATATTGTACCATCCAAAAGTATATGAAGTTATGCATAGAATTGAACCAAATTTTTATTTTACGTTTTTGGATATGGCAGGTAGGTCGTCCCTGAATTTGGAAAAATTCGCCGGTAGAGGGCGCTTTAACAGCGATTTTGAATATTGTACCATCAAAAAATGTATGAAGTTATGCATAGAATTGAACCAAATTTTTATTTTAAGTTTTTCGCTATGGCAGGTAGGTCTTCCCTGAATTTGGAAAAAATTCGCCGGTAGGGGACGCTGTCACAGCGATTTTTGTGCGATTTTGAATATTGTACTATCCAAAAGTGTATGAAGTTGTGCATAGAATTGAACCAAATTTTTATTTTAAGTTTTTGGCTTTTGCAGGCAGATCCTCCCTGAATTTGGAAAACATTCGCCGGTAGGGGGCGCTGTAACAGAGATTTTGAATATTGTACCATCCAAAAGTGTATGAAGTTATGCATAGAATTGAACAAAATTTTTATTTTAAGTTTATGGCTATGACAAGCAGCACCTCCCTGAATTTGGAAAACATTTGCCACTAGGGGGCGCTGTAATAGCGATTTTGCATATTGTACCATCGAAAAGTGTATGAAGTTATGCATAGAATTGAACTAAATTTTTATTTGAAGTTCTTGGCTATGGCAAGCAGGTCCTTCCTTAATTTGGAAAAAAATTACGGGTAGGGGGCGCTGTAATAGCGATTTTCGTGCCATTTTGAATATTATACCATCGAAAAGTGTATGAAGTTATGCAGAGAATTGAGCCAAATTTTTTGTGTTTCTTTTTGTTCATGGCATGAAGGTCCTCCCTGAATTTGGAAAAATTCCGCCGGAAGGGTGCGCTATAATTACGATGTCTGTACCATTTTCTTTATTGTACAATCGAAAATTGTATAAAATATGCATACAATTAAACCAAATTTTTTGTGCATGTTTTTGGCTTTGGCCAACAGGTCCTCCTTGAATTTGGAAATATCGCGCGGTAATGGGGCTCTGTGATGACGATTTTTGTATACTTTTCTTGATTTTTCGTAGTTCTATTGTCCATCGGCGGCTCGTGCAAAGGCGGGAACTCACTTCCTGCTAAGCCGGCTATTCACAAACATCTGATAACAACAGAATAAGGAAAAACTATTAATTTTAACAAATATCATGATATAGATTAACTCGTTTTTAGTTCATTTAATTGACTGAAGCAGAAATTTAAGATGAAAATCAAAGTTGGTATAGTAATGAACTAATAATATTGAAGTATTAACATGTGTAACTAGTTTTTGAAATATTAAGATGTATAAGATAGAAGAAAGTTTTGGGATTGGCACATCCAACTAGTTTTTTTTTTTTTTTTTTTTTTTTTAAATCTGCGTTTGGAATCTAAAAATTGAATGCATAGAAAATAAGGAATCGCGAAGCGATCCAGAATGAAAACGCGAAAAAATTACTTCTGGGGTTAGCTAGAAGATAGGGACTGCTTCGCAATACCGAACGGAATCGCGAAGCGATTACGCGGGGGGTTGGTGAGCGTAGAACAAACTTGAAAAAAAAAATCAAAGTTGGTGTAATATTGAAGTAATAACACTGAAGTATCAACATGTATGAGAAAGCAGAATAGTTTACTATAAGAGTCATTCCGTACAAATTGAGAAAAAATTTCAAAAAAGTTGTGGCCAGATAAGATAGTAACGGATTTTAATTAAATTCAGTACATAGATTCAATTCATATATAAATAGAAGAGCTGTGCAAAATATCTTGATGCAAAATAAAATATTTTGGAGGTTCTGGACATTTAAAAAACCTGTGACATAAAATAGAATGTGTGCCATGGCTCAAAGTTGCAAGTTTGAAGTTCCGTATCTTGAAAACTGCTTAACATGAATTTAAAAAATATATATAGTACTGCCATGTCTGGAAAATTACCTACTTATTTACTTGGTAATAATAATTTTTTTAACACCATAAATTTATCTATAACGTCAAATAATTTTAAAATTTGAAGAGCTTTTCTTCATGTTCAAATAAGTAGTGAAAATATTGCATTTCCCCCCTCAAAATTTGTCGCTATTTTTTTTTTTTTTCATTGAGGTATAAAAGAACAATTACTAAATTAAGCCAAGGTTTTACTTATTATTCAGTCTTAATTATAAAAAAAAAAAAAAAAAAAAAAAAAAAAAAAGATATAGCGTTCCTATTCCTAAGACTAATAGCCAAAATTAAAATTTCCAGTGTGTAGACAAAACCTCGACTTTGTACCCACTTTTAATGCAAGTTTTAATACTTAACTAAACAATCCTGAAATCTGTTATTTTGCATTTTTTTCATAAGTAAATATTATCTACTTACAGGCTGATTTTCATTAAAATCTGTGACATGTCAGCCACAGCTGATTTGTTTATTTTGTATATAATGACTCAGAAGCCAAACTCCGACACATGTTTTTCTCTTGATTAAGTTCAAGTGGATTATTAAATAAACTATCCACATATTACACAATGAAACCTACCAAAACGGAAACTCGCTATAATGAATTTCTGTAAAATAAATAAATAAATAAATTCTTGGTCCTGACAGAAGGAATATCATATACCTGCTCAGACAAAGCCTCCTAGAGTCCTGAACCGAACCCAAAAATCCCTTTTGAAGGCTAAGCCAATCCGACCTTAACCCGACAAAAAAAAAAAAAATATTTCTCGACCCGAACCCGACAAAATTATTTTCAGCGACCCGCAACCTGGCATATTTCAAACCGCAACCGACCCGAATTCGAAATGAAAATAAAGTAAATAAATGTAATTATGAAAAATTACAATCATCTACAATCAAAAATCTACAAAAATCTACAATCATCTCTCTAATAGCAATTTTCTTTTTTATGTAGAAAAATCTATATTCTGTAATATTCAAATATAATAAAACTTCTCAATAGCAGGCACCTCGGAATCGTTGATTAGAAACCTACATCGAGTCGGGTTGTTCCTAATTTTCTTTTTTCGGGTCGAGATGACTCATTTTCTTTTAGCGAGCCGCATTCACCCTAGAATAATTGTTGCGGTCAGATTTAGAGTTTTTGCTAGTCGGGTTGTTGGTGTTTTCCCAAAAATTTTCAGATGACAATGAACAGTGAAGAATTACAGTAAAGAACCACTTTTCTTCTCTCGGAATATGAAAAATATTAATATTTCGTTTTTGGTACACCTAAAACACATGCGTCGTATCTGCGATAATTTATGCACAGACGCCCATGTTACGTGTGTGTGTAGATTGGGAGATGCCCACTATTCATAAGTATTAGCGTACAAACATATAAGTGTTATACTATGTTCACACTGGAAACCTTACGATATCTCAGGCCGCCGAACTCTCTGAGACAAGGTTCTTCTACAATAAGGTTGTTCCATTTGAAGGATAGCCAATCAGAGTAGAGCAGGACTGAAACGTCACGTGGCGGACAAGATCGGAGCTCGATCAGCCGTGAGACAGTAAATAGATGTGTAAAAAGACCGAAATACGAAGTAAATAATTTTTTAAAAAGCAGATTTTCGAAAGTAAATTGAACAAAATTACTTTCCTTAAAATAATTTGGACAAATACTGATTGGAGTTAATCAAATATAAAATACATAATGGTTAAATAATATCGCGATACGTTTGTTAACATTCAAATACTTAAGTAAATTCCCGAAAAAAATTACCTTTTTAATGTGCAAAATTACAAATGAAAACTTTTAAACTATTGTAAAATAAAATGAACGAATGAATTATATGAATATGATTACACAGGAGTAGTAATGAAAAGACTAGCATTATCAAACAGAATAAATTAAACAAAACTCACACTTCAAAACTTTTAACAATAATGCATTGTCCAATTACTAGATATAAGTTTTCAGAAATTTTCGAATGTCATTATGCTTATACAGAATGAAAATAATACAAAAATATTACTCTATAATTAAACTAATTCTATAATGAAAAAAATATGTACTATACATATTATTTACATTATATTATTAAAATAACAATATCGTTATTTCATACAGTGTTGAATTCAGACACTTTTCTCCGGGAGGGATTTCTGTGGCTCCGGGGGGGGGGGGGGGGGGATTGCACTTTTTGACCATTGAAAACCCAAAATCTCAAATCTTCCGGAGGGGACATCGCATTGCTCCGGGGGAGGGATGTCCTCCCCCCGGGCCACCCCCTGAAATCAACACTGATTTCATGTATACAAAATATCAGCAAAAACTGAAAAACTTAAAACAACTTCAGTATTAAAATTTCCATGTTATCTTATAAAACACATCAAATATAACATTTCTTCATACTAATAGGAAACAATATTGTTTCCTAAATTTTCTAAATTCCATAAATTTTCTTTCCATTAATAGAAAGAAAATTTATGGAAGTACAGTAGAGAGTCGATTATTGGAACCCCAATTAACCGAACTTCCAATTATCCGAACAGCCAATTTCTATAAAAAAATGTTTTTAAACCGAACTTCCAATTATCCAAACAGCCTATTTCTCTCTCTCTCTTTTTTTTTTTTTTTAGATTTGTAAAAGGAACTCTGTTCAACTTTTAGTCAAATACAATGAATTTTCTCCTCTGTGAGTTTTGAACTTTGAACTTTTTTTTCCCCATTTCATGGCGATTTGTCTGCATTTGTGAAAGAAATCCGGCTTTAACAGTTTAGTCCAATATAGTAAATGCCTCTTCTTTTTCTTTCATTAAAGTTTATTCGGAATTTCTCGCGATTCTCTTATGCAATTTTTAGAGATTTTCCCGTTCTGCAGAAATTTTTTGACATTCGTAAAAGGAATTCGGTTTTAAAATTGCAGTAAATTTTGTCCTCTGCGATTTTAGTGTTTTTCTTTGCGATTTTCCAGAATAATAATCGCCAGGATGTCGATGCTCGGATTTGAGACTATGTACTGTATTGTTAAATCTGTATACTTGTTCTGTGAGAGTTATTAGAACACGTTGATATAGCGCATTCATTAGATTTTATTCAAAAAGTCTGTTTAAATAATAGAATAATTAAAATCATTCACAGAAAAAAAATTCCAACGCAGAACAGCATACAGAATAATACTGAAACGAGCAAAGCGAGGCGAAGTTGTCCGCCACGTGACGTAATGCGCGAGCAGTTAAGAAATCTTTAGAGTTGGCGCATCGCACGAATGGTACCCCCCTGCTCTGAGAGAGTTCCACAAACTCTCTTAGTGAGTTTCGACTTACTTCGGCTAGATACAGGAATAACCTTGCGACCACTCACTCCCGTTGGCTATGAAGCTTCGCTTTTACTGATTGGCTGTTGCGGCCGTTTTTTATTTTAAGCGCATGCGCATACTTTACTTTTGTCCAGATCACAGGCAGAGTGACGCTGCTGAGATATCTTAAGTAAGTTTTTTGATGTGAACAGGCACCCAATTCCGGAAGGGTACCACTTCAAAACTGGCGGTCTAAGATATCTTAAGGGTCCTGTCCCTGCCGGCGAAGACACTCACGAGCTAATGCTAATCCTATGGGGAGGGATTTTTCAAATAACTCGTTTGCATTTCGACATTTTTAAATAATTTTTTTTTTTTTTTGCATTGGATAGCCGAGGTCCGTCTCTACAGCGCACCTTGGTTACTTTTTCGATTTTGGTCGCAGATATTTTTAATAAAGTTACTTTCATTTTCAAAACCGGTTCTGAAAATGAAAGTGTCATTCTAAAAAAATATCTGCAACCTAATACCTGCTAAAAATACCTGCTAACTTTAATCTTGTCCTACTCTAAAAGTTCAAAACTTTCATTATAATCAGTGCAAGATTTAAGGTATCAATTTTATGAAAATTGCATACAAAATCCGCCCCCCCCCCCTCACCGAAAAAAAAAAAATAAAAATCCTTATCATTTAAAAATTAGATTTTTTAAAAATTTATATTGCCACATGGGCTTATTGTTATCATTCCTATGAGCTGCTAAACAAGACATCTTTAAAGCAAAATAAAGCCAAAAAAAAAAAAAAAAAAAGGTTAGCACATGATATCTCTATGATACAAACTTGCGATGCTTATCAGTAAAGTCTAATTGGAAAATGACCTTCGAATCCACACATGCAGCGAAATCTAAATAAACAAATGATTTCCTTTTTCATGACTGGCTTACTTCTATGTTTCCAAGTCAAAAGTTTTCACACATTAAAAGATTATCTAAGAAATACTTGAGATAAACATTCATTTTCAATTATATATAAATTTCATGAAAATCAATTGCTTTTCTTTTCCAAAAACGAAAGTTTATAAATATATTTTTTAATTTCAGCTGAATATTGTTCAATGGAAAAAAAAGGCAATCCCGAAAATCCCGGAATTTTCCAGTAAAAATTCCGGGATTTTCGGGGTTAAAATTAAAGCGGGATCCCGGGATCTCAATCCGGATCCATTGAAACTAAGAACTGCCATATTGAAAACAAAACAAAACAAGAGAATGAACTTAACTTTTAAATATGTCTGTTTTTTTAGTGATGTTATTACTTTAAATTTGAGAAAAAAGATGAGAATAAATAATACATAATTTGTAATAAAAGACAACGTCATAAATTTAAAAATATATACTCCTAGAATTAGTGTTTTTTTTTTGCAAAAAGATTCAAAACTAATTAAATTTCATGTAAGATTTTGTTTAGTACAATAAATAAAATCATAAAAGACACTAATTTTAGTACTATAAAGAAATTATAACACTTACTTCAATCGCTGTTTGCAAGAGGTAAGAAATATTCCTCGATTTGAAATTTTAAAAACTACCACAACCACAGTGAGGCAGAAAGACTTTCATCAGTTTAAAAGGTAATCCCATAATACATCCGACTAGCCATATTTAAAGAATGAGATGTTTCATCCTCAAAACAGGACCCGCCAGACAAAAGTTTCTTTTTTTTTTTTGCCAGCTTCGACAGAACGAAGATGAATAACACAATATTATTGATATAAATTAATAAGAGTTAACACTAAGCCCGTTGCACACGCTTTGTAGAATTTCCGGGTGTAATCTTCAACCGTCGTCTACTTCTGTTCTGTGTCTATCCCGCCCTTATATCGACGACAGCTTCTAAGAGACATTTGATGTCGAGCACACACGTCAGATGTATGTATTCAATAAATAAATAATCCAAGTTAATACGAATTAAAATCGCAGTACTTCACATTTCGCAAAAAACGAATTAAAATACACGCGTACATAAAAACAAACTTTGTTTGAATTACAACGTAATACCACTTCGAACGAAGACATCTAAAACGCATGCGCAACTGGGAGTGCTAGTGCCCCCTGGTGGTTATTGCGTCGGAAGTATCAAAACGTCTTAAATTAAGACACGTTTAAAGCAATGAAGTGTCTTAAAATAAGACGTTTGCGGATATTTTAGACATTATTCTCAGTTCGTTTACACCATGGTCATAGTAAGACACTTATGTATCTTAAATTAAGACATCTATAATGTCTGAATTTTCAGATTAAGACACTTAAGTGTCTAAATTTCTTTTTCAGTCACATATGTGTCTAAATTTAAGACGCTTCTATTTGCAGTGCAATATGGAGATCTTATT
The DNA here is from genome assembly GCA_963932465.1 of Maratus speciosus. Taxonomy (NCBI): domain Eukaryota; kingdom Metazoa; phylum Arthropoda; class Arachnida; order Araneae; family Salticidae; genus Maratus; species Maratus speciosus. The sequence goes on along the minus strand of OZ010790.1, from coordinate 611,868,265 downwards.
GTATATAGTTTTTGAACCTTTAAAGAAAAAAAAAATTGACATTATTTTGAAAAATTGGAATAACCCGAACCCAACTCACAAGAGTCAAAACCCAACACGAAACCGACCTGAAACCTAAAAAAATGATAGTCAACCCGACCCCGATTCGAACCCGCAATGAACAAATATCGCAATAACACGACCCGAATCGAACCGCGGGTCGGGTCGGGTACAAGTGGGTAACCCGATCCAAAGCAGGACTCTAAAGCCTCCTCAGTTACATTGTACAATTTTTTCCATAAATTCAAAGCATTTTTAAACGAGTGATACTTCAGTCACGAATATGTTACTCCTAAACTCTACTTTGTTTTCTCTAATACACGCTTCACAGCTCCTGGCGCGGTCTTCCCTATTTCCCCGACTGACCTTGTTATAACGATGAGGGAGTGAGGATGCAACCGATCTCAAGAACGGGGGAGGTGGAACGGGAGCATCACTCCATCTAGATCAAGTGGATGCTGGATTCCACAAGATAGTATAGGAATTGCAAATAAAGTATCATTAGAAAAAAAAATCCTCTGTAAATATTCATTGTGAGTTATTGGGGGAAATAGAACTTACATATTAAAGAAGTACTTCATTTCAATTAAAATGGAACCGTCTTCCAGAGGAGGAGGGGGGGGGGGGTGAGGGGGATTGAAGAGACAAAATACATTTCAAAATATTTACGTATTATTTCTAGAATCCAAACTTCGTGATTAACCAAATTATCTATTATAATAATTTTAAAGACAAAAAATATATGATAAAGATTGTGACCATTTTAAGGGGTTGGTCAGTGAGATCCCAGATTCCCATATCTCATGTTAAACCATATGGGCGTGTGATGCATTCGTATTCTTAAAATATCTCCCAGGAAATTAACATTTTTAACTTCTTTTTTTCTGTGTACTCTTGTTAAAGGATGTCTCTGTTTTAGGTGCGTTCGTAATTATATAAATGCGTAGCACCTATAGTCGTCGCTCGGTCCGTCTGTCTGTCTGTCCGTCCGCCCGCATATAACAGAGCAGAATAGAGGTCACCACGGGCCGACATTTCCAGGCCCGGGCCCGGCCCGACTCATAGAGAAAAAAATTCGGCCCGGCTCGGCCCGATGCAAAAATTAAAAGTTCGGCCCGGCCCGTAGAAAAAATAATATTGGCCCGGCCCGGACCGATAAAATAAATTAAAAGTTCGGCTCGAACCCGGCCCGAGTGAATTTCTACAAAGCATTGATTTTTACGTCGAATTAGTTAAAAATTTGTCTCGTACGAGGAGTTCTGACCAAAAATATTTACCTTAACTTTTTTCATGTTTATAATTTTCATTTTTATAGAAGTGCTGCAGGCTGCGATATTTTTTTTTTTTTTTTTTTTTTTTTTTTTTTTAATGAATCTCTATTTCTTGTATGTAAATGTTTCACTTATCATTAATATTGTTAATCCATATTCCATGTATAGAAGTGTTAAAAATCTGAAAAAGGTTATACAGTAAAATCAATGCACAAAAATCGGAATTGCATAGAAAAGAAAAAAAAATGCGTTATAGACAAGTTCCCTTCTTAGCAAGTGTAAATGTATTATATATTCTTTTCTGACTTATTAGTATATTAATTTTGCATGGATCAACCCGTTTTTCAGTTTAAAACAGCGTTTCGCCATAGCCAGGTTCCTTTTCACACATTTTACTCTATTTTAATTTAGCTATAATTTAATATGTGTGGAAATCTACTATTCTTTAAAAATAATACATTTTAATGTTTAAGTGTAGAACAATGGCGATTCAAAAATGTACGCATTTTTTGCAAAAATATTTGGGCCAGGCCTAATGTAACTGACCTTTAAATGGACCAGGCCACGCTGAGACAATGATTTTCATACAGGCTGGCTCAAAACTAGGACTGAAAATTTTGGCCCGTGAAGACTAGGGATGAAACCAGGCCCGGCTCTGTACAGAAAAATTAAGTTAGGCCCGGCCCGGCCCGAGCCTTAAGAAAAAAGTATGAGCCGGGCCCGGCACGAGCCTTAAGAAAAAAGTATGAGCCGGGCCCGGCACGAGCCCAGCCCGTGCAGATCTCTAGAGCAGAAACTACCCCAACCGAATGGTCTGGAATTTTAAATATATAATTGTTGCAACGTTTTGTCGAATCATTTCAAATTTTATGAAAATCGGATGTAGAGTTGAATGACAGGGACAGTCAAAAGTTTTCCATTCCAGGACGGCCCATGGGAAAAAAATGATGTCAAGCGCATGTTAAGGATGTGACGAACAGCATGAAATGGATAGGCACTTATTGAAGTGCACTAAAATAGACATTCAGTACACTATGCGGCGCAAAAAATATTGATAAAACTAGTTACAGTACGAACGCACCTCATTTGCCACGTTTGACGTACAATTTCCAACTTGTTTTTTTAGTTGCCAAACTATTTCTAAAATATAGGCGTAATTTTATGTGAAGTGGTTACTCGGTTTTGCTAAAGTTTTAAGACATAAGATTATAAAGCAAGTCTATATTTTAGAAATATTTTGACAATTAAAAAGAAAAAAAAAATCCTTTAAGAAGAGTACACAGGAAAAAGAAGTTAAAAATGTTACACGAATGCATCACATGGCTTTAACATGACAGAGAAAGGAATTTGAGATCTCACTGACTCATAGTGATCAGATGTGTCAAGATAAACAAGTTCTATACAGGAAACCAGAGTAGAGTCCAGAATCGAGTCGGTAAATCAGATTTTAACCGTACCCGACATCGCCCGCGGTTCGGTTCAAGTCGGGTTGACGTCCACATTTTGGCTGAATGTCGGATTGACCTTTCATTCTTTCAAATTCGGGTTGGGTTTGGCCTCTTTCGGTTTCGGTATCAGGTTGACTTTTCAAAAGAATAGCCAAAACATTTTTTTTTTTTCAAATAGAAAAACTATGTACAGGGAAGCATCTATGACAGACATTCGCGGTAAAAGGACACCTTTATGTAGGGAATACTTTTTCAATCCCTAACATCTATATATAGCATCTGTATGGTTTTACGTCGGAATAGCGGACAAACTCTAGGATCCAGAGGTGTCCTCTGTTCAGAGGTTTCACTATATTTGAATTTTTATGAATATATACGTTGATTTTTCTGTTTAAAAAGATGATATTCTCGTTAGAGATATAACAGAGGAGTACTTTTTATTTATTAAAGTATGGATTAAATTTATTTCGTTTCAGGTCGACGAAAATCTCTTTGTCAGTTCGGATTAGGTTTCAGGTCGCCTTCAAATGAAAATTTCGGGTTCGGATCAGGTATAAACCCAGGATCCAGTGAGCAGAATTCTAAACTAAAGAGATTAAATTTACTTTCTGTGAAACGGGATGACATGACAGGAAATTGCTGAAAAATGTTTGGTTTTTTATTAAGGCTGTTCTCAAATCCAAAGGGTCCACTTTCTGACATAAGTTTTAATTCATTTTTGTTCGGAAACGCAGGAAACTGCTAGGTGTTGTTACTCAGAAGCTATGTCATCGAACTGTTTTTCCGTTTTCTTGTAAACGCAATAGATCGTTCAGAAAATACTGTCAAAGTGGGCATTTTGAACTGAGCTTCCGAACGAAAGAAGAAAATGCAGTCAGTAAGGGGAGAAAAATGCCGTGTCACGTGATCCTAATCGCTTGTAATTCAATAGGTGATGAAAAATTGGAAAACACAAATTCCAAATCGCTTCCATGGCCAGGCTTTCCAATTTTATATATTTCCGTTAAAAAATGAATTTGTAAATGTGTCATAACGTTTTGCGCTTGTTGAGCAGAGCAGTTAAGAACAGCCTTCATTAAAAGTTAACTGTAAATTATTTCGATTCCGGAATGCTTTAGTTGCCTCGGCCGTGTTTTAATACACATGCACATGACATTTCACAATTCTGGCCTCCAAATTGTGGATTTGTATAGCATTACAGACAGACAAATTTTCGTTTTTATATATTAGATATTTTTCGTAATATGGAGATTAATTTACATGTTAAGGGTGTTCAAAGTCAAGGTTCAGCAGAAAATAGGGAAGTTTGACTATAATTCGCAAATAGTTCCGGTTATTTATGCGCAATAAAATCAAGCGACGTGGAACACCACAGACGAAAGGTACACAGGTCTTGAAAATGTTATTCCTAAATTATACATTGTTGTTCGCTCATGCACACTTCACTTACTGCTCCCTATCAATGCGAGAAGGGCAACCTTACCCTGTTTCCCCTGATTGAACTTATAACGATGAAGGAGAGAGGATGCAACAGAACCCAAAGAGCGGATAAAATCATCACCCGTTCTCCTCTCTCGTCCATCGTGATGCTAAATGCCTCAAGATAGGATGGGAATCAGAATTAAAGAATCTTTTTTTTTTTTTTTTTTTTTTTTTTTTTTTTAAGGCCAATAGATTTTCGATATAAGTTAAGGCGGAAAATAAAACATAAATATTATGACTTCAGATGTATTTCATCTTAAGGGGATCCAGGACACATTTTAAAGTAATTTTTATTTATTGATTTAAAATTTTGAATTTTTTTGGTCATGGTTAACCATATCATTTGTAAACAAAATCACATGATAAAACTTCTCAAAAAAAAAAAAAAGTTAAAAAAATGGGGTAGTTTAAAATCAAATCCCTACAACTCGAAATATTACTTTTAGAATTTTTTTTTTCGTTTAAGATAATAGAAATATATAAGTTTTAATTTAGATTCGGCATTTTAAAAAATATTAATTAATATATATATATATATATATATATATATATAATGTAAAAATTTAAAAGAAATGGTGTAACCTTTTTTTTTTTTTTTAATCATATTTTCAAAAGTATTTTTTTTTATTATTATTATTTGCTGAATCAAAATTAAAGTTAAACAATTGAAAAAGACATGTTCCAAGTTTGAACACTTTATCTTCAACGGTTCTTGACTTATAAGAATTTAAATACTAGAAATGGTGAAAAAAACCCATCAAGAAGAAAAACGCATTTTCACAAGAAGTCGTTTCCATGAGAACTATTACTTAAAAGCTATATTTTGAAAACAAACCAAAACGAAAAAAAAAAAAATTATATTTCCTGTTCTAATTAAGATAGGAACATGATTTAAACGTGATTTTAAGCAGAAAGAAACAGAAAAAATTTTAATGCAATAAAAGTTTTTTAGAAAATTTTGTAGATTTCTGTGTTCCGGAACCCCTTAAGGATGTTCTTAACTGCTCTGCTCAACAAGCGCAAAACGTTTTGAGAAAACGTTTCGAACTGTGTTTTCTATTTTTTGATAAATAAATTACTTAGAGATGTTATAAGCGATTTGGATCACGTGACAAAGATATTTCTCACCTTCCTTCAGTGGTTATTCTTTCGCGCAAAAATTCGGTTCAAAACGCCCACTTTGACATTATTTTCTGAAAGATCTATTGCGTTTGCAAAAAAACCCGGAAAACACAGTTCGATGACACAGTTTCTGAACAACAACACCTGCTAGTTTCATGCATTTTTCAACAAAAATAAATTAAAACTTATGTCATAAAGTTGCCCTTTTGGATTTGAGAACAGCCTCAAGGTGGTTCTCAAATTCCCTAGGCTTAACAACGCGAAACTTTATGAAACATTTTCTGAAAAAACTTTTAAACGTAAAGGCATAACATTGGCAGGTTTGACTAGTAAAGCGATTTGGAATCGAATAGCGTTTTCCATTTTTTGATGAATGAACGAGTTATTGAGTTACAATTGATTCTTGTCACGTGACGAGGTGTTTTTCTTCTTCCTCGCGCTACCGCGCCTGGAATTCGGTTCCAAATGTCCACTTCGACAGTATTTCCTAAAAGATCTTCTGCTTTTATCTAAAATAGGAAAACGCCATTCGATGACATAATTTCTGGAAAAAAACACCAATCCATTTCATGCATTTTCGAACAAAAATGTGTCAGAAAGGAGCTCCTTTGGATTAAGGAACAGCCTTAACTAAAAAATGGAACTGACTTAGAGAGAGAAGAAGATGGAGGGGGCGGGGTCAGGTTTAAAATGAGAAGGGAGAGAAAAAATCTTTTCATTATGCATTTTCTACAAATGAAGCTCATTTCCCAAATCTGATAAGCGTTTTGCTGCTCATCACAAAGTTCAACTGAAGTGCGAGATAAATTATCCTTTGGCGATCATTTTAAAACTACACATGCATCATTATGAACATTTTAAGCTTGAAAGAATTAAAACACAATCTCTCTCATATACGAAAACACAATTTCTCTCATATACGAAAACAATCTCTCGCATATACGCACAAAAGTAAAGTAAATAAAAAACAAGAATAAAATGTGTATTTGAGTTCTTAACACTGAAAAATAATTTTTTAATTGAATGTAAAAAAATTGATTTTTTACAAATTTTAATTCATTAAAAATATGCTATAATTTTCATTAAAAAAGGGTATTTTAAAATGTTCATAAAAGAAGTCGTGAAACTATTAAAATAATAAAACTTTGTAAAAAATCACCATAAAATTAAAACAAAACACAGGACGCGTTTCGAGCTAAAAACATAACAGCTCGTCATCAACTAAGCATACACGTGTCCGAAAACGAACAAGTTCAAAAATGAACTGAAGAAAAAGAATGCTTTTTCTTCAGTTCATTTTTGAACTTGTTCGTTTTCGGACACGTGTATGCTTAGCTGATGACGAGCTGTTATGTTTTTAGCTCGAAACGCGTCCTGTGTTTTGTTTTAATTTTATGGTGATTTTTTACAAAGTTTTATTATTTTAATTGCTTCATATCGCCAGTTTTCGGTGCTGTTTCGCTGAAGTCGTGAAACTATTATATGATTAAAAGGAATGAACACCAAAATATGCGCCATTTCCAACCAATCTTAATAAAGTATTCTATTAAGATGTATATTCCTCTCAAATAACATACATTTTTAACATAAGAAAGTTTAATGTTCTTTTACTGTTTGAAGTATAAATTCTGTAGTTATTTTCAATATTTAAAATATTTCGTCTTCGCAAAATGCAGATATATAGGTTCCTTTCCTTATTTAAATATATATATATATACTTAATGAGAAATTTTGATGCAACGATGATATTTCACGTATTTAATCATTCACTACTTTATTTTTACTGACGCAATGATTTTTGTTTACTGCAAGAACTACGCAAATTTCATTATCATTTACAAAAATAAATCCGTATACTGAAAAAATATATTCAACAAAATAATAAAAAATGTTTTTTGTTAAATCATTCGATAAGAAAGTAATATTGTCAGAATATACAGATCATATTTTATTTCTATCAAGTCCAAAAATATTTCTTTCCTTAATTAAATTAAAAAAATCGTTTTTCAAATATTTTGGCGGAATAATGAAAATATATTTTATTTATTTAATTAATCATGATTCTATCTGTAATGACTAACTCCATGATTTATTTTTTCTTCTGGAGATATACGTGTTTCATTTTTTATGAGCAAAAATGCGTCTGTAAGGGAAAACATGTAAAATGAATTAATTAAAATAATTTTTTTAAGGTTATTCTGTAAAAAAATAATATTGTGCAAATCTAAAGATCATAATTTATTTTTATGTTTAATTTCAAGTCAAAATACTGCATAGTTTTCTTTTTTAAGTGTACGACAAAATGTAATCTGTGTAGCCTAGCAAAGAATTCGCTTCGCACATCCTAATAACGAAATACAAAAACTATATCTCAATAACCGATAATAACATAATCAATTTTTAAAAACTACAAACATAGTATCAATTTTTAAAAACTACAAGCATAGTATCAATTTTTAAAAACTACAAACATAGTCTCAATTTTTAAAAACTACAAGCAGTATCAATTTTTAAAAACTACAAACATAGTATTCATATATCTATATTTATCATTCGAGTTTCCAGAAAGGATCACTTATAAAAGGGCCTGGAATTAAACAAGAATACCATTGCCTTTTAAATTATCATCCACGTCCAACCAAAATCTACAATGCAACAAACTAGAGGTCTGCACGGGCCGACATTTCCAGGTCCGGGCCCGGCCCGACTCAAAGAAAAAAATTCGTCCCGGCCCGATAAAAAAATTAAAAGTTCAGACCGGGCCCGCCCCGTAGAAAAAGTAATATTGACCCGGCCCGATAAAAAAAATTAAAAGTTCGGCCCGGGCCCGGCCCGGAAAAAAGTTAAAATCTCGGTCCGAGCCCGGCCCGAGTGAATTTTTACAAAACATTGATTTTTACGTCGAACTGCTTAAAAATTTGTCTCGTACGAGGAGTTCTGACCAAAAATATTTATCTTAACTTTTTTTTTTTTTTTTTCATGTTTATAATCTTCATTTTTATAGGCTGCGATATTTATTTTTTTAATGAATCTCTATTTCTTGTATGTAATTGTTTCAGTTATCATGAATATTGTAAATCCCTATTCCATGTATTGAAGTGTTAAAAATCTGAAAAATGCTATACAATAAAATCTAAGACTTAATTGCATAGAAAAGAAAAAAAAATGCGTTATAGACAAGTTTCCTTCTTACCAAGTGTAAATGTATTATATATTCTTTTCTTACTTATTAGTATATTAATTTTGCATGGATCAACACCTTTTTCAGTTTAAAACAGGGTTCCGTCCTAGGCAGGTTCCTTTTCACACATTTTACTCTATTTTAATTTAGCTATAATTTAATATGTGTGGAAATCTACTATTCTTTAAAAATAATAAATTTTAATGTTTAAGTGTAGAATAATGGCGATTCAAAAATGTATGCATTTTTTGGAAAAATTTTTTGGGCCAGGGCTATTTTAATTGACCTTTAAATGGACCAGGCCACGCTGAGACAATGATTTTCATACGGGCTGGCTCAAAACTAAGACTGGAAATTTTGGGCCATGAAGACTAGAAATGAAACCAGGCCCGGCTCTGTACAGAAAAATTAAGTTAGGCCCGGCCCGAGCCTTCAGAAAAGAGTATAGACTCGGGCCCGGCCCGAACAGAGTATAGAGTAGGCCCGGCCCGAGTGCCGTGAATGAAAATCGGGCCGGGCTCGGGCCGGTCCGTGCAGATCTCTACCACAAACACTTTCATTAAAAATAAATAAAGCAATCTCTCCGAGAAACCATCTCAATAAACCTTTCAGTTATTGAATGCAAAATAGTGTATTATACAAACACGCAAACTATAATAAGAAATTTGTTAATGACCCTCATCTAGTGCGCCATTTCCCAAACTTTGCGTGACAAACAGGGAATAGACCCATCCTCTGAAATGCACCATCTACTATTAAAAAAATCAAGCTCCCCAAAAGAAAATGCAGTAAATTGTTTCAACAAAACAGAAAGCACGTTTCTGATGAAAACTATATTTTTAGTCTTTCATTTTCACAAAATTTAAGTAAAAATGGGCTATTTAACTTTCTAAATGCGGAATGTTCAGCTTTTCACGGTTTTGGCTAACTATTCATTACTGAATGTGGTCGTCTCGCATGATACGTGCATAGTTTAATTCTTTGAAATATTGTATATCATAAGCATTACATTTATTATTGTTTTTTTCACTATACAAAACTACAGCCATCTTCTCTTTTTATGCATGCACAGTGAAACCTCCTTCTGCGACCAACTCCATTAAGCGACCACCTATCTGATCGACCTTTTTTTTTAAATGAACGAAATTTATTCCCATAGACTCAATACTCATTTTACCACTATTCAGAGACTATCCCAGTTGAACTCCCTCCAGGAGCGACCTATTTCTTTGAAGAAAATGAAACCAATTCCGTTTTTGCATGGGCGCTTGAAAAAGTTGTATTAAAATAATAATGCCGGAGAGCGCATTATTCATCAACTTTTAAACTAAGTTTAGAATTTGTATTTATTCCGGTAACTTTTAAGTGTTTAAACCCTTTTGTGCCTTTATATGCAATGACTTTAACTCTGATGACACATTAAGGATGACGGTCCATAAATTCCTCTGCCCTATTCTGTCAGGAAACTCTCAAAGAAATAGATAAATGATTGAAATCGTCATTATTTCTTCCCGTACAAAGAAACACTGCATTTATTGACTGAACTTCGAAAGGACTTGGAAATAAAGTTGTAAAAGATAAAACCGTAAAATCAAAGTACACGTCAATGTATTCATTTTTTAAACTCGGCAGTCATTAACTTATGTCACTAACTTTTGTTTCGATACTTAAATTTTCATATTTTTTCCTAATGTGACAAATAAATTTTACTAACATTCATTGTTACCTTTTTCAGCCATTAAAATCTCGATTTAAACATGACCTTAGAATCTTAGCTCATATTATACAATTATTCAGATCGATCTATGTTTCGTCGCTCGAACGGCGACATTCTCAAGATTTTTGTTGGCACAAATATTTCAGCCACCATCGAGTGGCCTAAAATTTGGAAAGAGATGTTCTGCAGGATAAGAAACAATAGTAGAAGTTAATTCACGTTCACAAATATCCATTTTTATTTTATGTTTGCGCTTGTTTTTCATTATGCATGGGGTCTCGTGATTTTATTTACCCCATTTCTTGTTTTAAAAAAAATTTTACGAAAATATCTGCGTCGATCTGAATAAAGGTATTTATATGTCTTTTAAGTATAGTTTGTATCAATTTTAGGTTAGTTTGGTTGATTTTAAGTGATTTTCTTTCATACATAATTTTAAAAGGAGATTATTTTAAACTACAGTAGAACCCCGGGTAATCCGAAATTCTGGTTAATCCGAACCGATTTTTTTTTCGAAAATTATACTTTAATATATTATCTGAAAATATTAAATTAAAAAAATTTTCGGATTACAGGATGAATGTCAGGAAAAACGTGTAGAAGTTAGAATCAAACAAAAAAATGGTAGTACAGTATGTTTTTTATTCTTTAAACAGCTTGAATAGAATAAAAAAAAATACTGAATAATATATATATACGTGAATATAAAATGAAAACGTGCACTGCAGGCCTACTCGAAGAAGCGATCTTAAAAAAAAATCGAATATCCCTCGTCGACGTGGTGACTGAGCTATTTATAGACTCGCGATTTTGAACTGTTTGTAATGGGTTGTTATGTAATTCCTCATACTGAAGTTCCATTGGATTATTATAAACATCAGGAGTGAAACAAAGAGTACAATTTTTTTTCCGAAAGTCGTGCCGGATTATCCAGCATGACAGACCTTAGGATGCCGGATTAGAGGATGTTTATTGTACTACTGAGTACTTATAACTTACATTCTTTTATCAGGCACCTTTTTCTTTTCTATTTTTATTGGAACTTCGGGTAATCCGAATTTTTTGTAACTCGAAGACCCGGTCCTAATTGGTTCGGATTAGCGGTGTTCTACTGTATTTTTTGACAAGATCGATAATAAAAATTTTACTCATTATATTTTTCGAATCGTTGAAAATAACAATGCTTGCATTAATCAACACACAACTCCAGATTTCTATTTTAATCGTTTAAGGGGACTCAAAATATCATTATGATAAACAATGACAAAAATGTCGAATTTCAGATTTTTATTTTAAAAGGTGCCTTAGTATTCTTAGATCAGTCTGCCGTAATTTCGGAACGAATTTGATACATATTTTCCCTAAGCCTTCCCCCGTTCAACGTTCCTTTAAATGCCAATGTTTAAACTCATTTTTCCCACTTCGCAATTTTTTATATTTTCATTTTAATCGAAATGCTAAGGCTTCTACAATAATTAAGCAAATTATCTGAAAAAATTTTTTAAGTATCTTTAGACCCTCTGTGTGATAACCAAGTATCGGATTTTTGATATGTTTGAAACTTAAAAAAAAAAAAAAAAAAAAAAAAAAAATAATGAACTTACACACTATTTTCCCACGTTTTTTCCATATACATTCAGTCTTTTTTTTTTTTTTTTTTTTTTTGATGTAATGGACTCATTAAAAATCCGATACTTAAGATTTATATAAAAAAGTACTCTGAATAAAAAATAAAAAATCTATTTCCAAATATGAAAAATGGAAAAGAAGAAGGAATTTTAAAATCGATTGATTTTTTTTTAATTGAAATTTTCACAAAAGTTATTGCTATATTGAGAATTTAACACTTCTACTACGACTATGCTTTATTCAAACATGAACCTAAAAATATAATATAGGTTACGGTTAGAAAATAAAGTCCCCTTGATCCAAAGTAAAATAGAATCTTATCTCATTTTATGTATCTCCTTTCTTTATGAGAGAGGCGAAGAAAAATGGTATGAGTATTTTAAAATGTGGCATTTTTATTTCATTCATAGGAAGGAAATCATTAGTGGAAACATCTAAAAAAAAATTAATTGCTTAAATTATAGAGGAGTGACATTATTTCGTTTCTTAAAAAAGAATGTGTCTCCAAGAGTCTTTATTTAAAAGACCTCTCCGGTTATTTAACGAAAAAAAAAAAAAAAAAAGAAAGAAAACTGGAAACCATTGATCATTAAAAATGTTTCATTCCGCTTCTCTTTTAACATTTTAAATTCAAAATTGAAAAAAGTAAATTAATTTTTCTTTATTCAAATAAGAGTCAAAGGACAAAACTGTTTTGCGAATAAAAAAAACAAGCCGTAAATTGTACGTCAAACATGGCCAATAAGGTGCGTTCGTACTCCAACTAGTTTTATATCTTGGTGTCATAGCTGTGGCACTCCTATCCAAAAATGCATGCATGGTACAAAATTTATGACAATTCTATATACAGGGGTCGATGCAGGTTTTTATTCTTGGGGCCCATTGTGTGAAAAGTAGAAGTTATTTTTGTAAATTTTATTATATTTTTGTGAAAAATAACATTTTGTAACGAAAGTTGAAATCCAGTTACTCAAATTCGAATCAAGAATTTATGAACAAAAACATTCTTTAAATCCGCTTGCTAAAGTTTTTCTTTTTCGTGACCTGGTTTTATTGACAAATTACACATTTTAAAACAGCTTTTATGAAAAATAATGTTACGCAGGGGGCCTATTTCATTAAAAGGAATTTTGTGAAGGGTCCTGTTTTATTAAGTTCATTTTTGTGAAGGGGCTTATTTTATTAAATTTATTTTTGTGAAGGGACCCATTTTATTAGATATTCAATTCAGTCCTACGGAAATAATAGGACTCCACAATCTTCAATAGGACCATCATGGACCTGTCAACCTTAGAATCATAACCTATCGTGGTAAATTCCGTATTGAATTCATGACGTAGGATAGGATTGAATAGAATGAAGAAAACATTTATTCATACCTTTTTAAGATTGGGTTCGATTTTCATGAAATTGGAAAGGAGTCGACAACAATTCTATCTATTAAATTTCAAAACATTCGGTTCAATGTAAAAAAAAATTCCGTTAAAATACGGAAATTGTACTGGCAATTGAGACGCCAGTACTACTTCCGTATTTTAACGGAATTTTTTTCCCGTAAATTCCAGAAAAAATTCCGTTTTTTCACAAAATTTACGGAAAAAAATTCCGTTAAAATACGGAAACAGTACTGGCGTCTCGATTGCAGCACAATTTCCGTATTTTAACGGATTTTTTTTTTACAGTGTTGGGTCGTTTTTGTGCTCTTCCGGACAGACAGACGGACCAGATGACGTCTATTGGTGCTATGTATTTATATAATTACGAACGCACCTATAATTAGATCCGCGAAATTTCAACAAGAAAAGTGAATCATTTAATAACCACTATTTTCTTTTCTCCATTTTGAGTAAATAATAAATGTAAAACAAAAAGGTTTGACCTTATGAGAAAAAAAAAAAAAAATTATAGATGCACATGTTGTCCGAAGCCTGGTAAATCCTAGTATTTACCAAAGTGTGGTGGTAAAAGCCCGAAACATATTTCTAAATTCTTTCTTTTCCGGTTTTACCAAACGATTTTGGTAAATGCTCGGATTGACCGACTCCTTTTGGCAGAAGACCGAAATGAAGGATGAGTTTAGCACAGGGCCCGAGAAATATTGTACTTCCTTAGGCAGACATAAGTGTGGCATATTCAACAGAATTTGTAATTATTTTTATGTATTTAAGACTGTTCTCAAATCCAAAAGGGTAACTTTATGTCATAAGTTTTAATTTATTTTTGTTCGGAAATGCATGAAGCTAGCAGATGTTGTTCAAAAACTATGTCATCGAGCTTTTTCCCGTTTTTTTTTCTTTTTTTTCAAACGCAATAGATCGTGCAAAAGATAGTGTCAAAGTGGACGTTTTGAACCGAATTTCTGCACGAGAGAAGAATACTACTCAAGATAGGGCGAAAAACGTGTTTGTCACGTGATAAAAATCGCTTATAACTCAATAGGTAATTTATGAATCAAAACATGGAAAACACAGTTCGAATCCAAATCGCTTCCAGGGTCTGGCTTTCCAATTTTATATCTTCCCCTTAAAAAATGAATTTGTAAATGTGTCAAAAGGTTCTCCGCTTGTTGAGCGGAGCAGTTGAGAACAGCTTTAACCCTTTGCTACCCTCGAAAAGGTTATAAAATGTTTTCCGCATAATATCACGTAATTTTTTCTTAAAGAAAACGCAAACTATATTATCAGGAAAACAAACTGATTCTAGATTGTGGCCGTTCACACTTGTCTAAACTTCCCCGAAGCAAATGAACTGTTGACTATGTTGTAACTATTTGTGAAAATCCTCGGCGTTCTTAAATTGAATAACACTGCACACTATTTTATAATACTGCATACATAATAATAGAGAGACAGAATTTTCCGCATTTAAAAAATATATTTCTCATTATAAAAGATTAAACTAGAATAATTTTATTCCGACGTCGTTGTTTAAAATAATACATGCGTACCTTTACAGAACCTTTATTCACACATTTCGGATTCGTACTTTAATCGTTTCAAGGTTCAAAGTAAATGTAAATTTCACCTTATCTTCGCTCTTTATGGGAGACAGAAGAAAGAGAAATCAGCGAGTATTTATTATGCGCATTTTTATTTCATTCATTTTAAGGAAATAATTAATGGAAACTATTCAAAAACTAGCAAAAGCCATGCTTTGTTTGGATTCGCGGAGCGTTATTCTTTTCGACCAATAAGAGTACATTTTCTCGGCATTTTTTATAACAGAACTAATACATTCCATAAATTGTTTTTAAACGGCAAACATATTAAAAATAATACTAATAGTAATTACTTCTTAATAGTAAATATGTTTCATTTGGTTCAGTTTTCAACCTTCGAACTCGAATAACACTTTATATAACGAATTTAACAATTAATTTTATTTGTTTACAATTCTTTCGTTGCCACTTTACAAAAAAAAAAAAAAAAAAAAAAACATAATATAATTTTTTTTTTTTTTTAATGCGCAAGTATCATCTGCGTAAATGATTTCACATAATAAGAATAAATTGTGTATTTGAATTCTTAACACTGAAAAATACTTTTATAATTGAATGTAAATAATTGAATTTTCACAAATTTTAATTCATTAAAAATATGCTATGATTTTCATAAAAAAAAAATATTTTAAAAAGTTTATAAAAGAAATCGTGAAACTATTTGATTAATTATGATTCTATCTATAATTGCTAACTCCATGATTTATTTTTTCTTCTGAAAATAGACATGTTCCATTTTTTATTTGTAAAAATGCGTCCGTAATGGAAAAACATGTAAAATAAATGAATTAAAATAAAATTTTAAAGGTTATATTGTAAAAAAATTAAATTGTGCACATCTACATATCCTAATTTATTTGTGTTTAATTTCAAGTCAAAATACTGAATAGTTTTTTTTTTTTTTTTTTTTTTTTTTTTTTGTAAAGTGTACGACAAAATGTAATTTGTGTAGCCCAGTAGAGATGACCTAATAATTAACATAAGAATAATAATTTTATTCCGACGTCGTTGTTTAAAATAATAGATGCGTACCTTTACAGAACCTCTATTCACACATTTCAGATTTGTACTTTAATCGTTTCAAGGTTCAAAGTAAAATGCAAATTTCACCTTATCTTCGCTCTTTACGGAGACGGAAGAAAGAGAAATCCGTGAGTATTTAAAAATGCATTTTTATTTCATTTATTTGAAGGAAATAATTAAGGGAAACTATTCAAAAATTAAATTGCTTAAATTATAACCACTGACATTATTTCGTTTCTTAAAAAAGAAATGACTTCTGAGACTTTTTATTTAAAAGATCTCTCCTAGCTGTTTAACAATTTAAAAAAAAAAACTGAAAACCATTCATCATTAAAAATTATTCATTCCGCTTTTGAATTCAAATATTTTTCTCTTTTTTTTTTTTTTTTTTTTTCGTCGCAGAAGACAAATATAATAAAGATTTTAGCATCTTCGAAATATAAATGAAGTAATCTATGTATAAAACAACATTTAATTCTTTACTTGTTTTAATACAATATAATCACTCCCCACGCAGCAAAAAATAAATCCCTATTCTAAAAAAAAAAGTAACTTACGCTGTCACCGCTGCCATAAATTAAGTTTTAGTGACCGGGGGTCTTTCTTTACTAATATTAAAAAAACTACTGCATACAAAAATATTAAAATGGGCAGTATATATATATATATATATTACGCTATCGTACGTGGCACAGAAATCGCGATTATTTGTTAATTGTTAATGGCAACGCCAGAATGAATCGCATCTCATTGGTTATTGAACAGCATCTAATGCATAGGCCGGGGCTGTTCTGTCGCCCAATACCGCCAAGTTTATCATCAACTTGGAGATATATCGCCAAATTTGGCGACCAAAATTAATCACCAAAAGTGACTCCAACTTGGCGATATCTCTAATATTTCGCCAAATTCCCATAGACTTCCAGTTGTAAACCAATAGGGATTACTTGCTTAGAGAAAATCAACAAATTGAGATATTTTAGTATGCTTTCCCAAACATAAATTTTAAGGGAGACCAAACTGGTCGCCGAGGGCGGCTAGTTATAGAGAAATGTTTGATAAACACGCTGATGCAGACAGTTTTAAAGAAAGAATTATTTTAAGAGATATATAATGTTAAAGTGGGTCAAAATCGTTCCATTAAAAAATTTTTATAGGAACAAAACTATGCATAAGAATTTAATCATTTCCCTAAAGATATACATTACAAACTTGCGGTATGCAAACTTTTTTTTTTTTTTTACTCATTTTTTAAGGGTTTCTTTCAATTATTTATTCATATTTTCATTATTTCGAGATATATTTTTTTCACATTTCAGAAGAGTTTATTATTTTAATACTTTATGCCACGACGGTACTTATAAGTACCATTAAAAAATAACTTGTTATTAAATTCATTGAATACATCGATTAGTAGTCACAGTTATGAGTCGTAGATACTTTACTTTATCTTGTTCCAAAAGCATTATGGGTTGCAAAAAACAAAAAATATTTTTAAAAGGAGATTTCTTTTGCCTTTGCATCTTTTCAGCTTTCTTGACGTTGAAAGATTGTGGGGGGAAAGTTTCAGTTGGGGAATATTTCTATTGTAAGAAAGTTTTTTTGTACATTTCCTAATTCTACAAAATACTAAAAAAGATTTTAAATAAAAGATTTGAGTGGAGTTATAAATAGTACATAAAATCCCTATAAATTAAAATTTAATTAATTCATTTTATTTGGCAAAATCCTTTTAAAATTTATTAAGTGATTGTGCCAATCTTCTAATGAAGTTTCAAAAATTCACGAAAAATGCTTTAGAAGATGAAATTTTCATGAATTCATATTTTGGGACATAAAGGGTTAAATTGTTGCCAATTGTAAAAACAGAGCAAATAATATTTCCTTTCAATTAAAAATTTATTTACACGTGTCTTAGTTTGTTCTAGAAAAGGAAAATGGAAAGAAAAATAGAAAGAAAAAACTTTAAACTTGGAATTAAATGATTGTGTTAAAAGGAGGAAAATATTGAAAATGACGTCATAAAAATTGCATTTACACGTCAATATTAAAAGAGAAAGAAAAGTTTTAAAGAATAAATTCATTAATATGCCTTGAAAGTAGTCAATGGGGGAAATTACGTCCTATTTAAAAAGGTCAAATAATAATATTGCCAAACAATTTAAATTTAAATATATTTACACGAGACATTTGTTTTATATATTTCGAGATGATCTTTTTAACTAGTGCTGCCAATTCTAAGAGAGCGCTAATAATAAGATTTCCTTTCTAATAACAAAAGTTTTTCACGTGGATATTAAAAAGAGAAAGAAAACTTTCGAGAAAATTGCGTCAGATTAAAAAAGATGCATTTAAAATATCTTATTAAAAGAAAAAAAAAATCTTATAGCGTTGTTAAAAAATACCAGAAGGCAAAGACTCTGTTTACTTAATTCATTTTATATTAGCTTATTTTCAAATGTTTAACTGATCTTATTGAATCAAAAACGAAAACAGCCATTAGATTTTTTAACAGCAGCTGATTCGGTCTTAAAATTTCCCAATCAAAGGGAAATGAATGGTAATTCAATCTTCTGTAATCTTTTTAAAGCCGATCAAATTAGTGTGTTTTTATAGTCTGCGGTGTCTGAACGAGGATTGGCGAGCCTAGCTCGTGGGGGGGGGGGGAGCTACCTAGTTAAATAAAGAAGAAGAATCATAAAGGAAAGGAAAATAGAAATAAAATAACCAAAGAAACTATATACTGGAGGATAAAAACAATCGATTAAAAAATATTGCAGTATTTGCGCAAATCCCTGAGGTTAGAATTTAATAATTCTACAAAGTATTACGCAGCAAAAACTAAAAGGGAATGGCACAGAAACCGAAAAAAAGACAGGTTTGCGTCATAACAGATATAATTGTACAGGATTCTTTCACTGTAAAAAAACGGACTAAAATACGGAAATTGTACTAGCGATCGAGACGCCAGTACTATTTCCGTATTTTAACGGAAAATTTCCCCCGTTAATTCCAGAAAAACGGAAATTTTTCTGTAATTTACGGGGGGAAATGTTTCCGTTAAAACGCGGAAATAGTACTGGCGGCTCGATTGGCAGTACAATTTCCGTATTTTAGTCCGTATTTTGTTTGTTTGTTTAGTGTTCTGTTTGGGACCATGATTTTTCCCGTCCAGTTTATGGCAGGACACGTGGTTTTACTGTACAAAATACTGCATTACATAGTAATACAGAGAAAGATCTCTTTCTACACACTCTCAGAAAAACTTTCTTGAATTCACGGAAATATTTCTCGCAGCACTGCTATAGCGGTATATATCCGAAAAGAAATCGAAGAAATTCCCGTTCTTTTTTTCCCGTTCTAGGACAGACAATTTCCGCAATCTGAAAAATGGAGTTTGTACGTCTCTCGTTCCTTCGTGTATCCACTTGGTTTTTGAACCTGCTCCCCCCCCCCCCCCCCCCCTACCCCCGTCTCGAACTGAGCCTCTTAACCATTCGGCCAGCGAGCACTTGGTAGAGGATGAATTTAATCCTTAAATACCTGATTTTTCAAAAATCATTGTAATGATATTTTTCGGCTTTCCTTTTTTAAATAAATCAATGTAAAAATACTTTTAAAAAATCCTATTTTGTTTTAAGTAGGGTTTACGGCTAAAAAACAGTTTGTTACTCATCGGCAATACGGGTCTTTAATTCAAAAAATAATTTTCCTTGATAAAATTCTATAATGTTAAACACACAAGAATTTTAGGAACTATAAGAAATAAATTTTACTTGCTCACTGCAGAACAAAATAGGGTATTTCGCAAGGTTCCAAACAAAACAAAAAGAACAAGTAGCAACAATTGAAAAAAATAAATCTATCTTCATCCTTAAACAGCACAAGTGTTGTCATCTACATGTTGAAAATCGATTTAATAATATTTTCAGAATGTATTTTATTGGCAACATTAGGCATTATAGCTTCAATATTATTCTAATAGTATTTTAGAAGACTAAATTGGGTATGTTGCCGAAAAGCAACACCCGGCATTTAAGGGTTAAAATGATAAAACGGGTTTTCTTCAAAGTTTGTTAAATTTCTTGTTCGGAAATTTAAACTGACTTGCGTGGACATTTCGTTGTTATGAAATAAGGGTTGGCGTTTTAACACTTATAGAGCATACAATTTATTACATATTAAGCATAGTGTTAATAAGACATAATTTGATTGTTAGGTGTAAAATAGGAGTATTATATTTTGAATTAAATTCGAGAAGAAATCTTTGCTTTTTTGAATAAAATCTATCTTTTTTTAAACTTGATTGAACTACTCTATATTTTTTAAATTAACTGTTCGTTTTAACTAATTTTAACTGTTCGTTTAGAACAGTGTTTCCCAACCATTTTTTGGGCACGCCCCACCTAAGCATGTCTAAAATTATGATGTCCCCCCCCCCCTCTCTTCTATATCATATAAATCTTATTACATAAAAAATAAACTTCTATTTTCTCGAAAGGAGCCGAAAATAGCATTAATTCTGATAAGTGATTTAACATTCTTTAATTTATTAAAATCATATTTCTTTTATTACAAGTATGTTTTAACATAACTCTATGAATGCTATGAGGCCATGAATCTTTGCTAGAAATCTACAAAAAGTTTTATTGTTTTGGGGAACTTAACTCAAATTTAAAAGTGATAAATAGTCTACAGTTTTATCTTCGTAAAACTTCTTCAAATCTCTCTCACATTTTGTATTACATCTTATATCTGATAGAATTGATACAATTCATAATGAATTTTAATACTTCATTAAAAACAAGTGATATTTGTTTATCACTGAGACTTTATGAATAACATAATTCACCAGTAAGATTTCCGGATTTACAGTTATTTATTAGAATTTTTTATTTTAAGTAGCTATTTTTCTTTCCCCTCATAACATACTTCTCCCATTAGCGAGCTTTCTCTTCTCCATTATTATTAGTTGACCACCATGTATTCTCCGATTTTAAATTTTTAAACGCATATGTCATGAAGTATGTTTATATATTCTGTATGTGGTCTGCCGAAGATCCATAAGAAGTTTGCTTTCGACTGATTGCCTTCTATGATGTGCACTTGGGGATTTATTAATTTCACAAAAGTAGTACCTCGTTTGGATAATTCAAAAATTTTTTTTAGATTAAATATGTTCAACAGAATGAATTTTAGATATACCTCTACAAAATTTCATATGTAAAAGTTCCTTCATGGAACATATTGCACTATGAATAGATAGATGTACATGAATTTTAAATAAATACTCGTAAAAAAAGAGATGTGTTTTACTAAAATAATATTATAACCAGAAAAATTTAAATGATTTTTTAGTATGTAAAAGGTGTCAAATTATATAAAAAAATTCATATAATTTTTTCGGTATTATGTGTATTTTGAACTTTTAAACTAGAATGTTCAAAAATTAATTTTCATTCAGTTATTCTTAAATTTTTTCTATTTTTAGACTAAAACCCTATCGTTATTAGGAAAAAAAAAAGGAAATAAATTCACAGAAAATTGGTAAATAAGAAATCTGAAATTGCCCCCCTCAAAAGTCATATTGCCCCCCTGTGGGGCGTACGCGCCACGTTGGGAACCACTGGTTTAGAATATATTTTAGATGTGAATATTTTTTTTTAAGACTAAAAAATAAATGGGGAATAAGTTTAAATGAATGAGAAAATGGCTGCTTTATTAAATTCGAAGGCATTATTTTTGTTTGTTTGTTTTTCAATAAATTAGAAATTTTAATGGATTGAATTTCCAGTTTTTCATTTAAAAAATAAATTCGAATTTTGGTATTAATGCATCCAATACGCATGCGTGCAAGGAATAAACTGAAAATTTCCCCTCTTTTTCAAACTTCCGGGAAGAATGCACGGAAAAAGCATGTTTTCTCTGAGTACGGAAGTTATTTGTTTAAAAATGACGGATAATTTAGTGCATAAAGACGAATTTTTCTGATACTGTACTTTAATCGCATATAATGAGGGATTTTTTAAATCTAGATTTAAATAAAAATATTAATTATACAGCCGAACCTCATTATCCCGACACTCTAATGACCAGAAAAAAGTGTCATCATAAGCGGAGTGTCGTGATAACCGGAGTTGGAGAAAAATATGTTTATAAAAAGCTGTATTCTTAATTAATTTAAGACAATTTCAAATTCATAACTGTTCTTGCAGTTTTAAGCAATAAAACATTATTATTAAGCAAAATAAATGCAAAAACAAAATTGAAAAGAATGAAAATCAGATTTATGATGCCTTGTTTTTTTATTGTCACGTGAAATATTGATGAATTAAGGTTTGCTTACCCATAGATGTGCTTTCTACAATTCTTTTTTCAATATTATACAATGGATTCTAATCAATATCCGTTGTTTCAGAAATGGATGGTAGATAACTTCTGATCGTTTCATTGCAAAGTGCAATGCTTTGGTTTTAGTCGGATGAAAAACGCCATGTAATCACAAGAAAGCACCACCTGACCAGAATAAAAAGACCGCGAGTAGACTGATACGTCTATCTGGAGTTTAATTGGGTCATTCATAGTGAGTGGGTTTCTTTATTCAGATTAAGAATTAAAGTAAAATTTCTCATTTAACTCAATGGGTATTTTAGACACTTTTGTGAAAAATTTGGCTAAGACATCTCTTACCGCTTAAATTTCCCTGCTTATAAGATGGATTATGAAAAAATGGACCATTTTCCTAAACCGTCGGGATATCCGGAGTTGAAAATTATTCAACGACGTAACATCCGGAGTTTATTTACATTAAAATCATATACAGCAAATCGCGATTTTGAAAAACTGACGTAATAAGCGGAGTGACGAGAAAACCGGGTGTCGGGATAACGCGGTCCGACTGTATAAATATTGGAACTGTTAAAAATGCCGGAGTCTCACTATTCAAAAGTAAATATTAGCGCCCGGTATGCTATTTCTTTCTCCCAGCTCTTAAAATGTCGTCTCCAAAAAATAACGTTCCGCTGTATAAGCCAGCCGTAAAACAAAGCAGATGTATCATTGTATAATTAAATACCCTACTAGAATTTTTTTTAACTTCCTTGCATCGCACAATTTCTATACCATCGTATTGGAGAAAAAAATTATTTTTTAATGCAATTTGTTTGAAAACTGCATCTCCATTTTTTTTTTATAATAATAATTTTTATAATATATGTTATATAATATTATAATTATATAATAATTTTTTATAATAATTATTATTACTATTGTAGTTTTTAATATTTTTTTTTAATTTTGGCAACTCAAGTACTCCATTTCGGTAGAAAGTAAGGGAAAAATAGTTGGAAAATAGTAATTATATCTTTTTGTCGCCCGGAAAAAAGTTAAAATATCGGCTCGAGCCCAGCCCGGCCCGGAAAAAAGCTAAAATCTCCGCCCGAGAAAAAAAACCCGGCCCGAGTGAATTTTTTACAAAACATTGATTTTTACGTCGATTTGGTTAAAAATTTGTCTCGTACGAGGTAGCTCTGACCAAAAATATTTACCTTAACTTTTTTTTCTCATGTTTATAATCTTCATTTTTAAAGAAGTGACACAGACTGCGATATTTATTTTTTTTAACGAATCTCTATTTCTTGTATGTAAATGTTTAGGTTATCATTAATATTGTTAATCCATATTCCATGCATTAACATACATGTATTCCATGTATACCAAAAATCTGAAAAATTCTTTACAGTAAAATTTTCTAAGACGGAATTGCGTAGAAAAGAAAAAAAATGCGTTATAGACAAGTTCCATTCTTAGCAAGTATAAATGTATCATATATTATTTTCTTACGTATTAGTATATTAATTTTGCATGGATCAACACGTTTTTCAATTTAAAACAGGTTTCCGTCATAGGCAGATTCTTTTCACACGTGTTACTATATTTTAATTTAGCTATATTTTAATAAGCGTAGAAATATACTATTCTTAAACATTAAAATTTATTCTTTTTAAAGTGTAGAATAATGGCGATTAAAAAATGTATGCATTTTTTTGCAAACATTTTTTGGCCAGGTCTAACTTGACTGATCTTTGAATGGATCTGGCCAAGCTGAGACAATGACTTTCATACGGGCTGAATCAAAACTAGGACTGAAAAACTTGGGCCGTGAAGACTAGGAATGAAACCAATCCCGACTCTGTACAGAAAAAATAAGTTAGGCTCGTTCCGGCCCGAGCCTTTAGAAATAAAGAATGACCCGGGGCCGGCCCGGCCCGAGCCTTCAGAAATAAAGTACGGTCCGGCCCGAGTACCGTGAGTGAAAATCGGCCCTCGGGTCACGGGCCGGCCCGTGCAGATCTCTAATGGGAAATTACCGTCGATTCACGAGCCACTGGTGTACAATAGAACTACGAAAAATTAAGAAGATGATACATAAATCGCTATGACAGCGACCCCTTTCGGCGACATTTTTCCACATTCAGGGAGGACCTTCTTGCCATGACCAAAAACATACACAGAAATTTTGGTTCAATTCTATGCATCACTTCATACACTTTCGATGGTACAGTATTAAAATAGGGCACAAAAATCGCTATGACAGCGCCCCCTACCGGCGGCTATTTTCCAAATGAAGGAAGGACCTGCTAGTCTTAGCCAAGAACTTAAAAAATATTTTGGCTCATCTCTATGCATAACTTCATACACTTTTTGAGGGTACAAGGGCGACGGACACACGGACAGACAGACATTTTCTATAAACATGTTTTGGGGGCATTTCTGACCACTAAAACGTGTCAGTCCGTCGAAAAAAATTTTCGATTACAATACTTTCTTCTATTGAAGATAGAAGAAAGTAAAAAAGGAAATAATTAATGGAAACATTTCACAAAATAAATTGCTTGAATTACAGAAGAGTGACATTATTTCGTCTCTGAAAAAAGAATTTATTTCGAAGAGTCTTTATTTAAAAGACCTCTCCAGTTATTGAACAAAAAAAAAAAAAAAAAAAAAAGAAAATGGAAAACCATTGATCATTAAAAATGATTCATTCCGCTTCCTTTTTAACATTTTAAAATAGAAATTGAAAAAGTAAATTATTTCTCCTTTATTTAAACAGAGTCAAAAGGATTCATTTGACAAAGTTGTTTTGTCGACAAAAACGAATTTTAAATCGTGGGAATTTCACCGAGAAAAGTTAATCAGCTATAATCACTATTTTCTTTTCTTTTTGCTTTTTTTTTTTTTTCCCCCCTCGCTGTGAATATTAAATGAGAATAAAAATTTTTGGCTTTGTCATTATGTTAATAACAGAGCCTCCCGAATGTTAAATCTCCGCTTCTTTTTGAACCCTTTAAGTGACCGGCTTATTTTTCACTTTATGTTTAATGATTTACAAAATAATACCTATGAAAACTATTTGTATATTTATGATTACCTTACATATTTAATTATCTTATGCACTGCAAAAAAATAACAGTAATATCAGTTTTGTATTAAATCAGCCCTTGATTTCAAAGATTACGTGATGGAAAAACCCGGTGAGGACGCTTAAAGGGTTTAAACGAACTAAAATAATAATAATAATCTCAATAATAATAATAAAAGGAGGAAGTTATCAATTCGATTTTTTGTATGTATGTTCACCGATTACTCCGCGACCGATTCATGTGATTTTTTTTAATTGAAAGAGGATACTCACGAATGAGTCCTATTTAAATTTCATTAATGGGTTCATATTTTATTTTATTTTTTTTAGAAATTCACCAAAGATCGATAAAATCAATATTTTTTTTCATTCTATTGTACATTAGGCGCTTGAAAATCGCTGTGTTAGCTGGAAACGAAATGCCCGTCGGTGCACGAGCCGCCGATATACAACAGCACACATAAACAACAAAAACTCAATTTTTGAATTCAATATAAAATGAAGTAATTGAACTCTTTATTTATTTATTTATTTTGTTACGGGATTTTTTTATACGAAAGACTGGTATTAAAAAATCCAGAGACTTTGCAGCTGTGTAATGAGAAAAAAAAACAGAATTATATACAGGCTAGGGTGGATAGAAAAGACGCCAGTCAATTTTTAAAGACAGCCGAACTCTGTTAATACGAGGACACTGTTAAAATGAGCCATTTGCAGATTACGAAAGGTTCCTCATTTAAACTCTATTAAGATTTTCTCGCTTATGACAAGCTACAAAAGTAGGATCACGGCTCGTACGAGCAAGACATCTGTTGATTTCAATTTCGGTGAAAAGTAGGGTAGAATGAATAAAGGAATCCCGCCACGGGACTTCAAGATCCACAGCGCAAACACTGTTAATTGAATTTCCGATTCACAATTCTATCTTTATTGTTTTCTTGTTGCAAAAATGAAAACAAAGTTCCCCAAAAAGACTCTCTTTTGCATCATCCTGTTGACGTCATTTTATTCCTTTCTGAACAATGGAATCCATCTTCTACACTGAGTATTTCTGTTTTATGATTGTATAAGTTGTCTTTCGTGTCCTACTAGACGTTATAAATAGTAACGGGTAAGCTCGGCTCGCAAACAACCCATCAGAGGGTGATGCGCTCACGGTTACGCTTCGCCAGTACAAACTTTTGAAAAAATGATTATTGTTTAATGTATTTTACTATTAGTGTACACTAATACTAATAGTAATTAAGGTTAATTGTTTAATACACGTGAATTTTTTTTAAAAAAAAAACTTTAAAATAATTACGCTATTACAAGCGAAAAACATTAAGGTGGACATTCAAAATCACGAAATTTGACAAAGAAATATATATATATTTTTTTTCTTTTCGAGAATTATGAAGCTAGATGCTTAAATTTATCGGATGCAAAAAGAATTTTTCAATTCTGATGCTTCTTCGTAGAGGTATAAGTATAATCTTTTATATTTGTAAAAACTGTATATATATATTTATGCAGTTTGTTTTACTTAAAATGCTGTTTTCTCAAAATTCAAAATTTCGCACATTTCTAACCTTTGAAACGTTCCATGCGCATTTCTAATTATCAGATTTTTTTTTAAATTCATATTTTATATCCTCTGTACAATAATAAATAAATGTTAGCATAAAAAGTTGCATTTCAGGAGTAATTAAATGTTGAAATTTATGTGAATATGAAAATATATAGCTACTTTTTTTTTTAAATATTTTTCTTTCTACTTATACAGTGTGTCCACGTATAACCTGACCGACCTTTATTTTCGCAACCGTTGGTCCTAGATGCATACTTCCAATTACAAAAATGGTTTAAAATAAGGAAAAGAATTATTTTTAAAGCGATTTGAGTCAAGAAAAAACATTTATTAAAAAATTACGAAATTTAAATTTTTATACGGTCCCCCGGTCCTATAAGTGTTATTTACTAAAAATTTACTGTGACACTAGCAAGTAAGACAAAAAAAAGTCCCATTCATCTAACGTTAAAATTGACCGAGTTATGAAACTTTGAAATGCATGACTTATACCACTTTTTTGCATATCAAAACAGACGATTTCGACCAAGCTTTCATGGGTCGTGTATAAAGTACTTAAGTAGTATAAAGTACTTAAACCTATTTCAAGGTATCTGCGCTTTGAAAGAAATCGTACAATTATTGCGATTGGGTTAAATTTTATTAGTTAAGATTAGTTAAAATAATTGTATTTTAACATATGTTTTATTTTGCAAGGATTTGAGGCTATGATTTCTTTTAACTAAAATTACGTTATTTTCATAAGGTTTTATTTAACGTGCAATGATCGTCTTTCCAGTTTAAAATTTAACTTACTTTCAAATGTCCGATCGAAGTTAAATTTTACATACTGACTTAAATCCAATGACAATGCAATATTATTATGATTTTCGACTCTTACCGTCTTATACATACTTATATTGGAGAATAACACAAAAAAATTCGGATAGATTACCGTCAAGAATTTTAAGAAAACTGTTTTAGATTAGATAACATAAACCTGCGATGGTTGTGTTTTTTAACTTTTATAATTACATTTTATGTATTTTTTAACGCTGAATCAAAAAATTACCTTCACTTTTAACCATCATGTCAAGATTTTTCGCAAATCGTAAATTTCAAGGTTAACAAACAGCGAAAAATCTCATACTATAAAATAGATGTAAGACTTTCTTATTCAGTTAAATTTTATTTAATTCAATAATTTATTAGATTTTTTAGTTTATACTGGTTTTCTTACAGTTAAACAGCTCAGGGGTCCGATGAGGTTGGGAGGGGAGGGTGGACCAATTTTAACTTTTAGCTTTTTAACTTTGAAATTTGCGATTTGAGAAAATTCCTGACGCGATGGTTTAAAATGAAGGTCATTTTCGGTGCTAAAAAATACATAAGAAACAATTTTCAAAAGCTAAAAAACATGCCACAACCCAAAATTTTAAAGACATCCTTTTCATCCTTTTAGACTTTTTCATCCTTTTATTTAACCAAAAATCTCTTATTTTTATCCTCTTATAATATTGAGTACAAATTGTACATTTTGCAGTAATACGTCAGAATGATTAAAGATTTCAAATTTATATTGCAATGCTAATGTTACTCTCAACCATTTCTTTAATATATCTGACGAAATTATATTTCTACTAAATTTGTGAATGACCCCTAATATGCAGCAAAAAATATACTCCAACTTTAAACAGCTATTAGTCAATTTTAATCGTAGAATAACGGGACTTTTTTTTTTTTTGCCTTACTTATCAGTGTAACAGGAAAAATTACTAAATATAAATTATAGGACCGGGGGATCGTATAAAAATTTAGATTCTGTAATTCTTCACGAAATTGTTTTTTCGCTTCAAACTTGTTTTTTATCTTAATCCTGCACCTAATTTTGACCATTTTTGTAATTGGAAGTATGCATCTAGGACCAACGGTTGCGAAAATAAAGGTCGGTCAGGTTATACGTGGACACACTGTATATTCAGCGAACTTTTACAATACATGCCAACTTCCATTGTAATATATAAAAAGTATCTCATGAGTCAATATTGTATTTTATGCAAAAGAAATGCGCATGACATTTTAAAATATAACAATTATTCGTTATTTAAAAAAAAAAAAAAAAAAAAAAAAAAAAAAAAAAAAAAAAAACTTTATTATTTTATAAACAGTTAACAAGTTTGCCAATTTTCATTGAAAATAGCGGGATTTAATTTTTAATGTCCACTATCCCCTTAAATGGTAAAAATCACGTCCTGTTTAAAACGATCCTGTTTAAAACCACATTCTGAATTTCGAAACACCCTGTTTTTACTTTTATATAAAGTGCTCTTTTTCAGGTCACCCAAGCTAGAGGAATTATGCTGTCCTATTCTGATCTACCAAGCAACCGATCTCCATCATTAGTCATTCCGATCACCACTTCACTTCACTTCGACCACTCTCCCGTGAGTCACTTGAGCAGACTGCAAACAAAAGGGCGTGCAAGAAGGGTTCCCCTATGACTCATTCCGGGATAAAAACGTGCACTGGGGTAGAGAAAGAAGCTCAAGAGTTCAGATGCTAGAATCATTCGGTGTCCGTGTTGCTGCGTAAACGACTTCATTCAGTGGCGTAGCCAGGAAAACTCCTTCCGAAAGAAGCTGTAAATCATTATCGTTCATGAAAAGTAAAGGAGGGAGAAGGGGAGAATCATTTCATTGTTTTAGATCTACAGTCCTTTTACTAAATAGGTTGGAATGACAACGAAAATGTATACAAAAATCTGAAACGAACGAAACAGATTGAGCATGCAGTTTTTTGGAAGCGTTATTGCATTGGGCTCCGGAGCCCTGTATTTAAGAGCTCCGGTGAATTCCCACCCATATTTAAACATTTACTAAAACCAGAGAAGTAACGGAGCTGGGATCAGGCGCAAATTAAGCCCTGTAAGTATATATATATATATATATATATATATATATATATATATCACTTTTTTATGGACACGATAACTTCCGTAATTCTGCACAAATCTCTTCCAAACCGATACATAAAATCAAGGGGCAGACAGCCTCGCTCAAGTTCGTTAATGGGCAAAATCGGACGAAGGAGGTGGAAGTAGGGAGAGGTTTTGTGAAAACAAAAAAACCCCATAACTTCTTAATTATAATACAATATAAAATCCGTTTGAAGTTATTATTATATCTAGGAAAAGAGCCAACAATTTATGTATGACATATTTTTAACATCATTAAAAATGGGCTCAAAGGGGGAAAAAACTGGGTTTTAAGAAGAAAAAAATTCATAACTTCGTCAATTCACTAGACATCCAATCCGTTTAAATTTATTATAAATCTTCTTAATATTATCTACAACTTTAATATTGACGAGTTTTTGATAGGACCAACTCTTAATTATAGCAAATAAATAAAAATAGGGGTTGAAGAGAAAATTATTGTGTTAACATGCTTTTGATAAAACCACCTCTTAAAGAGAAATTAAAACCTCGTCAAAAGCAGCCAAATAAACTTCATTTACTACTTAACTTCGAAATCTACCTATGCCTGTAGACCGAGCCGGCAGGGATTTTTAATTACTTGTGTGATAAATGTATGCCATAAAACATATAATGTGACCTTGACTAGTATTTAAAGTGAAATTAAAAAAAAATGAGTTTGAAGGTCCCTTGTCCCCTTTAGAAGGTAGGATACCTTTGAGCACGTCGAAAAAGCAAAAAACGTCACTATGTTCCATGCTTCAAAACTTGTGTAATAAGTCAAAAATAAAAATCAAACTTCATTTAAATGTAAAGCTCATATTTAAATTTATATTTAAAAATACATAAAAATTTAAAATATTTAAAAATTCATAAATAAATATTGAAACGATAAGTTAAAATATATATATGATAATAAGAGGAAAAAAAAACATAACACGTCTTGCGCGCATAATAAAATCTCAAAATATGCATATAAAGAGGAAATTTTGGTGAAAATAAATACACAATAGTTTTACCTTTATAACTAAAGCCAGAATATTTGTAAAAAATATTGACTAAATTAAAAAAAAATAATTTTAAAAAATTTTAAAAAATTAAATATTTTCAAAGTATAAAAACAAAAAAAAATACATAAAATCTTACCTTTTTCTGGTTTTAAGTTGTAGATAATACAGAAATGAATATGAGATGAAAATTTCTTTTGATTGCCATGCATAGTTTTTTAGTAACACTGCGCGCAGTATCAAAATTTATCGTTTTGAATAAACGTAACACAAAGTTTAATTATCCTGTGTAGTCATATGTAGTCTTAATAAAACTGCCATAATTAGCAAACTAATGAGAATTTTTTAATGCGTTTTTTTGCATATTGTTCAGAAATGATTACAAAATCAAAATATGTATAAAATTTTTTGAAAATTTTGAAGGTTTAAAGGTGTCCCCTACCCCCTTAAAGGTGGCAATAAAAATTAAATAATAATAATATAACTTACATTTCCGATAGCAAAAGTTCATTCCCAAACTTTACACAAGCTATTAAATAATTTCATTCTAAAGCACCGCGCACATATTATACACTTCTTTCGATGTCATTAAAGAGTAAAACAAAAAAAAAACAGAAGAATAAAAGTTTTTATGAAAAAGAAAACAAGAAAAAAAACCTTTAGTTCTTTCTTTTATCAAAATGACTCAAGACAGAAAATAACTATCAAACAAACAACTGCTTATTTTTACTTCTTCCTTTGCAACATCATTTTTATTTCCACTTCGACACTATGTAAACGAAAAGAATTATTCAGTTTGTAAGGTGAATAAAAAAATATGCAAATGAAACGGGGGAAAATGTAATTCATAAATTTTATTTACTTTCACTTACGTTTTAAATTCCACAGAACGTAAATAGGGCACGTTTGCCTATTAAGCTCAAACAATTCTAATTAACTTAGAGAAATTGTACGGTAAATTTGACACCTTAAACTGAAAGTTTAGAACTGTCTTTTATGGATATTATATGACCGGATTTATTCACGTAATTTATGCCTCTGCGTATACTTTTGAAAGAAAGCTTGTGTAAAAAAAAAAAAATCCCTGCCGGCTCGGCCTACAGGCGGAGGTAGATTTCGAAGTTAACTACTCATTTCACCAACAAAAATCAAATCAAGCTTAGAGATTAGACCCAGTTTAACAATTTTATCTTTCTGCTTTTGACGAGTTTTTAATTTCATTTTTGTGTAAGAGTTCTGTTTTATTAGAATCATGTTAACCCTTTGAGGGGCAAGCAATTGTGTTTCTGTAATGTGGAATTCCCACCGGCAAACTAAAGAAAAATATATTTCAAAATACGGAGCAGTAATTTTTCAGCTTCTTTTCACAAAAGTTATAAAAGTAAAACTCAAAAGTTTCTGGTGTAAATCTTAGTTAAAATTAGGTGGGATAAAATATGTCCCACCGCCGCTCAAGGGGTTAAGGTGGTATTAAAGAAAAAATACATTTTTTCACGTTCAACAACTCGAAATTTTCTGACACATTTTCAGACTCGTTTTTAAAAGTAAAAACACGAAATTTGCTAACCTGATTTTTTTAAAGACATTTTAAGCGACCCATGTTTTTATTCTTCGTTCAATTCATTAGAACTTGATTTACAAACAATTATTTTCTCAGTAGATTTTTTTTTTTTTTACCCAGCACTATCGTTTCGGGAAATTCGGTTCAAAATGCTCACTTTGACAGCATTTTTTAAAAATATATTCTGTCCTTATCAAAAATTCGACCCATGCGGCACATTATATACTTTTTGAATAAGAGAACCTGTCAATTGGATAAGTTAGAAAACAAAAATGAATTCTTAAATGAGTCAGAAAATAAGCAGTTTGTTTTTGAGTACATTCTTAATGCGATAATTTTTTCTTAAACCCCTGTTTTTTTTTCATTTGTTTTTGCTGTAACAGCCCTATCACAAACTTGTCAATACAAAAGTTGCAGGTAATATTAAGAAGATGTATAATAAATCTAAGCGAATTCGATATCTTGTGAATTGACGAAGTTACGATTTTTTTTCTTCTTCAGCCCCCTTTTTTTCGGTAAGAGTTGGTCTTATCAAAAACTTGTCAATATAAAAGTTGTAGATAATATTAAGAAGATTTATAATAAATTTAAGTTAATTTGATATCTTAAGAATTGGCGAATATATGAATTTTGTTTCTCCCTAAAACCCTATTTTTTTCGCCCCTTGAACCCATTTTAAATTTCATAAAAAATCTCTGATACAGAAATTTTATGCCCTTTTACAAGAAGTAATAATAACTTTAAACTGATTTGATACGTATTATAATTAAGAAGGTATGGAGGTTTTTCGGTTTTCACAAAAACCCTCCTTATTTCCACCCCATCGGTCCGATTTTGCCCATTAACGAACTTGATCGAGATCTTCTATTCCTTGATTTTATGTGTCAGTTTGGAAGAGTTTCGTACAGAATTATAAAAGTTATCGTGTCCATAAAAAAGTGATTATATATACATAGATAGATAGAGATAGATAGACTTTTTAACTGGGGGTGTTTTGGGGTTCTAAGGGTCATGATCGGCGTAAGATCAGCAAAAATTTTTTAGAAATTCCAACATAGGAGAGGATAGGGGTAGTATTTCTTACGAAATCTACCTAAAAATTGAAATTCGCGTAATTTTTGCGTCAAGATGATGAGGTCATTTAAGATACTGAAATCGCACGTGTCGGTATGATTTCAATTTTTCCTATAGTTCAGTTTGGTTATTTAGAATAAATTCTTTATTTTTCGCCGCGATCTTATTGCTCAGGGACCCCTTTGGAGGAGGGTGGGGGCAGTTGTCCCCCTCAAGTACTTAAAAGTACTTCTATATTTTAGTAGTAAAAATTGCATTTAAGTAGTAGTAAAGTACATTTCGAAATGTATCAGTCATCAAAAGTCAGGCTAAGGAAAAAAACGAAATCAGAAATTGCGCAAAAGCTAAAATAACTTGTCACGTTTGACTAAATTTGAAACATTAGCATATGGCACGTTTGCCTATTAAGCTCAAACAATTCTAATTAACTTAGAGAAATTGCATGGTAAATTTGACACCATAAACATACAACTGAAAGCTTAGAACTGTCTTTTATGGATATTACACTTTAAGCACAATAAACACTTTAAGGTCAATAAACACTTTAGGTACAGAAATACTTGCTATTTTAGTTATTCTTAGATATATGTATCACTAATGAGTACTTTGGATAATATTAAAAATGTATATTAGAAAAAAACTGCATCTATTGCTTCATAGCTGTACATAACAAGATTTAAATATATACCCGCCCACCCCCCCAACCCCACCCCGCCCACCACCACCAGAAAAAAATTGAAATGCTATTAGCTGCAGCACTAAAGAGTGCGAGTCAGGTGGTAATGTAACTGATAAATTGATATCAATTGGACTGAGATACATACGCGTTGATCGATAAATTTTCCTTACACTGAAAATTTTATAAGCAAATAAATGAGTAAAATGCTAAAATTCATCTTTAAAAAGTTAAAATTACAAATGATTTGCTTTATTACTTGAAAGACGATAAAAATATTAAACGATGTTAAATTACATTAATTCCTAGCACTTTCAACTATGAACATACCCATCCTCAGTGACAAAAAACAAAAATACAAAACCGATGTTACTAATGCCTAATTAAAAAAAAATAAAAATAAAAAAAATAAAAATAAGACGTTAACATCGTTTTTTTTATTTTGTCCATGAGGATGACTATGTTTATGATGGAAAGTGTTGGTGCCAACCTTGGCATCTACTATAGCTTGGCGAAAATGTGTTGCCAGTTGTTGTTCTGCCAGTTGTCAATTGTTGTTTGTCGTGCACTTTGTGCGGTTGTCTCCTTGAGGATCTCCGTAAAAAATCTTTGTTAATAAAAATTTGTTATAGTTAAAAATTAATTAGTCGAATTTTATAGTTAAAAATTTTATACAGTCCACAATACTCGTGTCGATAAATAGAGAGTGCTAGGAATTAATGTAATTTAACATCGTTTAATATTTTTATCATCTGGTAATAAAGTACATTATTTGTAATTTTAATTTTGGAAATTTCATTGAATGTTTCACTGAAGAAAACAGTAATGGAAGAGAATTCAGGGTGAAAAAAAACACATTTTTGATATTAGCGTAAACAATATAACCAGAAATAAAATTAAAAATGAAAGAAAATTTTGTGGCCACGAATTTGAGAAATACATCTGATAAAAAACGCTAAAGTGTATTCATGCTTTAAAATATATAAGATTTAACTGTGCTAAATATTTCTATTTGCTCTGTAAGTTTTTTTGGGGTGGGGGTGTAAAATGTTTTAGAAAATCAAAAGGAGGATTTTATATTGGTATAGTTAAAACAAACCTACGAACTTTTAGTAACTTAACTACGAATAGTTAACCTACGAACTTTTAACAACAGAAAGAATTTTTGAAATACCTTTTACTTAATCTAATTATCCATTTATTAAAATAGCATATTCATAATCATTTCACTTTCTATTCAAAGTTGCCGTTAAAGAAAAGTGAATAATAATAATTAAAAAAAAAACTCGCGTATTTTTTTGCATTACCTGTTTTTAGAAACAAAGAATTGAAGAAAGAAATGCACGTAATACAATATTTATAGGTGTAATAGTCTGAGAATTCTTTTTTCCCAAAATGTTTGAAAAAATAAGTTTTAATCCTTAAGGCTCCGCTGCACTGAAACTCCCCGATCGCTAAATCCCATGTTAGCCTATGGGAAAACTTTGAAGCGTGAAGACGCATTACCTGATATAGTTATCAAGATACCGTTTTCACCATCAGAAAGTAGACTTCAGATGCGGATGATGTGCGTTTTTAAAAATTATCTCCGTAAATTTTAAGTACGTAAAATATCCCTATAAACTTTGAAATTTCCATTTGATTAAATTTTATCATATTCTTAAAAATACTTAAAATTTACGTAGCCAATTTTTAAAAACGCACATCATCGGCATCTTACATCTAGTTTCTGATGGTAAAAACGGTATTTTAATAATTATATCAAATAATACGTAATCTCACTTCAAAATTTCCCCATAGGTTAATATGCGATTTCACTATCAGGGAGTTTCAGTGCAGCGGCCTCTTAATATATAAAGTTTATTGAAATAGATTTTTTAAACACAAAGCCTCATTATTAGCTATGGTGTTACTTCTGGTTAGAATTATTATCAAATTTATAAAAAGAAAAATATTAATAAAATTTAGGTTCAGAAAGAATAAAAATGAATCTCCATCATTGTACAAGCTATCAAATATTTTCCTAACAAAACATCAACGCCAATTTATATCCTTATTACGACGCTATTACAGGGAAGGAAAAAAAAATGAAAGTTTATAAAGAAGAGAAAGAGTAAAAAAAGAAAATTCTTTTTTGTATCGAATAACTCCAGGCAGAAAATAATTATCAAACAAACTGTTGTTTATCTTTACTTCTTTCAAAGGATTTTTATTTTCACTTCAGCGAGGAGCAAGTTAAAAGAATTATTCAGTTTGTAAGATAGAGAGAATTTAAGGAGATGAATTTATGCAATTGAAACAAAAAGGGAAACGGGAGGGAAAATGAACTCGCGGCATTTTTAAGTCCATTTTCTAAAACGCGACAGTTCGCGAAGACATATCATGGATGAAGAAATAATTTATTATAATTCAAGATTTATTCCATTTAGAGTTCTGCACGGTCTGGGCTCGGGCTTTTCGGGCCAGGCCTTGTAATTACTTTTTCCGGAACAGGCTGGGGACCTTATTTTTTCTGAAGGATCGAGTCGGGCTAGGCCACGCCTAATTTATTTTTTCCGCACCGAACCGGTACTGGCTTCATTCTTCCTATGTTTGCACGAGTTGAAATTTACAGTCCCGGCCTCGACCCAGCCCGTATGAAATCGGCGCGGCCCAAAATTTTTTTTGCAAATAATGCATGCATTTTTAAATCGCCATTCTACAATTAAACTTAAAAATTTATTTTCTTTTTCAAGAATAATAGATTTCTTGGCAATAAAATTAAAATACAGTAAATCGTGTGAAAAAGAACCTGCCTATGACAGAATCCTTCCTTAAACATAAAAATGTGTTGATCCATGCAATATGAATATAATAAGCAAGAAAAGAATATAAATACCACTACATCTGCTAAGAACTTATCTATAACGCATTTTTTTTCTTTCCTATGTGACTCCGCCTTCGAAGATTTTACTGTATAGCATTATTCAGATCTTTAAATCCCCAATACATGGAATATGGATTAACGATATTAATGGTAACTGAAAGATTTATATACAAATAGAAAATCATTAAAAAAAAAATATATATATATCGCAACCTAGGATGCTTCTTTAAAAATAAAGATTATAAACATGGAAAAAAAAAAAAACGCTAATGTAAGTATTTTTGGTTAGAACTCCTCGTACGAGATAATTTTTAACCATATCGGCGTAAAAATCCATATTTTGTAGAAATTTACGCGGGCCGGGCTCAGACGGAAATTTTTAGTTTTTTGAGGCTCCCGAATTTTTAGTTTTTTGAGGCTCCCGAATTTTAGCTTTTATACCGGGCCGGACCATTATTATTATTATTATTATTTTGTACGAACCAGGCCGGACTCGGTTTGAACTTTTTTTCTATGAGTCAAGCCGGTTCGGACCCTGGAAATTTCGGCCCATGCAGACCTCTAATTCCATTTACGAGAAAAAGGGAAAAAACAATTAAATTTTTTAGCCATTTGAATAGTGATATCAGAAATTATAATGCATTTACATGCAAAAAATACCTTCCTGAATATGTAAATAAATAAATAAATAAACGAGAGAATACTTAACATTACTCGGGAAAGTCACAAGCAAAGAAGGCAACTGTTTGATAAGATAACAAGGCTATCGAGCCCAGTTGACCCAACCCAAAGTTATACAAGCACACACATTTTATAATGTGATACTCGAACTGACTTCTTATTTATTAAAGTAGCTAATAAAAATTAAATATTAATAAAAAGCAATTGACATCACCCATCATAAAAGTTAATTTCCAAACTTTTTGCAAGCTATCCGACACTTTCATTAGAAAACATTTACATACCCATTTTATAGACTTGTTTTGACGCTATTCAATAGAGCAAAAAAGCACAATAAAAGTTTTTATGAAAGCAATTTCAATTGTTTCTTGTATGTTCCTGTAAGCAAAAATTCTGAAAAGAACAGTTGTTTATTTTTAAAAGTCTTTTTCTGGGACACTATTTTTATTTCCCCTTCGACAGTAAGAAAGTGGAAAAAGAATTATTCAGTTTTTAAAGGTGCATTTGGAAATTTAAGGAAGACAATTTATGCAATTGAAACAAAAGGAAAAGGAGGGGGAGGGGAGCGGTGATTTCATGAAAAAATAGTTTCTTACTTAACTTTCATTCAAGTTTTAATTCTCTAGAATACAATTTTTATATATGGAATCTAAATGTGGCACAAATCAAGGTGATAGATGGGCTATGAAACAGGACCGTCAACGATTAAAATCAGTGATTTAAATCGGATGATTTTTCTCAAAAAATCATTAATTAAAAATGATAGTTTCTCTCAAAAACATCATTAATTAAAAATGATAGTTTCTCTCAAAAACATCATTAATTAAAAATGATAGTTTCTCTCAAAAACATAAATTAAAATGATAATTTTTCGATATTTTATAATAATGCGAAATATATTTTGCAATAATCCTAAAGATATTTTGTTCCTTAAATAAATGTAAAAAAATTAAAAAAATTCCTTAATCTTGTAAACAATAAAGTACAATAAACTTGTAAATAGTAAATTTGTAGCAGGCATAAAAAAGCACTTGATTTAAAATTGACACTTAATTAAATCTATTATAATATACATATATTGCAGCAGTAATATGTGCGTATTTGTGAATTAACTGATGTAATTTTTTTGTTGTTGTTAGTACACATATGCATGTGTGTCAGTTTAGATTTTATGAGATTACAGTCATTTTACAACTGTAAAAAGAGTTGTCTCGATATTTGTTTTGTTATTTGTTCTATAAACTAATTATTTAATTGCGGTTTTAATGATTTCCATAATTACTACTTATAACGTTAATTAAAACATATATACATAGATTAATCTCCTTAATATCATCTAATAAGAGGCTTAATTGTTTAGGAAACCTACAATTCTTGGTACTCACTCAATAACTTAACACAAGGGGGAAAATCGTAAAAATCCGATTTAACCCAGAAAAGCCGAAATTATTTTTTCTCTTTAAAATAGAAATATTTTATTTCACATCACTTTTTCAGAATAGAAATTTTTGTCTTATTTTATCGCGGAATTTTTGGTCATCCAAGAAAGCTCATATCTCTCTTCACAATTACTGGTGCGCAAACAACAAACGTATTGGTAGATATGCTATTACCCTGAGGCAACGCTGGGCTAATACGGGTTAAGTATGAAAAAAAAAAGTTTGATTTTAATGTTTTAGTTACTATTTTTTTTTTTTTTTTTTTTTTTTTTTTTTTTTTTTTTTTACTGTGAAATCGTTTGAATCCACCCTAAGTTAAATGTGAACTTGCACTGAATAACGTGACTCACCTCCTATTTGTTAAAGTTGGTTATAAAAATAAAAATAAATAAAAATCAATTTACCTTCACAAGTCATAAGATTTAATTCCCAAATTCTTCTACAAGCTATCAAAAACAATATTATTAGAAACTATCCATCCACACAAATTTATAGACTTGTTTCGACGCCATTAGATAGAGAGAAAAAAAGCCTACAGAAATAAAAGTTTTTATCGAAGAGAAAATGAGAGAAAAAAAAGGATCTTAATTCCTTCTTGTATCAAGTTGACTCGAGGCAGAAAATAATTATCAAACAAACAGCTGTTTAAACTGTTTATTTTTACTTCTTTCTCCGAGATACAATTTTTATTTCCACTTCGACACTACTACGCGAAAAGAATTATTCAGTTTGTACGGTGTATTAGGATATAGAAGGAGATGAACTTGATGCAAATGAAATAAAAGGAAAAACGAGAAAATGAAATTCATGAAAACGGTGCGTCTTATTTACTTTCATTTACGCTTAACCAGTGTCCTACTAGGCGTCCTAACAGGGCGCTGACTATTTACGAACGTTATCAATTTGGCTAACCAGAAGTAAAAAACATTCGCCAAATGGAAAAAAATAGCAAAATAAATTCGTTGTGAAACAATGAAAGTTAACCCCTTAACTTTATCTGCCCTTTCTTTCAATATGTTCTGGAATAACCTAAGTTTTTGAAACTGTTTATAGATCAGTTATTCGTCTAAATTTAATTATCCGCTACAGAAACTAAAAAAAAAAAAATAATAATAGCTGTATTCTAAATGTCGTGCGCAATCAAGAAAAAAAGATTAAAATTTGATTTAACTCAACAAAATGTTATGAAATAAAATTTCCAATACCAGCTAATTCAGTATTTCAATATATTACATTCAATGAATTCTGAAAAATTCAAAATATAAACAACAAAATGTTTCAAAAACTTTATTTTTCTACATACTTGCCAACTTTCCCTTAAACTTCAGTAAAATGTGAGTTAAATTAACCCTGGTTAAACACGTTTCGAACCAGAAACTTACTAAAGAAATTAATTGAAATAGATTTCACAGAGAAGCATGATTTTAAATGTATAATGATACATCAAATAAATTTTCTGGTTAGTAACGCGTATAACCAGGGTCAATTTAACTCGCATTTTACGGAAGTTTAGTTGAATGTTGGCAAGTATGTTTTCTAGAATTCTTCGGCTTTACATTGAAGCCCATACTTCAAAGGCTATTTCAAAATAGTACTGTTGCCTACTGGGCGCATTAAAACATACTGAAATGACATTTTTTCTTACTGTGGCTTTGGCTGAAGCTAAATTGAATTGGTGTTGTGTTAGTCTATCTAAAAATATTGTAAATTGTACGATACAAATGAACATGATAAGGGACAGCAATCGTTCAATAATGTAAATAAGAGTGTCGCCTGTACACACACACAAAACACACACACACACGCAAAAACCCACAGAGAGCAAAATTGGAGCACTCGCAATTCGGCGAGTCGAACCATCCGTTTACTCGCCGAATGAAACATTTTGTCGCGATTTGACGCCATGGCGAGCAGCAGCGAAAACCCTGCGCTTAACTCTGTAGAATATAGAGACAACACATTTTATATATATAATATTTTTGAATCAAAATTATATATATACTATTCAATATTTTACTTTTTTTTAATTTCTTATGTCGCTTACTATTATAGCTTATTTTTGGATATTTTTTTAAATGAAAGATAAGACTTCATTTTTTATTTTTATTTACCTTTTTGTGGATGATAAATTAATGTTGTTTTATAATGATTTATATATGGTATATATATTCATACTTTTTTATTTTATATACTGGTCTCCTATGTTCATATCTCTTTCATCTTTAGAATTTTACCATTTGTTCATATATTTTTGATTTCGTCTTTATTATATATATATATAATTTTCCATAGAAAATTGAAAAATTTCCATAGAACAGGGGATCTCAAACCATGTATTTAATCAAAAACACAGGGTAATACTACCCTAACTCAATTTGGGTTGACGTTGATGGTAGTAACCTTCAGAAAACTGAAGTATATTAAAATAAAACTTTCAATAGACATTCTCACCTTTCTTATAAATGTGATAATATTAAAAAGTGGTTTTCCATTATACGCTCCCTATTTTGGACTGCGGTAACAGGTTCATATGGTATTGTAGAAAATAGAACTGATTTAGAACGTTTTTTACAACGCTTTTCAAGCATTTTCACCTCTTTTAAATTTTAGTTTTTTTAGAAAATGTTCTTAGAGATCATTGATATCTTATAAGTAACTCATTCCAAATTTCACGATTCTAGGCCCTTCCATAACACAAAAATCGCATACGTTTTTTGCTCCTACACCCCCTTTGGGGTAGTGGCATCGACTTATAATATAGCCTATGTTCAAACGTGGACTAACACAATCATTTTGATACCATTACGTTTGAAATTGGTTCGGTAGTTCCAGAGGTTA
This sequence comes from Maratus speciosus, assembly GCA_963932465.1. Taxonomy (NCBI): domain Eukaryota; kingdom Metazoa; phylum Arthropoda; class Arachnida; order Araneae; family Salticidae; genus Maratus; species Maratus speciosus. Next base: position 611,826,269 of record OZ010790.1, on the reverse strand, counting down.
CCTCCCACAAACAAACAAACTTTACTTCATTATAATATTAATTATAGATATGTTGCATGTGCGTAGATTATTGCTTCTGCAACCCCCGGGGGTGGTGAGACCGATGTGAAAACGTTGGAGCAGGGACTATCACTTTTAATTTGCCCCCATTACTTTTGAAATCTGTTCGGTAGTTCCAGAGACTAAAACTCAAACAAACGTTATTTCTATATAATATTATTATAGATTTTTGGTAGAAGAAAGATTATGTTGTGTTAGCAGCTTTTTTAAAACCGAAACCGTATTCTAGTTATTCTATTCTGATAAATGTACCCATCAGTGGATATTCTGAGAGCTTTGCTTGAGCCCACATTTTAGGAGATTTGGGAAATAATGTTTCGTAGTTTCGTGCGTTCAGATTGTTGAAGCAATACGATCCCCGATTTAATTTTAGAATTCTGATGATTGCGTTTATCCAGATTTCGTGCCATCTTTTACTTCCAAATTCTTAAGCTCGCATTTTTAATGGCCTGAAATTCGTGTTTTGAATATTTAGGAATTCACAGGCAAATCTGAATTAAAAGCATGCATTTCATTTTCTGTTCAGCTGTGAATAGTTGAATTGATTTTGTACTTTTCAGATTGTATTCTCTTCGTTTGGGTTTGCTATTTCAAGTTGGATTATGGATAATCGTACCCGTGTTAGAATGAAACAGACTTTTATAAAGGCACGATCAGTTAAGAAACTCAAAAATAAGTTCATTTTTTGGAACAAATAATGGCTAATTGCTAAACCCTCTATTAAATGCAGAGGAGGGGTTTTTGACCCCATGAGTAAAAACTGGCGCACAAGCACCAAATAGGCGTACTTGTGTTTAGTTTTTACCCATGAGGTGTTCAGAACAGCCCGCGAATGTAATAGAGAATTAAACAATTAGTCATTTTTTTAATTAAATAAAAAGGTAAAGTATACTACACTTTAGTGATGCAACGAATAGTGGTTTGGCCGAATAACCGAAAAATAATTATTCGGCCTATTCGGCCGCCGAATAATGAACTCATTTTTGTCTAAAAATAAAATATAGTATGCACTATATGCACAACTCTTGTATATTTCACAATTAAAATGTATTTCCTTTTTAAAAAATTATTTATATGCAATTTTTTTTATTTTTTAAAACATTATTTTATTCTGAAAAAATATTCGGCTATGTTCGGCCTAAAAATTGCCTCATTAATATAATTCGGGCAAAAAAAAAAAAAAAAAAAAAGGCAAAAGTTCCTCATCAGGTAGGTAGTGTCAAATAATTGCATTTTAGTAGACAGGGTGACCGCGCCAGTAATTGATCAAATTTTTTAAATATTGCTCCATTTCTGGCGGAAATGAGTTTTACAAGTGGTACTAGACATAATATTTTTGTTTGAATGTTTGTGCACCAGCTGTCACACAGTTTTCAGCTGCCTTCTGTAAGAGAAGCCACATTATGAATTTTTTTTTTATTATAAAGTGTAAAAATTTAGTTTTTGATCAGTTGGAGACAATTACGGTAAGTTAAATTAATCCCCTTCCGTCTTGCTTATTTCAACTAATATTTTTATAAGAATTGTTGTTAATCACAGCCCTATTATTAATCTTAGATTTTCGATTGACTGCTTTTTATGGATTAAAATTTGACTCATCAACTTCTGGTCTTATTAAATAAGCAATTCCAGAAATTGATCATCTGTGATCAATTAATGGTTTCGAGGACTCTAGTTATTGATCAGCATATTAACTGCTGGCTAACAACATCATAGTCATGAGTTGATCATTCTTTAATTTCTCTGCTTACCAAGCCATTATTGCTTATTTTCAGAATTCATTATGACGCAGAAAAATAAATTCTTCCAGTACTCAGAGGATGATCTGCGAGTAGCCATTAAAGACGTAAGAAAAAAGGGTGATACCATTAGGAATGCCTCCAAAAACCATAACATACCTTTCGGAACTTTGCATAATAAGGTAGGTATAGATAGGTAGGAATGCTTCCTACCTGTTTTCAACACCTATTAACATACGTAATTTCGAATCAATAGCCCTGTTCGAAATGTCCCACCTATGTTCCCTTAAAAAGCTTTTTGGTTTTAGGTTAAAGGGAAAACGCCAGAGGTGAGACGGGTGGGACCTTCATCCATTTGAAGCAAAGAAGAGGAACGGCTCCTTGTTGATTGGATAAATGATTATGCCAAAAAAGGGTTCTACATTAAGAGGAGGACTTTATTTAAAACCGTAAAAAACATCATTGAAGCCGATAAAAGGTCAAACCCTTTTGCAAACTCAACTCCTGGGAAAACAAGGTTTAAAAGATTCATGCGAAGAAAAAGTTCTACCGCCGAGAGGTACGCAGATGCTATCAATACCGCAAGAGCAGAGTGTCAGACCCCAACATCCGCGAGTGGTTCCAAGAACTTCACAAATATCTTCAAACCGAAAGCTGCCTTGGCATTGTTCTTGATTCCAGGAGAATATTTAATGCTGACGAAAGCGGTTAAACTTGTCCAAAAACGGGAAAATTTTTAGGACCTATTTCATTCAACAATTTATATGAAATAAAAGCAGGTAATGAAAAAGAAGCTACAACCGTGATGGCTACTTTCAATGCAGCAGGAGAGGTTATTCCTGGCATGATCGTTTACAGAATGTACCAGACGACTGGGGAATAGGTAGATAAAGGAAAGGTTGGATGTGTGGGAGCAACCTACTTTGAATATCTCGCAAATGTATTTTTGTCTTGGTTGAGAAAGCAAAATATCAAACTATCCATATTACTTTTGGTGGATGGCACAAGAGCCACTTAACTCTTGAAGTGGCAACGTTATGCTCAGAGAATCAAATCCTTCATTTCGCTCTTTACCCGAATGCAAGACACATACTCCAATCAGATGATGTTGCTATTTTTAGACCTCTCAAAGTTCGCTGGCGAGGAACCGTTTACGATTGGAAAACTAAATCTGGAAATAGTGGTCACAAAAGCAGTATTTGGACCTTTGATTGCAAGTGTATTTCGAGAAGCAGCAACTCCGGAAGTCCTTAAAAACGGCTTCCAGAAATGAAGTCTGTTTCCGTTTAACCCAGGTGCAGTAGACTACGAAAGGGGCATCAACAGTAAGCAACGACAGTGCCCGTCTACAAACCCAGGTGAAAATAGGTCTAGAGTAGAAGTAGCAGAAAACTTCAACGCCCAGACGCTTTTGTACATTGAATTCCTATTTAAAAAGGTCGAGCTCAGGAGTTCAGAAGTGTGGAAAGGGGCGAATGGAAGGGTGATGTTGAGGCTCTTGAATTGTTCCATTTCTGGAGGCAAATGCGGAACAAATGTCTTGAACAAACTCAAACGAACATTGCGACACCAGAGCGCGAACCTGAATCGCCAGTTGATGATCTCCAAACACCAACTGCTGATATTGCACTACAATCTGATGATCCTCCAACAACATTTGATTATGATCATTCAACACTAGATCCTTCGAGTCAGACGGACCCACTTCCAAATTATGCGACCCATGAGCAACCAAAAGACCTAGGTCTAGCTAAAGTAAAATTCCAGTCCAGCTTTTGCAGACAACATTCTATGGCCTCACGACTCGCCAGATACGAAGGGAACAGAAAAGAGATGGTTGTCTTATGCAACAACGTCAAAGCAGTGGAAAAAGTCTTCCGAAGAAAAGGAAAAAGAAAAATCAGAGATAGGTACCCGAAAGAAAGAAATGATTCAGAAAAGGGAAGAGAGGAAGCAACAGCTTATACATCAAATACAAGATATAGGACTATCTAAAATTCTGACTAGACGGAAAAAACAACAACTGAGCAACTCGCACCGCTTTGGGTACAGTGCCACAGTTTCGCACGGTGAGAGGGTGCGAGTGGTGAGCACGTTGTCATCAAGTATGCAGGAAAATATTTTCCAGGGAAAATATTGGAAATGGAAATTGAAGGAGCTACGGTGGCTACCATGGCGGCATGTGGGCGCCTATGGAAGTGGTCCTTTTTTATAGGTGGGATCATGTTATTTCCCACAAAAATCTTTTCTCTGCCCCTGAATTAGAATTTCAATATTGCTTATGAGTTATAGGCAAATTGTATTTTTTTACTTTTATTCGTCCCAATAAAATGTTTTCTATTCTCAAATTGTTTAATTTTTTCTACTTACATTGAAAAAAAAAATCTAAATGACCAGTGATTAACTACTGGAATGAAATCGATCAAAAACTGGATTCGCCTGATCAACTACTGGGGAAATGACAATTAAAAAAACTATTTACTTATAATTTTGTTGCTATTTAATTTCAGCAGAATTTCATTTTTGCCCATGACAGGACAAGCATTAAGGGTTATAGCAATCATCTTATAAACACATGTATAATAATCACTTATAAACAGATAAAGTTAAAAAATGCTATAAAAAGTGATAGAAAATCTTTATTAAGATTGACGATCGTTTCGTTGCACAAACGGCAACATTTTCAAAATCATTCAACGATAGAAAATATTTTCACATAATTTAAAAACAATAAACATAGTAAACAATGTCACGCGACATGATGTATAATGAAAAACATTGTAAACGTAAAATTAATTTAAAAGATTAGATTAGCTATTGGTGAGCGTGGATTAATTTTCAAACAATAACATGGTAAATAATGTCACGAGACAACATGCATAATGAAAAGCATTGCAAAATATAAAATAATCATCTCAGTTTACTTCTAAAACTTAAAAGGAAGGAAATATAATAAAAAACCCCGTAGCACCGACCTTATTGGATCAACTACTGGCTCGGTCACGCTATTATGTATGTTCTTGTTACATTTCAAAATAACAAAATTTTAAAAGTACTAGAAGACAAATTTCAACTTTCAGATGAAAAAAATATATATATAAATCTTTGCATCTTAAGAAAAACCACTGATTACAATAAAATTAAAAACATGTATTGTCTTGATATGTCAGCAGATAGCACTATTAAGAAGTGTATAGTGAATTTCAGATTCAGAGAAAGGAAATATCTGTAAGGGAAAGCAAATTAGATATAAATTTCCAAATATTCACTATGTAGTACCTTAGGTATACTGTATTGTTACAATTTAATAGATATTATGTATGTTGCTGCTGCTACATTTAAAAATAATCACAAAATTTTAAAAGTAAACATAAATTTCAAGTTTCAGATGAAAGAAAATCTAAATTAAATAGTGATGTAAAGCATACATACATATTAACTAAAGGAATTTAGTATTTACATTTCTTTCATTATTTAATAAGAAATAGTAACACACTTAAAAAAAAAATCACTTAAATTTTGTTTAATTTTTAAACGCATTTTTACTCAAAAAAGTATTGCAGCATATACGACTTAAATATTTATTTTATACATACATCTATATCTAATCTATTGTATACGTTTATGTACTTTATAGGTCTAATTACAAATATTCAAATACTTTTCTTTATATATAATAAGGGATAAATATTAAACTCCCCATAATCTTTAAAAAAGTTAGAATTTGCTTCGTGCGTCTCTCTTAGGACAATTTTGAATAAATTAATTTGAAATTTAACAGATTACGCTAGCTTATTACAGATACTTTTTGTTCTTATTGATACAGCATAAAAGTTTTAACATGATTCCTAAATTACCCTCTTATATAAAAATGGGTATATAAAACCCATTCAGGGCGTGAAAGTTAAGGGGGGGGAAAGTTAGTTAATTTCAAGTAAAATTTTCATTATACATAATGAATATAAACTATCAAATTAAAAAAAGTTTTACTGTGTAAATATAAAAACATTTCTTACAAATTATTCGGCCAAGGCCGAATAATCGTTGCATCTCTACTACACTTTTATTTTCGATATGCAATATGCTAAAATCATACCTGAAAAGTATCTAACTAACAATGCAACCAAACTAACAAACGCCATCCAGTAAAACTTTTTTTAAAACGCTAATCTTTCATAATCGGGCTCATCTGATTACAATATTTTCACCCCATAATCCTACAACCACGCAATGTAGAATATTTTATACACTAAAATTTTTCCTAAAAAATATTTGGCTAATAGTGCAAGTTCCATAGAATTTCATTTCGCAGAACCTATTTAAAAAGGCGAATCATTCACAATCGGGTTCTTCTGATTACAGAACTTTCTCCATAATTCTAAAACTAAGCAACTTGGATTCAAAAATGATCTGACAAGCAAGTCCCATCAAAATCCATTCAGTAAAACTGATAAGCAGCAGAGACGAAATTCCTATTTGCATTTTACATATATAGTAGCTTATCCACCAATTAAAAGTAAAATTATCCTTTATCAGGGATATTTAAAACTTTCTTTCTCTTAAAAAGAAAACAGATACTAATTTCTTCACCTCTTTTGGAGTTAAATAATTTTCATTTTAACGATCACCATTTCTTTCATAAAATAAATTAAAAAGAATCAACTTTTCTATCAACATTGCAATTGCATATTATTTTGTCCGTTAAAAGGACAAATAATAATAATAATAAGAAGAAAGTCTTTACCATATGCCTAAGCTTATATTCCTCATAAAATGTAGTCATCACAAGTATGTACTTTGTTTGCGTTAAAGGAGGTCATTGGATCCATAAATGTCTGTCTCTACATCAAAATAGAAACATTCCCAAAGTCCAGCCCTTGCCACTGTGGTACGTTAAAATTTCAGTTACACCAATTAATAAAGTACTTGGCTAGATTGCAATTTGAAATTAATACAGTAGACGCTCGATTTTACGAACCTCTTTTTTACGAATTATTCGTTTTTACGAACTGATGTACTGGTCCCAACCAGCATCGATTATACGAACACATTTTATGAGTCCCATCGGGTTCGTAAAATCGAGCGTCTACTGTATTAAACGAGTAATCCTTTAGGGTTATTATAGGTCGAGATACATTTTTGGCTGGGTACCCTTGAAATCGGACACACCTGTTTTGAGGTGATAGCGCTGCTATCGTACGCTGCTATCGTAGTCATCTCTCTTAGTAGTAATCACTCTTACGCTGCTATCGTAGTCATCTAACCCAGCTATACTAAACCTTTTTTTTTTTTTTTTTTCTCGTGGGCCGCAAATATATGTTTACGAGATAAGGCGGACCGAAGCACGCTTAAAAAGTGGTAATTAAAATAGTCAAATAACAAAAGTAGTATAACAAAGCTAATATTATCAGTAGGGCTGAGCGTCTGCCACAGAAGAAATTTTACCAAAAAATTTTTAGCACCACTATTGCCAAGCAATAAACTTCGTGATACATTTCCAACAAATGTTGAAGAAATGGCCACGAAGATTGTTTTGGATTAATATGTAAAAATATTTTGGCACCATTTTTATTTTCACGCAATCGAATGAACCCTAAAAAGCAGTATTAGCTGCAGAATAAATATAAAATGCAATAACACAAAAAATGCAGAATTTCAAAGTTCTAAAAGAAAAAAAAATCGGAACATTTTGTTTACTAATTCAGTCTTTTTCTCAGTGTCAAAAATTTTTAATATTTTTTTCAATTGTAGAAATGCGTAGAACAAATTTAGTTAGTTTGGAATAACGATTGATAAGTGTTGAATATTAAAAAATATATACAGCACTGCTAGAACAAAATAGGACTACGTAAAAAAGAACTTTGGACTAAGAAAAGAGGCATGTAAACCTATTTTAACGTAATTTTAAATTAATTATAAAAAACAAGATAGATTGGGTCTTCCTATGACAATACAGGGTGCCCATAAAAAAAAAAAAAAGTGTCAGTTTCAATGGTATAGTATAACAGTTTAATTTAGACTATTTACTACGAATCATACATCCAAAGGAAGGTAAAGTAACCTCGTTTTTTTTTTTAGAAATGCACCTTAATGCACCATATAAGTGCACCTTTTGTTATAGACGGGTTGCACATGACGTCACATGTCTGAAATCGCTTCCTATGGCGCCCAAATATAAGGCGAATTTGGTGCCCTCCATTTGATTTTTTAGACTTATTTGCACTATAATAATTAAAATAAGGAAGCTCTAAATTAAAGATAAAGATAACACGTGCTTTTAACGGCAAACGGGGAGTTCTGTGCTCCACGTGTGTGCTCCAGAATCTATAGTACCAGTCGTTGCTAATAGCAACGTGACGTCAATGCAAGGGGTCTATACGGCCCACATCCAATCTAAAGTCCAATTCTTCCCCCCACTTCGGTTAACAAAGTCCGGAGTCTTGGAAGCAATAGCCTTTTCCATTCTGTGTCTCCACTCCGGCAAATCATGAGGTAGCGGCGGAACGTAGGCACGATCTTTTAGAAAACCTCAAATGAAAAACTCGCATAGCTCTAACGGCTTTTAAATCTTTTCAGCACAGCCACAACACTTTACGCTCAGGAATTGTCCTGTTGTGTAGGTGACACTGGAAGCCAGTCACTAACAAAGCAGCACTCGCCATTGCGCTTATATAAAAACTGTTGGAGTGACTCTTTATTTGTGACTTTCAACCAACACTCTATAACGCTTACAGTGGATACCATTAAATTTTATAACTATGGGACATTCTATTATGTACACCCTGTACATAAAATAACAGTCATGCTTTTAAATACTTTTATGAACGCCAATGTTGCCAGTGGGCTACTTTTTTTTTAAATTCAGATTTCTTGATTGGCACCACTTTTCTGAAACGGTAAAATTCACTTTGCCTTAATTAATATGTCATTAAATAAGGCACATTTTACCATTTCAGAAAAATGGTGCCAATCAAGAATCTGATTTTTAAAAAAGTAGCCCATCTGGCAACACTAATGAACACCTCAATTAATTTTAGAGACATAGATGAATGGTCACGTGTCTCAGGCCGCAGGCTGAGGGATCTAACTTCATGTCTTCCTGTCTTTGGAAATAAAATTAATTTATAAAAACAAAAACATAAGACGAAACTCAATATTTCACCTCGATTCAAATATATAATGTAAACTAAAAAAAAAATTCATTGTCTTACTTAAAAGGCGACTAAAATAATGAAAAAGATGTTAGAAGTTAAAAATATACATTTACTTAAATTTTATTTATCGAAAGTACTAAGAAGTTTGAAATAAAATGTATATTTTAAACTTGTAACATCTTTTTCATTATTTTAGTAAGTAAGACAATGAATTTTTAAAGTTCACATTAAACATTTTAAAATTAATTTGATACGGACTTTTTTGCATTTTGTTCATTTCTTCAATACTTCATACAATGTATGGAGGAATTTGTTTTGCAATTGAACCTGAATCTTATCCGAACACATAAATAGTACGGGAGGCGTTGACATCGAAAGCCTCTTTTAGAAAAACTTGGTATGACAAACGTTAATTAGAACACCACCGGAATTCGACCGCGAGCCCGTCAAACGTCTCCATACGCTACGCCTTTGCCGACACTTGACCAATGTCCAGACGCGAAATAAAGGCGCCACCGGTAAAAATTCGAAGAATAACGGTAAAATTTTATCACCGGCCACTTAATTAAAATGGGTATGACAAAATTTTCCAGAAAAATAAAGTTTGTCATACCAAGTTTTTCTAAAAGAGCACAATTTTTTTAATAAAATGTTCTAAGAGTGATCAATATTCGCGATAACGGTAATACATTATTGCTTTTTAATAATAATTAATTTAATTAAGCATATTTTCGGCTTGTCAAACCTAGTCATATCTATAGCTTATTTTGTCCGTATAACTTTTTACTATCGATTGACATAAAAAAAATTTCAATTCCGCGATGATGGTCAATTCCATCGTAACTGACGTAAGACTTGATAATCGAATTTTGTTTTCAAAACTGTGTAGAAAATTTACTAACTAGCAAAAGCCATGCTTTGTTTAGATGCGCGAAGCATTATTTAATAAGACAAATATTTGAAAGTAACAATATTTTTTTATATCATTTTTGCATCTTTATTAAGCAAAAACGTTATTTTATGTTTTGGCGCATTTATTTTAGAAATGTAAATTCAGCCCAATAACCAAGAATTTCTTCGAAATTTTTTATTTATGATATAACGAATTTAACAATTAATTTTATTTATTTGCAATTCTTTTGTTGCCACTTAAAAAAAAATAAATAAAAAAAAATCATAATATAATTCTTTTAAAATGCGTAAGTATCGTCTGCGTAAATGATTTCACATAATAAGACTAAATTGTGTTATAATTGAATGTAAATAATTGAATTTTCAGAAATTTTAATTCATTGAAAGTATGCTATAATTCTCATAAAAAAGGGTATTTTAAAAATTTCATAAAAGAAATCGTGAAACTATTTAATTAATCATGATTCTAACTATAATGACTATAACTCCATGATTTATTTTTTCTTCTGAAAATAGACGTGTTTCATTTTTTATTTGGAAAAACTTGTAAAATGATTAAAATAATAATTGTTTTAAGGTTATTCTGTAAAAAAAAAAAAAGAAAAAAAAATAGTGTGCAAATCTACAGATCATAATTTATTTTTATGTTTAATTTCAATTCAAAATACTGAATAGTTCTTTTTTTTTTTTTTTTTTTTTTTTTTTTTTGTAAAGTGTACGACAAAATGTAATTTATGTAGCGTAGCCTAAATTGTGTAGAACAAATTTTAACAATACAAACTTACGTATTTCTTACTAAGAACTTAATACCCAAATACTTGCCAAATACACTTTCAATCTCTCTTTTAGTCCCCAAAATTGCAATTCAAAATTCTTTAACTGACATAACATAAACTAGACAAACATTTTTTTCTGCCTTCATTGAAGTGTAAAAATTATCAAAACTAACCCGTTAAAAAAAGTGATTTAATGTTCTCAACAACACTAAAGTAATGACAAATTATAACAGTATCTTGTTTAATTAATTTCTGAACAATAAAAAAGACATTTACAAGTGTAACTGACATAACTTCTATTGTCGTAACTGACGTAACATTATGACTTTACAAAGACAATAATGGTACTTAACTTTGTAAACAGTAATTTACAATGCCTTTTTATTAGGATTTTATTATAGAACATAAAAATATCAAGCTTTCCAATCATACCCATAATTTAAACAACATATTATAAATTTTATTCCCCCCCCCAAAAAAAAACATGAGAATTTTCTGTGGCATTGCCCTAATGGGGCCTTTCGATATCACCGGCTCCCTTACCTTAACTCCAATCTCAATCAAGCAAATTACAACCAAACTCGTGCTTTGACCTATAATTAAGAGTAATGGTTTATGTCGTAGCCTCGTAGCCTCGCGTGCGAGAAATACTCCTGCCTTACGTGACGGTGTAAATGAAATAAGTTGGTTGTCGCGTGTCCTTGAAACAGCAACAAGGAGACACCTTTTTTATGGAACTAATTTTGATTGAATAGTGTTGGCTTCATTTATTTTGGGTTTCCTGGGTGCTATTTTCAAAACATGTAAAGGAACTCTCTTTAGACCGTTGCGTTCTTATTCATTTTCTACCCGGAACGGAAGGCGTGGGAAATTTAAATTTTATTCAAGTTTGATTTATGTTGTCTGTTTATTATGCATTATTCCAAACTTTTTAAGTACGATTAGTACTTTGAGATGCGATAGATGTGTTAACAGAGATGTGTCTAAATTTCTTCGTGAACTTATTCATGAATGTAATGGGATAAAGAAAACTGACTATAACGAAACCCGTACATAAAGAATTATTTTCACGCTTCCTTCAGCTTCGCTATTAAACTGCTTATAACGAAGTAACTTAATAATCGTCACCGATTCATTTAATCGTTCTTACTACATACGATTAGATTAAATTGCACGTTTCAATGTTAGTGTTATCATTAAGCATACAATCTTAATAATTAACGAGTTGGAACTCGTCGAAATTCGGCGAACGAAACCGTTTAGAAAGGAACTGTTAGATCGAATATATAATAAACCTTCAAAAATAATTGCAATAAAAAACTCATCTTACATCAGTTGTCTAACTCTTAAAACAAATAATATTTTTAACCTAAAGTTACCAAAATACTATTTCCACAAACTTCAACTGTTCAAATTATTGAAAAATTAAACTGTATTAGAATACGTAATCAAGATGAGTAATTATGATGACGTTATTGATTGAGGCTCTTATATTAGGTATTACGGGATGAAAATTCAGCAAAAAGGTTTTCGGTTTGTTACATCATAGACTATAAAATATAAACCTTACGTCATTTTCACATTCTCAATATTTACATGCACACCACTTAAATCCGTATTCACTATTTAAAAGTATTTTAACGCGCAATAAGTTATTAATGAATCAGAGTTTCCCCCCAGGTTTAAAAAAGGGCAGGGTGCTGTTTGTGGGAAAAGGCACTTTTAGATTCCAAAGGGCATGTTTTGGATTCTTAAGGGCATTTCTTGAAATTTTTAAAGGCATTCTTTTGATTTTTAAAACTACTTTTTAATATTTAATAGGCAGAAAACTATTTTAAAGACAGCAATGAGTCAATTTTTACTATGCAAGTAAATTTTTTTAATAAACAAAGAAAGGAGTAAAGGCACTTTTTTCAGGTGGGGGCAACAAGGGAGTTAATTTTTTTAATGAGGGGCAAGAGGTGCTATTTTGTAAATCTAAGGGCAGGCAGGATGCAGCACCCTCCTGAAACTGTCTGGGGGAAACTCTGAATGAATTCCAAACTTGAAATCACGTTTGTCCGATACAACTTTCCCTGTGAACACCCACACTCTTGATTTGAGGCTCTAATTTCAGTATTCGCGAATAAAAAATTCAGAAATTTGTCTTTTAGACGAATTCGTAGTCAAATATTTAGTTTTAAGATCAAAGAAAATTATCGTTTTGTTTTAAATATGACATCATTTTCACTCACTGAATCATTTCGCCTATCGTCTCAAACTCAGTATCAGTTAAAAATTATTGAAATGTAAAATACTTGTAAGGGAGAATGCGTGTTTTTTTAAGACTGACGTCATTTTAAGTTCAAAAATTTAAAAAAAAATTACTTTTATTTGTAATGTGAAAATGGCATCAATAAGGATATAATCAATAAAAATAAATAAACCCCATTTTTTCTGATTTCTCTGCAACAATTTAAGTAACCTAATTGTCACCATTTTGAAGAAATACCATAAAAAGCTTTTAAAATTAAAATATAAAAATGGAAATAAATTAAAAAATAGCTAGTACGGGCACATCTACAAATGACCAGCTTTCATTGCAAAAAAAAAATATATAATAATAATTATCAAAATCGGTTCAGTAGAAAGCACAGGGCTGATGACTAAAGAAACATTTCTTGAAAATGACTGGAACTTTACTGTATATGTTAAAAACTTTCCACAGAAATGCCAGTAAGTTTCCTGCGAAATAGCAGGAATATTTCTGTTGACAGCAAAACATTACTGACATTTCACAGAAAGCTTACCTTATTTTCTACGGAACGTTTCAGAAGTACTCAAAAGGTGTCTGTTATTTTCCAGAAACACTTCGTATAAGTAATGGGCAATCCAACTGCCCATTATTTTCAAATAACATTTCTGGATTGCTTCTGGATTTAGCTCACTAAGCTAAAATAAATAAAACTGTACAACTGCATGTTATATAGATAGAGTGAAAATGGAAAAAAAAAAAAAATAGAAAACAATAGCGTATATGTGGTTTAACTAATTTTAAATCTTAGACATAAATATATAATTCTTAAATGCAAACCCATTAAAGCATAAATAATATTAAGGCGCATATTTGTTAAAAACAAATTTGTTCTAAAAATAATATAGCATATAAAAAATATTAGCGGAACAAGATAGAATATTATATTTATAGCAACTTACTCTTTTACGATTATGTTTTTCTTTTAATTTATAATCCTTTAAATGGGAGAAAAAAACTTTTTATGTCCAATAAGGATGTTCTATATAATTGATTAATTTCTTTTTTCATTTAAATTAACCAAGCTCACATAGAATCCCTAGTTTTAGACTAAAGATTTAGAATTAATATGTAGTCTTATAAGGGTACCACCAAACATGATGCTCACCAATTTTTATGAATTCAAAGTATATTGTAGAGCTCTTATCCCTACTTATTCTAGTGAAAGTATTTCTTCAAATGGGTCTTAGATTCCCAGAAATTGGGGCCGAAGTTCAGCATACGTTTCAAATACTAATTAGTTTGCAACTTTCAACGAGTATTACGTGGAGTGATCTCAGAGTGTTCACCCGCCAGCCAGAGGAACCGAGTTCGATGCTACCTCCTAACTGTTTATTTTTTTTTTATATTAATTTCATATTTTTGACACTTTACAAATTTTAATCAAAGTTGTGAATTTTTACAGCTTTGAAATTTTGACATTTTCAAAATCGATTTATGTTTTAGATCTTTCACGAAAACTTCTATTTTTTCTGTAATTTTTGAACTAACCTTTCCGTTGACGGAAATACAAATTAATATGTGCAGAAAGTTTGTTTTCATAATACTATTATTATTTACCTTTTTATATTTTAAATACAAGTCTCAAATAATGCAAAATATTTTATTAGAAAAAAAAAATATATATATATATCTTTTTAATATTTGGTTTGTTCAATATATTAAAATATGACAAATGATGAAATACAAAATTGTTTGCTATTACTGACTTTGACATTTGTGTCGTCTAGTTGCAAAACCGGCCATCTCCAAAAAATAAAATTTTGAGAAAAAGCTGATTTTTTACCACACTTAGCCAAATAAAGTTTGGAACCAAAACTCTTCAGTTTTATAGTTATTAGGGCAGTATATTTGAAAACACGAAATAAGGTGGCAGGGGCACATGAAGGGAAGGGGTTATTTAGGTCTTTGTTTTGGATTTGGCCGCCTTTGCAACTTACTTTGGAGTTGGCCGGTTTTGCAACAAACCAGAAATTAATTTTTGCTAAATTTAATTTAACATTGGGTTTTTAGGGGTTGCAAATACACAAAAATGTTTTTTTCAACTTAATGTTATTTAACAAAAAAAAAAAAAAAAAAAAAAAAAAAAAAAAAAAAAAAAAAACTTTAGGAAAGTTATTAACGTAAAACGACCTTTACACAGTTACTGATTGCTAAAATTGACTAACAGTTAAAACTAACTGACTAGCTGTTAAAACTGATTTAAATGTCACTAAACAAATGATTTAAATGACATGATATTATTTTAAATAAAATTATTAAATTTTAAAAACTTAAACAAAAATCATACAATGTACATGTGCATACAAATTCAAACTTTAGTGGTCTCATCGTTTTCGATAGTCTCACAAATTTCGTCAGGATGGTCCATCCATGCGTCTGTTTCTTCATCATCTTTGCTTTCTGCTCTTTAAGCAGCTGATGCCAATATATTTTTGTAAAAAAAAATAACCGCTTGCCAGCATCCCAATTTGGTCCAAAATATTTCGTCAGTAAGTTTTGGACATCCCGAAGTTTTATAGGCTTCACCACGGTATCCGGAGCCACGTCCTCGAGCTTGCTGTTCATAATACTTCTCTTACTCTTGACAATAGACTTTCTGACTTTTACCTCAGATTTGTAGAAGACCTCCACTTGCACCGACAGCTTATTTTTATATTCTGTTATGAAATTTTTTTTCGTAGGAGCAAATTTGAAATGCCACTGTGCAGGTGGTTTGGGGAAGAAATTGCTAGTCTTCTTCCAATCATGGTCGGTCTCTTCCCGACTTGAAAACTGTTCCATATTCAGATAAAATTTCTTCATACTTTGAGGTCTGAATCAGGGACTCGATTTTCTTCAATCTCCTTTCAATTTGAGCTGAAACACGGTCTGGAGGGATAAAAGAATACTGAATCAACGTAGGCAAAAGTTATTAGATTAATAAAATATTATGGCATTATGATAATTAATTAATCAAAATATGCTAATTATGATGTTATTATGTTATCAATTAATTATGTATTATATTATCCCCAGGGTGGATTACCCATAAGGCAACTTAGGCTATGGCCAAGGGGCGTACGTTAGGTAGAGTTCGCAAAATTAAGAACTTTAAAGTTTTTAAATTTAATGAAATAAGAACAATTTAAAATTTTAACGAAAAGTGTTAAATAAAAAATGAATTTGTAATAATTACATTTAAAACATTTTTTCTACTTCTCGATACACCAACACAAAATTCTCTCAGATTTTAAGTGTAACAAAAGCCCATTCATTTCCAATCTACAATACTCAAAATACAAAAATTTATAAAGCAAAATTTAAATGAATTATTAATTAATTAAATAGATTAAAAAATTCTTAAATTTGTCAAAGAAAATTCACTTACAGTTTTATGAAGGGGGGGGGGGAGGGCACGGAAAAGTATTTTGGCCTAGGGCGTCAAAAAATGATAAACCAGCCCTGGTTATCAAAAGGTGTACATTACCTTTGAATTTTGGATTTTCTCCTTTACCACGTCGTAGATCCACTTTGCCGCTTCCTTGGTTGATTAGTAGACACTTCTTCCAGAAACACTTCCATAATCGGAGAAAACACGAAGCTAAATTACTAGAAAATTTGTATGCACCAAGGGAGAGCAGTCACAGGGGAGAGAAAACACGATAACGTTAATCTAATCGGCAAGTGAGAAGTTATTGTGGGGTCGAGCAGAAGCGTCAGCTAGCGGATATGGAGATGGCCGGTTTTGAAACTCACCGGCTGAAGGATTTGGCCGCTTTTGCACCACATCGTGATTTTCAAACGCATATAACACAGGGATTGACAGATTTTTGCATGGTTTATCGTTTCCAGATGATAGAAAGCTTTACTTAGAACTAAAAAAACTGAAAAAACACATTTTCAATTTTTGAGGAGTTGGCCGGTTTTGCAACTAGACGACACATTTAAGTTTAGTAAATATACAATTAATCGAGTGACATATATTGTAGAGATATTCAAAACGGAATATTTATACGAAAAAAATTCCTATAATAGAGCATAACTTCTTACCTAGTACTTGTATTCAAAAGAACATAAAATATATCAATGTTTTTTTTAAATCTATTCTGATATTATTATGAAACGCTATCTAACGATTTCTTTAAAAATATATATCATAAGTTATATGTCATGCGGGATCCGCAGACGATTTTTACATTTCCAGTTGACAATTTTTGCTTTATTATCATTATTTGTTAGAATGAAAAAATATTTTGAAATTGACATCAAAATTATTATTTATAATTTACACAAAAAAATAAATTTTCAGTTAAAATTCAATAAAGTAAATATATATATGATATATTGTTTTTGAACTTTGCTTAAAATATAACTAGTCGGATGTACCAATCCCAAAACTTTCTTCTATCTCATACATGTTAATATATCAAAATTCGCTATCACACTGCCAGAATTAAATGGCAATCTATGCATCTCATGAGGATTCTAAAGATATGAAATTCCGTGCATTAGTTCTTGAGATATGACTATCGCTGAAATCGTGTAAATCCAGCAAAATGCTGCCTAGCAGCGCCGCCTATTTGGTGACTTATACCAAATCATAATCAGCAACAATTTATGTCAACGTCTGACTGAATCTGAAGTTTGGAGAAAATCCGTGCATTAGTTTTTGAGATATGACTATCACTGAAATCGTGTAAATCCAGCAAAATGCTGTCTAGCAGCGCCACCTATTGGGTGATTTATACGAAATCCTAATCAAAAACAATTTATGTCAACGTCTGACTGAATCTGAAGTTTGGAAAAAATCCGTGCATTAGTTTTTGAGATAGAGCCACAGCAAAAATCGCGAAAATTCCTGCATAGCAGCGCCACCTATTGGGTGATTAACACCAAAACCTAATTAACAACAACTTGTGTCAACATACAACTAAATCTGAAGTTAGATGAAAATTCGTCCATTAGTTCTATAGATACAGCTATTGAGGCAATCGTTAAAAAAGCAGCACATAAGCGCCACCTGTTGGGCGATTTACACCAACACATAATCAGTAGCAAGTCATATCAAGGACTAATTGAATCTGAAGTTTGGAGAAAATCCGTCCATTAGTTTTTGAGATAGAGCTACAGCGAAAATCGTGAAAATTCCTGCATAGCAGCGCCACCTACTGGGTGATTAACACCAAAACCTAATTAACAACAACTTGTGTCAACATATAACTAAATCTGAAGTTAGATGAATATTCGTTCATTAGTTCTATAGATACAGCTATTGAGGCAATCGTGAAAAAGGCAACACAGAAGCGCCACCTGTTGGGCGATTTACACCAACACGTAATCAGTAGCAAGTCATAATCAAGGACTAACTGAATCTGAAGTTTGATGAAAATCCGTGCGTTATTTCTCAAGATAGAGCTATTGTGGAAATCGTGTAAATCCTACAAAATTCATCATAACAGCGCCACCTGTTGGGCGATTTACACCAAAACGTAATCAGCATCAATTCATATCAAGGACTAACTAAATCTGAAGTTTGATCAAAATCCGTGCATTAGTTCTTGAGATAGAGCTAGTGCGAAAATCGTAAAAAATGCAGCATAGCAGCGCCATCTGTTGAGCGATTTACACCAAAAACTAATCAGCATCAATCTGTATTAGGGACTAACAGAATATGAATTTTTATTAAATTCCGTGCATTAGTTCTTGAGATAGAGCGCCCACAAAATTTGTGTCACATACACACAGACAGACAGACAGACAGACAGACAGACTCACAGAGTCACAGACAGACATTTTGTAAAAACATGTTTTTTGGAATCTCTGACCCCTAAAACGTGTAAATCCGTCAAAAACCGGAGTTCGAAAATTTTCATGAATCCAATACTTTCTTCTTGTAAAGATAGAAGAAAGTAAAAATATATAAATGTAAATAATAATTTTTAAAAAATCTAGACATAAAATATTTTGGATTTTCGTCAGTAATTATGTTAGTTTACAAGTTAGATAAAATACATATAAATTTTCATGAAAAAAAAATACTAATCGTAATTGTATATTTTTTCCGAAAAAAAAAAAATTCAAAGTTGCAGCAATTCAAAGTGTCAAATATATATCAAATTTAAATCAAATTGTAAAGTGCCAAAATATAAAATTAATTAAAAAAGAAGTCAAGAGGTAGCATCGAACTCGGGCCGTACGAGTGGCGAGCGAGCCTTCTCCGTCCACACCATGAAAAACACGTTTAAAGTTACAAACTAATGGGTATTTGAAACGTATGCTAAACCTCGGCATCCAATTTCTGAAAATATAAGGCCCATTTGAAGAAACCCTTTCACAAGAATAATTAGAGATAAGAACTCTAAAACATACTTTAAATTAATCAAAATCGGTGAGAATCAGGTTTGATGATCCCCTGGTTAATGGAGATCCAAATAATAGGTGTATTTTTTTTTTTTTTACACGGGCTGCTCGTTAAACATTCCACAGACAAGTACGAGGGATAATCTCTTAGCGATGTCACAGAGGTATTGCATTTTCATCTGAATGGTCTAGACTATAGAGACTTGCACGATTATGTCGTCTATTGATTTATTTGCATCCCATATTGATTTTTTTTACATTCATTTAAGAAATTCGTTTTCGACACTTGCGCGAGCAACGGATTATAGCAAAAAAATAATAAAATGGCGGCCGCAGCGTTTTGCTGTTTCGAACTTTTGTTCAGGAACGTTTCAGATAAGAAAACCAGAATTTCACAGGAAAGAGCTAAATTATTCTGAAAACCTGAGAAAAGGCGAAACGTTCCTGGATTTTACATGGAACGTTACCACTTTTTTTTTTACAGTGTATAGTATTAATATAAATTATGCACGTATTATACACGAAACAGTTTCTTCGTAGAGTTCTGCACGTGTTGAAACATTTCATTTTTGTAAACTTCATGGCCGGGCCGGACAAAAATCAATGAAATAAAGCCAGACTCAATTTCTAAAAAAGAAGGCTCTATTTCTTAACCAACTTTATTCTATAATTAAAATTATTTTTAAAGAATGTGTTTTACGCGAAATTTACACTCATGTCCAAAATTATCTTTACATGCATAAAATCACAGATTTCTCAAAAACTGTGAACTATAATTTTATGAATTTGTGTGGAATCATAAATAACATCATAAAACACAAAAACAAATTAAAAAAAAAAAAAAAAAAAATCCCTGCCGGCCCGGCCTACAGGCAGAGGTAGATTTCGAAGTCAAATATACTAATTTCGACGAATTTTTATTTCATTTTTATATAATAGTTGGTTTATAAGAATCATGTTAGGGCGGTATTCAAAAAAATACTTTTCCATGCTCAACAACTCGACATTTTCTGGCATAATTCCAGATTCATTTTTAATATAAAAAAAAATATGAAACTTGCTGACGTGATTTTTGAAGAGATTTATAAGCGACCTGTGTTTTTATTTTTTGTTCAATTAATTAAAACTTGATATATAAACAATTATTTTCTCAGAAGAACAATATTTTTCGTTTCTAACACAATCGCTTCGGGAAATTCCGTTCAAAATGCCCACTTTGACATCATTTTTTGAAATATATTCTGCCTCTATCCAAAAATCGATCATTACAGTACATTATATAGTTTCTGAATAAGCGAATCTACCAATTAAATCCGTTTGAAAGCAAAAATGAATTTAAAAATGAGTCAGAAAATAAGCAGTTTGGATTTGAGTGACAATGATTTTTCCAACACGATCCACTTCGGTAGATTCGGTTCAAAGTGCCCTTTTTAACAGCATTTTAAAAAAATATATTCTGCCTCTATCAAACAATCGACCATTACGGTAGTTTATATAGTTTCTGAGTAAGAAAACGTACCAATTGGAAGCCTTTGAGAGCAAAAATGAATTGTAAAATGAGTCAGAAAATAAGCAGTTTGGATTTGAATAAACCCTTACTAAGATAATTTTTTTTCGTCAACCGCTATGTATTTTTAATTTGTTTTGCTGTAAGAATTGGTCCTATCCAAAATTTGTCTATATAGATGTTGTAGACAAAATTAAGAAGATATATGATAAATTCATGGGAATTTTATATCTTTTGAATTGACGGAGTTAGGGATTTTTTTCTTCTTCAAACCCTCTTTTTGTTTTCGTTTTTAATTTTTTTTTGCGGTACGAATTGGTCCTATCAAAAACTTGTGAATATAAAAGTTCTAGATAATGTTAAGGAGATTTATAATAAAATTAATTGGATTTGATATCTTGAGAATGGACGAAGTTATGATTTTTTTTCTCCCAAAAACCCTATTTTTTGCGCCCCTTGAGCCCATTTTTAACTTTATCAAAAATCTGTGATACATAAATTTTTTACACTATTTTTAGTAGTAATAAAAACTTTAAACTGATTTGATATGTACAAAAATTAAGAAGTTATGGGGGGGGGGGGGGTTCTGTTTTCACAAAACCCCTCCCTATTTCCATCCCCTTGGTCCGATTTTGCCCATTAACGAACTTGACCGAGATTTTATGGCCATTGATTTTATGTATCAGTTTGGAAGAGATTGGTGCAGAATTACGAAAGTTATCGTGTCCAGAAGAAAGTGATATATATATATAGATAGATAGATACATAGATAGATAGATAGATAGATAAGTTTTTTACTGAGGGTGGTTTTGGGTTCTAGGGGTCATGATCGGTGTAGATCTGTAAAAATTTTTCAGAAATTCCAACATAGGAACGATCCCAATAGGTAGTATTTCATACGAAATCTACCTAAAATTACAATAACTGCATATTATATAAAGCTGTTGTATGAAACATTAAAAAAGTGCAATAATATGTACAGTCGTGGAAAAAAAAGTAAACACCCCCGACTAACTAACTCCTCAACAAATTATCATAAAAGAAAGTGACTGGTACCGAACGATTGGAAATAAAGTCTACTTTTAAATGATGTCTATAAAATTTGTTTAGGTGGCCATCTACATGTTAAAACGAACCTAAACTTCATTTTTTTCCAATAGCAATACCCAATTTTAACAAGATATTTCAAATGTTCGGTTCAAACTATGCCTGGACACCCAATTTCAAGTCATTTGAATGAAAAGTTCTTGAATTATAAACATTCAAAATTGAGTGCTTCGAATGTTAAATTACATTTCCATATTTTTATTAATATCTCCTGAACTTATACTTCTAATGTGCTATTTTTTTTTTTTTTTTTTTTTTTTTTTTTTTGTGTGTGTGTGTAGCAATAATACTAATATACCCAAACATAAATACGTTGAATTTGCAATTTTTAAATTTTTATTATATGAATTATGAAAATAATATCCGAAAAAATTATGAATTGCAATCCACAATTTTTTTGATGGATTTAGATTTATTGAGTCCTATGGAAATCCAAAATTACACATTTTTCTTCCAAGAAGTTTTCAAATGATGCTTAAAAAACGGCAAAATGATGGTTTAAGGGACCGTCTAGGATAGAAGTGACTCGATATTTTGAAATTTCTTATGCTATCCTATCCTGTAATCTAGCAGTCTTCAATGACTGCTTGAGTGGGGCTTAAGATGCCTTGATCAAGAAGGGGGCTCTCTCGGTCAACAATGGAGTACCGAACTTCCATTGGGATACAGCCCCTAAAATACGCTCGTTTTAAAATAGTTAATTTCTCGAAAACGTATCGTACGAATTGCATAAAAATTTGCTTTTAGGTTCATTGAAGGATGCAGAGTTCATTTATGCTGTCAGAATTGTGTACTGCTATTGAAAAAAGACAAAGTTATGGTTCGTTTTAATATGTAGATGCTCCCCTAAGCAAATTTTATATACATCATTTAAAAGTAGACTTTATTACCAATCGTGTGGTACCAGTAACATTCTTCTACGATAACTTTTTGCAGAGTTAGTAAGGGGTGTTTCCTTTTTGTACAAGCAGTGTTTAGAAAAAAAAAGAATAACTGTAAAGATAAATTTGGACATGAGTGTACATTTATATCCGCAAACAACGAAATACCAAATAACAACATTGTTGATTACTTAGAAAAATGCATTCAAATGAAGACATTAAAAATTTTAACGCAGAATTCATATGAGGACTTATTACTTTTGAATTTCACTTTTTCCGAACAGTATTACATTTCACTTAATGGCAGAATTCTGCAAATAAATAACCCAGATGGGATGAAGACAAATGATATTCTTCAGAAACAGTAGCATTCAAAAGAAAGCACGGATTAAAATGGGATTTTTTTTAAGCGAAGATCTATGAAAAAGATGTAGATTTTTAAAATTATTTCATTGTGATTGAATAAACCTAAATAAATTTCTAAAGATTCCGTTAAACAAGCCTAAATATATTATCACTTATTTTCCCAAAAAAGAAAAAAATAATACTCGCCCAACACGACCCGAAAAGAATGAGTACCGGGCACGTCCCGAGTCTGAAGAAAAAATAAATAAGCCCGAGCTCCTGCAAGTGTAATTACTAATTGGCCCCGGTATGCTATTTCTTTCTTCCAGCTAATAAAGTGTCTTCTCTAAAAAATAACGTTGCGTTGTATAAGCCAGTCGCAAAACAAAGCAGATGTAACTTAAATACTCTACTTACTTTTAAAACTTATAAGCATCGTACATTTTCGAAGACCGTCGTATTGGGGGAGGGGGGGAGAGAACTTTTTAATGCAATTTGTTTGAAAACTGCATCTCCATTTATTTTTGAGATATTAATTCTTTTGTAGTTTTTAGCGACATTTGTTTCATTTTGGCAACTCAAGTACTCCATTTCTGTAGAAAGTAAAGGAAAAATAGTTGGAAAATTGTATTTATATCTTTTTGTTGCCATTTTCCCATAACTACTGAGGGGGGGTGGGGGATGTAATTAAAATACGTGCTATTTTGAAAAAATATAAATGAATGATTTCTTATAAAACAGGATAGGAAGCTATTATAAACTATATTTAATGTAATTATCTATATTACAAACAATTGAAGGCATATGAATCATTAGATAGCGGTGTTTTTTTTTTTTTTTTGGTGTGTGTGTGTGTGTGTATTATTCAGCTATAAAGACGTCATATGAATATGAGGAATTCTTCAGAAGATGCGAATGACGTCATTTTATATAAAATAAAAGCGTGTGTTTTAAGTCTTAAAATTGAAATATGTTTTATATTATCTTTATTTACATAAATATATGTTTATTTTTGATCGGGAGCGACACTCAATTCTGAAAAAGCAGAATTCCTGTTTTCTAGTTTTTTTGGTTTTTTTTCTCTTTCCCTAAAACCGCAAAAACTGTTTAAATGATTCCCCAGTCCAAGCTCAAACCTCAACGATGATCAGAAAAAAAAAAAAAAAATAAATAAACAATTGCAGAATTATAGAGCCATTGCCCGATAGTCATTACGATCCAATTTCTCTTTGGATTAATCACCCAGTTTTGCAATGGCTGTTTTCAGCTTCTCGATGAAACAATCGAATTTATAATACAGTAGAACCTCTTTTATCCGAAACTCTTTTAACCGAAATCCATTTTTAAAGTTTTTTCTCTACTATTACATTCCTTGTGTGCAAATCCATTTTGAATTTTTTCTTCTTTTAAAACTAACATATTCCATGTGTGTAAGCGGTCCTTTCCGAACTACGAGCACATATAAATATTTTCCATCCCCTTTCTTAGAGTTCCTTTGCATTTAACTCGGGCTCCCGTAAGCTGAGGAGTGTGACGAAGAAAAAATAAGCAATTCTGAAGCTTTTGCAGAAAGTTTGACATGGCTGGAGCAGCAGAAAGACTGCGATACTGGTGAACTAATGATATTAAAAAATTCCATGACAGCTTTAAAGCAAAGGCAATCAAAACTGCGACAAACAAAATATTTTTTCAAACCCTTGTGATATATGTAAAATTTTTTATTAAGCAATTGTTACCCAAATAAGAAATATTGCACATATTTCTTCTTATCTTAAAATTGAAGCATTCTCGATTATCCGAAATTTTCAATTTTCCGAAAGATGGTGGGTTCCAATTACTTCGGATAATCGAGGTTCTACTGTATTTCGATTCTAAAATTTGGGAGCGAATCGATGACTGTCTCGAATATCATTTTCTACGATGGCGATTGTTCTCGATTTTAGAATGATCGACCATCGTCCTTCACTATAACATATATACGAAAAAGAAAGTGCATGCTTAAATTTAAACTTCCAATAAATACCAGTTTAATTCCCTCGAAAAGTATTACATTTATCTCAAAGTCGAATGTGCTAGCGGAAATTTCAAACTATTAAAAGTACAAACTTTAAGAATTCGAAAGTAAAAGAGAGCACGCAATCTGGATCTAATATTTAATTCCGAAATTCAATCGGAAGGAACAGGGCTGCTTCAACAATCCGAAAACTTTTAAGGGAAAGTTATACACATTTGGGTGCACAGGAGAACTGAAACTGATATACACTTCCTTCACAGGGAATCATTTCTTAAAGTTTTGATTCGAAATGATTCGAAGTTCTCAAATGCTTCACGAATATCGGATAATCTTATGCAATTACGCTAATGACAGAACAACTTCGCTTTCGAAAACTTATTAAGAAGTAAAAATTATGCAAAATTAACACGGCAAACATTTTTATCTTATATTAAATGATAAATGCAAGTTGAATTAAAATAAGGCAAGCATAAGCGAATAGAAGAGTTTGAAACGGGTCGTTGTAAAAGAGCTTTGAACCGATTTCATGCACACTATCTCTTTCTCTGGCAGCATCGTGACGGAATTGTTACCCAAATGTGAAAGCGTCGTGACTCAAATGCAATTCACATTTTCGTCACATGACGTAAAAACGAATTACTATGAAGTCGAAATTAAGAATAAGTAAATGATCTTTAAGTAAATGTTTCAAATACGGATTTAAAAATGCCGTGGGATGGAAATTTTATAATAATGCTAAAAAGTGAAAAAGAACAAAATCCTTTCGGAAAAAGTAATCTCATCGTCAGATGTTAAAAAATACTGTACTGCTACCCAAAACAGGGAAACCCAAAACTACCAAACAGGTCGCAGTTAGACAGATCTTGCCCCTACCCTCGTAGTTCAAGTCTGAAGTTTAATGTTTGAAGAAGAAGAGATTATAGGGTTTTCGAAACGCGCTGCGTTTTCTTCATATTTTAGGGTGTATCTCAGACGATTCATTCCATGAGTAAATTGTTTTTTCTATATTTAATACTTGTTATATTAAATTTTATGTGCACTGGACGAAAATTAATATTTTACTGAAACATCTACCAATAGAATCGTCCCTTCTTCCTTCCGACATCTTTTAATCATTCTTAATATTATAATTTCGCAAAATGTTTGTATTGAATCCATAAAACCCTATTTTTAGATTTTCTTTTCATTCAGCGTTTGTTTAAAAACTGTTAAAGATTAAACTATTAAATTTCGTTACTTCCAAAAGTTTTCTTTGACATTTTAAGATATTTCGAGAGAAATTCATTTTACGCCGCTTAATTCAATCATTTTCATATTTCAAAAGAAATTTTTAATAAATATTTTTCCTCTTTCAGAAGTTCGATAAATCAGTTTGTGACGTTTTTTAATTTGTGACGAAATAGTCAGTTGTCTGACAAAAACTTTGATTTAATAATTCCTTTTTTAATTTCACGAATTTTGCCTTCCCTGCTCCACCCCCTCTCTTCCCTTTCTTTTTGAAACAGTAGTACTTTTCTGAAAAAATTAACTTTATTCTCTTTCGATTGAATATATTTTAATATGCAGTTTGAAGTTTTCAAAAACAGTTTTTTTTTCTTTACACGACTTTTTTCTCTTGAATTAATTCAAATAAATTCTGGTTGAAAAAAAAATAAATTGTAGTATTTAAGGAAATAAGATTCTGATTTTTAAATGCCTTAGTACCTAATGACTAAAATTTAAATGACTCACTTTTATTAATTTATAGAATAATTTTTCTTTATAAATTATTTTTTGGCTTAAAAAAAGAATAGAAAATAGTTAAACAAGGAAAAAAATCCATTATCCGCACATTATATTTTGTAAAAAAAAAAAAAAGACTTTGAATGTATCAAGTATGTGGAATGAGCGAACTTGGAGGGGGGGGGGGGGTGTTAGAATAAAACAAAACTGTTTTGTTTAGAATTAGTGTTTGAAAGATAAGAGACGAAAAAAAATTGCTTCAATAAACTTTTATTTAGATTTTGGGCTAGTATTTATGTTTCGTGTCATGGTGCTTAGCCAAAAAAGTAACATGTAGCGCGCGCCACCCGTTTCAAAAATAGACTCTACCGGCAATCACGTGATCAGCTTGCGTGAGCTTTGCCGAATAAGAAATGCTGTTAGTTCGTTAGAGTTCTGCTCTGTTCTGTTTTGAGTTGTGCTAACATATAAAAGTTATAATAGCGCCAGTTATTATTTTGTGTGTATGTGTTATGTGCCGTTCTATTTGTGATGTGCCGTCTTACCAAAACTAAATAAAAATATTTTAAAAAGTTATGCCCCGAAAAGTTGATATTTTGAAATTATGTGAAATTTCCGTGTGAAGTTAATTTGAGCTAGCCCGACAATTGGCTACTCAACGCCTGGCCCGAAACCGAATGAAAATGTTCGCAATATGATTTCTTCATTCTAAAAAAAGCGTGACATATTTTTAATCATAAAGTGTTGTTTTCAAGGAGCATGCAGAGAGAAAAAAAAATCGCACGACCGGTCGTCTGCGTGAGAAATATGTTCTGAAGTGTTTCTACAGATTAATTGTGCTTCGTTACCTTTGCCATTTTCGTACATCGTCGTTTCACCATATAATGTGTGTGTTCTTATTTTTTCAAGTTGTAAAGTTCTACAAATTACTCCGTTAATATCCTAAGAAAATTCTAGGATATGTGTGTTTATTCTACAAAATATTTTCAACAAGTAAGCGATTTTTAAATAGAATGGATCCATAATATTTTTATTAAAAAGAATGCAGTCTTCGTAACATTCTTGATATTCTAAAAATTCTTAATATTTTTGACATTATTAATTTGAATTCATTTTATTATCTTCCATTCATTTATGTATTGTATATTTCCCCTTTACACCTCCCTCACCCATTATTCTGCAGTTTACTTCTAATTATGTTCATGTATGTTTAATTTTTATTAACGGCTTTGGCTGAACTTGGGAAAGTTAAGTAACTGAAAGATAAAGCGCAAGAGAAGAAGAAAGAGATATATTCTTTTTAGAAAGGAAAGGAAGTTTTTATTCAATTTATAATTATGAAAGGAGAAATTAAATTTTAAAAAAGAAGATAAATAATTATATGTGATGATATGTTATATTCAACATCACACGCATCAAAGGGATTATTACATATGACATTGTCTTTAAAATCACGTCATTACAGACATCCCTCGACTTACGTAAGTAATGCGTTCCGTAAATTTTCGCCTAACTTGGTCGAATTTGTAAATTGCTTAGGTAAAATTTCGTAAGAAACTGCAATATATATTACATACATATAATATATACATTATTTACACAGTATTATTTTATAAATAAAGCAGCATTCTTGGATATAAACTAGAAAAGTATGAAAAAATATAAAATCAAACTGAAATAACACTTTTGAAATAAAAAAATATCTTGTGGAATAAATTTAACAGAGACTAATTAATTTGTAGCAATTTGGAATCTACATCAAACAGACATGTGAAGCTACAAGAAAAAATACACTCGTTCTTCTTCATCGAAACTTTACAATTTCGTTAGGGTTTGAATTCAGCTAACAAATTTGTAACGGTTAAACACTTTTTCTTCTTTTTTTGCCTTATTTTAATCAGATTTGTGTTTGTTTTGTTAAAGATTTGATTGTATATCCCAATAAAATATAACTCTATTTAATATATAAAACTATATTATGGTTGACGAGACACTGAAGGGAAAAAACTAGGCCTCGAGGTTAATAACGAAAAAACAAAATACATGAAAATGGACCGAATGAAATCGCAGGCAACAGCAACATCAACAATAAATAATGAATTACAAATTAATGAAGTAACAGAATTTAAATATTTAGGATCTATGATCACCTGTGATAACAGGGTAGAAGCAGAGATTAAAACTCGACTTGCAGCAGGAAATAGATGCTATTTTTCTCTTCGAAACATTCTAAAATCATCTCCAATGTCCCGAACATCCAAACTTAAAATTTATAACCCTGTTATAAAACCAATAGTAATTTAGGGTAGTGAGACCTGGACCACTACACAAAAAGATGAAAAGCTACTTATCACTTGGGAAAGGAAGATCCTAAGACAAATTTTTGGACCTATTAAAGAAGACAATACAAGGCGTATAAGGACAAATAGGGAGATAGAACAGTTATATAATGAAAAAGATAATAAATACTATAAAAATAAGAAGAATGCAATGGTTAGGCCATCTAATCAGAATGAGGGATGAGCGAAGCACAAAGAAAATTTATAGTGGTAATTTAATTGGGAAAAGAAGTATTGGTAGATCCAGGAAGAGATGCATAGAAGAGGCAGAGAAAGATCTTGCACAAAACTAAATTATAAATTATAAAATAAAGGCCAGAGATCGGAAGGTCTGGAGAGTAGAGCTGGGCGATATCAGAATTTTAATATCGTAATATATCGCTGACCAAATATCGATATATCGATATATTTTAATTTATATGTCACTCCATTATAGGTTCGTAAATGTAACTGTCCTCTGTGTAAAATACTACAAGCACACACACATACTGATTATCTAGATTATCTAGATAGTTGATTATCTAGAAAAAACAAAAATTCAATATCTTAATTTAACATATTAAAAGGATACATAAATTTAAATTTTTATATTATTGCTTTAAAAAATGCGAATCTTTTCCTTGCAGATCTGATCTAAAATGCGTATTATTGAAAACTTTTGGAAAATTAAACATTATAAATTATTCAAATGAAACAAGAAAATGTACATAAGACAATAATAAGACAATAGATATGTTAAATGAAAATAATTTAATTACCTATAATTTTTTTTTTTTTATTACAATGGAAAAAATTTGCATTTTTGGGCAGTAAGGAACATCTTTTTTTAGTTAGTACATTCCCCCCTGTATTGAAAACTCTCTCGCACGTGGCACACTCTATCCTTGAACAGCCAAGTAACTGTTCGCCCATATTCTGGTATGTCCGCGGAACCTGCACAAAACCACAAATATCACGCAAGTGTCGATATCGGCACGGTATTTGCAAAAGTAACGAACTTTTGCACCGATGTTCGGTAGATCAGAAATTTCATAATTTCCGAAACTCCGGAAGTATGATGAAATACCGTTTGACACGATATATCGGAAGGATTGAATTCTCAATAACGTTACCGCGGTCTTAAAGAAATATCGATATATAACGGTATTACGGATATATCGTCCAGACCTACCGAGAGGTATATTGAGGGAGGTCAAAATCCTACATGGATTGTAGTACCATTGTGTATGTATGCATATTATGGTTGTGGTTTTTATCTGCATTTTTATAAAACAACTATCAAAAGTATGCAATTGCTTATAAAACGCGTTAGTATGTTCGTAAATGTAATTTTCTATATTTATTACGTAAGTGCGAATTTACGTCAGTCGAGGGATGCCAGTATTGAGGTTTGGAATTTTGGAATAGTTTTATACGCTCGAAATACATTTTAGGACTGGTTAATTTAATTTTGGAATAACACGCAATCTCTAAAATTCTCAGCATCTTATTCATTTGAATATATATTTTTTAATTTTCCTGTTCGCCACCTTCCTCCCTATTTCCAAGTCGTTTTCTGCATTCTCTCCGTGTCCAGAGCATCTTCTCTGAATAATACAGGCGAGAATCTTCTCTATTTAACGACGTTTTCCTAAAACTGGAGCATTCCAAGACGGTATTGATCAGTAAGAGCTTTCGCCCCACCCCCCTTTTCACAGAAATGTTAGAAAAGGGGGACGGATTTTGGCGCCAGCTGATGTTTCGTTTTTATTTTCTCAGCCAGGATTTACCAGAAGGCTGTCTGTCACCCAAAACAGTGTTTTCTACAGAATCTTCCTTTGTTTCTAGGATGTGGTTAAGTTTCGATTTTTCCGCTAAGTACAAGAAAAAAATGTTCCCTTTCTTGTTAAACTCTGTTTCAGAGGTTCTATGAATTCTCTAAACAGCAAAAGTCCGCGATGAGTAGCTTTGAATAAACATCATTCGCATAAATGAAAATTTACCTTCAAATTATACCTTTCCAAAAAGATAGTAAATATTTTATTTATGTTGGCACGACGATACGAAAATTTCGTGACAGAATTAAAGAACAGGAAGCAGATCTCAGATTAAATGAACCTATACACGGCATTATCAAGGTCAGCTCAAACTCAACCTATAAAAGTCGATTTTAATAAATGAAAAATTATCTTTCGTGCAAATAATAATAGTACAAAGTCTAAAGTCCGGAATCCTCGGGACTTCACTAAGTCCGAACTTTGGATTTTTCCGAATTTTGGGTCATCATAAATATTGCTTTTCTAATAAAAAGAAAAATAAATTTTACTATTTAACAATACAAAATATGACGTTCATATATTAAAAATTGCATATAAAAGCTAAATTAATACTAAATTAAACAACCATTTTCATTAAATAAATCGAAACAAAATAAAAAGTTAAACAAAAACATTTATTTAAGGGAACAACTTGTAACTTACGTAACTATTGAACATTTCAGCTAATGTGTGCTGTTTTATTAACTTAATATTCTCATTAACCGTTTGAGGGGCAAGGAATCACACCGGAATCTTAAAAAAATTTTATTGCAACATAAGGAAAAGCAATTTTGCAACTTTTTTCCACCAAAGTTGGAAAAGTAAAATTTAATAAAATTTTTCTGGTGTCTTCATTAATCGTAGGTGGGATAAAATGTATCCCACCGCCCCTCAAGGGGTTAAGGAGTTTTTCTTTCATACTGTACATAGACATGAGTTTTGATTCAGTAATAAAGCTTCTTTACTCTACACCCTTTTTGTTTGTTTGTATGTTTCAACAATTTCGCTTTTTCCCTACTTTCTTGAATATTGCCGCTGGAAAGTCCGAACTTTGGACAATTCCGAACTTTGGGTGTCCGAACTTTAGACTTTGTACTGTACTAGGAAGCCATCATAGGAGAATCAATTGAAATAATGCCATACGATATCCATGGTGTATGGCGATATTGGCTGCATAAGAGATGAGAGCTCATTTTGTTGAGAATTTGAATCACTTTATCTGGCATCTCATCTGACGTACGACATTAAAATTTAAATCACAATGTTTTCTTCTGGGCAATTCTCGAATAAGCGCAAAGAAAATAATAGCAATATTTAAATCCTACTGATGACGGCCTTGTCATGGTTGAAAACATTCTAGGTTTTTCGGATGTATTTTGAGATATTTTAAATTTGTATTTTAAATATCTTTACATTATATTTATTCACCTAAAAGTAATTTGCTCTATGCATATTTTAATCATTCGCATAGTTAAGGGGGAAAAAATATAACTTACAAGGGAACCACTTTAGGTGTTGCTCGCACCTAGTATTGAAACCTGGTGCATTTTAAAGTTCTATATTAGGAAGTTTGGGAATCGATAAATTTTTTTTGTTAAAATGATATTTTTAGGGTTTCGTTCATCTGACGAAACCCTATTCGTCTCACTCCTTTGTCTGTCTGTCTGTCCGTCACAGAGCCGTTCTCAGAAACTATACATGTTAGAGACTTGAAATTTTGGGTACTTATAGCTGAACACCTCACATCAAACAACAAATCATAAAATTTTGAAAAAGTTGGTAATTAACCGAATTACGGGCTAATTAACTTTTAAAATTAACCAATCCACCTTTTTAACGCAGGTTCAAACGGACTTTCTCGAAATCATCCGTGTTTCTCCTAAGGGTTGCCAGTAAAATCAGCCGAATGCACGGTTACCACGGAGGAAATTAAGCCGAAAAATGAAGTGGAGATTTTAAAGCGAAATTGCATATCAGAAAATATTGGTCCGAGAAATTTGTAAATGGAATAGACAGACGCAGAAAAAAATCTACTTTCATTTGGTATAAAGTTCACATTTCTGTGATGTGTATAAGTTAAAATATCCACTAAAAATCGATCGATAAAAATTTAATTTCTTTAATTGGAAAGACAAGGAAATAAAAAGATTTCAATTCGGCGGGAAAGCAGGTAGACATGACGACGCTGCGGTTTTTCATAATAGCATATTTTAATACGAAATTTTAACTTTTTAAATATTAATTTTTTTGATTAAATTTTTTGGCCTCCCGATATCAAATTTCTCGCTGATTTTATTGATACCTCTTTCTAAGTCCTATCTTAATTACAAGCTGAAATATTAATTATTATTTAATTAATCGGTTTAACTCGCAGAAGAATTAATGTCGGTAACTCCCACATGTGTATTTTAAACAATTCTTTCTAAGTGAGCCCCTAATTATGTTGGAGACATGAAATTTTGAGTACTTATAGCTGAACACCTCACTCATACGACAAATCATAAAATTTTCAAAAAGTCGTACATTTAACCCTTTGGGCTCCCACATGTGTATTTTAAACAATTCTTTCTAAGTGAGCCCCTAATTATGTTGGAGGCGTGAAATTCTGCATACTTATAGCTGGACACCTCACATCAAACAACAAGTGAAAAAATTTTGGAAAAAGTCGTACATTTAACCCTTTGGGTTCCCGCATGTGTATTTTAAACAATTATTTCTAAGTGAGCTTCTAATTAAGTTGGAAGCGTGAAATGTTGCATTCTTATAGCTGAACACCTCATATCATACGACAAATCATAAAATTTTGAAAAAGTCGTATATTTAACCCTTTGGGTTCCCGCATGTGTATTTTAAACAATTATTTCTAAGTGAGCTTCTAATTAAGTTGGAAGCGTGAAATGTTGCATTCTTATAGCTGAACACCTCATATCAAACGACAAATCATAAAATTTTGAAAATGTCGTACGTTTAACCCTTTGGGCTCCCACTTGTGTATTTTAAACAATTCTTTCTAAGTGAGCTCCTATTTAGGTTGGAGACGTGAAATTTTGCATACTTATAGCTCAACATCCCAGATTACACGTCAAATAATAAGTTTTGAGAAAGTTTTATGTTTAACCCTTTCAACTCCAGCTCGTTTATTTTAAGCAATTCTTTCTAACTTAGCCCCTAATTAAATTGGAGATTTTAAATTTTGCATACTTATAAGCAGAACACCTGAGGCCAAGCGACAAATCATAAAATCTTGAAAAAGTTTAACGTTTAACCCTTTGAGCTACCACATATGTATTTGAAGCAATTCTTTCTAAGAGAGCCCCTAATTAAGTTGGAGACATGAAATTTTGCATACGTATAGCTGAATACCTCAGACCACACGACAAATCATAAAATCTTCAAAAGTCTTATATTATTTACCTCTCCGGGCTCTAACTTGTGTATTTTAAGTAATTTTTCTAACCTCCGCCCTTTTAAACCAGGGGAGAAATTTTCCAACTTTTGCCGACACCCCTTTGACCCTTTTTTCATATTATGCACCATAGCCTTACATATTTTAGTTCTATTTTTTACCACCAGGTGCGCCTACTGATCTCAGGTGCTATGTGCCCAATCCCCTCGACTAATATATCTACGGATAATATGTAAAGCGGGTTTTCGTTCGGATAGATGTTTGTTTAGAATCGAGTGCGCCCCCTGGTTGCGAAATGTGGAACTAACAGATTTTTCAAAAAGATAAAGTGTTTTAAAAGGAATATTAAACGAAACCCTCTGTGCGATCTGTGATCACACTTACCCACTTGTTTGATTTTACAGCCGATTAACTTTCTGAAAATGCAATTTTCGAGACCACTTTTCGGGCTGTTAAAGTGAAAGTTAAAAAAAAAAAAAATAGTTAAAAATATAAATTAGTCAATAATAACTATAAAATGTTGAAAAAAGTTTTAAAATTCCTTCAAGAACCTACGAATTTGATTTAAAAAAAAAAAAAAATACAATATTATATTTACATATTTGGCGGGGAAAGATTGGCATCTTTTTCGTCCCGTACAGTTTTCCGGCAACCCTAGCTCAGTATTTTCGCTACGCACCTTGTTGTAATGGTTTGGACTAGAGATGTGTCATTTGTTGAGGAACGACTCCAAAGGAACGATTCCGGCAGTGAAACTAAAGGAACGATTCCATTCTGTAAAAAGGATTCGGTCCTTTTCGGAACGATTCCGAAAAGGAACGGTTCCTCAGATTCGGTCCTTTTGGAACGGTTCCTTGGATTCGGTCCTTTTTGGAACGGTTCCTCGGATTCGGTCCTTTTTGGAACGGTTCCTCGGATTCGGTCCTTTTTGGAACGGTTCCCCGGAATCGGTCCAAAATGTACCGACTCCGAAAAGGACCGATTCCTCGGAGTCGGTCCATTTCGGAATCGTTCCAAAAAGGACCGAATCCGAGGATCCGTTCCAAAAAGGACCGAATCCGAGGAACCGTTCCAAAAAGGACCGAATCCGAGGAACCGTTCCAAAAAGGACCGAATCCGAGGAACCGTTCCGAAAAGGAACGATTCCTTGGGAATCTGTTCTTTTCTTTTAGACTGGCCAGTTTTAATAAATTAAAATACGCTATTTTATTTCAAAATAACAGATTTTGATTCTATTAAAGCTGACTTTATTGCCAAAATATCCTTCTAATGTGTGTGCCCCCCCCCCCCCCTCCTCAAAAAAAAAGAAAAAGAAAGAAAGAAAGAAAAAAGAAATTGAAGGGCGGGGCGGAGTAGGGCGTTTAATAAACATTTCTATTTCATCTTCTTGTGCTAAATTAATCTGAAAGAAATAATTAAAAAAAATATTTTATACGAATTGGATTTTTTACACCTGAGTGAAAAAGTGCCCGAGATGGGATTCGAACCCAGAAACTTTACGTGCTTTACCGTTTGAGTACCTGGATCCCGAGGGTAATGGAACACCATGTGTACTTTAATACACTAATACATTTTCTAATTGGTAAATGTATCATACGAAATGAATTTTTTCTAAATGAATTCTTAAGGCTGTTCTCAAATCCAAAAGGATAAATTTGTGACAAAAGTTTTAATTTATTTTTATTCGGAAATGCATGAAACGAGCAGGTGTTGTTGTTCAGAAACTATGTAATCGAGCTGCTTTTTCCGTTTTTTTTTTGCAAACGCAATAGGCCTTTCAGAAAATAGTGTCAAAGTGGGCGTTTTGAACCGAATTTCCGCGCGAAAGAGGCATAATTTCTCAAAAAAAGGTGAAAAACATGTTTGTCACGTGATCAAAATCGATTGTAACTCAATAGGTAATTTACTGATCAAAAGATGGAAAACACAGTTCAAATTCCAAATCGCTTCCATGGTCAAACATTCCAATTTTATATCTTTCCGTTAAAAATGAATTTGTAAATGTGTCAAAACGTTTTACGCTTGTTGAGCAGGTCACTTAAGAACAGCCTTAAGAAAAACAAAGAAAATGCTTGTTTAATTACTAGTGAAAAATATTTTTTAAATCTGACTAGAAACAGTTTTGAATAATGTAAGAAATATATCACTAGGCCATAAAAATTGCATTTTAATAGGATAATAATAACTGATTTTCAATTATTTTAATAATTGTAGAGTTACGCACTTTCATGCATATTTCACTATTTCATGTTTTTTCCTCAAACATAATTTCAATTTGAGAATCCTCTTAGTCAAAATAAATGTATGACCAGCTACGAGCGCTCGAGTACCACTTTATTTCCAAGGTTTGGCGTCTTGTTTTTCTCTCCTGAAGAAGATGATTTAAAAAATCTCGAAACTCCCTAAGTTTGTTGTTTTAATCAACTTACATTGAGGTTTATTACATAGAGTAAAATCTGTTAGAACAAGGAATTTTTGTAAAACGTTTCTTTCTTAAGATAATGAATATTTCAAAAAGCATAATGTCTAATAATAATAATAAGATAACAGTAACAGTGCTGGGTGGGATTGAAATAATTTAACCGCGGTTCGCTCTCTTAATGGTCGTTTTGAGTATAAAAACGGGAAAGAAAAATCACGTGCTACATATAGATTATCGGACTTTCTCCAACACTGCGACATATATATATATATATATATATATATATATATATAAAGCTGCATATTTTATGCTTGTTTCGGTTTAATAGATTTATGTTAACCCTCCGCCTACCAGAGGGGTTCAATGGCCCCGACAGGTACATTTATAATGATATTTCTAATTTATTTTAAAAACTGAAATTTCTGTAAATATGGGTTTTTTCTGGGATGTTCTATTCTTTTAAGTAGAACATTCCAGAAAAAGTCACATATTTACAAAATTTTCATTTTTTAAAATGTGAAAAATCAATTTGAATGTATCTATCGGGTCTGTTGCACCGGTCTGGTATGCGGAAGGTTAATATTGCATTTAAAAAGTTTTACAATATACGAATTTAATTATTGGTTTCCAAAGAATGCACGTTGTGATTTTGTACAGTTTTTTCAATTGTTATTTTACTTCTATTTCTTGCTAAATAATTAGAATTTAAATAACTGTGACTTTGTTTTAATTCAACGTAAAATAAAAGTAAAAAAAAAATCGTTTATCGTAATAATTTCTTATAATAATTCAGATTTCTTGATCGTTATTGATACTCGTAAATCCCGAAATCAATGCCACGATTAATGCCTGTTACTGTGGTGATGGATAATACATATCTGAGTTTAATTTCGATCAAATCAAGGCTCCCTTCATGCTAAACTAAATTTAATGTTTCAAGCCTAATACCAAATTTCCGTTTTTATTGAGGTAAAACTTACTGCGAATACGATACTAAATTTTATGTATTTTCCTTTCTTATTGTTATTCTTTTCACTTAGAAGATTTATTTATTTATTTTCTTTTTTTTCTTAAATTACATAAAGTTTTCTGAAAAGTTCGAATTTAACAAAATGTTTTATCTATTTTAAATAGTTTTGACAATAAAAAGCTTAACTCCGAATAAAAAATAGTCAAATTCTCAAAAAATTAAGGTTGGTATTATCTATAACACGTTTACAACAGATATCTTTCATTCAACGGCCGAAACATCGTCAAAAGGATAGTTCTTTATATAGTACTACACTCTGTAATAATAATGGACATACTTTTAATTTGTTTAATTTAATTAAACCAATAAACCGCTTTTCAGTTAAAATGTTAGCAAATTTCAAATTTAAAGAAATAGAACTTTGAAGTTTAGTCAATCACTATATCTTTTGGCGGAGATAATATGTACTATATATGAATAAAATCATATATATATATATATATATATATTATAATATTAATATATATAATATTATCTTATAAATATCACTAGCCATAGCCATGCTGCTAATGAATCTGTTTACAAATCATCTGAAGGAACTTCTACCCTTTCGTGTAACACAAGTGTTCCATGACTTCATGAGTTATGAAGCTCCAAAGATCCCAATCCATACAAACATATTAGCATCGCAATTCACTCACACCGAACTGAGGTTCTGTATGATATAAGTGGAGAGAGGGTGACGGCGGATGAGGATGTGAAATTAGAGAAATTCCTGTAGGTTCGCGTGAAATTGGAGATTCAAAAAGAGTTGTAAGTTTATTGAAATTCTACGTAGTTAACAGCAGTTCACAAATAGCGATGTTAGGGTAAAAAACAAGACATACATCAGTCACTCAGGAAAGACAGTGTGCAAAAACGTGCTTTACTTTTTAACTCTTTCCAATAAAGTTAGTGTTTATGAATGCGGTTTGTCTGTCCGTCAGACCGTCTGTTCACGCTCTAAGGCAAGTCACACACTAAGGCGACACATAAGACATGTCGCTTGAATTCGCTAGAAAAACTGGTTTAAAACAAGTTTGCAACAACTTCGTTCTTTGTTTCGACCGGTTTTTGCACTTCATGTTGCGCTTTGTGTCGTTCTGTGGTCTCAGTGTGTGATATACCTAACTACCGTAAATATACTCGGATTCCCATGCAATTGATATATGTTAATGATGTTTACCATGGGATGTTTGGTATTCAATATGAAGAGTGTAGCATTAATAGTTTATTTACAGGGACACAGGGGCGTAGCTACCGTGGAGCAGTTGGAGCAGACTGCTCCAGGCGCACGAATCCTAAGGGCGCAAAATTAGAAAAAGAGAAATAAAGATTTCTTAAAATATTTGCATATTTTTTTCATTATTAATCAGACATTATAGATGAACCTTGTTACAATCAGCGTATTCCTATGATATTTTACCTTGTGATTAACCTCAACTATTTCGATTTAAAACATCATGTTTTCATACACAGTTGAAAGAAATGACTTCTATTCAGGAAGTTTTAATTCATATTGCAGCCTCAAGTAACTTCTGCAGCACCGTTTCAGCATGCCTGATTTTTTTTCTGTAACTTTTCTAGAGACGCCTGTTGAAGATTTTCAGATCTTAAAGTAATCAAAACTTATTTAATAGGGTTCTCATCGGTCACTTTACTGGCTACCGCTATTTCCAAAAAATAATCTTTCTGGTACATTTCTACAAAAAATGTTTTAGAAATTTATCATGATGTGGAAAAAATGGTAGCCAAAGATTTCACCGCTGAGAAACCTATATGTACGATGTAACAATAGTAATTTGCGATAATTATTTTACGATTTAGAAAAAAATAGCCTGACAAGTTGAAGAAAATTATTGACCATTTTACAGACGAAATCCACGAAAACGAAAATTTTGAAGGGTTTCTTTTTTTGTTTGTTTTGTGGAAACTAAATGTGCATGAATACAGATTACAAAACAATAATAAGAGTTGAATTTAAACATATTCCACATAAGCCAACGGCGACAAAATTTTAATGGGAGGGGGGTGAGGGGAAGTAACAACTTAAATTTTGTGAGTATTGTTTTTGAGATTTTGAAAATATTGCAAATGTCAAATGCAGAATCAATAAGCTTCAAAAAGAGAGGAAAAGTTAAGTACCAAATTTAGTGTTTCTTAGAGCCTGATTATAGCCTATGCAAAATTACACCACTTTTTTGTAACAGTATTTTTCCGCATTAAACCTTATTCAATCGCAGAATTTTAGGATTAAATAAGGCAGACTGGCCCGCTGGGCAACCGACCTGCGGGTCGGTGCGCTCTAAACCAGGTTCTGAGTCCAGGTTCCAGTTTCTGTTCCCTCCCTCAGGTGAAGCTAATAGTTTTAAAATTTGCTATAAGCATCAGATCTGAAAAGTCTTAAATCATTCAATTTTTTTTAAATCACTTTTTGAAGCATTTTTTATTAATGATTTTTATTTATCTTTGCAAGGCAGAGGAATTGATTTTTTTCCTTGAAAGTTTCTTTGCTTCAGAGGACAATTTAAATCTTTTAAAACCTAATGTATATATTCTGTAATTTTCTCTGTGACCAATAGCGACATGGTCTGCCCCAAGAATTTTCAGCCTGTCTGGTACCAAAGAACGCGGCCTCTCTTTAAATATATATATATACGTATTTTATTTAGTTTTTTGTAAAATCATTTATCAAGTATTTGTTTGAAATGTGTAGGCTTCGTGTATTCGTACAATGCTGTGATTGTAATTTCCCCTATATAAATGTGTATTATATTGATTTTTGCGTTTGATATGCAAAAGTATTTATATAGAATATTTTCGGCAAAGAAAATGTAATTTATAGATTCTTTTTTGTTAAAAATTACATTTTAATATGAAAACGGGACTGTTTCAATATTGTCTGTAAATGTGATAATCAGAACGGCGGTCAGGTATTTTGTATATACGTTAGAACAGGACTGGTTTTTTTTTTTAAATTTTTTTAACCGATTTTTCACGGAGTCATCGAGCTCGTATTTCAGACAAAATCGTGTTAAAGATATATGACAAGACGTTTTTTTCCCTTCGTTGACTAGTTTTTCTGCTTTCGTCGGTAAATTCCGTTTAAAACGTCAACTTTGACAATGTTTTCTGTAAGATCTATTGTGTTTACAAAAAATCCGGAAAACGCCTTTCGATTACAAAGTTTCTTAATAACAACACATGCCGGTTCTTGAGCAAAAATTAATTAAAACGTGTGTCATAATGCCCCCCCTGGATTTAAGAACAGCCTTAAGAAATAAAATAATACAAAATTCAGGTTCATTTAAGAATATTATCACGGGCCCGGGCAACACCGGGTAGGTCAGCTAGTCTATACTAATAAAAGAAAGTTTCGCTCTATGTGTGGTGGCTAGTGAAATATATTGCACGTAGAAATCTGAAAATTTGGGTAGTCCAAGACAGGTGCTCATATACCTGGAGCTCAGATTTTTTATTTTTTATGACCGGCGCCCCTATAGCACCTTTCAGTTTGTATGCCCTGAATTGCTCAGAACTTGCCCCTTTTTTATCCGATCTTCTTCGTTTTGGGGGCCCTTTTCCGATTTAATTATTCTCCCTTTCTACATTCCAGCTAAAACACTGGATCCCTTGAAAATTTTGGTCGCCATGCATTTTTCACACCCTAATATTGTCAACCTCTCAATGCATAACTTTAAAATTGAGACTTGGACTCCTCTCCCTGGTCCAGCAGCCTCATATTTTTATTGGACACCTAGTGTCCTTTTTAAGAATCCCCCCATTTATTTTTTTTTTTTTTCGCGCTTCTTTAAGATCTATTCGAATGATTAACCCATTGGACTCCGGAGTTTCTTACACAGATTTT
Organism: Maratus speciosus; assembly: GCA_963932465.1. Taxonomy (NCBI): domain Eukaryota; kingdom Metazoa; phylum Arthropoda; class Arachnida; order Araneae; family Salticidae; genus Maratus; species Maratus speciosus. The sequence continues at coordinate 611,784,577 of OZ010790.1, read as the reverse complement.
ATTCGGTCGGCACCACTTTTTTAAAAGAAGTTTCCTTCAAGTACACAATTTCAAAAATGCTCTGATTAAATAAGGCAAATTTTATTTTCCTTTGTTACTGGTGTCATAAAACAAGTTTTACAAAGAAACATAATGTCGCCGCAGCGGCGACAACGGAGTGCAAAGTGTTAATACATACCCTATGCTTAATTTCGACTTATTGAGATCTAAAGCGCTAAGTACTAGAACCTTTTAACATGGTTTCATCTTAGGGTCCTGCTCTCAACTATCACTTGGCCCCTTTTGGACCTCCTATTATATCTCCATTAAAAATGGTCTGATTCACTAACTTTTTTTTTGTAACAATATCTTAGAAAATCCAGCTACTACACGAACAACATAAAAATTTTTTAGACTTCAGCTACCACCAAATTTGAATATTAATCGCCTTCTTGGAGCCCTTGCCCAGCTACATTCCAGTTGAGACCCTGGGGCTTGGTACAAGGCCACTTGAGTTTTTGTGCCCTAAATTGTTAATAAATTGCCCCCTTTTAATCCGATCCTCGATTTTGGGGCTCTTTTTCCATTGAGTTTTTTTTTTCATTTCTACATTTCAGTTCAGACACTGGCCCCCTAGAGTAACTTTTTGTGCGCCATGCATTTTCCACCCACTAATTGTGTCACATTCTCATTGCATAGCTTCAAAATTGAGTCTTGGACTTCTCTCCGCGAGCCAACACCTTCATATTTTTATTGGAATTCTAGCGCTCTTTTTTTAAGCATTTCTTTGAAAAAAATTTCTAATGATTAATGCTTATACCCTATACTTAATTTTGACTAATTGAAAATCTAAAGCGCTAAGTACTAGGACCTTTTATCATGTTTTCATCTTAGGCCTTGCTCTCAATTATCAGTAGGCTCCTTTTGGTCCCTTATAAAAATAGTCCGATTCACTAGGATTTTTTCCCTAACAATTTCTTAGGTCCTCCAGCTACTACATGAATTACAAAAAAATTACTCACACTTCAGCTACCACCAATTTTAAATATTAATCGCCTTCTTAGGGTGCTTGGTGCAGTTTTTTTAAAAATTATCCGATAGTCTTGCAATTTCCTTTAGCATAGTTATAGGGTCCTCCAGCTACTTTATAAACCACTAAAAAATTTCTTTTACTCCAGCTACTACCTTTTTCGAATATTAATCTTTTTTTACGGCATCAACTTACGTTTACTCACTACAGCCGTGAATTAAAATTCGCGCTATTGTTAAAGCTAAGTGGTTAACTTTAAAGGGGATGGGATTTCATTCGTAAATTAAATATCACGTTAATGTTAAAGGCAATTCGTTAAATTTACAGGGGGTGGGGGTAAGAAGCACCTTCCACTGCTTCGGGGTACATTCTTTCTTCGGGTTATAGGGGGCCGATTTCAACAGGAATTGGTTCATTCAATCTAGATTACGATTCAGCTACTTTCTGTATTATGAAAGTTTGTCTTAGACTTCAGTTACCAATTTTCGAACAATAATGGTGCATTCTTTTCTCGGGTTCAATGTGCCCGATTTCAACGGTAATTGGATAATTAAACTTAGCTTACTATTCAGCTACTTTCTACATTGTGAAAGTTTATCTTAGACTTCTGTTACCACCATTTTCGAACATTAACGGCGCATTCTTTTCTCGGTTTTTATGGGCTCTATTTCACTGGAAATTGGTACATTAAACTTAGCTTATACGATTGTTTTAAAGATTATAGTTCCACCGCCAGGATTAGCATTCTTATCTCGGGTTCTATGGGCTCAATTACTACGGGGTTTACTCATTCAACTTGGTTTTCGATTGTTTCCGGCGCGTACGAAACACTCCTGGCATCACTGCTTTTGGTAGCAGGGACCCAGGCAACAGGTTCGTTCAGAAAGAGGTTTGTCGGGAACACACTAGACGCTGCCAAAGGCAGTGGACCACTCCTAAAACCAGGTTCATTTGAACTATATTATGAATATATAAAATCATACAAACTTGAGTTTTGTTTACATTATTATAACGGGCCCGGGCAACGCCGAGCGGGTCAGTTAGTTACACACACACACACACATATATATATATATATATATATGTGTGTGTGTGTGTGTGTGTGTAACTTCAAAACAAAATTACGCAGAACTTTTTTGAGAGACAAGAGGGCGCACAAACTTTACTTGCTCCAGGTCGCTGAATATGTAGCTACGCCACTGCAGGGACACACAAAAGTATTTCATTACATTATGGTCAACGGGAAAAAATCGTTTGCAGCGCATTTTAATGACATTAAGCTATTTCAAATGCATTAAAACTGATATATATCACTGAATTGCACTACAAGATGATTGCTATAGAATAGGGTGTTTCACTTCTGAACCAGATCCTGAAGGCGGTGATAATAATGTTGATGAATTATGCGAAATATCCTGTGTGCGTAAAGTTAGGGAGCTGAGGAGAAAGACGATAAAGCGGATAAAGTTATTGAAAGACGGACACTGGAACAAAAATGTAATCTACTTTAACTAGTTACATATCCAAACTAGTAGGCCATTCAAATGAAAAATGAGATTCAGAATGAAAAATGAAATTAAGATTACCTAGAGGTAGATTTTGAAGAGGAATCTATGAGACTAAAAATTCCTAGACCCTGGTGACAAATATCAGAGCAATAATAAAATTTCCTATACAGGATGTCCACTCTCAACGATGTCCAATAGCTAATTCCTAAACCGTTAGTCATAGCTATATAGTTCCAATTACAAAAATGTTTTAAATGGGGGCAAAGAAGTATTTAAAAAGTGATTTGGGTCAATAGAATCATTTCTTGAAAAATTATGAAATTTAATTTTTTATACGATCCCCCGGTCCTTCAAGTTATAGTTAGTAAAACTTTCCTATTACACTTACAAGTAAGACAAATAAAAGTCCTATTATTCTACGACTAAAACTGACCGAAGTAATGGCTGTTTAAACTTGGAGCATATTTTTAGCTGCGAAATAGGGGTCATTTACAAATTTACTAGAAATATAAATAATCTTCAGATATATAAAAAAAATATTTGATAGTAAAATTAACATTGCATTATAAATTTGAAATCTATAATCATTCTGAAATATTAATGCAAAATATACAGCTTGTACTAAACATATAACAGGAAAAAAATATTAGAATTTTCGTTAAATAAAATGTTGAAAAGCAACAGCCTCGATTCTTTACACACTGAATCCAAAAATGGCCTTCATTTTTTATCACAAAGTACAGATTTTTTGCAAATCGTAAATTTGAAAGCTAAAAAGTGAAAAATTTTGGGAAATCTGATAGTATAAAATAGACGTGATTGTTATTTCTTTAACTTTTGATAATTGATTTTTATATATTTTTTACTATTGAATCCGAAAATGACCTTCATTTTTAACAATCACGTCAGGATTTTTTGCAAATTGTAAATTTCAAAGTTTAAAAGTTCAAAGTTTTAATTGAACCTCTTCCCTTCCCACATCATCGGATCCTCGAGCTGTTTAGCTGTAAGAATCCCAGAATAAGCCAAAAATTGAATAAATTCTTGAATTAAATAAAATTAAATTGAATAAAAGAAGTTTTACATCCATTTTATAGTATCAGATTTTCGCCATTTTTTAACTTTGAAATTTACCATTTACAAAACAGTCTAACATGGTTAAATATGAAGGTAATTTTTACATTCAGTGCTAAAAAGCACATACAAATCAGTCGTAAAAAATACAACCATAGACTCTATTTTATAGTATTAGCTATTTTTTCAATTTTGAAATTTACTATTTTGAAATTTACTATTTGCGAAAAATTCTGACATGATGGTTAAAAATGAAGATAATTTTCGGATTCAGCGCTAAAAATACATAAAAATCATAACTTTAAAAATACATAATTTTAAAAATAAAAAAACACAACCATCGCAGTCTTGTGTTATCTAATCTAAAACTTTTTAGTAAACTTGTTAGCAGTAATCTATCCGAAATTTTTTGTGTTACCCTGTAAAATAAGTACATAATGGTAGGCACTGAAAATCATAATAATATTACATTGTCATCTGATTTACGTCAATATGTAAAATTTAACCTCGATCGCATATTTTAAAGTGACTTGAATTTCGAGTACAAATTTTGAACTGGAAAGACATACATACGATCGTTTCAAGTTAACCCGTTAACCGCTGGTGTTGCGTTCACGCAACGGTCAAAATAATTGCTCATGCTTACATTAATTACTTTGTCACCACTATTTTACAATTAAAAAAATTGCCTTATTTATTGGCAGAAATTTTGATATTTTAATAAAGCGGAAATTACCTTTCTGAATTTGTGGTGACAAGCGACTTTCAACAAGAAATTTGAAATTTCCTACTTATAGTTTTGGCGGTTAATAGGTTAAATAAAAGCTTATAAAAATAGCATAGTTTTTGTTAAAAAAAATCATGAAAAGAAACAGCTTCAAATCCTTACAAAAATCTGTCGTAATACGATTTCTTTCAAAGCGCAGCTACACATGAAATAAATCCTTCAAACACTTTGTTTACGACCCCTAGAAGCATGGCTAAACTCATGTGTATTCGGATGCAGAAAAGTGGCATAAGTCTTGCATTTCAAAGTTTCGTATAACTTCATGAATTTTAGTGTTAGATGAATGGGACTTTTTTTGTCTTTCTTTTAAGAGAACAGGAAATTTTTTCTAAATATCTCTTATAGAGCGGGGGACCGTATAAAAAATTAAATTTCGTAACTTTTTTAGAAATATTTTTATTGATCCAAACGACTTTCAGAATAATGTTTTACCTTATTTAAAACATTTTTGTAATTGGAAATTACAAATGGTCAGTTGAATGGAAATTACAAAACCGGTCTATGACTAACGGTTTAGGACTTAGCCACTGAACATCGTTAAGAGTAATATAAATGGACGGTCATTTGACGACATATTTTCAAGAGAAACCAATGATTACACCGAAAATCGAATAGACCTTGCACCGCCCTTAAATTTCCAAGAGGAATTATGCTTTATACCATAAATCATAAAGTTAGAAATAACTGCAAATTAATTGCACACACTGATCAATGAAATGAACTCTTAAAAACAAAATCATCTGTCCAAAACATTACAAAATTAAGGCGACTGGATGCGTAAGAAAATGGATGGGTACATAAGAAAATAAATTAGTAAAAAATATTATGGATTGCATGTGGTTCTCTTTATCTCGGAAGTGTTTTTTTCTCCTTGGAATCCTTTATTTTTCAAAATCGTTCTTTTTTTCTCGGAATCGTTCTTTTTTCTCGGAATCGTTCCTTTTTTCGGAACGATTCCGAAAGGAACGACTCCAATGAACTCGTTCCTTTCGGTGAACGATTCCGGCTGGAACGATTCCTTAAAAGGAACGATGTTGCCCATCTCTAGTTTGGACGTAAACCTATTACAGGTATAAAGCTAGTGAAAATTTTGAAGTGCCATATCTGGCGACTTAACTCTCTTTTGGTGTAAAATTAACAAATAAAAATCCAATTATAAAAAATTATAAATGTAAAAAAATATATAAAATAGGATTTTAACAAAGAATTTTTATCGGTTCTCTAACTTTTATGCATAGGGCTACAAAATGCACCAGGTCTCGATTCTAGGTGCGAGAGCAACACCTAAAGTGGTTCCCTTGTTAGTTATTTAAGAGAAAAGTAGAGTTCGACCGAATATTCCGTTTTGATTTCGTAATCGGCACACTATCTTAGTCCATTCGGCAAAAGTACTGTACCATTTATATTTCTAAAATATCACCTTCGGGAATTTTACATCACTCATCGATTTGAGTTGCATTGGCTTAAGGGAACTAACTCTTCACTCCCTTGAAAACACCCGCTCTGTAACGTTAAACCAATGGGCAGGTTGTTTTCGAATTTCTCGTTTCAATTTGAATATTTTTAAGTTTTTTTTTTTTTTTTTTTTTTTTTTTTTTTTTTGCATAGGATAGTTGAGTTTGATCTTTAATATGACTGTTTACTTTTTCGATTTCGGTTGCAGATTTTTTTAAAGGTACTTTGTTTCGAAACTGGTTCCGAAAGTGAAAGTACCTTTATTAAAAAAATCTGCAACCGAAATCGAAATATTAAATATAGCCACATTTGAGATCGAGCTCAACTATCCTATGAAATAAAAATCGTTTAAAAATATTCAAATTTAAACTAGAAATTCGAAAACAAGCTGCCCATTGGTTTAACATTACAGAGCGGGTGTTTTCAAGCGACTGATGAAGAATCTCCTTAATGAATGTTGCAAACTTGTCGCTGCAGAATCAAGGAGCAATGGGAGAACCGCGTTGAGTGCTTAATCAAGTTATATTACTATGTCCATTTTAAACACACCCTATTCTACAGTCAACGCCTTGTGATAAATCTCAGTGATCTCTATCCATTTCAATAGTTTAAAATAGTATATCATTAAACTACACAGCAGACGATTTTCCCCCCTAGAACGTCCTGACACCGAATTCTTTTGAGTGTCCCTGTCAACGAAATGCAAACTCTACACACTTCATTTTCAATACCGAACATAAGTAAACCCCAATAACTTTTATCCATTTCGTGAGAATCGGACTCCATGGATACGTGTGAGAGAATGGTGAGACGGCCAGACAGATGGGCATGAAGAAAAAGACACATATATCTGTAGTATGATATCTGATTTCTATTAATAAAACAAGTGGGTAAGTGTGATCACAGATCGCATAGAGGGTTTCGCTTAATATTTCTTTCAAAACACTATCCTTTTGCAAAATCTGTTAGCTCCACAATTCGGAACTAGGGAGTGCACTCTATTCTAAACAAACATCTGCCCGACAAAACTCCGTTTTAGAACCTATTCGCACTTATATTAGTCGAGGAAATTGAACCTATAAAACTTAAAATAGGAAAGCCCTCCTGGCCAAGTGGAAATAAAATATAAAAGGGTATAAAATGAAAGAGTGGCTGAAGGGTCGTCAAATGATATATCAGATGAGGGGTTTGGGGAAAAATTGACCCCCCCCCCCCCCTCCCGGAGCCTTCAAGTGAAACTAGTTCGCTGTAGCTTAATTAGCGGCTAAGTTAGAAAAAATGCTTAAAAACACAAGTTAGAGCCCAGAGGAGTCAATAATATAAGACTTTTTGAAAAAATTATCATTTGTCGTGTGATCACAAGTGTTCAGCTATAAGTATGCAAAATTTCATATCCCCAGCTTAATTAGGGCTCAGTTAGAAATAATTGCTTATAATACAGAAGTTGAAGCCCAAAGGGTTAATTATAAGACTTTTTCAAAAATTCATATTCTGTCTTATGATCTGACGCGTTCAGCTATAAGTATGCAAAATTTCATATCTCCAATTTAATTAGGGGCTCAGTTAGAAAGAATTGATTAAAAAACAGAAGCTGGAGTCCAAAGGGTTAATTTTTTTTTTCGAAAAAGTTTTATATTTATTTGTCGTGTGGTCTCAGGTGTTCTGCTATAAGTATGCAAAATTTCATGTCTCCAACTTAATTATGGGAACTTTTAGAAAGAATTGCTTAAAATATATATGTGGGAGATCAAAGGATTAAATGTAAGACTTTTTCAAGATTTTATAATTTGTCGCCGGGCCTCAGGTGTTCTCCTATAAATATGCAAAATTTCAAATCTCCAATTTAAATATGGTCTCAGTTAGAAAGAATTGCTTAAAATACACAAGTTGGAGTTCAAAGGGTTAAATATAAAACGTTTTTCGAAGTTTATTATTTGTCGTGTGATCTGAAGTGTTCAGCTATAAGTATTCAAAATTCATGTCTCCAACTTAATTATGGTGCTCATTTAGAAAGAATTGCTTTAAATATATATGTGGGAGCCCAAAGGGTTAAATGCAAGACTTTTTCAAGATTTTATGATATGTCGCCTGGTCTCAGGTGTTCTGCTATAAGTATGCGAAATTTCAAATCTCCAATTTAATTATGGGCTCAGTTAGAAAGAATTGCTTAAAATACACAAGCTGGAGTCCAAAGGGAAATTTTGAAACTTATATGAAACTTTTTTCGAAATTTATTATCTGTCGTGTGATCTGATGTTTTCAGCTATAAGTATGCAAAATTTCAAGTCTCCAATACAATTAGGGGCTCTGTTAAAAAGAATTGATTAAAACACACAAGCTGGAGTCCAAAGGGTTAAATATAAAACTTTTTCGAAATTTATTATTTGGCGTGTGATCTGAGGCGTTCAGCTATAAGTATGCAAAATTTCAAGTCCCCAATTCACATAGGGACTCTGTTAAAATGAATTGCTTAAAATACACAAGCTGGACTCCAAAGGGTTAAACATAAAACTTTTTCGAAATTTATTATTTCTCGCGTGATCTGAGGTGTTTAGCTATCGGAATACAAAATTGCATGCCTCCAATTTGATTAGGAATTCTGTTACAAAGGATTGCTGAAAATACACAAATTGGAGCCCAAAGGGTTAAATATAACACATTTTCAAAGTTTTATGGTTTGTTGTGTGGGCTCATGTGTTTAACTATAATAATTCAAAATTCCATGTCTTTAACTTAATTAGGGGCTCTGTTAGAAAAAATTGCTTAAAATACACACGTTGGAGCCCAAAGGTTAAATATAAAACTTTTTTCAAAATTTTATGATTTGTCTTGTTGTCTCAGGTATTCAGCTATAAGTATGCGGAATTTCATGGCTCCAACCTTATTAGAGACTGACTTAAGAATTGTTTGAAATACACATGTGTTAGCCCAAAGGGTTAAATTTAAGACTTTTTCAAAATTTTAGGATTTGTCGTTTCATATGAGGTGTTCAGCTATAAGTACTGAAAATTTCAAGTCTCCAACATGTATAGTTTCTGAGAACGGGCTCTGTGACGGACAGACAGACAGACAAAGGAGTGAGACGAATAGGGTTTCGTCAGATGAACGAAACCCTAACAAAATACTTAAACCTAAGTATTTTTAAAGTATAAGTTCCTTGAAATATAAAATAGCCTTTTTCTGTTTAAATTTTAAACTTTTCAAAGAAAGAGTCAGACAAGGGTTCACTTTGTGCGAGTTATTGGTTTTCCAAAATAGGGTTGATGTCAGTGACTAGACCTCCGAGCGTCTTGCAAAAGAGTAAAATTGTAATGCTGTTTCCTCTGCATTTTGTTTTAAATGCTAAGAAAATAGGATTCTTTCAGCATTATAAAAAAAAAAAAAACTCAATTACAAACATGAATGTAATCCTTGAGAGTATTAATCATTCTTCAATGTATTTAAAATTCATTATATCTATAGAATTATAGTATCTTAAATATTGCTTGTATTGCTGTGAAGCCTGGAGCTTAGTGAACGAAATATTACGCCCCAAACACTTAGAGGGCTAGAGTTATTGAGTTGACCCTCCTTATGAAAAAAAAAATAATTTTTAATAATATAATGCATAATTTTGTCAACAATAATTTTTTAATGTATCTCTACTATCTTTTCAAAAAGAAAGATAAGTATAAAATGGATTAAAAATTTTGCAATAGTGATTGGAAGAAGAAAGAATCCTTAAGGCTTGTTATCAGTCTGGCTGCAAATTCCCCTCTTTCGTGCTGAACCTATGAAAAATTTTACCTTCTGTTTTCTGTAGGCTCTTCTTCCAGAATGTTGCTTTCTTTTTTATCTGACAAAATGTTTGTAAAATATATATTTAATTTTATATTTTAGGTGTTAAAATCTAAGAGAAGGAGGTGAGTTGGAGGATAATTTTAACACTTTAAATAAAACTAATAATGCATTTTTAAAATATTTCGTACAATAAAAAAACATTCTTCAAGAAGAGTATAGAGAAAACAGAAGACATTTTTTTTTTTTTAATTTTCAGAGTAGAAATTTGAAAAATACGGATGCATTCCAAGCCCATAGGTTTAGCATATGTGTGTGAGAGAGAGAGGGGGGGGGGGAGGGGGTGGCTGGCTGACTGAATAAAATCACCTGTGGAAGTCTCACGTGCCGCACTGACCTTTAAATGGCCTAAATCAGACATACTCAACTTTTTTTTCTCGCGGGCCACAAACATGTGTTTGTGATGTTAGGCGGGCTGCAACACACATAATAATGCAAAAAAAGTGGGTAATTAAAGAATAAGATAAATAAAAATACTATAACAAAGTTTATATAGTCAGTACGGTTAACTTTTGTCGCGGAAGAAATGTTACCAAAAATTTTAATAGGACTATTGCCAAACAATACACGTCGTGGTAGATTTCTATTGCAATTGAAAAAATATGCCGCGAAGGTTTTTGTTTGGAAATAGGGGTGTAAGAAGTTTTAGGTTTTTATTATTTTTTAAATCTAGAAATATATAATGGAAATTTAATTAATTTGGAATAATGTTTGGTTTGTGATGAAGATTAAGAAATGCATACACTACAGTGAAACAAATAAGACTACGTGTAAAAAGGACTTTTGACTAAGCAAACTGCATTCAAAATGTTTTAACATAATTTTAAATTATAAATAACAAGAGACTTTTGTCTGTATGAACATATCTAAAACAATAGTGAAGGTCTTAAGTACCTTTTATGCCCACCTCAATTAATTTTAGAAATATTGATTAATGGTTCTGTGTCTCGGGCCGCACATGAAAGATCGACGGGCCACATGCGGCCCGCGGGCCTCAGGTTAAGTATGGCTGGCCTAGATGCACCTTTAAGACATTACTTTGTTTTCTGACTGAAATAGAATTACGCATTTCGTTACTTGAGTTAGAGAAAAGAATGGTGCGATTCCAAACTTTTCTAATAAAGATAAAACTCAATCGGCTTGGAGTTTTTTGTGTTTCTTCGTAAATTTTATTTAAAGAACATCTTTTCTCCCGTTTTTTTTTCTTCTTCTTTTTGCGCTCGAGTAGATTTTTGCCTTTCATCTGATACAGCCGCCTCTTCCAGTTTCTGGAAAATCCCGCGAGATTAATTTTTCTCCCTGGAGACGGCGACGCAGGAAAATCTTTTCTCTCTCAATATGTTGCCAATGAATCGTTGTCAAAATCCAGGTGGTTGGTTAGTCAGAGAAGGAAGTACAGGAGGGTAGGTGGTGGGATTTGTCGTTTTTCCCGACATGTCGGGAAAAAAATCGTAGAAAACTGAAAGGGAAAATCTTTAGTGTTTTGATCCAAAAGTTTTGGAGATTTTACAAAGAAAGTTTTAATTCATAATTCTTTTACTTTTCATTGTCGGAGGAGATTGTGAAGCTTTAATGCAGCACAGAGGCTGTTGGAAATTGTTGCTTCCCTTTTTCGATTTAGGATCCTTTTTTGTTGAGGTTATGTCAGAATTTTTAATCTATATTAGTCTGGTAATACGACTGCTTAACATTTTAAATGATTGCAAGCGACATTTACCGGTTTATCCCCCCCCCCTCCCCCATCCCCAATTATTCCACGTTAGGTGTGTACTCATATCAAAACTACTTATTTTCCGACTCATTTTTAAATTCATTTTTGCTCTCAAACGCATCCACAATTAGCAGGTTCTTTTATTCAGAAACTGTATAATGTGCCGTATCGGTCGATTTTTTGATAAAGGCAGAGTATATTTCAAAAAATGCTGTCAAATTGAGCATTTTGTACCGAATTTTCTGAAGCGATTGCACTGGAATCGATAAAAAAGGTCGTATTGAGAAAATAATTGTTTATAAATCAAGTTCTAATGAATTGAACGAAAAATAAAAACACAGGTCGCTTATAAATTGCTAAAAAATGACGTCAGCAAGTTTCATGTTTTTACTTTTAAAAATGAGTCTGAAAATGTGTCTGAAAAAGTGAGTTGTTGAGTGTGGAAAATATTTTTTTGAATACCGCCTTAATAGTGATGATCAGTTGTGTGCTTCACCTCAAAGCATAAAAAAAAATGGAAACCCTAGTCTTTATTATAAGTCTAAAGAATAACTCATTTAATACAAATTTTTTTAATTCCGATCCAGTCAAGCCATTTACTAATTGGCGTAACTGAAATTTCAACGTACACATCCGAATGCCAACTGATGGACGTTGGGGAAGACAAATATCCATGCGAAGTGCTTTTCAAACGTGAACAAAGTATATAATTAATGTTAAAATAATTACTTGTATAGACTGCAATTATGAACAAAAAAGTTTAGGTAAAGGATTTTCTTTTTATTTATTCATTAACCGAAAAACACAGTTTTTGATGGAAAAGTTGATTTTTTTTTATTACCTTATTAAAGGCTGAAAGGAATTGTTGAGGATTTAAAGACATGATATTTATTAATCGCAAAAGAGATGAAGAAATTAATATATTTCTAAAAGGGAAAGGATTTTTAATTATTTATATCTGTAAAAGGAGAATTTTACTTTTAATTGGGATAATGATATATGAGGATTAGATAATTACATCATCATATATTATGCGACTAAAAAGATTCTAAAGGAGTTTGTGAAAAGGTAGCCTTTTTATTTTCAATCTGCAAAATAACACAAAATAACAGATTACCGAGAGATTTATTTGCCTGCTTTCATGACACTATTTCTTATTTACACCGCATTATAATTAACAATTATAATATGAATAATTAAAAATTTAATTTCATATTTTTAATTAAAGAAATAAATTTACTTCTGCCAATCATTTATTATCTTAAATTCACAGTGAATAAATGAATAAAGTTTGAACTCGCTTATTACAAGAACTTAGTTATAACGAATCAAAGTAGCTTTTATCCTCGTTATAACAGAGTTCGACTTTAGTTTAAAACTTAATGTATACAGAATTTACAGGCTAAACATGTCATTTGAAGTTTGAAAAAAAAAATGCAGGGTTACTAAAGTTTTAAATTTATTATTAGAAAATCAATTATATCTAATACTTATTTATTATAGCTTTTATTTTTATTTTTTATTTATTTTTATTTTTTTATTTATTTTTATTGCTTTATTATATCTAATATTATATCTAATACTCTTTTACAGGTAATTCAATTATTATCAATTCTTCACACATCAGTGTGTTTGTATTTGCTTTTCATATTAAAACATAAGCCGAAAAGAATACGGAGCATTTGCAAAACGTGTTTTCCCAATATTGGGAAAACATTGTTGAAAGTGATTAAACAATGACCGTTAAACAATTATCTATAAAAAGGGGGAAAGAAAAGTAGCAATTTATCGAATATTTAAGTACAGATAGCATAATTTAAAAAGCCTGAAGGTCGTCCATGTACACCAGTTAAATCTACACATGAAATAATTCGCACTGTAGACAAGTTTTTTGGCTCCTGTGGCCATGTTTTATGGGAAATCTCATATTTTAAATCAGTATAAATAACAAAAGAAAAATTATTAAGATGCAACTTGGTGCAGTATAATATAAATTTAAAACAACGTTAAAAACGCCACGATATGTAAACTTAAGCAGACTAGTTTAGGTAGCCTATAGCGCACCGTCCTCAGTGCAAAGAATAACGGAAACTTGCTCAATTATATAAAGAAGAGAAACGGATTCAAGTGAGAAGTTCACTGACCCATTGAAATGTAGGAAAATTCGACTATCAGCCAATAGGAGAATAGTATAAGTAATTTAACCAAAAGTGCGAAAAATGCTGGTAGTAATTAAGAAAAAGAGGATTTTACGTGATATTTCCAACAATCAGATAAAGGGGGAGTAGTGAATTCACAATTAAAAATACACAATATTGTAAAAAAAAAAAAAAAAAAAAAAAAATGGTTATTTTCATAAATCCTTGGATCTGCTGAAAAATATATAGTTACCTAAAAGAATTTACGAAACGTCGTATTTTTGGAGGTGGGACCAGCGGGTCAGGGCTCACGCAACCGGGCAAACGGGACGGCAACACGCCCATTGGGGTTGGGAGTCTCCTTCGTTGCCCCGAGTCTCTCTAATAAAACTCGAAATAACGTTTCCTCTGTATAAAACAATAACATTTTTGCTCTAAATTTGTTTTTAAAGGTTTCTTTGTGTGAATTTCTTACCAGCAAAGGTGATAAGATGGTTGGGGGATGTATAGATTCGATGATTTCGAAAGTAACCGTGAAAGCAAAAAGTAAATATTTGAAATATTATAACGTGTAGACGATTTTACGAAATAAAAAATTATTATGCACATTCAATGTGAAAATAGCAGTTTTTAGGTGCGTTCGTCATTATATAAATACGTAGCACCTAGAGTCGTCGTTCAGTCCGTCCGTCCGCATATAACAGAGCCAAAACGACCCCACCGAAGGGTCTGAAATTTTCAATATATATAATGGTTGCAAAATGGTGTCGAGTCATTTCAAATTGTATGAAAATCGGATGCATGGTTGAATGACAGGTCAATAGTTTCCGTTCCATGACGTCCCCAGAGCATTTTAATGATGATCCATGAATGATTTCAAGAGCATTTTAATGATGTTATGACAGCCTTTCGATCCGAATGAAATGGATAGGCACTTACGAAGTGCACTCAAATAGACATTCAGTAACAATAGGTGGTGCAAAAAATATTTATAAAACGAGTTGTAATGCGAACGGACCTCATCGGTCACGTTTGACGTACCATTTCCAACTATTCTATGATATGTATAAAATTTAAAAATAATTTTTATGAGTCTAGTATACAACTGTTTCGCGCGACGATCCGCCGGCCGGCCCCGGGGACAATTGTTTTATATTTAAATGTATAACCGATCTATTTTGCTCACTATTCTGTCCAATGAAACAGACTCGCTTGTTGCTTCGAATGGAGTCGACGCCGATAGACTCTGGATAGAAAATGTGTGTTAGGAAACCTTTTATCGTTTTTGTTCCGGTTGCCGTTGATTAGACTGATCGAGAAGTCCGCTCTAATGAAATAATCCCCAAAGTGTTTTAATGCGCTTTTCATGTTTTGTGTGCAGCTGGATTGTTTCTTTAGGCTCGGTTTCGTCGGAAGCTCTGCACTTGGCAGGTACTTTCTTTTTTTCCCTTCCCCGCCGCGAAGTGGATCATTTCCTGGATAGATTCATGACCCCTTTCCCCAAAATCGATCCATGGAGGGAGACATTTTTATGAACCTAGTACAATCAGTTTTGTAAGATAGTATTACAAAATGAAAAGTAGTTAATCCTTAAGCGAAAACAGCCGCTGGCTGATGTTAATCCTATAGGGGATTTTTTTTTTTTTTAACGTCTCGTTTTTCTTATTTCGATTATATATATATATATAAAATAAAGGTATTGTGCTCTAATCATTTTTCAATTTTTAATATCCTGCGTGAAGTGTATCTTTCTTTAGATCTCTTGGTTTTTTATCATTTACTTTGTTTTATGATGCGCTATTAGGAGCTAAATCTTGTTATTTTAGACTTAATGCCGACAAAATTGGATGAAATAACGCATCTTCACTATAAATGACTCTGAAAGCTCCTCGGATGATTCTGTGGGTTATTCATAGTTTCTTATTTTACATACTGTTTTTCTATGTTCATATCCTGTTCAACTTTAGAATTTGTTCATATATATATATATATATATATATACATACACGGGGGGGGGGGGGGGGGATAGCTGAGGCCGATCTCTAAAAAGACCTTTTTTTTTTTTTTTACTTTTTCGATTTTGCTTGCAGGTTTTTTTTATATATAAGAATGCTTTCACTTTCGAAACCGGTTTCGGAAAAAAATCACCTATAGGATTAACATGAGCGTACTGATGTTTTCCCGTGAATGAAATAGCCTCTTAACTGCTGTGGACAGAAAATGTCTCCTAGAGACTGTAAGCTGTCTCCGAGACCGCTTGACCAAAAATTGAAGAAGGTTCGATGACTCATGGGAGACTTGTTCCTATACCAACATTAAGGCACAGAATTGGGATAATTAAAAGTCACCTATTTAAAAGTATGGAAATGAGAGAAAAGCGTTCTAAATTACGATTTTTATGCAATCTTATGAACACTAAACCGATTTCAAAAATAATGGTTGCAAATGTTTGGTGTTAGAACCTGCTCAAACATAAGCTATATTTTATGTTGGTGCCACTACCACCAGAGAGTTGCAGGAGCAAAAAAACGTTCTAAATTGAGATTTCTATGGTACTGAAGAGGCTAGAATCTTCAAATATGGCATGGTAATATAAAATATAAATGCCCTCAAAGAACTGTCAAAAATAAATTCAAAATTTAAAAGGAGTGAAGCGAAGGGAAGGAGTAAAAAGCGTTCTAAAAAAGTCCTAAATTACAACTTCTGTGCAATCTCAGGAAATAATAAACGGATACAAAATTTAATGGTTGCAAACCAATGATGATAGTCTCTGATCCTACACAGGCTATATTTTATGCCGGTGCCACTGCCACCTGGGCGGCAGGAATAACAAACGTTCTAAAAAAAAAAAAAAAAAAAAAAAAAAACCTTTAAAAACTTTCTAAATTACGTTTTCTGTGGAATATTAGGAAATACCAAACTTATTTCAAAATTAATGTTGACAAATTAATGGTGACAGTCTCTGTTTCAACATAGGCATTTTAGGTTAGTGCCACTAACACCAGAGAGGTGGTAGACCGCTATAAGAAGCTTGGAATTTGACATGATGGTTAATTTTAATAATGTAAATGCGTACTAAGAAAATGGTTTTCTAAAAAATTAAAACCTTCAAATGAATACTTAAATGAGCAAAAAAGCTTCAAAATACTTTCTAAATTATCATTTAATTAAAATTAGTTTTAGTTCTTCTTATTAATTTAAGTTTCATTTCTGCCTCATGCAGTGTAGTAATGAAGTTTAGTCAAACTGTGGCTTAATTAGTATTTTTTAATTATTCCTAAAAGTATAATTTCTTCTAATACAAATTAGACATACAAATTTCACTTGGCATATTTCAAATATTACGCGAGCAAAGCCGTTGGATTTGGCTAGTATTTATATAAAGTTGTGCTTTCAAATTTCTTTTAAACACAAAAGTTTTTTAATGTCTATGTCGAATGGATATTGATTCATGATTTTTTTTTCGGATAAACTAAAAACAGTCCAATACTAAGAATGTATTTTCAATTTTAATGATAAATTCAGAAGAAGTGGTCGTAAGAAATACTTATTTTTGAAGCGAAATGCAACTACTTTAATGAAAATGCAGAGTACTTACAACCTACTTGTTTTAAAAAGTGACTGCAAACGGCTTTCCAAAGTAGTTGTTACTTCGCCACTGTGAGGATTTGTCAAAAGATTCAATCTACACTTGAAATAGATTAAGTAATACAATGTCCCCACCCAGTTATACCGCGTTTGTAGGGATACAATCAAATAAAATCGATAAAGCTGAGGACAATAAACAATTTAAGAAAGCTATTATACAAGAAAATGTTTTTCTGTTACTCTCTAAAATGTTACTTTAAGCACACATAACTCGTTACAGGTCAACCAGAAACTGAAAACAGATTGAAACAGAAATTGAATAGTGATTTTCTCTGTCAAAGTAAAAATATACTAAATTTGTAGATAAACCAATTCCAAAAGAAAAACTGCAGCATTAAAAGTAAGAAGATCTAACGATCAGCGAGTAGACAAGTATTCCTAGCAAAAAAAAAAAATTAATTCTTTGAATTTGGCACTTGGATTTACCAGAAAGCGTGGAAAAATTCATGACGTCATACGATGACAGGATAAACGTTGCAGCTGAGTTGCTGACATTCGCAAATGGATGAGCAGAACACATTTTGCACAAAATGAGGCCGCTCGTCAAAAGAAGTAAGTTTTTATCACATGACTAAAAGAATGGAAATCCCCCCCCCCCCCCCCGAATTGAAGTAGCATTAAAAGCAGCGGCACTGTTATAGTAGACTCCCTCAAATCCGCACAGCTCAGGAACAGAGGTTGAGCAGATTTTAGAATTTTGCAGATTTCTGGTCATTGCTTTGTTTACATTTTTTAAATAGTAATTTGAATGTAATAATGTAATCAAAATTATAATGAATACTTTCAATATAGAAAAATATTAAAATAATTAAGTAAAGTAATAAACTAAAATGATAAAAAGTAAGATAGTTTTAAAAATGATTAAATTATTAAAAGTAAATAATAATGTATAATTAAATATCCCTAATAAAGATGAGATACATTTTCCTTGAATTATTCAATGAAACTTTTCTTATAAAGGTAACCTACTCATCCACATCAAAATCATAAAATAAGGCAGTTTTATTTCAGGTTTAGCCAGTCTTAATAACCAAAAAAATATATATTTGGTAAACAAAATTGCAATTACCAGTGATATCAGCAATATCTTGACTTTTTTCACAAATAAATTTATATTTCCTTCATGAAAAACCACGCGTTCAGTCATATTATCGAAAATTACACATTAAAATACATACAGAATGATATAAAACCAAAAAAATTTTAATTTTCGCAACTACAACTGAACTGAAAGTTATTGTTTACATCTGTGATGACGTGCAGATTTTAAGGTTGCGAATTTGAGGGAGCTTACTGTATTTACAAATTTTGGTGTTTTATCATTACACTAGAAAGATAGCCCGTCAAAAATGACGGAAAATGAGATAGAAAGATATATAAACCTTTAAGTCCTGAAGAGTTTTAGTAGAAATTAAAAGTCTTGGCTTTTAACCTAAATTAATAAGATCATATTTAATTGAAAAAATATATTTAAAATTTTTTTCGATCTCAGGTGACGTCAAAGATCCACACAATTGTTTGGTGCAGGCTCTGCTTTAGTGCCAGAAACACAGGAAATTGTTTTTCCCTTTGCCTTAGGATCACCTACACAGTCGTGTAGTTCAGGTCTTAAAGGGATAAAAGACATGTGCAAGAATATGAGTTTTCCTTTCTTATTCCACAGTAATAGATGAAAATAACACAATTTAAAAACAAAACGAATTTATGAAAAACTGTGTAATAATGAATACAGAAAAAATGAAATTAAAATTTGTTCACTAAACTTCGGGATATACGATGTTTTTTGTAAAAACTCATTATTTAAAAGCCGACCTTGCTCTTCTACATAAATTTTTAACTGCTCTTCCTCTTTACATCTTGAAATACTTACATATAGTTGTCCATGAGAAAAACCGGTTCTTTTAAATACAGTCCAACTGTAGAAAATGTTTGTCCTTGTGACTTATTTATCGTCATTGCAAATGACAGTATAACTGGAAATTGGCGGCGTTTAAGAATGAAAGGTAGAGAAGTTTCACTTGGTGTCAAATCAATTCTTGGTATGTGAACTCTATCATTTTGATTTGTTCCGGTTAAAATGAAAGCATCAATAAAATGGTTGTGGAGAAAGTGCACAATTAATCTGGTTCCATTGCACAATCCTTTTCTTGGATTCAGTTTTCTGAGAAGCATGATGATACTTCCTTTTTTCAGAGTAAGCTTATGAGGAGGCATCCCTGATGGAGTTTGTTCATGCAAGAACTCAGGTGAATAATTATAAACATTTTCTTGGTTGTCAGACACGACTGAATTTTCACTATAGTAAGTTCTTCCATCTTCAGGCAGAAAATTCAAAATTTTGTTATTTAATGATAATGCATGTTTGTTTTTTGTTGTCAAAATTACTTTTTGTTCAAGTTGTTCAAAATCGGTGTAGTTTATATGATCTCCATATACACTTGCAATAATTGAATCTTTGCAAACCATTGATGGTGGAATTTCTATTGTACCTGCAGGTAAATTTGATATATCGGGTGTTTTTCCTTCACCAATTTTAAGCTGCCACTCATTAAAGGAATTTTGCCCTTCAGATCTCATATTTTCAGATAGTCTAAGTTGTATAAATTCTTGCCAAAGTGGGCTTGATTTCAAACATGTTTCAATAATTTCTGTTCTGTTTCCTCTTATAACAACTGGCAATGTCTGGCGAAAGTCTCCACTTAATAACATAACCTTGCCTCCAAAAGGCATGTCATTCAACATTATTTCCCGCAGTAAGACATCTATACAACGAAGAGCATGGCATGACATCATTGTCACTTCATCAATTATAATTAATTTAGTTTCACGTAATATTTGAGCTTCACTTGAAGACGTTCGAATGGCAGATGTGGAAGTTTCTAAAATCGGCACTGGTAATTTGAAGCCAGAATGCATAGTTTTACCACCCTCTAATAAAATTGATGCAATTCCTGTTGTTGCATGTGGAAGTACTACTTGGCATTTACCTCTAACAAAATGCATGAGTACGTTGTACAAATATGTTTTACCAGATCCTCCAGGACCATCTAAGTAAAAGCAACGTCTCGTAACAGAGTCACTTTCAAGTGCTGATTTTATTTGGTTGAATGCTTCTCGTTGTAAGAAACTTAAAGTTGCTATTTGTTCAACAGCTTCTTCAGCTTCATTAAAATAATCGAATTCTTCATTTCGAATTTCCTGCAGTATATTGGGTGTAGGAAGATTAAATGATATACAGTTTAATCCATGAGATTCCAACAGGCAATTAATATCTTGCAAAGCTCGGTTCTGTGCAGCTGATTCATTATAAGTTCTTGAGTAATCTTCGCTCATTGAATTTTTATATTTTTCCCACAAATTAGCTGCATTTGTTGGATTACAAAATATACAAATAAATGCAAAAGTTTGACGCATTTGTAATGGCATTGCAGTTAAAGTAGCCTCTTCTAAGCATTGATCCCATTCATTATCTTCAGCAAGAAGACAACGTGCACGTGCAGCTTCTTGAAATGTGTTGTACAGATTTCCATCAAATGCTCGTAAATCTTCAAAGCATGTAGCACCAGGAACATAAAGGAGAAGTAACCGAAGGCAGAAACGTTCAATATCTTTTGGATTAACATAATATAATCTTGTAACAATTTTATCGCCTCCTCTTTGTCGTTTTTTCCAAGTATTTTTCTCGTATACATAATGATATGGTATATCAACATAAAGATATTGTTTTGCTTCATTATCTGTTCTATTCAACTTGAACCAAGCAGTCAGCATCGTTTCGCGGTTGGCAGCTTGTTCCAGAGCAGCATTTTCACCACCAGCATGAAAATAAACCTGTTGTCTTAAAGGCAAATGAATGGCAAAACGAATTATTGCATGAGAACGATCATGCATTTCATTTTTCAGTAACCGCCACATTGCCTCTGGTGCACTCACATATCGAGAATCAACATGTGACGACAGTTCATCATACACAAACTCGTTACTTTCATTATTTTCAGCATGAATTACTACATTTGCTGCATCATAACATTTGTATATGTACTTGTAAATGTATTTGATAGATATGTAGGCTTCAATGTTGATGTGCGCGTCATATTTAAGCAGTAAATATGCATTATATGGTACGATGTAGCGATTATCTATCTGTTTGCCGCAAACTATAGCAGTTGGGCCTTGTCGTCTTTGACAGAGTGGATAACCATTCAGATTGACTTTAGTTGTTTCTTGAAACTCTTTTGGAAAATCTTTTGTGCATTTATTACCATCCATGCATGGAGAATTCGGATTCAAAGTTCTGCATGGCCCGTGGACCATAGTACAAAGAACAATTTCTGATAATCGTGGATAAGTTTCAGGATCTGGTAACTCCGAAGAAATACAACGGTCAACTTGAGCAGCATTACGAAATTTATAGGACTCTGATAGAATTAAAAGAATATAAGCATGTGGAAGACCTCTTTTTTGAAATTCAATAGTATATACAAAGGCCACAGCTTTAAAATATAGTTCCCCATTTGTTATATCATTCATTAATGCTGATAGTTTGATTTTAAACACTCTCGCTACTAAATCAGGTCTGTCTGATGACGTTTGTCCGGGCAGTAGATTTTTTACTATTTCTGGCCATTGTGGATTGCACGTGAATGTACAAAACACATCTGGTTTTCCAAACTTTGTAACATTGCACATAGATAGCATCATTGTATCTCTCTCTCATATTTCTAGGAGACTCTTGAAATGAAGAAGGTAGAATTATGGTTTTTCCAGCAGTAACACCTGCATCAGCTGCTCCTTGGGCTACAAAGTCCCTGAGGCCAGAATAATCGTCTGCACGAAGTTTTCCTTGCTTCTGTCTTATGAAATTGAGATTATTAGCTTCCACTTGTAAGTGAGAGTCTATTATCCACTGTTGAGCAAGTTTTCCACCATGCAATATTGGATTAAACTCATTATCCCGGATCACTGTTTGAGCAACTTTGAACTGAAGCATTGATATATTACTTCGAACACCAGGTAAAAATCCAGGATAAGGTGATAGTGATACATTTGTTGTCCAGCCAGGCTCTCCGTTTGGGTAGAATATAGGATAAGTCATTGGATCTAAATTAGGACTTAAAATATTCAAGTTTACAAAAGGTTGGTCATTATTTCTTGTATAAATTCTGATATCGCGTTGAAAGGGTGGTTCACCATCGTCATTTAGAAAAACCGTAGTTACTTCGTTTGATGTCGGCAAATTATATCGCCTGTTGTCTGAATGGCGATCTCAACGCAATACCACATTAACTCTTGGCATTTGTAAATTGTATCTTTGTGCATGTGGTTGCTGCTCAGTCTCCACCTCACTCAATTTTTTGAAAACTTGAGCATAAGGATTTTGCCGCATAAGTACATAAATCAAGTTCACGCAAAACATTTGGTTGTCATTTTCGGGAATGTTAAAACGCTCTTCGACAGCTTGTGTTGTATCCAAAACATACAGTTTAGCAAATTTTCTTTGTTGGCCATTAGGAGGATGCAAGTGGGACGTTCGGTGATAAATTTGGCCTTGAAATTTAAAACAATAAGGGCCGTGTCCCGGAGCATTTCCAGCAAGTTTAGCACCCATAGAAGCAAATGAAATGGCACTATTGTATGAGCGAATATTTTCTTTGAAATTACGATAATTAAGTGCATTTGAATTGCTCATCAAGTCTTGGAGGTATGGCGGAAACCGATGACGTTGTGGAAGCCTAACTTTACCTTTATGGCAACAACTGTTAAATTTTCCATCTCTGGGTTTCTCAGCTTGAAAATGGCGCGCTTTGCAAAATTGGCAGAGAATGCTTTATTGTCCACATGTATGAGGCTCAATAACTTGAGACTGTGAGGCTTCAGAAATTAATTGCTGCTGATTTTCGTAGTAGTTTTGTCGTTGAGTCAAAAACCGCCGAGAATGACGTTCAGCATCATGACTACGTCTGTTAACCTTTGTTCTTCATTTTCACTTGAACGCTGTGTAGAAGTACGCAAAGAGTTATGAGATAATCTCACAGATCGACCACTATGGCTTTCATTAGCTCTCTGATTTGAATGCCGTAAACTATTTTCTTCTCGGATAGAATTTAATGTTTCTTGCGACTGCCGAGCTAGCCATCGGGCTCTACGTTCTCTGTCTGAACGTCGTTTACGTTCGGATGCAGTTTCATTCATTTCAAATGAAAAATACAATAAATTGTTGAATAAAATATCCTATATTACATTTCTACTTCATTATTCTTTTTTCACTCAAAAAAACAAAATAAACGTAAAAACAGTTGCCGCTTTGAGTTGCCATTATCGTACACATAATTTTAATTTAACACGCACATTTAATTTTATTATAAAACACCAAGTTTTCATTCAAAGCAAAAATTTGCAGGTTACCACGCCAGGCAAAAACTCGCCCTTTTGGTGCTAAAAAGAAACCCCGGTGCGTCTGTGATATTTGTACCTATTTTTATTTAATACACCTTTAATGCAACGTTAAAAGATAAAAAAAAAAGTAAATAAAACTATAAAAACAATTGAGGTAATTCACTGTTGGATGAATGCTAACACCGGTTCACTTTTTCTCATGCAGGCTATTTCGTGGCGCTGGGATAGATATTCAAAGCGTGATTTTTTGCCAAACTATTCCCCAAATTATACAAATTGACATAATTTTTCTTTTAAATAACGAAAGAACAAATAAATTAGAAATACATTAATAATAATACAAATAAAAAGTTGAAGCAAAAATCACTTGATCACGTAACAAACACGTGCACAGTGTTTAATGTCAAGTGAATGCAACATTTACGATCATCCATTGTTGGCATCCATCTTATAATTTGGCGATAGTTTTTTGGTCAACGGCATAATCAAGTAGTACCGCAAAATTAAACACGGTTTCTGAAATGATTTTAACGATAGCGCAAAACATTAAACTTTTCCAATTTTGAATATTTTATAGACGGGATTTCAGACAAAAGAAATTGTATATTGAATTTTTGGGTACTACTTAGTTATCAAGTCGACCAATTTCGCCAAATTATATAAATCGCCAAACCACTAGCCAAGTTATACAAATTGACATAATTTTTATTATAAATAACGAAAGAACAAATAAATTAGTATAAAATTAATAAAAATATAAATAAAACGTCGAAATAAAAACCACTTGATGACGTAAACACGTGTAACTTGCATAAAGTCAAGTGAATGTGACATTTACGATCAACCAGTATTGGCATTTAATCTGTTTGGCGATAGATTTTTGGTCGACGGGATAGCTAAGTAGTACCGGTTTTTGTAGGTTGAACGAAGCCTAACATTGCTGCGATCAATGAGGCAGCCCAATCGGAATTGTGAGGGACACACAGAGACTTGGATTTTATATAAATAGATTTAAAATTTAAACTTTTCGCTCTCACCGCCTTGCATAAATTACAAACTATGGTGCAGATCAAGGCCTCCTTATCATAATATGATAAGGGAGTCTTGGTGCAGATAGTGCAAAATAGGAGAGAATTTGGTACTTTTCCACAATAGGGGCCTTGGCAGTTTTTTAAAAAACTTGATGGAATTCAGGCATCAGAAAGTAAGATTTGTTGCCAAATGTTAAAAACAGCTACGAAAACAAACTATGAACTTTTTTATAATAAAACACTCATACTACAATATATATTAAAACACACATACACACATAAATAACGCCTGCATTCAACAGTTAACAGCTGTCGATAGATGGCTGGTGACTTCCCCAACATGGTTTATTAGTGAGAAATTGCAGACTCAGGCATCGGCCGGAGTAGCTCAGTGGTTAGAGCAGCAGTCTTGTATACTGTGGTCCCGGGTTCGATTCCTGGCTCTGGCTAATTTTTCACCCCAGTTGGGTTTATTGTATTTATTGTATGTATGTCTGTATAATATTTATATATACCTATGAACTTTTTTGTTTGTTTCTATAAATTTGTTTATATTTTAATTAAATGTATATATTATTGTTGTTTTTTATACACAAATAACTTCTTTTTATGAATAAAATTAGACAAATGGCTTCTTTATGTTAAATACATTGTATGAATGTTGAAAAAAAAAATCCGTGTGCATATGAAATAAAATAGTGAATAGGTTGCCAGAAAATATGTTGCCAAATTCCCTTCTTCGCCAAGGCAGATTTCGCTATTTCGCCAAGGCCCCTATGCTGGAAAACTACCGACAATTTAATTTCTGTATCCGGCTATGTAAAGACCATTAAAATCGGGCAGTTAGGAGCTCAGATAGTACAGCGCGTCATATTTTATTTATAGCATAGGGATGACGATATAAAAACGTATATTTTCGTATATTACACTTTAAATTCTCACCCATACATTTTGAAAAAAAAAAAAAAAAAACCCTTAGAAGCCGGAGTTTAAATTAAATTGCGGTGACCTCGTATGGAATATTAATGATTTTAAATGGGAATTTCGCGAAATTAGCTAGCTAACGCCAAGTTGGCTTCATATATGACAACTTATTTTTGTCAACAAATTTGGCGATATTTCATAAAATGTGGCGATAATCCGTCAAGTTTTTCAGCATTTGGCACTACTTGGTAACCCTACATTAGTATTTTTCAACAATTATTCATTACAATGAGGCGGTCGTACCGGAATCGTGAGGGACACACAGAGACTTGGATTTTATATAAATAGATTCGTACTAATTTCCCAGAAAAGAGAAAATTTTTAAGTACTCTAGAATAAATTTATTTGACAAATAAATCAATTTTAATTATCCTGAATTTGACAAATAAATTAATTTTAATTATCCTAGATTACATTTATTTGACAAATAAATTAATTTCAATTATCCAAAAATAAATTTGAGAAATAAATGCGTACTTTGGAAATGAAATAAAGTCAAATATTAACAAAAGCGAATGTAGCGAGAAATGAAATGGCGAGAAATAAGACTCTTAGGCTACAAACTAGATACGTCTTTCCTACAAATACTTCTTTTTTTTTATAGTCATGTTCATTTTTAATTAAATCCTCTTTAATATTTCTTTAAAAATGCACATGAAATAATATATATTTGAAAAGAATAAAAAAGGAAGACATACCCTTTTATTTGATAAGAAGAAAAATCTCTCCGTTCGCCCAATTTTTAAGCCGATTACCAAGCAATAAAACTCTGGAAAAAAAAGAAACATATAGTAATTAGAACAATAAATAAATAAAAATCCTCAGAATAATACATATTTTTGAATATAAATTTCTAACTGCGTATTTACATGTCATTTGGAAAGTTTTACTCTGAAAATTAAACAAATACAATACACATAAAAATTCAAACCTTTCAATTCCGGTACCTGCGTACCGGACCCGAATCCGCTTAAAGTCAACCCCAAACCCAACATCAAAAGAAAATTTCATTCATCCAAAACACAACCCGAACCCGACACACTTCAACTCGAGCCTGAAATACTTAAACCTCAACCCGAAGTGAAAGAAAAGGAATACATATTTTAATACAATAGTGGAAAAATAAATATAACTATACCAACCTCTAATATCAATTTTATCTTTTTTTTTTTTTTTTTTTTTTTTTTCGCATAAAAAAGGGAACACATATGTTCATTAATATCCAAATGTATAGTTTCTTTCGTTTGAAAAATATACAGGATATTCTTTTGAAAATCGGGGTCAACCCAAACTCGATACGAAAGAGTGAAAATGTAACCCGATATCGAATCGGACCCGAAACATTTAAAGTCAAACGCAATCTGAATCCGACCCACAGCGAAAAAAATGAGCATCAACCCGTCCCGAGGGTCGGACGGGTTCGGGTCAAAACGGATGACACGATGCAATTCAAACACAACTAACAAGAAAAATATCGAGAAAGATTCTTTAAACCTGAGTTCCCCGTGTCGAGACTTTTGAATGAGAAAGAAGACCGTCTTTCAGAAATATCTTTTGTACGAAAATGTCTTTGAAAACCGATTTCTCCCACAAACCCCTTTAAGTTGAATATTGAAAATACATACAACTTCATATAAATACGTACATCTGTACAATTTCATATTTTAAATATTTATATCTATGAATAAATGCGGTCTCTGACACCGCACATGCTCTGTTGTGAGACATTTCGGAGTCAGAGCAGTACTTCTCCCAACCAATAGTACAGTAGAACACCGATTATCGGAACTCGGAACTCCATTTAACCGAACTTCCAATTATCCAAACACCTGTTTCTCTCATTTTTTTTCCCCTTCAGATTTAGCATGCGAAATTGAATCCCCGATGAGTGTATTGTTGGATGCAGCAGCAACGAAAAATAAATCAAAGAAAATGAAAAGAAATGCTCTGAAAATGAGCCAGATCACTGATCTTATCAAACTAACGTATTTAAGAAGAATTCGAGATAGGGCAGCATTGAAAAGAATGCCTCCTTTGAAGCAAGGGACAATTGAAAGCTTTCTTGCTTACATTATAATCTCTGACGTTCAAAAAATGATTAAAAAAATAAATAAATAAATAAATGATAAAAAAGTAGACAAAAAAAAATTTAAAAACGGTTTTTGAACAGACGACTTTTGAAATTTAGCTCTTATTCAATTTTTTTTACAAGTTTTTAATGTAAAAATTTATTATTTAGTCTTCTTACTTTCTTCTATCTTTACCAGAAGAAAGTATTGGATTCGTGAAAATTTTCGAATTCCGGTTTTCGAAAGATGGACACGTTTTAGGGGTCAGAGAACCCGAAAAACATGTTTTTACAGAATGTCTGTCTGTGAGTCCGTGTGTGTGACACAACTTTTGTGGGCGCTCTCTCTCAAGAACGAATGCACGGAATTTATTAAACTTTAGATTCAGTGACTCCCTGATATAAACGGGTGCTGAATACTTTTTGGTGTCAACAGTTATATCTCAAGAACGAACGCACGGAATTTTGTAAAACTTCAGATTCCGTGAGTCCTCTATATAATTTGTTGCTCATTATTTTTCAGTGTAAATCACCTAACAGGTGGCGCTGCTATGCGGCATTATTCATGATGTATCGCAAAAGCTCTGCCTCAAGAACTATGCACGGATTTTCATCCAACTCCAGATTCAGCTACAACGTGACATTAAGTTATTACTGATTAGATTTTGATATAAATCACCTAACGGGTGGTACTGATATGCCTTATTTTTTAGAAATACAGTAGAACCTCGATTATCCGAAGTAATTGGGACCGACCCTCTTTCGGAAAATCGAAATTTTCGGATCATCGAGAATGCTTCCATTTTAAGATTAAGGAGAAATATATGTAACATTTCTTATTATGATAACAAGTGCTTAGTAAAAATAAAGCAATAGAAAACAGAAATAAGAATAAATTACCTGAATTTTAATTTTGAAATGAAGTACCTTTTACATATTTCACAAGGGTTCGAAGAAAAGTTTTGTTTGTAGCAGTTTCGACCTCTATCACGAAGTTTTTTCTTTCTTTTTTTGGGGGGGGGGAGGTGGGGGGGGCTACTAATATTTCACCAGTATCACAGTCTTTCTGTTGCTCCAGCCATGTCAAACCGTTTGCAAAACCTTCAAAAGCTTCAGAATTAGCTAATTTGTTCGTTTTCTTCACCCACATCGTTGTCCTCTTCTTCGCTTTGATAAATGTGATAGTAAAAAAAAAGCTTCAAAAATGGGTTTTCCACACAAGGAATGTAATAGTAAAAAAAAAACAAGCTTTAAAAATAGATTTCGGTTAACCGAGAGTTTTGGTTAAAAGAGTTTCAGATAAAAGAGGTTCTACTGAATTAACATGTATGAAATTGAAGAAAGTTTTGGGATTGCCGCCACATCAAACTCGTTTGTTTTATGAATTCCACTCCACTGTTATATTTTTCAGTGACAGTCTGCCCGAGCAACGTCGGGCGGATCAGCTAGTCTCTTATTATTTTAGTCGCCTTTTAAGTAAAACACTGAGCTTTTTAAAGTTCATATCGTATATTTTATGTTTGAATCAAGGTGAAAAATTGCTTTTCGTCTTATTATTTATTTTTACCCGACTGCCAAGAAGGGTTGTGTGTTTCACGCGTATCTGGGTACGGGGATTTCTTTATACCCTCGAAACATCCCAACTGCTGGATGTATTTTAAGGAATGGGGTCTCTACCGATTCGTCTTAACCGTCCGATGGTGATAGGCTATGTTTTGTTTTTATAAATTCAAAATGGCGGCCGTAAACTACAAAATGGCGGTAGAGACGAAAATTTTTTTTACGCACCCTATTGAGTGGCCTATCATTGGATAGGTCTTTCCAAATGAAGACGATGTGTCATTGACTATTTTACAGTCAGGAGCTTCGTTTAAATATAACACAACCTGGAAGTCGTGTAGGTAGGATCTCTAACTTGACTGCAACTTTGACCTTCATAGACATCTCTAGGCCTCATCCAAACAGTGTTTGTAGATAGGAACTAACCATTAAACACAACTTAAAAGTCATCAATACAAGTAAATGAAGAAAATAGGTAAGTAATATAAAAATAGTTTCACATGGATGAGAAATAATGAATGAGTTTGCTTTTCAGGCAGTCGGGTTTTTGATATTTTTAATTTAGTTTTTACTTGTTCTCTTGCTAAACAAATGCAAAAATGAGTAAAAAACGAAAAGAACTCTATCAACTCAATCTAACAGGCATGAAAATGGGAAATAGGAAAAAAGGTGGAAAATCTTTTTCGTCTACAGAATGGCACCAAACTTTTAAAATTTAGACACATTTTAACAGTTGTTTATAGGATAAAATGAAATGAAATATAATTGTACGTATGATTGTTATTTTCTTTTCATAGCTTAAAAAGCATTAAAAACAAATTTAAATTTTTAAATCAAAAGTATTGCATAAATAGAAGAAAATATTCTATTCCAAAAAGGACATTATGAAAACTTCCTTTTCCTTTTAAAGTCTAAAAAAACTTTCACTCTGGTAAGATACTTTAATCAACTTTATTTACATGACTTTCATATGCTTATAATATAAGATCGCCTTTGATTTAATAGCTCTTTTGCACAGCAATTCAGAATTGAAAAAAAAAAAAAAATCTCCAAGGATTTTAGTTAGACAAAACGACTGATTATTAAAATTTCACGATCTCTCCCGCCCCCACCTTATATGCTTCCAATATTTTCTTTACACTTTTGCATCAATACAGAGAATGACCAACATCATGTTTAAAAAGGTGGAATTCCTCCTTTAGGAGGAACTCTTTCAAGCCTGATCTAAAAAGCACAACTGATGTTATCTCACTCTTCACTAGAGATGCAACGAATATTCGGCCGAAGCCGAATATTCGGCCCATTCGGCCTGTCTGCCGAATATTCGGCTTCGGCCGAATATCAAGTCCATTATTCGGCCTTGGCCGAATAATACACTGTAATAAATGTTTTTATATTTACACAGTATAACTTTTTAATTTGACAATTTATATTCATCATATATAATGAAAATTTTATTTGAAATTAACTATCACTTTTTTTCCCGTTAACTTTCATACTCCGAATGGATTTTATCTACCCATTTTTATATAAGAGGCTAATTTAGGAATCATGTTAAAAAAAAAAATTATGCTGTATCAGTAAGTACAAAAAGTATCTGTAATAAGCTAACATAATCTGTTAAATTTAAAATTAATCTATTCAAAATTGTTTTAATACAGCTGTAACAAGCTAATTCAATTTTTTTTTTTTTTTTTTTTTTTTTAATCATAATGGGAAGTTTAACATTTAACCCTTGTTACATAAAAAAATATTTCTTTCAATAATATTTTGAATTATACCTATAAAGAACATAAATATATGATTGATTAGATATAGATGTATTATATGTTGCAATAGTTAAGGGGGGTTTTTTGTTGTTTTTTTTTTTGTTTTGTTTTTTTTTGTTTGTTTTAGTAAAATACGCATAAAAGTGAAATATAATTTAAGTGATTTTTTTTAAGTCTGTTACTATTTCTTATTAAATAATGAAAGAAATGTAAATACTAAATTCTTTTAATTAGTATGCATTTACGTTTTAGATATTTTTTTCAAGAATAGCATTGTAATGCCTTAAAAAACAGTTAAAATGTTTTCAATAAACGTAGATTGTGATGCAGAAATAATAATAATCAGCATTCTCAGATGATAGTCTTTCTTTTTTTTTTTCCCCGTAAATGTTACCTGTTTCTGAAAATAACCTCTCACTATATATGGTACTTCCTGGTGCAGAAAGGTACTTTTTGGCTAATTGTGAAACATTTAGAAAGTCTTCCGAATTTTTCGCCCACCACCCCAAAGGACGCTGTTGTCTTTCTAGTAGTGGCTGGAAAAGAAAATTACTAATTTCTTTTACTCTTCACATTGAGGCGCACTTTCTAAAGAGGCTTCACTGCTGACAGCAAATAAAAAAATAAATAAATAAATAAATAAAGATAAATAAAAAATTTTGTTAATTGTGAGCTTAATAAAGTCTATAGTGATTTCTTTCCACCATTTTAGAGGATATTCCTTTCACCCTTTCTATCAGTGGTTTTTCTTAAGATATTAAGATTTCTTATTTTTTATTTTATTTCATCTGAAAGCTGAAACTTATGTTTCCTAGTACTTTTAAAATTTTGTCATTATTTTAAAATGTAGCAACAACACATATAATATCTATTAAAATGTAACTAGACAGTACCTGATGAGGAACTTTTGCTAAGAATTTTTTTTTTTTTTTTTTTTTTTTGGGGGGGGGGGGGTCTGAATTATATTATTGAGGCAATTTTTAGGCCGAACATGGCCGAATATTTTTTCAGAGTAAAATAATGCTTTAAAAAATTAAAAATTTGTATATAAATAATTTTTTTAAAGAAAACAATACATTTTAAATGTGAAATATACAAGAATTGTGCATATAGTGCATACCATATTTTGTTTTTAGGCCAAAATAAGTTCATTATTCGGCAGCCGAATAGGCCGAATATTCGGCTGCAACTTGGCCGAATATTCGGTATTCGGTTATTCGGCCAAACCACTATTCGTTGCATCACTACTCTTCACACACTTGTTAATAATCGCCATACAACATCACTATTTATTTAACCATGCTGAAAGAGACGAACACTAAAGAACGTAAAATTTATGAGTCAATAAATACCATAAATGTTCTCCGCAACATGTTACACCCTTTCGGAGACTAGAGGGACAACAAACACGCGAAATGCAAATAGTAGTCGCTCGGATGCTTTTCGACAGAGAATGGATTCAATCGATGATTTTAGAGCAGGTAGGTACATTCAAAATCAATCGTGTGGTCGGTGATTTGAATTCATTTTAGAGCACAGGTGTGGATCGCCCGGTATAGAGGGTTAGGCGTAGGATTAGAATTTAGGCAAAATTTTTGTCGCCTTCGTCGCATTTTATGGGTGATGCGCCATCTTAATCCTATAAGTTGTACAGTAGAGCGCCGATTATCCGGACTGGTCGGAGCCGAGGCCGATCCGGTTAATAAAGAATCCGGATAATTGGATACCTTTAAAAAACGGCAGTTTTTTTTTTTGTTTTGTTTTGTTTTTACAGTAGCGTTTTTTAGTTATTCCCCTTCACATTTTTTTTTTTTTCAGGCTTAGGACTGGCAACTGTAGTAGCGGATATTTTAAATTATGTGTTTAAAAGTTATTTTTTAAACATTTTTTAAATTTTATTTTCTAAAAAATTAGTGCAAAATTATACATAGAACTACACAAAGAAATTATTACATGTATATATGCATACACTGTACGAACAACTGTGCGTGCGGAGAAACGGGTCCCTCTTTCCGAAGCGAAGACACCAAGGGACAAATGAAGCCATTTTTCAACATCCACCAGAGAATCGGAAGATAAAGAGGGATTTTTGTGGAGAAAAAATAATATGCGTGGGACTCTCGCGCGCTAGTAGTGAAACTTCTTAGGTTTTAGAAACAGGTGATTTTATGCATTTCTCTCCTTGCATTTGTTGGCAATTTTATTATTTCAAGATTGGGAAATGGTTATTTAACGATTAACTATCGTGAAATCAAGCCGAATTTACCTTACCGCGCTTAAAGAAGTTTCAAAAATTTCGGAGAAGACGGGAAAAATGTATAATCCTTGATCGATCCGGTTAATTGGACGATCCGGTTAATCGGCGTCCGGATAATCGTCACTGTACTGTATATTGTAAACTACGAGTCATTCCAGCTCGATCCTCTAATAACATGCTCCGCTCATTTAGATTATTAACATGCCAAAAGAACTTTTGGTATAAAATTATGTAAGTGTTTTCACCAAAGATGGTGGAGCAACAAAATTTTATATATGATATGACAAACAGAAAACTAGAACATAGAGCAGGCATCCAATACAACAAGAGAAGTACAGCTTTACCCAGATTTTATTGACCACCCATTATCAGGGAATCAATAGAGATCTTTTTACGCAGCGAAAATATTTGCAATGATTCAGCCTCCATTGAGTTATCTAAAATTTGGAAAGAGATGCTCTGCAGAATAAGTAACAATAGTAGAAATTAATTCACGTTAATAATGAACCATTTTTATTTTATTTTGTGTTTGCACTTGTTTTTCCTTACACATGGGGTCTCGTGATTTTATTGACCCATTTCTTGTTTTTAAAAATATTTGCGAAAATATTTGCAACAACAAAGATCTTTAGAATGTCGCTGTTTGAGCGCTGAAACTTTTGGTCAATCTGAATAAAGATAGTCAAAATGACTTTTAAGTGTATGTTTTATGACTTTTAGCAATGAAGTTTTATTAGTTTAAATAATCACTCCAGCGGTGGCATCACGTGCTTCTACAGCAACTGTTGAGCAACCATCATTGGTACCAAATACCCAATATATAATAAACTCATTTTTACGCTCTTTTATTTAAGAGGGTTCTGGACCTTTAAACTTTCAAAAAAATCAGATTTCGGTTTCTCTGTTATTCTAAAATTTTCATAATTTCTCAACAATATTCCAAAAACACCATTCTAAAATCTGCATTATTTATTTAGTTATAATCATTTACAGAGGATAATTATAATTGAAGCTCAGTAGATATTGAAATTTGAAAACTCATTTTCTCAGATAAGTGTGCGCACTATTTACTTTTAAATTATGTAAGCTACAGCTTTAAAAAAAAATAATCAAATATACATTTATTTACAGTCTAATTCAGTAGTCAGTTTCTTTACAGGTGTAAACAGTTCCTAAAGCTGGCATCTTTAAATAAAACAAACATTTAAAGCATTTACCAATTTTCCAAATCCAAGATATCTTGGATTTAAGTGGTGCTGCCATTCTAGAAGAAAGAAAAATTCATTTTAGAAAATTGGTAATGCTTTAAATATTTGTTTTATGTAAAGATGTCAGCTTTAGGGCACTTTGCCTTATATGAGTTCAGACTCAAAGGCGCATTGGGAATACACATTAACATTTCCTCCACATGACCTAAACAGCATTTTTTGGTTTCTTTTTTTACGAAAAACAAACTTGAAATGTTTAAAAAAGCGGCAATAAAGAAATGCCATCCACTCAATCGAAAAAGCACAACTCATTTTATCATTAACTTGACTTGATAATACTACATCTCTATTTATTTCGACTAACTCTTCAGTCCTTTCCTTATTTATGCCTTGTGTTTTGGCAATATGTTTTTATGGTCTGCGTTCTATTTCGCAGTTGTACTACGGATTTGTTTACGAGAGGTAGCCATGAGGGGTGTCTTTTGTTATAGTGTGATTAAATTTAAATACAATAATATATTGAACTGAATTTTTATTGGGTAAGAGTGTGCTTTAAATAATGAGTAATCAAAGCTAACAGTGAAAAATTTATGTACAAGCAACACGATAATGCTTTCCGTAACAGCATTTTGGAATGCCAGCCTGAAGGCATGAGAAACATAGGGAATGCAAGATTTCGACCGAAAACGGATTCAATCGATGATTTCTCCAGCGAGGTATGTGTATACATTCTAAATCCATCGTGTGATCGGTAGCGATGTCTGCCAAAATAAACATGTTTCATTCATTTCGGAGCACAGATGTCGGTCGCGAGATACTGACGGTCCGGTAAATCGCTTTCGGAATATATTGTGTTTTGCCGCGCTCATCGCTTTGGAGTGATAAAATGGAAGATGTCTTTAAAAGGGTGGAATTACATTTAAACAATAAAAAGAAAGAAAAAAAAACCTGACATTCAAGTACTTTTATATAATGCAAAATAAACAAAATTCTGCCGAATTCTTGGACCCTATAACGGAAACATATACAGGGTAGAGTGGTAATGAATGGGCCAATTTTTGGTTTTTAATTTTTGTAATTTTTTCTAATAACTTTTTTTGTCTCAAAATTGGCTCTTCAGTTACTTTACTTATTTGGTTATATAAAAAAAGTCATAAAAATTGGATTAGAAAATGTCTATAATGAATGATAATAGAAAATAAAAATATAGAAATTTGGCCCATTCATCCCCAACCATGGATGGGGCTGAATGGGCCATTGAAGGTAATGAATGGGCCACTAAATGAATTCAATGAAAAAATGTGGAATTAACCTTTTATTCACCAAATACGACAAAATGAATGGCACTTAACATATGATCAAAAGCATACTGAAATAGGGTGGATGTGCCAGTAATGGACATCCTTAAGGAATTTCTTTT
Source organism: Maratus speciosus (assembly GCA_963932465.1). NCBI lineage: Eukaryota > Metazoa > Arthropoda > Arachnida > Araneae > Salticidae > Maratus > Maratus speciosus. The sequence goes on along the minus strand of OZ010790.1, from coordinate 611,748,717 downwards.
AAATTTTTTTTATTAATAGTTATAATTATTATATTCCAGTTTTTTTCAATACCATATTAATCTGTCAACAATATTTAACCATTCCTATAGTCTCATTTCCCAATATGAATCGAAATTTAATTTTAAATAACAGAAATATATCAAAACACCCAAAAGCCCAGTAATGGACACCCTCTGGCCCAGTAATGGACACCCTTTGTTTCAGTAATGGAGACCCCATAAAAAGTAACAAATATAATTGTTTTTATGACTGTATTTAGAACCAGAATTTAATGAATACATACTAATGAAACAAGATAGTTATTTTCAAATAAATTAAACATTTAGGCTACCAGATATGAAATACATATGAAATTACAAATATGAAATAAAAATAAATGATATTGTGAGTTGAATATTTTAAATACTAAATAAAATAATTTCAAAATAAAACTGTAGAACTGATGTTTGAGGCCACTGATCTGCAGATTTACTAGTTTCATGAATATTTTTTTTTTTTTTTTTTTTTTTTTTTTTTTGGTCAGTGGGAAATAAGGAAACATTTAAGACAGAAAACAGATTTTTAATAGCTTCTGTAACTTGATTGTTATTTAAACGGTTATATTGTTTTTTAAAGCCCTATGAGCCCCTCTTTGACTGTGCTCTTAAACAATATTTTCTGCTTCCTGGCCGAGTTGATTGCCAGATTATAAAATATGCAAGGTATATATATATATATATATATATATATAAAGAATAAAATATTGAAATTTTATTAATCACACAAAATAACATAAAAGCTGCTATTTATAAAAGTTTTGGTGTTATTACCTTTTAGTAAGTATAATTAAAAAATTAAATTTGATTATTTAGGTTTGCAGTTACGTCAAAAGATTGTATGCACTATAAACATTACTGAAATTGCATTTTTAGCAATGTCTACATGGGATGTCCATTACTGGAAAATGACTAATTAACAATCCCAGTAATGGACACCCCCTCTTAAAACCTTAAAAGTAAATGAAATTTTGTAAATGGCCGTTACTATATAAAATTCTAACTTTTCTATTACTACTCAAACAAAAACATTCAAATTTTGCAAGAAAATAAATAATATATAAATTAATTAAACGAAGCCAGCTCTTAACCTCTTCAGTAAGATTTTCACAGAAAAACAGCAAAACTTTGAAACTTTATTTTCTGCTTCCTGATTGGTTTGATTAAAAGTGTCAACAATAACCTAATTTTATAAAACATGCAAGGGGGAATTATAAAAAAAAGCTAAATATTTATTATTTTTTTTTATGAACCAAAAACATCAAGGGGTGTCGTGTCCATTACTGGCACATCTACCCTAGTAAGTAATATACAATGCTTATCAAAATTTATAAACATCAAAAATGATATTATTAAATCACATTATTGTAGCAGAAAAATGACAAAACAATGAGGTTATAAGAAAGAAAGAAAACATAAAATAAGCATAAAAATAATAGATAATACACATTAGGATTTAATGAAATTTATATTTTTCAAAATTAATATTAAACGACATATTTGTAACAGGGTTGGAACTGCCTATTAATTGACTATTTAGTGTAAATTTCTGGTATTATTTATTCTACCCATCAGATTCAGAATATAAACAATTATTCTAGTTTTATATCAAATGGAAAAATACTAGTAGGTGTAGTCAACAACTGGACAGTTCATTTTAATCATTTATACAATTTAACTTATGTTTCTAATAAATAACTAATATTTCTTAGGGTGAAAATGTGCAAATTATTTTTCAGACATCACTATACACCTATTCTAACTAGACAGTAATTTAATCTAAATCCATGACAGACAGTTTATGTTTCATATTAAAGAGAAAATCAGGAAAAAAAGAAAGAAAAACCCTATTTTCATGATCAAGGCAAAGGTGGCCCATTCATGACCATGCTAGAGTGGCCCATTCAGCCCCACCTATACTTCTAGAATATATTCAGGTTTTTTTAATGCATTAAATTCAAATAACATCTAAATACATCCTAAAATTAGTTTACAGATATGCAAAGACTTGCTATAATACACATATATGGAATGAAATAAGATACTTTTTAGCTTATTTATGTTACTGAAATGGGAAAAAATTCACTTTTCAGTCAGATTCTTGACCCTCCTACTCGAGTGGGAAAATGGCTTCTCCCAAACAATGGAAAATTGGATGAGTTTGGTAGAACAAATAGCTTCATCTATGGGTGGCATCTAAAATAATTTTATGCAAATACTTTTTCATATTTTGTTAATGGCCCATTCATCCCCATGGCCCATTCATTACCACTCTCCCCTATATCTGATCATTTCACGTATTCTTTTAAACTGTGTTATAGAATGTGTTTATATTTCTAAGCGCGCTCCTAACAGACGGCTGATATAACTTATTCTGCTGCAAATGATTTTAAATGAATACCTCGATCGCAAGGATAGTCAAAAATGGGACAGACAATGAACGCCAAAAACAGAGAAACGATCTAAATCATAAACGAGAAAGAAGGACTCCCGTTGAGAAGACACAAGGAAAAATTCAAAAAACTTTCTTTTTGTTTTACTTACTAAAGGCTAGGTTTCAGACGTTCAAACGTTTGCATGACTTCATTCAATTTAGTTTATACCTAGGATAATTTCCTAGGAGTTCTCTGCAACAGTAGCACCAACTTTTGAAAATATGGGATGGCCTCAAAAATAAACAGGGAGCCGGCAGCAACGACCATCTCCGCATCGAGTTCACGGCAGAAATTCCACAATGAGTTAACACTCGATTCGCATATTAAAATGCAAACGGTCTGCCAAGTCCCATCTGGGTGGAAAGCACCTGAAAACCCGATTTGAGCGTACGTTTACCATTGTGTTTTCCTGCTCCCAGTTCTCCCTATTTTCATACTTTTGGGTGCAGGAAAGCACGATGGTAAACCTAGGAGCCAACTGCTAAAATCGGGTTTTTAGGTGTTTTCCACCCAGATAGGACTTGGCAGACCGTTTGCATTTTAATAGGCGAATCGAGTGTTAACTCATTCTGGATATTTAGTCGTGAACTCGATGAGGTGATTGCCTGTGCTGCCGGCTCCCGGTCTAAAATTTTTGAGTAAAATAACACAATTTCTCCCCCTTTTAGAGCGTGTGCATGTGCAGAGAGAGGCGGAGGCGGGAGTGAATGACTAACGATGATAATTAGAAGTTAAATTCTGTTTTTTCTAAGCAAAATATAAAATTATTATAATTTAATAAATAATTTTATTAAATTGTATTCTCATAAGTTCTTCTTTATAAATACATTAATATTTATTATATATGACATAAAAATTACTAACTATTGAAAGTACAGAAAACGAAATGTAAACATACATTTTACTCCTCTAAGTGCCTTATGTATTCCAGACATTAAAACAGATGGCACAATAGGCAGAAAATTTTTTTTGAGAGAAATTTAACTCAACATCCACTGAAGGAGCTTTCAGTAAGTCTAATGAATGCCCTTACTTTTTTTTAAAACAAAATTATTTTGAGAATGTCAATAAAGCCAAATTTCATTTCAGCGATTAAAAAAGAAAGAAAGAATAAATCAACTGTAATTGGGAAGACAGAGAATTCAAATTATTGGGTGGACTCGCACCCCTATAAGTTGGCGCGCCCTTGTTCTGCAATAATACAGAAACTTCGATAACTTCGTTAACCCCTTTATGTACCAAATTACGAATCAAGAAATGACTCCACCTCAATAATTATCTTCTTCAATGTCTGAAATTATATTAATTAGAAAATTTATGTAATAAGGATATGAAACTCATAAAATCAGTTTTAACGAAAACTTATCCAAGTTTTTGCACGGGCCGGGCCGAAATTTTAATTTTGATAACGAGTCGAACAAACTCAAAAATTTTGCACGGGGCGGGCTGAGTCTAGAAATTTAGGCCCGTGCAGATTTGTACGTTGCGAGATAAGCACAGATTTTTTTTTCTTAGCGAGTAAGACCTACAAAATTTATCATTTAATAATTTATCACCCTATCTTATACACCTTATTAATGTTTTACGATTATTTCACTCTCGGTAAAACATTAATAGTTGACTTAGAGAAAAACTAGACTATGAACTAGATAAAACAAAGTATAAATGAATGAGTTTTAAGCAAAAAACGGAATACTATTTCGTTAGTAACCACCCATGGCAACTTTGCTCCCAATGAGGTAAACTGTTTATTATTTCTCGTCAACAAGTGTACTCATGCGATTATAAATTTTTACTCATAAATTATTCTTTCTTTGTTAAGGCTGCAGCTGCAACCGCAGTAAAAGATGGAACAATTTCATGAATATTCATGGTATTGCGGTTGCAGCCTTATCAACATTTAAGAGTGAAGGGTGTCACGCTAGATGTGTTGTGCCAGGTGGCTCAGATGGCAGAGCGTTGATGCGCTGAACCAAAGACCCAGGTTCGAACCCTGGCCAGGATACTTTTTTACGCCTTGTTAGCACTCTGAATAAAATTCACGTAATTACATTCATATTTCTCGGGCGTAAATCATCGTTTTAAATTAGTAAAATATTTAAAATAGTATCATATCATATAAAAATACACCGCAAACGATATTTCACCATAGGCCGTCACGTAACGGAATATTTTCGAGTGTCTCTGTACATGAACCGCAAACGTTACACACTTCATTTTCAATACCGAACATGTCATGGTAAAGCCCAATAACATAGATCCATTTCATGGCAATCTGGCGCGAGTTAAAACATGGGCAGACAAACCGAATTCATAAACACTTTTCAACTGTGTTTGAAAGCGTTCCAAATGAGTTTCAGAAAATAAAAGGTTTCACAAAACTGTACATAAATTTGAATAATGGATGGCTTCGAATCTATTCGAGACATTAACACCAGTCATAGATTGTCTCGAATTTGAAATCACTGGAACGTGCCGTCGCATACCATTCAATAGTCGCCGAATTAAACAGCATACGTTTCAAATCTATAGACTAAGAAACTCGTTGAAATGGGTTATGTAGCAATATTATTAAGACCGAACGGGACACGTCAAGCCCTTTTCATACAATTACAAGATAATTCTCGGAGGAAATTATTACAACATACCTTGAATAAACTTTCCAAATGTGTGGTCTATTTCGAGTGGAAATGGAGCATACCGTATTACACAGTATACGCAACTCATTTAATATAAAAGCCCATACCGTTACACGAGTCAAGAATTCCTTCCAATTTCTCCTAGAAATTCATTAAAACCCAATGCATTTAAATAACAGTTTTACCCTATCATCATGTTTAAACAACCCTTTTTGTAAGGCTTGTTCTGAAATTAAGTGGACATTTGAGTAATAATCCATTTTAGGTGCGTTCGTAATTATACAAATACGTAACACCCATAGTCTTCGCTCGTTCGTCTGTCTGTCTGTCTGTCCTTCCGTCCGCATGTAACAGAGCAAAAACTACCCAACCGAAGGATCTGAAATTTTAAATATAGAATGGTTGCAAAATTGTGACGAGTCATTTCAAATTTTATGAAGATCGGATGTAGAGTCTAATGACAGGGACAGTCAAAAGTTTTCCGTTACAGGAAGGCCCATGGTAATAAAAATATTTCAAGTGCATTTGAATGATGTGACAGCCTTTCGAACAGCATGAAATGGATATGCATTTTCATATTTAAAATATTATCAATTTTAAAACACACATTTGTTTTCCTTGCTAATTTCTAGGAAGGTTCTACTTAAAAATATTACATCATGTTTTCACAAATAAATAAATAAATAGAGTACATAATAAATAAATGGAGTACAAAATACAAGATGAATAAATAATCAATGCAAAAACCCTTGACGGGTTAAAAGTTTCTGACGCAGCACTTTATCTTATGCTCTAAGAATTTTAAATATGGAACTTAAAAATACTGATATCAAATTTTGAGTGACGTTATGCTATTTCTTAAAAAATATATTTGTATTTATTTCACCATTTTATTTTTGTTTTATTTATAATCGCATGTGCAAAAGTTCAATCGCATGTTCAACATGAAAAGCTGCATAAAATTTTATTCGCTGTTGCTTTATCATTTACATCTCTCATAAATTCAAAATATGTGTTTTAAAAGATATGATATAAAATTTAAGTGACGCCTTGATGTGACTTTAAAAGGTTTGTTTTTTAAAATTCAATTTAAATTATTTTTGACTTGGTTAAAATATTTTTTTTACATCTACACAATACTTTTAATTTTCCAATTCACTGTTAAATATATCACTTTCATTGAATCTATACTATGCATTGAAATGTATTTATTTCAATAAATTGATTTATCTTTTGTGTCACGCTATTCAAAATTGTGAGTAAGATTTATGTAAATGGTTTATTTGCGTCAAACTATCCTTTTTCATACATTTCATGTAGTTTGGACACAATGACGCAAAGAAACCATTTACATAAATCTTACTCACAATTTTGAATAGCGTGACACAAAAGATAAATCAATTTATTGAAATAAATACATTTCAATGCATAGTATAGATTCAATGAAAGTGATATATTTAACAGTGAATTGGAAAATTAAAAGTATTGTGTAGATGTAAAAAAAATATTTTAACCAAGTCAAAAATAATTTAAATTGAATTTTAAAAAACAAACCTTTTAAAGTCACATCAAGGCGTCACTTAAATTTTATATCATATCTTTTAAAACACATATTTTGAATTTATGAGAGATGTAAATGATAAAGCAACAGCGAATAAAATTTTATGCAGCTTTTCATGTTGAACATGCGATTGAACTTTTGCACATGCGATTATAAATAAAACAAAAATAAAATGGTGAAATAAATACAAATATATTTTTTAAGAAATAGCATAACGTCACTCAAAATTTGATATCAGTATTTTTAAGTTCCATATTTAAAATTCTTAGAGCATAAGATAAAGTGCTGCGTCAGAAACTTTTAACCCGTCAAGGGTTTTTGCATTGATATCATTACTTTTTTGAGGTTAGTGATAAAATGATTAAAAAAAAGATACTTATGGAATTTAATGCAGATTTAATTTTTACTATTTTATTACAATTTTCCTTATAGCAGTTTGTATATAAAAACAACTGGGTAAGTATAATCGCAGATCGCACAGAGGGTTTCATTTGATATTCCTTTAAAAACACTTTATCCTTAAATTAATAAATCCAAAATGTTAATTTATAATTATTGATTCCTTACATAGATGTAGCACCAATAGTTCCAATTTTCATGGGGCAGGGACCGCACTCTTTTAAACAAACCACCTTCCAATTGAAGTCATCAAAAACCAAGTTGAATAAGCCAGAGCCCGTTGTGTTGTTTGACAAACAGCAGTCTCATGTCCCCTCCTTCCCCCCTTTTTCAAAATTTTTCAGACCAGTACCTAAGAATGGAACCGAAATAATTTTTTCTCTTCAGAAATTACGATAAAAAAATAGTATGCAGTACTCATAAATTTACTTTAATGCTATATAGGGTGATTATTAAGTTAATTATAACGTTTGGAATCTGTTGCAATGGTGTCCGAAAGGTAGTTTCTGAGTTATGGAAGCTGGACCCATAAGGCGCCATAGAGGGGCGAAGCCCGCTAGTGTCTATCATAATTATATCTGCCATGTAGACTAATTGCGATATTTAATCAAAATAGCCCCCCCCCCCCTCCTCATCCCCGGAAATATAACAAATACAAAATGTGTCTTTATAAACCTATCGTCAAATAGGTTTTTATTTCTTTTTCCCTAAAAAAAAACATGATTTTTATATCCGTAACGTAAATAGCGGACGAAGCCCGCTAGTTCCTATCATAATATATATTTTTAATAATTTTATATAGTCTATAATAAAAATCAGACTTAAAATAGTCTAGTTCCATGAGTACTTGTAGTGTCAGTTACATGCTACGATTTTTGGATACCAGTATTTTAGAACGGGAAAATGTGACTTATTTTATCGGAGATATCTCATTAATTGAATAAGGTGAAGCAAACTTTTTGAAAAAAATGTGGCCAACAAGCATGGCAGTTATCAGCTATGTGACTTTGTGCTAAAGTCCATTAATTTGATCTGCTTTAAAAAGATTACGGAAGATTGAATTATAGTAGAACCTGGATTAACCGAGCTTCGATTAATCGAGGTTTCTGTTAAACGAGCCGATAACAAAGTCTGATTTTTTTTTCCCTTTTGAATGAGCCTTAAAAATAACCACACTCTTTAGCTCACTGTCCGTGCTATACAGGCCCTTCTGCCTCCAAAAGCCCTCAACTCCAAAGAAACATTGGACCCTGAGAAGTCAATAGCGAACAATGCTTTGTTTCCAGTGGTTGTGTGAACTTTCGTAAATTTTTCAATTTGCATTTTAAAATTTACTACTGGTAGTTGATTTTCTGTTTAAATTTGTTAAGCTGTGAAACAGAACTTTATATATATTTACTTTTATTATTTAAAAAAATGTTCTATATATTTTTTTAAAAGAGATGTTAAATTCGCAAGCACGGCGAGTTTTTACACACAGTTTCTATTAACCGAGATTTCCGATTCCGATTTACTAACAGTCCCAATTAGCTCGGATAATCGAGGCTGCTCTGTATAATTAAGAAATCAATGGCGATCTTACTGTAAACGGGTTTCCCTTTTACTGAGGGATTTCAAAACCGAATCAGCTGATGTTAGTTGCTGTTTCCCTGCTTGATTAAATAAGATTAGTTAAACATTTGAAAATTACCAAATATAAAAGGAACTAAGTCAACAGAGTCTTTGCTTTATGGTATTTTTTAACAACGCTATAAGAAAATGATTTTAAGTAAGAGATTTTAAATGTAACGTTTTAAATCTGACATAATTTTCACCAAACTTTCCTTTCTCTTTGTAACATTCAACTGAAAATATTTTTATTATTAGAAAGATAATATTATTATTTGCGCTACCTTAAAATTAGCAACTATAGTTAAAAATATCATCTCGAAATTTGAAATAAATCTCTCATATAAATATATTTTTTAATTTACACTGTTTTGCAATGTGTTTTGTAAACTGTTTTGGCCACTTTGGCCAATATGACGTAATTTCCTCCATTTACGACTTTTAACACATATCAATGAATTTATTATTTAAAAATTTTCTTTTTCTTTTAATATTCACGTGTAAATATAATTTTTATGACGTAATTTTCAATGTTTTCCTTCTTTTAATGCGTAATCATTTAATTCTAATTTGAAAATAATTGATTATTTTATAATTTTCTTTCATTTTAAGTAAGCATGTGTAAAAACAATTTTTATGACGTAATGTTTAATATTTTCCTGCTTTTAACACGTTATCATTTAATTCTAATTTAAAAGGATTTTTTTCTGTTTATAATAGTCACGTGTGAATAAATTTTTAATTTAAAGGATATATTATTCTTTGCGCTGTTTTAACATTTGGCAACAATTTAAAATAACCTTTTCTAAAATATGTAAAAAATATCTCTGGAAATTCTGAAAATTTTAATTTAAAATTGAAATAATCAGTCAAAAAATTAGGCAAGTTAAGAATAATAAATGCACTCTGCAAACTTCGAGTTTCTATTGAATGATTAAATTGAATGAAAATGATTAAATTCCCATGTATATTTTTTTTCCTATGAGACTTTTTTAATGAGACAATTTTATCCAGATTTAACATTAAATATCTCTTAAAATAATTCTTCGATTTAAAAACTGTCTGCTTCAACGTTTTTATCAAACATTTCTCTATAATACTACGCAATTGCGTCAAAAGATGGCGACACCAGAATTCTGATATGCTTATTATGTAAACTGTAAATATTGCAAAGTTAAATAAAAAGAATTGTCTCGGGGTTATCAAACTTCATTGATATTTATAAATAAAACATTTCAACAAAATTATTTATTATAAAAGAATTATTACATCACAATAGCTTTTATGCAAGGAAAATAATAATTATAATAATAATAATATTATGGATGTCAGTGATTATATATTGATTGACCGTCATAATAATAAAAAATGATATTATAAAAAGAAGAGCTGAAATGAATTATTTTTTTACGTTTCTGATCGTGTGATTTATATTCAAATAATAATTATTAATGTATATTTTTTGTAAAGTGATTGAAATTAAATATATTTATAAAATTTATGGTAATATTTTTATTGTTGAAAAATTGCCAAGAAATAATCATCATCAAATTGGCGTCATTATAATTGTAATTTTATTTAACTTAATAGCAATTAAAAAAATTACAAAGGAACTGAGAATAATGGTCAACTAGCAGACTTTAAAAAAAAAAAAAAAAAAAAACATTCACATGTGAAAACACGTACCACAGAGTATCGAACTGCCTATCCTAAGGTCAGTAAATGATGGCCCTTAGCCACTCAGCCAGTGGGAAGACAAAATTTTTCTCCCCAAAAGTGGTTAAAAAGAAAGCATGTGTATGAATACAGTGTCATGCATTTTCGGTGAAATTTCCATAGAATGGCGAAGAAATATAGTCCGATTTTTCATGCGCATTATAAAACGAACAAGAGTCTTGCTGGAAACAAGTAAATTGTTATTTGGTTCATCTGAAACATATTTATTTGATTTTTAAAAAATCGCCCGTGTCATTTTCGAGAGGAAAAAAAATCGAATTATTTAACGAACGAGAGTTTTCCCAGAAAAAAGAAAAGCGTTATTCACCTCGCCTTAATCACATTTATATTATGTAACAATTTAAAAATAATCGTTAGAACCGTTTTCGAGATTTTCAAATTAGGAACTTCCTCGATATTATACCAACGTTTTCACTTTAAAAATGGCTATTTAGATCTCAAAATATACTGCACGTAGAAATGCAAAAATTTCAGTATACGATTAGACTGCAGATATAAGACTGTTCTACAAAATTCAGAACAATAAGACATATATCTGCTGAGTTATTAAAAGGCGGCTTTTCGCGTTTTCTTTGACGTCGAGTTAGCTGTATATATGAGTTCCGCCATCTACGAATTCTATGATACGATACGATTTTAACGATACGATACGATACGATACGATTTTAGGCTTAAGGCTGCGTCACTCGAAATACTACCGTCTTCCATGATAATGATACTTTTGCATAAAAAATTCCTTTCCAAAGAAAAATTCTGAAACTGAAAACATAAAAATTCTAATTATGGGTTTGTTTACTAAAAAAATAAATACGCTTTTTACTTTCTTCTATCTTTAAAAGAAAAAGTATTGGATTCGTGAAAAAATTTGACTTCCGGTTTTAGACTGATTTATACGTTTTAGTAAGTCCTGAACACGATTCGACTGCTTTTAGAAAATATCTGTCTGTCTATATGTAATACAAATTTTGTGGGCGCTCTAAAACAAGAACAAATGCACGAAATTTAATAAAACTTTAGAGATTCACTTATACAGTCGAACCTCGTTAATGCGAACACTCAAGGGGAAACTTTTTTTATTCGTATTAAAAGTAGTTCGTGTTATCGGAACTTAGCTACATTACATACAACTCGACGAGGCAATCGGAAACAGTTCGTGTTAACGAGGTTTGACTGTACCTTGATAAAAATTGGTGCTGATTTGTTTTTGGTGTAAATCGTCCAATAGGTGGCACTGCTATGCGGCATTTTTCATGATTTACATGATTTTAGCGATATTTATATCTATTACCAAAAAGAACAAGATCTTTGAAAAACAGAAACAACTCCATTATTGGGCACAGCCTTTGTAAGTTTGCTGATTTGAAAGCAGGGCCGAAATTAAGGGGGGCAGAGGGGGCATGTGCCCCGGGCGCCAAATGAAGATTTTGTTTGTCGATTTTTCTCGCATCTGTGTTTTGCACGGTATTGTTAAAATAATTCTGTCTGGCGTATGACAAAACATAGAAGAATCTAAAGATGATATGGCATAAGGATCCTGTATAAAGCGGATTTTTTTTCGATTCCGTTTCCGAGATTTTAATCAATCAATATTCGACAAAGCCAAGGACGGATTCAGCTCATCATTTAGAGAGGGTCATGGATTTCCTTTTTTGGGGTGGGGGGCGATCACATCCTCGTTATGAGAATTTTTTATATTGAAAGCTATTCCCAAATCCAAACTAACTACTTTTCTGATACTTTCGCGAAGTCATTTTCATTCGTAAATACAAAAAATTTGCATTAATATTCGTAAAAATATAAAATTTGCCCATTTTGTTCAGATACCAGGAAATTAGTTTCCCATTTTCTTATAAAGGCAAAGATTCATTCAGAAAATGTTGTCAAAGATAGCACTTTTAGCCAAGTTTTACGAGTTGAAGCCAGAGGAATGTCGTCGCAAGGGAACAATCAGCTGTCACTTCCGGAATTTCAGTTTAAAAAGTCTAACAATTGTCAACGATTAAATATGGCAAAAATTTGTGTTAAATTTTAGAGGTAACTAAACCGTACACATTGGCAGCTATGGGATTCTATTAGTGTCATAAAAATTGCAGGTGCAGCCTCTTCTTTCTGCTCAAAGTATTAAATAGTTTTTTTCAATCGAACTTATACCTTTGGAATGGATCATTTTCTTCTGAACTGATGGACTGGTGCCATCCATTATTTTGAAACAACCGTTATAAATGAAGTGTTAGGTGAAGATGAAAGAGCTGTCGTAAAAAGTTAGAACTCTGATTTTCTGGTCAGAAAAGGAAAAAAAAAATGGTCATAATTTTTTTTTTTTTTTTCTTGCCAGGATGAAAAAAAAATGGCCATAATTTTGTTTCTGATCAGAATGGAAAAAAAAAATTGCCATAATTTAAAAAAAAAAAATCTATGATATCTTTTGAATGTTGAAAAAATAAAGAAATAAAACATATTTTAAAAATAATTCACGTAAAATAGATGTCACTCTTGAACTAAACAAAAATAACTTTCCTGAAATTTTATACACCATAATTAGTATTTGTATTCTAGAGATTGTATTATATAAAATATTATTGAATTGTATTAAATAATGTTTTGCACTTTTGAGTTTTGACCCAACGAAATTGTTTTTGTTTGTTTTATTTTAATATTTTATTTTCCATTTGGAGATAATCGTATGGAGATTTTTATTCAAATATTCAGGGTAAAGTTTGAATTAACTCATTAGATAAGGTGAGCGAAATTCGAAAACAGAGATAGCTTTCTTAGAAAAGTGTGGAGGAAAAAAATACCTCTAAATTGGCAACACTGGTCTAACATCAGATTTTTTTTTAACTGCAATGCCTTGCGGGGAACTATTTTTGTGCATATTACATTTCTATAGTGTAAAATACTAATTTGGGTGACATAATTATTTTAGGAATAAAGTTTTCGCTATAGCAATATACTCGTATATATTTTTAAAGTGATTTTTTATACATAATTTATATAGTATGTGTATGTATGTATATATAAGCATTTGCGCCCTTTTGTAAGGCAATCGGCGCCCTTTTTATCCATTTTGCCACCGCCCTCTCAGTTATGCCAGTACGACCCTGAAATGTGGTACGCAACTGCGTCAAAAGATGGCGACACCAGAATTCTGATATGCTTATTATGTAAAACTTCATTGTTATTTATAAATAAAACATTTCAACTAAATTATTTATTATAAAATAATTATTACATCACAATAGTTTTTATGCAAGGAAAATAATAATTATAATAATAATAATATTATGGATGTCAGTGATTATATATTGATTGACCGTCATAATAATAAAAAATGATATTATAAAAAGAAGAGCTGAAATGAATTATTTTTTTACGTTTCTGATCGTGTGATTTATATTCAAATAATAATTACAGTAAACTCTCTGTAAGGCGGACTCTGTGTAAGACGGAAATCTGTCTAACTCGGAAAGAATTTCAAGTCCCTACGAATCCATAGACATAGAGTAAAATTTGTCTAAGGCGGAATATTGTCTGTTGCGGAAAATTTTCTTGGTCCCGATCGATTCCGCCTTACACAGAGTTTACTGTATTAATGTATATTTTTTGTAAAGTGATTGAAATTAAATATATTTATAAAATTTATGGTAATATTTTTATTGTTGAAAAATTGCAAAGAAATAATCATCATCAAATTGGCGTCATTATAATTGTAATTTTATTTAACTTAATAGAAATTAAAAAATTACAAAGGAACTGAGGATAATGGTCAACTAACAGACTTAAAAAAAAAAAAAAAAAAAAAACTTCGCGCGCACAGCGAGTATCGAACTGCCTATGTTAAGATCAGTAGACGATGGCCCTCAACCACTCAGCCGTGGGAAGACAAAATTTTTCTCCCCAAAAGTGCTTAAAAAGAAAGCATGTGTATGAATACAGTGTCATGCATTTTTGGTGAAATTTCCATAGAATGGCGAAGAAATATAGTCCGATTTTTCATGCGCATTATAAAACGAACAAGAGTCTTGCTGGAAACAAGTAAATTGTTATTTGGTTCATCTGAAACATATTTATTTGATTTTTAAAAAATCGCCCGTGTCATTTTCGAGAGAAAAAAAAATCGAATTATTTAACGAACGAGAGTTTTCCCAGAAAAAAGAAAAGTGTTATTCACCTCGCCTTAATCACATTTATATTATGTATCAATTTAAAAATAATCGTTAGAACCGTTTTCGAGATTTTCAAATTAGGAACTTCCTCGATATTATACCAACGTTTTCACTTTAAAAATGACTATTTAGATCTCAAAATATACTGCACGTAGAAATGTAAAAATTTCAGTATACGATTAGACTGCAGATATAAGACTGTTCTAGAAAATTCAGAACAATAAGACGTATATCTGCTGAGTTATTAAAAGGCGGCTTTTCGCATTTTCTTTGATGTCGAGTTAGCTGTATATATGAGTTCTGCCATCTACGAATTCTATGATACGATACGATACGATTTTAACGATACGATACGATACGATTTTAGGCTTAAGGCTGCGTCACTCGAAATACTACCGTCTTCCATGATGGACTAAATTTACTCGGAGGCTCCGGGGGAAAAAAGTGACCTTCAGACTAGCTGTATAGTACCCGAATGATGGATGATGATATAGTAACAAACGAGTGACCTAGACAGCAAACATGACATGAACAAAAAGAAAACTGTGTAAACATAATTACACACTCCACCCTGCTCCTACTGCTCATAATACGGACTACTAATATATATAACCATATCATAAAACAAAAATAAAAAATGACAGAAACACGCTGTCATAAAAGCGACGGAGGAGACAAACGAATAACAAACCACTTCGGTTACAAAGTGTGGAAGATAAAAACGAATAAAATGAAGATCATTCGTGCAAGAGGTAATCTTGCTTCCAAAGTTTGCTCTTTTAAAATAAATGCAAAACTTTGTCTTGCATTTTTAGGGTCTCTAGTAGTTAAAACCAGACACTCGTGTAGGTCACTGGTTAGATATTCCATCCCCACTGCTTCTGACGTGTGAACAGATTACAGTGTCAAAAAAAAATCTAGACGGTTGAGTAAAAAAACGAAACCCTGTTTTTACTGTGTCATTCAAGCTTCGGTTAAACTTTTGATAACGGGCTTGGGACACCGTACGGCCCAGGGATCATTTTTTTATTCTGATCGCACCACTTTTTGAAAAATAATCCTTGCCATACACTTATACAAGAATATTTTTAAGAGCCACAAACAAATTCTACCACAAAGAAAATTTTTTTGTAAACAGCGGTACGACTTAGAGTCGCCAGTCCTATGACTCGTAATCAAAAGGTTAATACAGTAGAACCCCGCTCATCGAAACTAATTGGGACTGATGCCTGTTCGGATTACCCGAAATTCCGATAAAAATAGGAAAGAAAATGGTGCATTCTAAGAAAATGTAAGTTATAAGTACTCAGCAGTACAGTAAACATCCTCTAATGCGGCATCCTAAGGTCCGGCACGCTGGATAATCCGGCACAACTTTCGGGAAAAAATTTGCATTCCTTGTTCAATTACTCCTGATGTTTATAATGATCCAATGGAGCTTCAGAATGAGGAATTATGTAACAACCCATTGCAAGGGGTTAAAAATGTTACCATCTGAATTAAGAAAATAATTTTATAGTGACTCGCAAACAAACTGATATTCGAGAGATTTTTAAGATGGCTTCTACGAGTAGGCCTACACCCTACAGTGCACATTTTTATTTTATATTCGTGCACATATGTTGTGCTTTTACATTATTGAGTATTTTTTTTTATTCTATTCAAGCTGTTTAAAGAATAAAAAACTTATTTTATCGCCTTTTTTGTTTTGTTTAATTCTAACTTCTGCACGTTTTTCCCGACATTCATCTTATAATCCGGAAACTTTCGCAAGTTAATCTCTTCAGTTAATTAAAATTATGGCTGAATCCATATCAACTCAGGCAGGGGGCGTTACCTTCATAGTCTCAGAAGTTTTTGAATTGAACATATGTTAAAATTTAAGAAAAAGTAAGATACTTGTATATTTTCCTTTTGCCCCAAAAAATTCCTGTCCCGAGATACAGGCCGCCAAAGATGAGATCCCCGGCATCCTTTCTCAATCCTGATTTTCGATAAAAATTTTAAAGTGCTCTATTTCTAGAACGGTGCAAGATATTTTGTTGCGGTTTATTTTATTTTAAAGATAATATTCTTCTGTTTAAAATGATATACCCAATTTTGAAAAATGTATTCAACTTTTCTTGTGGCAATCTTTTGAAAAAAAAAATTTTTTTTTCAAAAAAAATTTATTTTTCAAAAAAAATTTTTTTTTTCGAAAATGCCAATCCTAAAAATTTTGTTTTTTTTTTTTGCTGTTGATGAATACCATTGGGAACTATCTTCACTGTAAAGGAGAACTTCCACTTTTGAGTTTAACAAATTTTAGAAACATTTAAAAAATTCAGAGAATTTTACAGGAATTGTATACATACAGTTGCAGTAAAAGTCACTGAATTTTTGCTTATTTGTATCATATTTGTAAGGATAAGCCTACTATATATCCTAAACAAGTTAGAAATTGCAATATCAAATGTGGCAAATGAGGTGCGTGCATAGTATTAACTAGTTTTATAAATATTCAGATCTTGAAGCAATAAGTGTTACACTCTTGGGCAAAAAGGCATGAATACAAAATTTACTATAATACCATATATTAAATTCAGTAATACGGAAGTAATATGAATCTATCTTAAAAGGACTTAATCGCCATGGCAACCTAGAATCATTGCCTATCATGGTATATCATTGAATCAATTATGTATTATAGGATTTTTAAATAGAATGAAGAAAACTTTTATTAATGTCTTTTATGTTTTAATTTGATTTTCATAGCATTTGAAGTGATACATACTTTATTTTCAATACCGAACATAGTAAAACAATCTCAATAACATATATCAATTACACAGCAATACAAATTATATTAATACAAGTTAGAGTTCAGACAGATGGGCAGACAAATCAAATCCATAAAGACTTTCAACTATGTTGGAAATTGTTAGAAACACATAAATAGGTCGGAATTTGACTTTTAGAAATTTATGTCAATAGACGGAAGCATACTTGAATACTTTCATACAACCCTGTATTTTACCTACTATCTTTATATACATGCCACTATTTAGCTAATATTTAATTAAGATTAAAACATTCTTAAAACCAGTGAAATCACACTTCCAGAGATTATCATCCATAGACGGCCATGTATCTAATTCTTTGCGTGGACCTGTATATCATTTTATCTATATTCTCCAAACATATCTTAGTATACTAAATGTAGTTCAGCGTAAAAATGCATAACTCATTTAAAAATCACCTTTAAGCTACTTTCATTCATACTCAGTAAACCCTTAAGATTTCTTTTGTGTAGCCCTGTATATGATCTACAGCATTTATGCACACAACGTAATATGGAAAAATTTAGTTAAACTTAAAAACTCAAACACAACTAAAAATGCACTTCCAGCAATACCCTTACGATTTCTTTTGTGTAGCCCTGTATATGATCTACAGCCTTTATGCACACAACGTAATATGGAAATATTTAATTAAACTTAAAAACTCATATCGCAACTAAAAATGCACCTCTAGCAATCATCGCTAATGTACAGTATTTCCAATAAGGTAAAGTATCCGAAATCTTTTGTGTGCCCCTGTAAACACTATACACTTTCTATGACACAGGAAGTAATTTTCTGTAAACCTCTGCAATAAAGTATGTATCAGTTTAAATGCTATGAAAATCAAATTAAAACATAAAAGACATTAATAAAAGTTTTCTTCATTCTATTTAAAAATCCTATAATACATAATTGATTCAATGATATACCATGATAGGCAATGATTCTAGGTTGCCATGGCGATTAAGTCCTTTTAAGATGGATTCATATTACTTCCGTATTACTGAATTTAATATATGGTATTATAGTAAATTTTGTATTCATGCCTTTTTTCCCAAGAGTGTAACACTTATTGCACCAAGATCTGAATATTTATAAAACTAGTTAATACTATGCACGCACCTCATTTGCCACATTTGATATTGCAATTTCTAACTTGTTTATGATATATAGTAGGCTTATCCTTACAAATATGATACAAATAAGCAAAAATTCAGTGACTTTTACTGGAACTGTATATATACAGTTCCTGTAAAATTCTCTGAATTTTTTAAATGTTTCTAAAATTTGTTAAACTCAAAAGTGGAAGTTCTCCTTTACAGTGAAGATAGTTCCCAATGGTATTGATCAACAGCAAAAAAATCAAAATTTTTAGGATTGGCATTTTCGAAAAAAAAATTTTTTTTGAAAAAAAATTTATTTTTTCAAAAGGTTGCCACAAGAAAAGTTGAATACATTTTTCAAAATTGGGTATATCATTTTAAACAGAAGAATATTATCTTTAAAATAAAAAAAAAACGCAACAAAATATCTTGCACCGTTCTAGAGATAGAGCACTTTAAAATTTTTATCGAAAATGGCGAATTGGAAATGGTGCCCGCGATGCCATCTTTGGCGGCCTGTATCTCGGGCCAGGAATTTTTTTGGGCAAAACCAAAATATACAAGTATCTTATTTTTTATTGAATTTTAACATATGTTCAATTCAAAAACTTCTGAGACTATGAAGGTAAGATTTTTTCTTTGGCTGCCTGAATTGACATGGATCATACCTTATATTGTTCAAGTATAATTTTCGAAAATAAAATTTGTTCGGATTAACCGGAATTTCGGATGAGCGGGGTTCTACTGTATAGTGTTCGGCGAGAATTTAATGTGAACTTTGAAAAAGGACTTTAACAACACTTAATATTTTATTAATGTTACTTCATTGATTGAAAAGAGAACTTCGAAGTATTTTTTATCAGAGTTATTTTATAATATCGTTTTGAAATATTATTAAATCCTTTTTATCTCTGTATTCTATAAAAAAAATAAAATAACTGACGCTGTCACCGCCGCAGTAAATGAATTTTTTGTGACCGGAGGTCTTCCTTCGTTAATATAAGAAAACTACACACAAAACTAAGAAAATGGGTTTTATTATGGAGGAATCTTTGATAAACACGCTGATGCAGACAGTTTTTAAATCGGATAATTATTTAAAGAGATATTGTTAAAGTGGGTCAAAATCGTTCCATTAAAAATTTTTATAGGAGCAAAAACTATACATAGGAATTAAATTCTTTTTCTATTCATATACATTAGAAAGTCGCGGTGTGCATAGGGGAGACCGAGGCTAGTTGGATACAGGGGTGGGTAAGTAGACGCAGTCCTTATAAATCGGCTGTTTGTATATAGATTACGCACCCAGTCACAAAGTACCTTTCTTCTTGCTTTTTACAATCCTCATTGTAGTTTTGCAGCGTTACCTACGTTCAGTGGACATTTATTACGATTTTTCTGTTTTTTGCACTCATAATTTGTTGTTGCTTCATTCTTTTTCTAATTTCTAATACTTATCTTAATAATTGCTATTTAACTTGCGCAGTTTTTCTTAGTGTATGATTAACTGTACCTACCCCATATGTGATTTACTAGGATTATTTATGCTTAGATGGTTACGTGTCCCTTTTGTGAAGAAATTCATTATGGGGCTAGTAGGCGCATTGAACACGAGACAAGTTGGCTCGATGTCTGGTGTGTGCTGGTAGCTTGAAAAACAGAAAACACCGAGAAAAGTGGTTGCAATGCAAGATTTTGGGCACACGAGGCTTCCCAAACGGAGAAACTCGTGTTTTTATTTGTGACAACTGTAACTCTGATGATGATATCGAGTAGGATAGAAGTTATTCATTGTTAATGTTTTATTCATTATTTTTATGTCTGTATAATTTAGAATTTACATTGAACGGCGATAACGCCTTTGTTTAAACTTACTGGTAATAATGAAATTGATTTCTCTTAACTCCGTGTCTTATTTAAATTTTTATAAAGCGTGGGCCAATTTACCCCATAGGTATAGGCAACTTGCCCCGTGACGGGGTAGGTTGGCGCACAATTTTCCTTTCACTTTAGGCTTCCGCTAAACATAAACTACAAAAGCTACAAACTCAAAACTCCAGGTATTTATAGCCCAATCCCTGTTCTTTAAAAGTACAGTTAAAGTTTCATAAAAAACGGAAACAAAAAATTAATAAAAATCAATAACTGGAAACTGCGCCTACTAGCCTCGGCCTCCTCTACTGCATATTTCTTTATTGGACTCATGTTTTGAGTGTTTATTTCAATTTTAAGTTTTCAGCATTCCCAGAGATATTTTTTACATATTTTAGAAAAGGTTATTTTAAATGGTTGCCAATTTTAAAAAAAAATGGAAAGAATAATATTTCCTTTAAATTAAAAGTTTATTGACACGTGAGTATTATAAACATAGAAAAAAAACTTTCAAATTAGAATTAAATAATTACGTGTTAAAAGCAGGAAAATATTGAAATTTACGTCATAAAAATTGTTTTTACACAAGCATATTAAAAAAGAAAGAAAAGTATATAATAATGAATTATTTAATGTGTTAAAAGCCGTAAATGGGGGAAATTACGTCCTATTTCAAATGGCCAAATGATAACACTACCAAACAATTTAAATTAAAAAATGTATTTACACGTACATGAAAGATTTATTTCATATTTCGAGGTGATCTTTCCAACTACTATTGCCAATTCTAAGACAGCGCAAATAATATTTCTTTTCTAACAATGCAAATATTTTCCCTTAAATATTGAATATTACAAAGAGAAAGAAAAGTTTCGTGAAAATTACGTCAGATTTAAAACGTTACATTTAAAGTGTCTTTAATACAATTTTCTTATAGCGTTGCTAAAAAATACCGAGAATCAAAGACTCTGTTGACTTAGTTCATTTTATATTAGTTGATTTTCAAATGTTTAACTAATCTTATTTAATCAAACACAAAAACAGCCATTAACAGTAGCTGATTCGGCCTTAAAATCCCTCAATAAAAGGGAAATGAATGAAAACGTTTACAGGGATATCGCCACTAGTTTAATTATAATTCAATCTTCCGTAAACTTTTTAAAGCCCATCAAATTAACGGATTTTTTTTATTTTAACAGGGGTTGGCCAGCGTAGCTCGTAGGGGGCATAGCCCCCTAGTAATAGAAAAAGATTTCATGAAGCAAAAATCCAATTGTTATGGTAAATTTTGAAAAAAATAATTTAAAATCACAATTCCGCTATTTTGAACTTTTTACAATAATGCTTCAGATATATTTCTGACAAGTGCACTCCATAATTCTCCAAGAGCCCGTTTTCTAAAAAGTTAGTTTTAAAATAGGTAAAATGTCACGACCTATGTACAATGGCAGTAAAAATGACTTTATTTAACGTGTTTATTTTTTTTAAATTAAACTACAGTGAAACATCCGTGTGCGACCACCTCCTTGAACGACCATTTTTTCATGGAACGAAATGTATTCCCATAGGCTCAATACTCATTTTACCTCCATTCAGAGACCATCCCAGTTGAACTCCCTCCATGAGTGACCAATTTCGTTAAAGAGAATGTAACACATTCCGTTTTTTCCTGGTCGCTTGAAGATGGTTTTTTAGAAAAATAATTCCGGGGAGCGCATTATTCATCCAACCACTAAACTAAATTTAGATATTTTTTTATTATTATTTATTCCGGTCACTTTTAAGTGTTTAAGCCCCTTTGTGCCTTTTTAGGCAATGAGTTTAACTCTGATGACAAATTAAGAATGACGGGCAATAAATTCCCCTGCCTTATTCTGTCAGGAAATTCTAAAAGAAATAGATAAATTAATGAAATAGTCATTATTTGCTCCCGTCCAGAAAAAACAAAAAAAATTGCATTTACTGACTGAACTTCGAAAGGACTTGGAAATAAAAGTTATAAAAGATAAAACCGTAAAATTACAACAAACGTCAATGTATTCATTTTTTAAATTCTGCAGTCATTAAATTATGTAATTAATTTTTGTTTTGATATTTAAATTTTCATATTTTTTCCTAATGTGAAAAATAAATTTTAGTAACATTAATTGTTACCTTTTATCAACAATTAAAATCTACATTTAAACATGACCTTCATTAAGAGACCACCTCAGGGAGCGACCCATTTTTAATGGAACGGAATGGGGTCGCTTTAGGGAGGTTTTACTGTATATTATTGAAAATGTAAAGTCTTTTTCAAACTTTAAATGGAAACGTGAACAATATAAATATTTAATACCCTAATCTTTCGTCACTATTTTAATTTGTAATTTTTTTTTATAATAAAAGTACCTTTTCAATTCATTTAATTTGATTTTTAATCTGTCCAAACATCCTCTTAAAAATGTGTAACTTTATTGTGTCGCCAACTTCATAGTTCTTTCTTATTGCGGGGAGTTGTATTTACAGTCGGCTGACGCCAAGGGTTGATTCGTGCCAGAGTGATCTTCCTTCCAAAATTTGCTCTTTTAAAATAAATCTTAAACTTTTGTCTTGCATTTTTAGGGTCACTCGTAGGTCTTCGCTGTTTTCTGAAGTGTGAATAGATTTGCAGAGTTAAAAAGATTTCTTCTCGAAGGTTATTTGAGCGAAGAAAGGGAACTCCGCCTTTGCCATGCCTTTCAAACTTTGGTTAATATTGAGATCGATGAGCATGCCATGTTGACTTTAAAAAATAACGGAGATGTTCTTAACTTATTAAAGCCGGTTGGCAAGAAAACTTGCCATTTAAGTATTACGAAAATTTTAAATGTAAAAACCAGTATTTTAGTAAGAAAATTTTTATATTGCCTAATCTCAAAACTTCGAGAGAAGTTAAAATTAGAAAGTGGAAAAAAAACTGGTGTCGACTGGCGTCGAGGTATTAAAAGAAGTGTAAAAGAAACTCATCCTTAATGGGTTAATATTTATTTAATGTTATTTCGTTGATTTCATGCACACTTTATGTATTGGCGTTTGACTTATAGGTAGATTTCATAAGAAATACTACCTTTTGCAGTCGTTACCATGGTGTGGACTTTTGAAAAATTCCTTCATAACTTTCCGTTATAGGATCCCAGGAATCCAAAACCACCCCCACACAAAAAGTTATATATATGTGTGTGTGTGTATACTAAATTTTGTCCGCACGATAATCCGTCGCAATTATGCACGGACATCTTCAAACTCGCTAAAAACTTTGAGATGGTTAATATCTCGGCGGGGATGGCAAATGAGCAAAATCGGCCCAAGGGAGTAGAAATGGGGGAGGGTTCAAAATTTTGAATATACCGCCTTAACATGATTCTGATGATTAAAACCAGCT
Source organism: Maratus speciosus (assembly GCA_963932465.1). NCBI lineage: Eukaryota > Metazoa > Arthropoda > Arachnida > Araneae > Salticidae > Maratus > Maratus speciosus. The sequence goes on along the minus strand of OZ010790.1, from coordinate 611,724,936 downwards.
CTTGCAGAAAAATGACAAGAAAATTTAAACGTTTTTCGTTATAGCAGTTGCCAACAATTGAAAAACACAATAAAATTCTTCACAACAATTACTTTTCTATTGCAAGATTTCCACATGAAAAATAAAATAAATAGTTTGACGAATTAAAAAAAAAAGGGATGAATATTACTTTATAGCTTTTCTATAGCAAGATTTACACATGAAAAATGAAATAAATAGTTTGACAAATTAAAAGAAAGTGAATATTATGTCACATTGGAAATATCGAAGCTAACGAAAAGGACATTTCACGTATCTTTCTTTACAGACCGCTGGAGCCACGTGATGCTCGAATGTACCAATGCAGGTGTACGAAAAGAGCATTTTCAGCGGTCTGAAAAAAAAAGACACTTTGGATGCACCGCAGTAGCCGGTCTTATTCGTTAGCCTCGGGAAATATCATGGGCGTCAGCAGTAGTGATGCAACGAATAGTGGTTTGGCCGAATAACCGAATACCGAATATTCGGCCAAGATACAGCCGAATATTCGGCCTATTCGGCCGCCGAATAATGAACTTATTTTTGCCTAAAAACAAAATATAGTATGCACTATATGCACAATTCTTGTATATTTCACAGTTAAAATGTATAGTTTTCTTTTAAAAAGTTATTTATACACAAATTTTTGATTTTTGAAAGCATTATTTTACTCTGAAAAAATATTCGGCTATGTTCGGCCTAAAAATTGCCTCAATAATATAATTCAGCCAAAAAAAGAAATTCTTAGCAAAAGTTCCTCATCAGGTACTGTCTAGTTACATTTTAATAGATATTATGTGCGTTGTTACATTTTAAAATAATGACAAAATTTTAAAAGTACTAGGAAGCACAAGTTTCAGCTTTCGGATGAAATAAAATAAAAAATAGGAAATCTTAATATCTTAAGAAAAACCACTGATAAAAAGGATGAAAGGAATATCCTCTAAAATGGGGGAAAGACATTGTAGACTTTATAAAGCTCACATTTAACAAAAAAATTTTTATCATTATTATTATCATTATTTTTTTTTTCTTTGCTGTCAGCAGATAGCACCATTAAGAAGTGTATAGTGAATGTTTTCAGATTCAGAGGAAGGAAATATCTGCAAGAAAAAGCAAATAACATTCATTGCATTTAACAGTATCTGATGCTCTAACATACCAAAGACCAATAAATGATTTAATTGTTGTAGATACCGGGTGTCCCAAAAAGGACTGACTGATTTTAAAATTCAATAACTTGCAAACGGTGACAGATATTTAAAAAATTCTTGCAGGAGGTTTATGCATAAGGTCAAAAGTTTTATTACAGTGATTTTCGATTTTAGTTCGAATTACAAACAATAGATGGCGCTGCGATCAATAGACGCTAATTACAGGCTCGATTTCTGGTCCTTTCTCTTGTTCCATGCTGAAAAAGGAAATGGAAATGTATTATCCGGGCCACGAAGTACCAAAAATCGATCCTGAATTCAGCGTCTATTGATCGCAGCGCCATCTATTGTTTGTAATTCGAACTAAAATCGAAAATCACTGTAATAAAACTTTTGACCTTTTGCATAACCCTCCTGCAAGAATTTTTTAAATATCTGTCACCGTTTGCAAGTTATTGAATTTTAAAATCAGTCAGTCCTTTTTGGGACACCCGGTAAAAATCGTTTACACATTTTAATCATTCGCCATTAGATTAACTGATATACAAATTAATGAGTTAAAAATTCCTAAGAAGAAATTAGTTCAAAGTGTGGTAACATGCTTGAATAGCACCTCTTATATGTTGGAGAGATTACTGCAACAAAAAAATGCACTTTCTGTATATGCAACTAAATTTGGAGAAATAAATAATCTGACAGCAAACCTGTGGACTGTTTTAGAAAAATTGCTGGATCCATTACAACCATTTGAAGAAATAACAAACCAAATTGCCTCGTCGAGATCATTAATTTCTGAAGTCATCTCAATAGGTTGTAGCATTAAAATCATATTTATTTAAATCTGGAGATTTTTTTGGTCTAGGGCACCATGCAAGACACTCTTCTACAAAATTTGGAGAAGCGTTTTGTATCAATTTAAGACAATGAACACTATTCCATTGCAACGGTTTTGGACCCCAGATTTAAAGTGTTCTTTTTCAACAAAGATGAAGCAAAGGATGTAGGAGTAAAGTCCAAATTAACTGCTTTAGTAAGACTAAGAAAGGCTAGTATGAAACCAGTAACAGAATGTGAACAAAATATTTCCAACGTAACCATTCCATCTTCACAAGCTCCAAATTCTTTGTGGGCATGCTTTAATGAAATTGCAAGCCAATCGCAGAGTGAAGCTCTATAGAAAGCTCCTTTCAATGTGAAGAAGTAAAAGAAATTAGTAATTTTCTTTTCCAGCCACTACTAGAAAGACAACAGTGTCGTTTGGAGTGGTGGGCAAAAAATTCAGAAGACTTTCCAAACCTTTCACAATTAGCCAAAAAGTACCTTTCTGCACCAGGAAGTACCATATATAGTGAGAGATTATTTTCAGAAGCAGGTAGCATTTACGAAAAAAAAAAGGAAATAGACTATCACCTGAGAATGCTGAATTATAATTATTTCTGCATCACAATCTGCATCACGTTTATTGAAAACATTTTAACTGTTTTTTAAGGCAAATATAAACAGTACAATGCTATTCTTGAAAAAAAAAAAATACATAAAACGTAAATGCATACTAATTAAAAGAATTTAGTACTTACATTTCTTTCATTATTTAATAAGAAATAGTAACACACTAAAAAAAAAAAATCACTTAAATTATATTTAACTTTTAAGCGTATTTTACAAAAAAAAAACCCTTAAGTATTGCAACATATACAACTTAAATATTTTATACATATAATACATCTATATCTAATCAATCATATATTTATGTTCTTTATAGGTATAATTCAAAATATTATTGAAAGAAATATTTTTCTATATAACAAGGGATAAATGTTAAACTTCCCATTATGATAAAAAAAAAATTTGAATTTGCTTGTACAACTGTATTCAAACAATTTTGAATAGATTAATTTTAAATTTAACAGATTATGTTAGCTTATTACACATACTTTTTGTACTTACTGATACAGCATAAATTTTTTTAAACATGATTCCTAAATTAGTCTCTTATATAAAAATGGGTAGATAAAACCCATTCGGGGTATGAAAGTTAATGGAAAAAAAAAAGTATTAGTTAATTTCAAATAAAATTTTCATTATACATGATGAATATAAATTGTCAAATTAAAAAGTTATACTGTGTAAATATAAAAACATTTATTACAGTATTATTCGGCCAAGGCCGAATAATGGACTTGATATTCGGCCGAAGCCGAATATTCGGCAGACAGGCCGAATGGGCCGAATATTCGGCTTCGGCCGAATATTCGTTGCATCTCTAGTCAGCAGGTCAATGTGTAACGTCATGCGAGTTTGAAAAGATGTATTGAAACATGATAAAAACCCGACTATGGAAATATTGGCCTATTTTAACATTTTGAGGTTCTAATTTTGAATACCGCCTTACCATGATTCTGATAAAATCACCTCTTACAGAAAAATGAAATTAAAAACTCGTCGAAAACGGCCAGATAAAATAGTTAAACTGTGTTTATCTTTAATCTTGATTTAGTTTTTGTTCGTGAAATTAGTACACTTCGAAATCTACCTCCGCCTATAGGCCCGAGCCGGCAGGGATTTTTTTGTATCTTATTATTTTAGTTTTTACTTTCTTCTATCGATAATAGAAGAGAGTACCCCGACTTACGTCACTCGCATTCACGTCGTTTGGGGTGGAAAAAAATTCCTTAATTAAGACTCACTTAGAAATTTTTTGGTTCTATATGAAGGGAAAATTTCCTGCGACAGTCACATGATAGTGACAATCCAATTAAAAAAGTCACTAGAAGAAGCTTATAAAATCCACTCTGCTGTTACAAAATGCTTCTAAGAAAGAGAAAAAAAAAAGTAAGAAAAATTTGTTGGTTCAAACCAGGGTTGCCAGTTTGGCCTCCATTTTTACTCCGAAATTTCAAATTTATACTGGAATTTACAAAAGAACTTATCTTAGATAATCACTAAATGTCTGACTTTAAATAAATCAAAGGTCATCATTCTTCATTTCTGGTATGAACTCTACATTTCTCGTTAAAAATGGCGGCCAAACTGGAAACCCTGGTTGAAACTTCACTGCAAGGTTTTTTCACGCCCTCAAAAACTCAAACGGGGAATCTGGTAGAACAATAAATTGTAAGTTGACAAATTATAGATTTATTCCAAATTCTTGTATTGCAAATGCATTTTTTCCTAATGTTAGATGATGTAACATAATCACTAAATACAATAGAATATGTTAATTAGATTTGAGAATTTTTTATGATCCATTTCTACTTATCTAAATGTACAGTCGTGGGAAAAAAAAGGAAACACCCCCTACTAACTGCTGAACAAATTGCCGTAGAAGAAAGTGACTAGTACCGAACGATTGGAAATAAAGTCTACTTTTAAATGGTGCATATAAAATTTGCTTAGGGGGGCCATCTACATATTAAAACGAATCCAAACTTCATTTTTTTCAATGACAATACCCAATTTTAACGAGATATTTCAAATCTTCGGTTGAAACTACGCCTAGACACCGAATTTCATTTGATTGATAATTTTTTGAATTATAAACATTTAAAATTGAGTGCTTATAATGTTAAATTACATTTTCATATTTTTATTTATATCTCCAGAAATTATGCTCCTAACGTGCTAATTTTTTGTGTAGCAATAATACTAATATACACATAAATACGCCAAATTTGCAATTTTTATATTTTTATGTTATGAATTATGAAATTAATATTCGAAAACATTATGAATGGCAACCTACAATTTTTTTGATGGATTTAGATTTATATGTCCTGCTTTATGGAAACCCAAAATTTCACATTTTTCTTCGATGTAGTTTTCAAATGATGCTTAAAAAGCGGCAAAATGATGGTTTAAGGGGCCGTCTATAATAGAAGAGACTAGATATTTTGAAATTTCTTCTGCTGTCCTGTAATCTAGTAGGCTTCATTGACTTCTTAAGGTGCCTTGATCAAGATGGGAGCTCTCTCGGTTAACAATCGAGTTCCGAACTTCAATTTGGATACAGCCCATAAAATAAGCTCGTTTTAAAATAATTAATTTCTCAGAAACTTATGGTACGAATTGCATAAAAATTTGTTTTTAGGCTAATTGAAGGGTGTAGAGTTCATTTATGTTGTCAGAATTGTATACTCCTATTGAGAAAAACTAAGTTATGGTTCTTTTTAATATGTAGAGGGTCCTCTAAGCAAATTTTACCTCTATCATTTAAAAGTACACTTTATTTCCAATCGTTCGGTACCAGTAACATTTTTCTACGATAATTTATTGAGGAGTTAGTGGGGGGTGTTTACTTTTTTTTTTTCCATGACTATACCTCGACTTAGGTCGCTAGTCTCGGAATGAATTACTGACCTAAGTCGAGATATTACTGCATTGTAATCGAAATTTTTTTGAAGGATTGACACGTTTAGGGGTCAGAGATCCCGAAAAACACATTTTTACAAAATGTCTGTCTATCCGCGTATGTGTCCTATTTATATCACCGAAAAGTGTGCGAAGTTATACATAGAATTGAATCGAACTTCATATATGTATCTCTGGCTATGAGCATTAAATCTCATTTGAAAATGGGGATATTTCCCCGGAAGGGCGCGGTGTGATAGCGATTTCTGTGCCATATTCCACCATCGAAAAGTGTACTAAGTTACGCACAGAATTGAACCAAACTTCCTTTATACGTTTTTGACTATGGAAGTCAGGTCTTAAAAAATACACTTTTGAACTGTTCACATCTGCCCCCATATGTTCTGTTCACAAGTGCCCCATCTACCAACTTAATCCTAACTTATAAAAAAGATATATTTTTAATTAAAATAAGGAAACAAAACTTTTTCTACACTTACCAAATTAATGCCACTATAGAATGCAATGCTGATATTCTGCTTTAAAAAATGTCTCGAATGAATTTTTACTTGCAATAAATTTAGAAGACTTTTTTACTTAACACCTCCTAAAACAAACAATTTACAACAACCAGAAATGAAAATGGCTCATTGTTCTGAAAATTCAGCCAAAAGATGGTACCAGTACTGCCCTATATTGGTATTTTTTTAAATTTTTTAATTTCAAATTAACTGAGTGAAATATGTACTGTTCATATGTGCCACCCTCACCCCTACTATACAACGTTAAGTATCATCTCAGTTTTCAGCTTTATGCAATACAAATTCTAAAAATAGCAAAATGTCTTTCCTACTTTGCATTTCAAAACGCAGTGCTTGACGGAACCCAAAAAGGGCATTATCATCCTTTCTCCATTGTGAAGAACAAATTCATTAAGCTAGAACCGTCTCTGTGCAACGAATTTTAAACTGAATTCCAAATAATCCATACTCTCTTACATCCGTCGTCCGAAAGACAGATGTACAGGCATGGCATTCAGCCAAGTAACAATTATCGTTCAAGCTAATATACTTCTATTTCCTTTCTTGCTCGAAAATGTACAATGGAAAAAAGGCACATTAAGTAATGCCGAATAAAAGGGGACACAAAATTATGTTGAACACACTAAATGGTAGGAACAGTATTATGACATCCTACATTTTTCTAAAGCTATTTACATAAGTGTGCAGGACCGCGAGAATTATGGCAAAAGTTTGAACTTTGTGCATATAGTTTAAAACAATTCAGTTTAGGAACTATAGAAATTACTTATTTATCGTTTTAGTTAATAATAAAATAAATTATCAAAAGCTTAAATTTTTCGCTTTTGTATTTTTTTTATGCAGATTTTAACTTTGAAGTAATTTAAATCTTTTTTTTTTTTTACTGCAGAATTTCTACATAAAAGTATAAAACTGAGCACCCATCTTTTTAAAACCTATGTTATAGCAGTTTTAGTGAAATCAATAAACAAACAAATAAAATTAAAAATATAAATAATAATAATAATATCAAGTTTGATAAAAAATTAATTTCCTTTAAAAAAATTCCAATATTTAATTATTTATAATTTTAAATTTTACTCAAAATAAGAAAATAATTACATTCTGCGTAATAATAAAATGACTACAATTTCAAAATAATTTTATAACTTTAGTTCAATAACGCATTAAAACTTTATTTTCCGTATTTTTTTAGATAATAATAATTAGACTTTGCGTATTTTTTTTTTAAACCTTTTGCGAGGCTTTCTTAAGATGGGGTCTGGGAAGAAAAGGACGAGTCTTTGACGAATTTGTATTTTTTTTTTTTTTTTTCGCGATCTCGTATGCAAATTTAAACTGAAAAGAATGTTTTGGACAAATAGAAACTTTGTAAACTACAGGTTTTTAAAATAGTAAAATGCCTTTCCTACTTCAACTCGTGTTTGCTCGTGTCGCTAGGACGCATTTTCCCCGTTTCGCTCACCCGCAAGAAAAGTGACACATCTCGCAAAAATTCATTTTGCGTTTTATTCCACTCATAGGTCTGTCATAGGTGTATCTTGCTACACAAACAGTTTCATAAGTGTAGTTATACGGAAAATCCCTTTAATACGCTATAGGTCCATTTGTGACCACAGGAGAGGGGTGGATTGTGTGCGGAGGTAAAATAACTCAACCCTCCAAACTATATCCTACGGCCTCATTCTGAAGGGGCTTATGCATGCAAAGCTAAGTGCTGTCATTTCATCTTATAGTAAAATTCAGCAAATTTTTCTTTTGCCTCTCCTGTGAAATTGACTTTCGTCGAGATGTGTCACTTTTCTTGCGGGTGAGCGATTTCTTCTTCGTCAAGTGCAAATTCATCAAGTTATAACGGTCATCTAGCCACCCATTTTAAACTGAATTCCAAACAAATCCAATAATCCGGACTCGTCGACCCGAAGACAGATGTAATACAGGCATGGCATTCAGCCAAGAAACAATTATCGTTTAAGATAATAAGACTGCTATTTTTATTTCTGGCTTGCTTGAAAATGTACCCTGGAATACACACATTAAGTAAAACTGAATAAAAGAGGCAGGTTTTCGCGCAAAATTACTTTCAACAGAATGGATGATGTGAATTGTGTTTGAATACAGGACATAAATTAGCCTAAAGCTATTTACATAAGTAGACGTGTGCGTGCCCATTAGGATAGAAAGTTCGAATCCTGTAGTAATATCTTGAAACAATTCAGTGTAGGAGGTCTAGAAATTACTTATTTTGAACTGAGAGAGAAAAAGTAAAAATTAAATTTTAAAAAATCGAAAACCCCGACTACGTAAAAAGCGAACTAATTATTTCTCATCAATGTGAAACTATTTTTGTTATATTACTTACCTATTTTTTTTATTTACTTATATTCATGACATTGTTAGTTCCTAACTATGAACACTGTTTTGATGAGGTCTATAGATCTCTATGATGGTTAGAGTTGCAGTAAAGCTAGAGATCCTATCTACCAAGGGCGGCGCCAGAGTCGGGCATAGCCCCCCACCCCCCCCGTCGGGGTCAAATTTAATCGTCTTCGGGGAAATTTTTTTATCTTGAGTGTAGAGTCTTGTATCGGGTCGGGTAACCCGATTTTTCCTGCACATGATTCGAGTCGTGTCGAGTAGAGGACAGGTTAATTAAAAAAAAAAAATCTAACATTTGTTTATAGAAAACGCGACCCACTGATAAACTTGCCGCTTTTTTTTTTCTTTGGAAGTCGGATTGGCTTGATTGTATTTTTTTCGGTTTCGGGATGAGTTTTGATTCTTAGGCTAATGTTAGACGAACGTCTTTTTGCACGCTTTTTTCCCTACATATCATTCCTACTCAATGCTCGTCTGACATTTGCCTTACGCGTCGGTTTTGTTTAAGCTGAATTTTCAAAAAAGTGGCCAGAATTATATCTGAAATTAGAGTCTTGCATCGATTCAGGTTGCCCGATTTTACCTACACCCGACCCGACCCACGGCTCGGATTGAGGATAACATTTTTCGTTGTGTTTGGGTTCGGATGGGTTTGGGGTTAAGTTTTGATACTTACGAGCAGTGTTGCCAGATATCCCGATTTACGTGGAACGTCCCGATTTTTCCCAAAATTCCTCATACCAAATTACGTCCATTTTTTACGAGTTCAATATAAATTAAAATTTTATTCCTTAGTCTGCGACCAGAAAATTTGAGAATTTAACCACATGTCGGTTAAAGTCTGTCGTCACAATGGCCGGATGTTACCGAAAACCTTTACATTAGGTCTAGAACTCATTCGTGTGCACTCCTGTTCAATGTTTATTCTATTGACCGCAAACTTAGGCACCTATAAGAAATACGATTTCAAGAAGAGACAGGTCACAGGTCGTGGAATTCATCTGCTCACTTCGATCTTCTCATTAAAAAGCGTAGGGTAAGTATTTTTTTTTTTTTTTATAAATGAACTAGCTGTAACCGGCCACGCGTTGCTGTGGCCCAGTCTGACTAAGTGAAGAAGAAAGAAAAGAGAAAGTGCGCGTTTCTATAATATGTTTAATTTCACAGTACTTGTGGGTATACAATATTTTTGTTGTTACATTGTCTGTGCAGATATAGGGATTGTCTGATTTGCCGATTCTAGAACACGAAAAATATAATTCCCTGTGTGAGAAGCAATTCATGTCTAGATCTAAACCGCAGAATTTTAAAGCTTGGCCCTAAGCTTTGTTGATGAAGATTACGAACGCCTATCAAATAGGTAATTGCAATCTCTTAAATTGAAATCGCGCATCCATTGGAATAAAAGGAATGCGAGGAATGAGGACATCTTCATCTTTTAAAGATCCTATCAAGATTGTTGCTTCTACAAAGTTGCTCATTATTTTTTTGCTGCAAGCCGCGTGCCGTTGCAAAGATTTGGCTTGTGAATATTTCGCAACATTTGAATTGGCCGGCCGATTGTCAATTGCAGCACGTGCGGTTGCATGCCTGGCACATCGAGTGAATTAAAAAGATATGTGCCGAGTTAAAACTTATGGCATTGAGCTCACAGGCTATTCACACTAATTGTATATTATACGCTTATTTCAAAGAATAATGCCCTTTGAAAAATAAATTAAGGGGTTTACCCCCTCCGTTTCCCCCCTTTTATACTTAACCAATGAACCTCCAACTCTAATCAGGAAAACGCCTTATCAGAATAAACCGGTATACCAAATTTGAAGCAAAACGGATAATTCTGCATGAAAAATCCATTTATCTATATTAAAGGCGGATTAGCCCCGTTCGCCCCTTTATACTTAATCAATGAACCCCTAAACTAAATCAGGGAAGCGCCTTATCAGATAGAACCTATTCACAAAATTTGAAGCAAATCGAATAATTCTACATGAAAAACCAAGTTATCTAAATTAAGGGCGGGGGAAATAGCTCACCGTTCCCCTTTGCACAACCAATAAAACAACAAAACTAATCAGGGAAGCACTTTATCAGAATAAACCTATTTACAAAATTTGAAGGAAATCAGATAATTCTGCATGAAAAACCCATTTATCTAGATTAAAAGGAGATTAGCCCCCGTTGCCCCTTTTATGCTTAAGTAATGAATTCCCAAAACTAATCATGGAAACGCCTTATCAGAATGAAATTATTTACAAATTTTGAAGCAAATAGGATATTTCTATCAAGAGTTATCGCGTTACATACATACACACATACAGAACCTGCGGGCACATTAGCTCTCAGGCTTTAATAGCCTGTGAGCTAAAAAGAAAAAAAGGCGAACTAAAAAAACAAAGTAAAAAAACAGATATCATAAAAAATACTGACGAAATATTTCAATAATGTGTCCCTCCGGAGGGCATAGTGAGGGGAGATGCATAATATGGTCAAAGGGCTTTCTAATGATATACCACATAATCAGGGTTGCAAAAAAGCCGGCTAAAATTAAAAAAAGCCAGGCCGGTGGCTTTTATTGGTTTTAACCGGCTTTTTTTGGCCAAAATTGGCCTTTTTTGGCCATAATTGGCTTTTATATAATGAAGCATTGTAATTATAAACTACACATTTCAAAGTGCTTTTAATTAGTTTTAATGACATTTAATTGATTTAAAGTTTAATAAGTAACCCAATTTCTCAATAATGAGGACATTAATACTGGAATAAAACTTAGATGGTTTTGCTAGTGATTTGAAGACAGAATTGCAAATATGTCAGCTAAATTTTAAAAGGGCCATACCAACTGCCATTTTTTTTTTCATTTTTACTGCTTTATAAAATTAAAGAGGACAATGGTTATTTAGTTACATGTTTTATTACTTAATTTTAAGAGCTATTAATATGCAAGTGTTATTTTACTTCTAGTAAACATTTAAAATTATACATAGTCATATTAATAAAAACACCATTTCTCACTATTAAAAACATTGCAAACAGCATATGCATGAATATGCTTAACAACAAGCTTTTCAAATTTTTATTTACAGAATTTTTTCTTCTTGTTTAAATGCTCTATTTTTTATACACTTATGTACCACTCTCCTCAAATATTATATCCTTTCTAATTTCTCTTTTAACATTTATAACTTAATCTCTCCATATGGACACACAAGAATGTTTCCATTTTGATGTGCTACATTTTGTCATTAATTAAATATAATCTTTAAAATGTGTAGTGTATGTGGAGCTATGTAATATAGAATTTCAAAATACCAGTTTGGAGCCTGACTTATATTACTTTCAATATTTAAATATATATATATATATAATTTTTTTTTTTTTTTCAAGACATAATGCCTTCACATTTTAGACTTATTTATTTGGCAAAATTTAATAGAAATCTATAATTTTTTTAGTAGAAAATATTTATAAGTGTATTAAAAATTAATTGATCCAAATCTAAAACAAATTAACTGTAAACCAACTTTAAAAAATAAAAGCCGGCTTTTTTTAAGTGGTTAAAACCAAAAAAAGCCTTCCGGCTTTTTTTGGCCTGGCTAAAAGCCGGCAACCCTGCACATAATGGGCGTCGAAAAATATTAAAAAAGTGCCCCGGGGGATGAAATTGGGAGAGGGAGTGCAAGGTTCATAATAGTAATATAAAAACACGCGCGCATTCAAATGCAACGCAATCGATGAATTTCAAAGATATCGGTGAAGAACTTTCGGAGGTTTAAGATTTCGTACAAACGAACATTTACATTTTTTTAATGTAGAAATGTGCCCCCACTGGGGGAAAGTGGGATGAGGGGGATGATAGGTGCATAATATGAAAGAGTAGTCAAAGGGCTTTCTAATGATATGTCACATGAGGTGTGTCTGAAAAAATTTAAAAAGGGCTCCCTGGTGGTGGCGAGGAAATTGGAGGAGGGAGGAGCGAGGTTCGTGATAGGTATATAAAAACACGCGCGTATTCGAAATAACGCAATCCGTGAAGTACTTTCGGAGGTTAAGATTTTGCACAAACGAACATTTATATTTTTATTTATATAGAAATCTGCCCCCACGTGGGGAAAGTGAGAGGAGCGAGATGCCAGGTGCATAATATGAAACAGTATTCAAAGGGCTTTCTAATGATATATTACATGATGTGTTCTGGAAAAAACAGACCAGGCCATGTCGAGACAATGATTTTCATACGGGCTGGATCGAGACCGTGTCTGAAAATATCGACTTATGAAGCCCTATGAAGAATGAAACCTGTCCCATCTCGGTACGAAAAAAAGAATTTAAGCCATGTCCGATCTTCCAGAAGAAAGTAAGGTCTGAGCCCGACCTTGAAAGAGTAGTGACTAGGGCCGACCTGGCCCGAGTGCCATGAATGAAAATAGGCCCGATCCCGGCCCATGCAGACCTTTAAACTTTGGCTGTTTCAAATAAGTATGAATTTAAAGATTTTTTTTTTTTTTTAAACATCAACAAGACTTTGTTTTATGATTGAGCTGATATTAAAATAATGAACTTTTACATTCACAGCTATTTTACAAGTTTTCCTTTAACTTACATTTTTCTTCAGAATTTTGCATTTCAGTTTTAGTCTCAGATTTAAATTCTGTATCTTACAAGAAGTCAGAGGGCCATGCTGTCTGGTTTCGATCAATATACACTCTAAAAAATACGTGAGTTGAAGGTGTTTTTTCAATTGCTTTTATTATTATTATTAAAACACGAAAATTCCTGTTTTGATTTGCCCATTTCCTCCCCCCCCCCCCCCCCCCCAAAAAAAAAAAAAAAAATACAGAAAATTATTAATCTAACACAAAAATTGTCTGAAGTTGCATTTTCGTCAAATCACAGGGGTGTTCCTGTAACCGTGCTACATGTTACTTTTTTGTATCAGAAACCGATTTTTTACGTATGTCTCTTTTACTCCAAAACACGAAAAGTTCACGAACCGAAGCTCAGTTTTTTTTATTATTATTATTCCGTCAAAAGGCGGAAATGTTTTCAAGAAATAGAAAAATCTGTTCCAACCACAGGTGCATTCCGGCAACTTGCTGCCTGTGCTTTTTATGTTTGACGAAATGTTTTATTGAAAGTGTACATAATAATAATTGCGCTTTTTTCAAAAACGGCTGAAATGAAAAATGATGAAAAAAATAAAATGCTGTATTTATAAAGTGAGTATTATTGTAATAAAATTACTGTTAATTATTTTAAAAACTCTAGTTCGACTAATTAATTTCACACCATTCCTTCATGGACAAAGTATAATTCACGTACATCCAATACGAAGAAAGAAAGCTATTTTAATATTGTTAAGAACGACAAAGAATCGGAAGAACTTTCCAATGAAGGCAGGTTTTCAATCTTAGCCTGTTTTAGCCGATATTGCGAATTTTTTCAGTTTAGGGCATTCCATTATACTGGTTCCGTTTTAACTAGTTTTATTGTAGTGCTTAAGGATGTCTCGTTTTTCAAGCGCCTACCTCGCTTTTTGCGATACTAGACCTGACAACACTACTTATGAGCCAAGTTCGAAATTACCCCAATTTTACAAAAAGAAAGTCTAAGCTATTGTTTTAGATGAAGAATTATGTATTTAAATTTGAATGAATCGCTTTACATGTTTATTTTCTATATAGAATTGATATTAGAGATATGATTGCAGACTATTTTTTCGTAACTGTATTAAATTATAAATATTTTTTGTGTCGAGTCGGGTTGAAGTGTTTCGGTTTAGGATCAATAGAAATTTTTTTGTCGGGTTTTGGGTCAACGGAATTTTTCGTAGGTTTTAGAATGACTAAGTTGAACATTTGGGTCGGGTATAGCAGGAATCTATTTCAGAAGAAGAACTACATATTTGAATACGAATGACTCCTTATGCGTTTATTTTTCTACATAAAAGATAACATTAATATTGGAGATATGATTACAGATCATTTTTCTATAATTACATTATATTTTGGGTCAATTTTCTCTGATTCCGGGTTTCAGGTTGGGTTCGGAATTAAGTATTTCGGGTTCGATCGGCTTGCGGGTAGACTGAATATTTTTGGTTGGGTTCGGTTCGGGTTACAGCTTGTTTTAAATAAAATTTGCAGGTCTGCAAATTTTGCTTATTACCCGGGCAGGACCCAAGTTAGGTGTAACGTTTAACTGCTAGTTTTCACGATGACACTTTCACTAACAAATTTAAATAATTTTAAATTAAAATAATTTTTGGTTACTTCATGCGTTTTCGATAGGTCCACTAATTTTTTTCAGTTAGCTCCGACATTAAAATACATGGCCAATACGGCCTGAACACGAACCGCGTTTCGAAAAAAATTGGTTACCCACCTTACCTGATGCGGGACTCTTGTTTCTAGGCCTTTGTATTTTCTTAAGGCTGTTCTCAACTGCTGCTGCTCAACAAGCGCAAAACGTTTTGAAACATTTACAAATTCATTTTTTAACGGAAAGATATAAAATTGGAAAGCCTGACCATGGAAACGATTTAAAATCGAACTGTGTTTTCCATTTCTTGATCAATATTGACCTATTGAGTTATAAGCGATTTTGATCACGTGACAAACATGTTTTTCGCCCTTTCTTGAGTGATTATTGTACTTTCGCTTATTTTAAAATTTTAAATATATAATACTGAACATCGTAATCTGCTTTGTCAAATATTGATTCATTAAAATCTTGAAAACGGAATCGAGAAGAATAGAAAAAAAAAAAATCCGCTTTATACAGGATCCTTATGGCATACCATCCTTGGATTCTTCCATGCTTTGGCTTACCCCATCAGACAGGAAGATATAGACAGGAGACAATACCGTGCTAAACATAGAAGTGAGGAAAATCGACAAACAAAACTTCATTTGGCGCCCCTTCGTTCTGGCGCCGGGGACACATGCCCCCTTAGTTTCGGCCCTGCTTCTGCGCGCAAATTCGGTTCATAACGCCCACTTTGACACTATTTTCTGAAAGATCTATTGCGCATGCAAAAAAAAAAAGGAAAAAACAGCTCGATTACATAGTTTCTGAGCAACAACAGCTGCCAGTTTCATGCATTTCCGAACAAAAATAAATTAAAACTTATGTCATAAAATTGCCCTTTTGAATTTCAGAACAGCCTTAAGGGCGGGGTAGTCCGCGGTAGTTCGACTCATAACCGAAGAACTGTTCAATACTTTGTCGCTCACACACTGCTGCATATGTGCCATACATGTGCACATAAAATCTGTAATATCTGTAGTATCTGACCTCTTATTGGGAGGTTGCTAGGTGAAAGAAGAGTACGAAGCAGAGTTTTTCCTTTCGGGTAATGCTCAAAGGTGCGGAAACTTTTTCTGTTGTGGATTCGTTCGACTATAAAGATTAGGTGACTAGTGAGGCATTTCAAAAATACGCTCAAGAGCTTTTTTTTCACTTTATTTATCTACAATATTCTTTGACAAGCTTCGAAATTTATGTTTCGAATAAAAATCATTTGGCCCTCTGTAATCCATCTCTAATTTAAATAGCAGTGTGAGCGTTAGAGATCTGCGCGTTTCGGAATATGCCAAATCCGGACGCGATAATTTTATGTTTTTCACGTAATTAACCAACATATTCCGCCTGTTATTTAAAAAAAATGAAACAAAGAAATGTTTTATTGTTCATTTACTCCACTAATAAAGGACAAAAGTTACCACGACATTACCGGGAAAAAAAAAATTCTGAAGTATAAATGCAGTGCAGGTCCGTTCCGAATCTACAGAAAAAAATGTAAGACCCGGACGTGTCCCGGGAGGAATGAAGTTCAGGCCTGGACCAACTTTTCAAAAGCTAAAATTTAGCCCGAGCCTGTACCGAGTTTTCAGATAAAATTAAGCCCGGCCCGAGTTTAATGAAAGAAACTTTTACTGAGCTCGAGCTTCGAGACAGGCTCGAGCAAGTCCGAGCTCGTGGAGACCTCTAATATATATTATGAATTCGGCCCCCCTATGGGGGATACAGTGCCTCCCCGCCGGGCAAGCGCTGGCGCCGCCCCTGCTACCTACACAACTTCCAGGTTGTGCAATATTTAAATGGAGCTTCTGACTCTAAAATAGTCAATGGAACATAGTCTTCATTTTGAAAGACCTATTTCAATGATATGACACTCAGTAGGGTGCGTAAAATTTTTTTTTCGTCGTCTCTACCGTCATTTTGTATTTTACGGCCGCCATTTTGAATTTATAAAAACAAAACCTAGCCTATAACCATCGGACGGTTAAGACGAATCGATAGAGACCTCATTCATTAAAATCCATCGAGCCATTGGGACGCTTCGAGGTTATAAAGAAATCCATATACCCAGATACACGTGAAACACATAACCCTTCTTGGCAATCGGGTAAAAATGGTTTTAGTAGAAACCAGACTTATACAAAATACACAATATGAACTTTAAAAAGCTCAATGTTTTCCTGAACCCTTTCCGGCACAGAAATATTCTGTTCGTAAAATGATGAAATAGTTGACTGACATCGGAATGTACAGTCGTGGAAAAAAAAAAGTAAACACCCCCTACTAACTTCTCAACAAATTATCGTAGAAGAAAGTTACTGGTACCGAACGATTGGAAATAAAGTCTACTTTTAAATGATGTATATAAAATTTATTTAAGGGGCCATCTACCTATTAAAACGAACCATAACTTTGTTTTTTTTTTTCAATAGCAGTACATAATTCTGACAGCATCAATGAACTCTACACCTTTCAATTAGCCTATAAACAAATTTTTATGCATTTCGTGCCATAAGTTTCCGAGAAATTAATTATTTTAAAACGAGCATATTTTAAGGGCTGTATCCAAACTGAAGTTCCGAACTCGATTCTTAACCGAGGGAGCCGCCTTCTTGATCAAGGCACGTTTAAGCGTCAATGAAACATGTTTGATTACAGGATAGCAGAATAAATTTCAAAAGTTTACTCACATCTATCATAGACGGCCCCTTAAACCATCATTTTGCCGTTTTTTAAGCATCATTTGAAAACTACTTGGAAGAAAAATGTGAAATTTCGGATTTCCATAAAGCAGGACTTAATAAATCTAAATCCTTCAAAAAAATTGTAGGTTGCCATTCATCATTTTTTCGAATATTAATTTCATAATTCATATCATAAAATTATAAAAATTGCAAATTCAACGTATTTATGTTTTGGTATATTAGTATTATTGTCACACAAAAAATTAGCTCATTAGGAGCATAATTTCAGGAGATATAAATAAAAATATGAAAATGTAATTTAACATTAGAAGTACTAAATTTTGAATGTCTATAATTCAAAAACTTATCATTCGAATGACTTGAAATTTGGTTTCTAGGCATAGTTTGAACCAAAGATTTGAAATATCTCGTTAAATTTGGATACTGCCATTGAACAAAATGAAGTTTGGATTCGTTTTAATATGTATATGACACCCCCCCCCCTCCCCTAAGCAAATTTTATACACACCATTTAAAAGTAGACTTTATTTCCAATCGTCCGGTACCAGTAACTTTCGTTACGATAATTTGTTGAGGAGTTAGTAGGGGGTGTTTACTTTTTTTTTTTTCCACGACTGTACAAACTACTTTTTTAGAAATTAAAATCCTGTTACTTTAAACTTCCATTGTAAAAGCAAAATTTTATTAAAATATTCTTGGTGCCGTTTGTAAGTTTGGAATTAAAATTGGATATTCCCGACGTGGGACCACTGCATCGGAGACAAAAAAGTTATATAATAACAAGTTAAAAAATATGCATTTTATTTAAAATGTCTTAGTACTTCTTCCAAGGGATTAGCGAGCGAGTCTTTTCAGGTGACTGAAGGACGTTTTTCGAAATTTTTCAATGCAGAATTTCTACATCAAAATACGAAATTTATCACCCGTTTCCCACAATATCTAAGAATGAATCAATAGCAAATGTTTTATAATGAAAGAAAAAAAATAATAATGAAATTATATTTAAAAAAAAAAAAAGAAAGATCGGAGCGTGGATTTCTCCTCAAAGCCATATTGAAATTTATCTTATTGAAATTTTTAACTCTTAGTGAGTTGGGTTGATTTTTGACGACCAATTATCTACTGGAGGTACATAGGCCCAGGCTGGGGGGGGGGGGGTGCCCTTCGTGGGGGTCTTTCTAAGGGAACCTAACCCGTATTTACGCATGGAAATCCATGGTTCGAAGAAAACCACGAAAACTCCGGACGATTGGGTTCGAACCCAGCACCTCCCGTCTACCAGCTTCGAGAGCAGAACCTCTCGGACACTGATGGGGCTTAACTGTTATTGAAATTGATTAACTCGTTCATTGGCTCTTCTATACTGTTACACAGTCAAATAAAAAAAAATGCAAATGTCCTTGAACATATTTTAAATGAATGAAAAGATTACAAATTAATAGATTTTAAAAAATGGATAAAAACACTACAAGGGCCACAACATCACTCGCATGCAAAAAGAAAATTTATCAGTAAAAAAAAAAAAAAAAAGGTACACAGCAGGTGCTCTTTCTTCATGTACTCATCGTACAGTCAACATAAAACAGAAGAGAAACAGCGAAAATCTAATCCAAGCGCATCCGAAAGAAAAGAAGAAAACCAAAGAAATAAATGCATTTGAATGTGGAAGCGTCGAAAAGATATACGAGGAAGTTAAGTCCATCGGAGAAGCAGCGAGACCAGGCTAAAGTGATAAAAATAGCTACGGTAATAAAAAAAAAAAATTAGGTTTTGACCTGAAATTACAGAATATAACACGATGCCCGTATGACGCTTCCTATTTCGCATCATCTAAAAAGGATTATTACAAGTCATACAGTAATAAGCAAAAGTCTGGGTCATTTTCAAAACGTAAGGCCCAAGAAAATACAATTTTTTTTAAACACTATTTTAGCTTTTTTTCCCCAATGAAGCAATAGTTTTAATAACAATGAAAGATGTTTTAAGGGGGTCCGGGACACATTTTAAAATATTTTTTATTTATAGAGTTAAAATTCTGAAATTTTTTGTGATGGTTAACCCTATCATTTGTAAACAAAATCATATGTTAAAACTTCTCATAATTAAAACAAAAATAAATAAATAAAATTAAAAATTTATTTTAAAAGTGGGGTCATTTAAAATCGCTATAACTCGAAATATTATTTGTAGAATTTCAATTTTTTTTTCATTTAAATAAACAGAAATATAAAAGTTTTAATTTTGATTCGGCGTTTTTAAAAATATTAATTTAAATAAAAATTAAAAATATTTTTAAAACAACTTTAACTTTTTTAACTTTTTAAAAAATAATATTTTTTCAAAAGTAAATATATTTTTTCAATTTCCTGAATCAAAATTAAAGTGAAACAATTGAAAAAGACATGTTCCAAGTTTGAACCATTTATCTTTAACCGTTCTTGACTTATAAAAATTTAAATACGAGAAATGGTGAAAAAAAACCATCATGAAGAAAAATACATTTTCACAAGAAGTCGTTTCCATGACAACCATTACTTCAAAGCTAGATTTAAAAAAAAAACAAGCCAAAACGAAAAAACAGATATTTCCTGTTCCAATTGCGATAGAAGCATGATTTAAACGTCATTTTAAGCAGAAGAAAAAAAAATTAATGAAATTTTTTAAAGAAAATTCGGAGATTTTTGTGTCCCGGACCCCCTTAAATGTAAAATAATGCATTAAAATGAACTGTCCTAAAACGAAAACTTAAAATAAGGAAATATCAATTAAAGTCACTAACGGTCAATTACGTAGTCAAAAAATAAATTGGAGTGTTGCAAAAAAGCAATCAAGATTAAAATGGACCTAAATACGCGTGCGTAAAATTAAATCTTAAATCTCTTAAATATAGAGACAGTAGAACGCGATCAGATTAGCCCACTGGTCTGAGCATCGGATTCAAGTATAGTGAATATCTGTAGAGAACGCGAGTTCGATCCAAATGCCCGTCGGAATTATTTCTGTAGTTTGGTTTGGCGATAATTCATTCCACTAATGAGGTACTTTATTTCAGGCAGAAAAGTTATAGGATCTCTATGTTTTTAATCCGAATGCTTTATAATTAAATTAAGTAAAATTAACACACAACAATATTTAAAATTAATACTAATTTTGCATTAAAAAATGTTTACTATATTTTGTAACCATTACGAAGAAAGTGTATATTCCTGAAAGTATGTCAGCTTTCCTAAAAAGAAAAAAAAATGGGGGAAGGGGATTAACTTCTAATTGCAAAAATATTTCATGTGTCCACGTTGGAAGCGTACGTCAAAATAATTCATTCAGTAAATGTTATTCCCCCCCCCCCCTATTCTATTCTATTCGTATTCGTGGTTGGAGTAGCACAGTTAAAGGTTTTATTTTTCCTTTTTACGGTCGTTGGATCTTATGCGTTATCTGTAGAAGAACATTTTATGCTCCAACAAGTAAAAAAGAATAATGTTAATACTTTTTTTAAGATAAAAACTTACCCAGTCATACTAGGAATTTTATGAATTTTTAGACTTAAAAACGCGACTTTTAGAAAAAAATTTAAGACATGCGATAGTTCGCTCCCACCCACCCACACACAAGCACTTCCTTTTTACACTAGATTAATTTTAACACAATTATTCTAATTGGTAAATAAATCATATTAGATGTAAATTTCCAACTGGGCGAAAAATGTCCCGGACCAGGATTCGAACCAGGGATCTCCTGCTCTACCATCTGAGCTATCCCTGATATATGATTTATTTACCAATTAGAATAATTGTGTTAAAATTAATCTAGTGTAATTACGCATCCAGCGATTTCTGGAGTTCCATTACCTTTGATTTATTCTGTTGAGCTGAACCAGGTTTCAGACCAGATGCTATAATCATCAAGGTTAGCTGTGTGAAAAAGTTCCACCTGATTCGTCCGGGATAGCTCAGATGGTAGAGCAGTGGCGGCTTCAGCCATGAGATCCCTGGTTCGAATCCTGGTCCGGGACATTTTTCGTCCAGTTGGAAATTTACATCTAATACTTTCTTTTTATTAAAACAGTTTAATTTATCATCACCTCAAACTTTTACACATACAGTAGAACCTCTTTTATCCGAAACTCTCAGTTAACCGAAATCCATTTTTAAAACTTTTTTTTTTTTTTTTTTTACTACCACATTTCTTGTGTGCAAACGGTTCTTTCCGAACCACGAGTACAGATAAATATTTCGGATCCCGTTTCTTAGAATTCCTTTGAATTTAACTTGAACTCCCGTAAACTACGGAGTGAACTAGAATACAGTCAGAGGAGGGACAGCCGGAATGTGTTAATGTGGTCTAGCAGGCAAAGAAAACGAGCAAATTAGTAACGGCTGAAGCAGCAGAAAGACTGTGATACTAATGAACTAATAGTATTAAAAAAAAATTCGTGATAGAGCTCCAAAGCAGTCGTCTCTCTGATCTGGCTGTTCGTGCGTCTATTAAGTTATCTAGCGCAAAGTGACAAATCAAGTCACCTGACTTCCCTTCTCCAATCATAACCGCTTTAAGAGGGACTTAATAGTTCCGGTGGAATAATCTTAAGGTGATTCACCTTCCGTAGCGCGAAAACCTCTTTCTAGAACACTACATAGCCTCGAAATCAGGTACACAATGTGCTAATAAAAAATAAGCTCTGAGCTCGAGAGTGCTGGTTAAAAATAGTTTTTATATTGACAGACGATAATTTTAACAGAAAAGAAAAAATGAACTTATTGATGCGGAATAAAACTAAAGTATTAACCTTTTAATTACGGGCTCGGACTGGTAACAATTTTTATATTCATTGGTACCACAATTTACAATAAAATTTCTTCTTTGTAGATTTCTCGTGAAATTATCCTGGTATAGGGTATGGCAGATTAATTTTTAAACAGTGGTGCGAATACAATAAAAAAAATACTCTCTGGGACGGATACCAACCCCGTAACCAAAGGATTAAAAGAATTGAAATATTATAATAGACACTTTGATATTTTAATAAAAGAAGGATTTTAAATATACAGGTTTTTTAGAACGGATTAATTTCGGAGTTATGACATTTTAGCAATTAAATAAAGAATTTAGAGGGGTTTGATATACACGGGAAATAGTGAATTTTAATAGGGATTAAAATAATAAAAGAGTTTTATTTAAGGACTATAAATAGTTAGCGCCATTTTTAGATTTAAGCAATTTGGAATAAATATTATTAGGTGGATTGAGATCTTGTACCTTTATATATGGTGATAGATTAGGATTTTAATTTAATGGACCGGTATAATATATGGAATATTATTAAAAGGAAATTTTATATAGAATCATGTTAACCTTGGCGAAAAAGATTTTAAATTTCGTAATATATATAAATTCGCAAACTTTTACGAACCAAATGATTTGAAATGAGTCTTCTTGATATCTGAAGTTGAACTTTTTATCCTAAAATAGAAATTTCGTGTCAAATATTTGATATTGGAAAGCTTAAAAGCTTGTTCGTCTTCAATAGGGAAACCGCCCCTTAATCAGTGGCATAGCCAAGGGAGAGGATCCGGAGGAAGTCAAGAATCCCCCCCTCTCCCCAGACGAAAAATTACTTTACTGAATAACCGAGTCATGGATACAAACACATTAAAAAATGCTAAAACATAATCGCAAGGGACCGGTGAAATTTTCTTTTGAGATAGGTCTAACGTACATACATTCTAAAAAGTATAAAATTATTTTGCTACATTTTAGTTTTATGATATAAACCAGGGTTGGCGAACCCATGGCACGCGTGCCAGAGTTGGCGCGTAAGACAATTTCTCTGGCAAACGAAAAAATTAAATTTGATAATGATTATAAAGATAAATTCATTTTTGTCATATTGCTTGTTTTTATAGCTTTTTATCTCCGTTTTAGTAATAAAAGTTTGTTCCATACGGATAGACTATCACAAATTTTGCAATTATTTTTGCATGAATTAAAAAAAAAAAAAAATTCTTTTCCTGTGATACTGCCTGCATGTATTTGCCTCTTTATACGAATTTAAAAGCTGTAACTGTGTCTTTCAAACGAATTTCGTTAGCCAATCTCTGCAATAAAATTTCAAATGAATCCAATTTAGCTACGTATATTTATAAAAATAACGAAATATGAACCATGCATAAAGTATTCTCCAACGCACGTTCAACAGCGTCAATCTCCTCAATACATTATTAATACATTGTTTAAAGCAACTTGGATAATTATAATCGAGATACTGCATTAATACTAAGTCAAAAATTACTAAAATAAAAATTCGTATTTTTTCCCGTTATTATAATACGTACCATAATAATCATATTTAGGAATTGAAATTTCATTACCTTAATGGCTGATTTCAATATACAGAGAGATCTCATTTTGATTTATAATATTTTAAACTATACATTATTACTGCATGAAAGCAACTGATTTTATAATCAATGTTTTATATGAACATCGTACGCTGCAATTTTTAACACTCTCTAACAAAGTTGATAAGTGTTTATGACTTGTCTGGCCGTGCTCTAACGCCCGTAAATATACTCGGATCGTTCTGAAATTTTTGGATGTTAGTAACCTCTACCATAGCACGAACCCTATTTCAAATGAAGTTTGTAGCACGTTTAGTTCATTGACAGGGACAGTCAAAAGTTTTCCGTTACATTACGGCCTATGGGGAAAAATCGTTTAAAATGATTTTTAATGATGTTACATGCTTTCAAACATAATAAAATTGATATGCATTTATCAAGTGCACTAAAATATGCATTTTGTAGAATAGGCTGCGCAAGGAATAGTTATTATTCATTTACAGGGCCACACAAAAGGATTCCGTTACATAATGATATAGGGGTGGAGGGAATTTTTTCCGGCGTATTTAAATTATGTTAAATTATTTCATGCATAATGAAATTGATATACGTCGCTGAGGTTTACTATAAGTTATTACATGTATAATACGAAGTGCATAGCATTATTTACAGGGACACACAAAAAATTTCAGATACTATATTGTATCCGAAGTACTGTACATTAGGAATGATTGCTGGAAATGCATTTTTAATTATGGTATATGCTTTTATGTTTCACTATATGTATGCATTGTATAGGGTGTGTATAAATGCTCTAATTGATATACAGGGCTACACAAAAGAATTCGTAATGGTTACTGGGTATGATTGCAAGTTGCTTAAAGGTGGTTTTTAAATGAGTTATGCATTTTTACGCTGAACTTAATTTAGTTTACTAAGAAATGTTTGTAGAATATGCATAAAATGATATACAGGGTCACGCAAAGAATTGGATACAGGGCCGTCTATAAATGATAATTTCTGGAAATGTGATTCCAGTAGTTTTAAGAGTGTTTTACTCTGAATTAAACTTTAGATAAATAGTGGCGTGTAATAAAGGTACTAGGTTAACTACAGGGTTGTACAAAAGTATACAAGTATGTTTCCATCTATTAGTATAAATTGCTGAAAGAGAAATTTCAATCTGTTATATGTTTTCTTGCTAAACTAAATTTCTCCATTATATAGTATCTATATCAACCTACAGATCAAATACAGGGCTGTTCAAAAGAATTGGAATACATATTTGCTATGGAAAGTAACTGCTGAAATCAGTTTTTCAAATGTTTTATGCGTTTTCTAAAATATTTAGTTAGTTTTCTTATATACTTTATTTCCCTAAATACGGAAGTTTTGTTAAAGCATTCAGGAAGTGTTGGAAAGTGCTTCATAATCTATGCTTAACGCATGATTTTTCTTACTTGTTTTATTATGTAAAAGTTTAGCACGTTACATTGATAACAGATATTGTTTGTAGATTTTTGGCAAGTGTACGTATAAAAGGTTCGCCGTGCCTGATATAAACTATCGTTAAAATTTTCTTAACCCTTTCAGGGGTAAGTAACTGTGTTCTTGTAATGTTGAATTCACACCGGAATTTTCGAAACATTTTATTTCCAAATAAGGAAAAGCAAATTTTTCAATTTTTTTCAACCAAAGTTATAAAAGAAAAATTTAATTAAAAGGGATTTAAGCAAATTAGGGGAATATAATATATATATAACCGCCCCTCAAGGCGGAAAAGCACTCTGGTAAGTTTTTTTTTTTTTTAATTATGAATTGCACATTTTACAGCCTTTGTAGCGCAATCGGTAGCGAATGCGGCTGTTAACCACCAGGTTGATGGTTCGAACCCACCGAAACCGAAATTTATGCGCAAATTTTCGGTTAATAGTTATTTACAAAGTTTAGGATAAAGTTCACTTTCAATTCTAAAAACTGACTTTTTCTTACATTACAATTCTATTTCAAAGTCCCCTTACCATTACTTTCTTATCACATGCGGAAATTGTGAAATTTTTTTTAAAAACCACTTCATATTTTATTGCCCGAATAGTAACAAGTTCACTTTCACACTCTAAAAGCAAACTTTCTTAATTCTTTCTCATCACTTCGATCCCCCACATTCTTATCTATCAGGTTCTATTCCAATAGGAGGAGGAGTTCCCTCCTCGTCTGCAGAACAGTATCCCCGTTTTTCTGCTACATTGAATTTTATATACGTTATAAACAAGTTCCTCCTCATGAAATGTTTCCGTTTAAGAGAAGATTCTACTAATGGCAGGTTCCTTTTTGGCACGTTTTACTGTACATATAACATGATATATAAAAATCTAAAATATAGCAAAATATAACAACATCTGTGAAAACCTGCTAAATACGGAATCCTGCCTTAAGGGGGTCCGGGACACAAAAATCTTCAAATTTCGCAAAAACATTTTATTTCATTAAAAAATCCTGTTTTTTCCTGCTTAAAATGATATTTAAATCATGTTTCTATCTGAATTAGAACAAAAAATATTTTTTTCGTTTTGGTTTGTTTTCAAAAACTAGCTTTCAGGCAATGGCTGTCACGGACACGACTTCTTGTAAAAATGCGTATTTCTTCATGATAGATTTTTTCACCATTTCTTGTATTTAAATTCTTATAACCCGAGAACCGTTAAAGATAAAGGGTTCAAACTTGAAACATATCTTTTTCAACTGTTTCACTTTAATTTTGTTTCAGCATATTTGAAAAAACATTTACTTTTGAAAATATGATTTTTTTTTTATTAAAGTTGCACTTTTTTAAAATTTTTTCGTTAAATATTTAAAATTTTTTTATAAATTAATATTTTTTAAAATGCCGAATCAAAATTAAAACTTATGTATTTCTGATTACTTAAAAGAAAAAAAATTGAAATTCTACAAATAATATTTCGAGTTAAGGACTTTAAATTACCCCACTTTTTTAATAAATTTTAAATTAAATTTTTTTTAAAAAACATTATGAGAAGTTTTATCATGTGATTTTGTTTACAAATGATAAGGTTAACCATCACAAAAAAATTCAGATTTTTAACTCAAAAATTATTTTAAAATGTGTTCCGGACCCCCTTAAGCGGAAAAATTCTTTCGTTCAGAGAAATAAATGAAATAACAAGTGAGTAAGTGTGATCACAGATCGCACAGAGGGTTTCGTTTAATATTCCTTTCAAAACACTTTATCCTTTTTGAAAAATCTGTTAGTTCCACATTTCGCAACCAGGTGAGCACTCTATTCTAAACAAACCTCTATCCGAACGAAACTCCGTTTTACATACTATCCGTAGATATATTAGTCGAGGGGATTGGTCACATAGCAACCGAGATAAGTAGGCGCCACTGGCGGTAGAGTTAGTAGAAAGTTAGAAAAGTGCTCCCCAGTTAAAAAGGGCGAAGGTTAGAAAAATTGCTTAAAATACACAAGTTAGAGCCCGGAGGAATAAATAATATAAGACTTTTTGAAAATTTTATGATTTGTCGTGTGGTCTGAGGTATTCAGCTATACATATGCAAAAATTCATGTCTCCAACTTAATTAGGGGCTCTCTTAGAAAGAATTGCTTTAACTACATATGTGGTAGCTCAAAGGGTTAAAAGTAAGACTTTTTCATGATTTTATGATTTGTCGCCTGGCCTCAGGTGTTCTGCTATAAGTATGCAAAATTTCAAATCTCCAATTTAATAAGTGGCTCAGTTAGAAAAATTTGCTTAAAATACGCATGTGGGAGCCCAAAGGGTTAAATGTACGACTTCTTCAAAATTTTATGATTTGTCGCATGATGGTGTTCAGCTATAAGTTTGCAAAATTTCACCCCTTCAACCTAAATAGTGTCTCACTTAGAAAGAATTGTTTAAAATATATGTGGGAGCCGAAAAGGTTAAATGTAAGACTTTTTCAAAATTTTATGATTTGTCGTTTGATGTGAGGTGTTCAGCTATAAGTATGCAAAATTTCACGCCACCAACCTAATTAGAGGCTCACATAGAAAGTATTGTTTAAAATACACATGTGGGAGTCCAAGGGGCTAAATGTGCGAGTTTTTCAAAATTTTATGATTTGTCGTTTGATCTGAGGTGCCCAGCTATAAGTACGCAAAATTTCACGCCTCCAACCTAATTAGGGGCTCACTTAGAAAGAATTGTTTAAAATACACATGTGGGAGCCCAAAGGGTTAAATGTACGACTTTTTCAAAATTTTATGATTTGTCGTATGATGTGTGGTGGTCAGCTATAAGTATGCAAAATTTCAAATCTCCAACATGTATAGTTTCTGAGAACGGGTTCTGTGACGGACAGGCGGACAGACAGAGGAGCGAGACGAATAGGGTTTCGTCAGATGAACGAAACCCTAAAAAAGGCACAATTAGACAAAAAATTGTCTATAATGATATTTTTCAAAGGTCTCTTGCGACTCCGTCCTAGCAGGATTTACTGTATGCATGATATAAAATATATGCATGATATAAAATATATGCATGATATAAAATATATGCATGATATAAAACAATTCTGGAGCCCCGCCCCCTCCTCGAAAAGAAATCCTGCCGACGCATCTGTCTTTAATCTTATTTTATTCAGAAAATATTATATAAGACATATATAAGCATTATAAATTCCCAATCAAATGTCAAAATGTGTCCCTCTCCAATAGTTTAGCGAATTAACGCCACCTTCTAAGAAGATCCGAATATGCACATATATATACTAGGGGGCTCTGCCCCTTGCAAGCTACACTCGCCAACCCCCGTTCAGACATCGCAGAATCTAAAAACACGCTAATCTGATGGGTTTTAAAAATCTTAGAGAAGATTGAATTATACTGAAAAAAGCTGTGCAAATCTCCCTGTAAACGGGTTTCCATTCAATTCCCTTTGATTGCAAAAATTTAAGGGCGAATCAGTTGCTGTTATGACATCCAATGGTTGTTTTCGTTTTTGATTAAAGAGGATCAGTTAAACATTTGAAAAGAAACTAAAATAAAATGAATTAAGTATGCAGAGTCTTTGTCTCCCGGTATTTTAAAACAATCTCTATAACAATAGCCTAAGTCATGTGACTATCATCAACAGTTCCGGGCGGATCACTTCGCTTTTTATACTCTAGGTGCCATTTTGGTACTTTAATGTTAGCCAGGCACAGGTGATAAATCGCCAAATATTATTCTATCGCCATCATTTCATCTATATTATAATAGTTCAAGTCATCAACTGCCATAAACAAATATGGTCTGATCCCTTCGCCTTTCATATGAATTTTGGCACAGATGTCATATACGCCCCATATTGGCGCGATTTTTTTTCCGACGCCAATTTGGGGAACGCATCAACAGCATAAACAACAACATCCGGCTTACCATATCAAGAAAAAAACAATACTTTGGCGCCAGTTAAGTGCCCGTTCCGTATATGACATTGGCGTCAGAAAATAATCGCGCCAATATGGGGCCGTAAGTTTTCCATTTTGATTAAAAAATCAAAAAAATTTTTTCGAATAAAACATAACAGTTTCCATGGTCGCAAAGAATTCTTGGTACTGTTACGCTAGCCGGATGCAAATATCGCCACAATAGCTTTTTTTCAACTCGCTAGTTAGCATTTTTTTTTTCGAGTGGTAATATTTGGCCAGATGTCATATACGCACCGGAGGTTTGGCGTGTTTTTTTTTTTTTTTTTTTTTAACGAAGATTTGGCGAAAACCTCGTTTTAAAATACCAGTTACATATGCATTTTTGGTATTACTTAGTTATCCCGTGGACCAAAAATCTATCGCCAAACTATAAGATTAAATGTCAATAATGGTTTATCGTAAATGTCACATTCACTTGACTTTAAGCAAGTTACACGCGTTTACGTCATCAAGTGATTTTTATTTCGGCGTTTTATTTGTATATTTATTAATGTTATACTATTTTCTTTGTCCTTTCGTTATTTAAAATAAAAATTATGTCAATTTGTATAATTTGACGAGTGATTTGGCGATTTATATAATTTGGCGAAATGGGTCGACGGAATAACTAAGTAGTACTGTATTTTTTAATTATTTTCTATTATTTTCTAAAGGAAATATAAAAAAAAATATGCCATTGAAAGTCATATGCCATTGAAAGCATTGCTGTCTAAGGAAGAGGCAAGATTAAATACAAGTAAAGGATACAAGTATGTGCACATGTTGCCAAAAAACTTTTTATAAATGTTGATGGACCAAGGAGGAGTAATAATAATATATGATTATAATAATTTTTATATTTATTTCGTTCCACTTTACATTCTACTCATTCATTCTCACGAAAAACAAAAACAGCCTCTATTATAATTTTTTAATTCCAGAATTATTTTAAAGAACTTCAACAACACTAGCACTTTAACGTAACGGAAAGAAAATCAATAATTACGATAACAGATACGCTTGCTTGCAAACGCAGTCAAAAAAAAAAAATGAAACGTGTATTAATGCAATGAGAAAAATTATCTGAGTGAAAAGAAAAGAAAATAGTAACAATAAAAAGCACTAGAAATGCATCATTAACATTTGTACAAGAATTATCGATTTAATAAATCTATGTTTAGGGAAAATAATGCATCCGTAAACATATACAATTATAATCCGGGGGGAAAAAATGAAAATGAAAAAAAGACGCAGATTATGGCTGCACGCTCCAGTGATCTTTTTACGTACGACACAAATGAATCTTTTATGAAGATACTAACTATTATTTTGTAAAAGAATTTATAAGGCGATGGAAAAAAATTTCTTAAAGGAGTCTATGCATGTTCAAACTATTAACCTCTTCAGCGGTGACTTTTTTCTTATCGTGTTTTTTTTTTTTTTTTTTAATGATTTATTCATTTTATTTTAATAAGAATTTTAAAAAAAATGGGAAAAACAAAAATTCACAAAAAAGAAATAATGTCCACATTTCCTGGCCGTTGAGTGGTCATTTATGAGTAAAATGATTTCTTAAAAAACAAAAACAGTCAATTTATTTCTTGGATTTCTATAAAATATTAATATTTAATATACATGGATGATCGGTTAACGAACTTAATCCGTTCCAAAACAGTGTTCGCTAACCAATTTGTTCGTTAACCGATCCTAGATTTTGGTATTGATTTGTATGGGAATTCAATTAATTCGTTCTTAGAAGCATGTATAAAAATAATATAAATCTTTTATAATAGGGTTAATATACGTCCTTTACTTAATAAGAACACGTCGTATTTTGATGGCTTTATCCATGTCGTGCCGTATTAAAAAATAAATAAATAAATAAATGACATACCCTTTGTAAAAACTTTTAGGAATACATTCATTGAATGCGGCATTAAATCGCATACAATTTGCCACTTTGACCTTTCAAAAACTCCTTAGTTCTTTCTCTCAAAGATCGTGTTGACTGCAGAACTCGATAAAGCTCAAGCGGAGTCAAGAGCCTGTTAATAATTTGTGAACAAAATTTCGATTAAAATAATTCATTTGCAATTAAAAAATGTCCTTAAAAACGGATACAAAATATGAAAATGAACGTTTCTAATCCATTCATTCTAATTTGGGAGCCCTAAAATGCAGTGCCTGAACACCCGGTAGCCCATGAAGTTATTATCTATATTAGCAAGAAAAGTGACATCTCGCAAAAAATCATTTTGCGCTTTATTCCACCAATAGGTCTGTCATAGGTGTCTCTTGCTACACAAACAGTTTCATAAGTGAAGTGATACGGAAAATCACTTTTATTACGCTATAGGTGCATTCGTGACCACAGAAAAGGGGTGGAAATTGTCCAACTCTCCGAACCTCACCCTACGTCTTCATTCTTATGGGTTTTACGCTTTTATACACGTTTTGACTCCTGTATGCAGAGCTATAATTTGATGTAACAATAAAATCATCCAAATTTGCTTTTGTCGAGATGTGTCACTTTTCTTGCGGTATGTATACAACTGTTAAAATGTTCTCCAAGTCGACATTAGACGCAATTATAAGCTCGGCAAATATTATTTAAAAGCAAGAACTTAAATGGGATTCGGAAAGTCTTATTTAAAAACAAGCCACGAGGAGCACAGCTTGGCTTCTTCGTGGTTTTGTTTTGTGAAGTATTCGCTATCCGAACATAAAAATCTCGCGAAAGACATAAATGAAAAAAACAAAAACCGGAAAAGACATTAACCGCCTGTTCGTTAACCGATCACCCACTGTACCTGATATTATTTTTATCAAATATTAACGATTTGTTCCAATAATCCAACAACACTGACGGCCGAAAAATGACTCCACGCTTCTTTTTTTTTCATATCTCTAATTGTACATCGGAAATAACAGTATCAGTGCAGCCAAAACGTAAAATTTTGACTTCTCTTATTTGAGAGATTCTGTACTGAATACGTTATTATAAAATTTTTGTCGTTTTTAAAATTAACAGTCATTATACAGTAGCCTCCCTCTTAACCGGAACTCCGCTTTAACCGGCCGACTTTTTCCCCCAACATCAGGCAAAATTCGGTGATCACGACCATCTTGCCTTCAAAAGAAGAAGGTCACTCATTTTTTTACGGTTGATTAATTTAAATATCCATAATGTAGAACAATTTCAACTTCTTATAAAGGTGTGTGACATGATTTCAAATAATTTAATTTGTGTTAAATGTTTTTCATTATTTGTTATGAGTGATCATTTTTCTTCCAATTCAGTTAATTATAACTAGTATTCATTTCACAAAATATAGAAATCATATAATTTTTTAAAACTACACAAATTGAAAAACTAAATGCATCGTACGGGTTTTAATTAAATTAAGCAGATACTTATTTATTTATTTATTTATTTTTACTTCTCTGCTTTAACCGGTTTTTCTCTTAACCGGCTAACCCTCGGTCCCGCTTAGGCCGGTTAAGCGGGAGGCTACTGTAATTGGGGAAAAAAAATAAGCGTCCGCGTATGTGGCTACGGGCATGAAGGGGTTAAAGTTAAGATCCATAAAGAGACAGATTTCTTTTCAACTAAATTAAAAAATATATGTAAGCATAAAATGCTAATAAACATTTATATTTATAAAGCTAATATGAAAATAATTCTTGTAAAGTAAAAATAATTTTTTTATTAATAATAACATAAAATGACAAAATACACTCTAAAATTGGGAGGAGTGAAAGTTCACTCTTTGAAAAAGTGACAGGCATTTTCACTCTTTTTGGAATAAATTTTAGTGGAATTTTTCACTCCCTAGAAAGGAGTCAAATATTTCACTCCATTGTCGAGAGTGAAATATGCCACTCCGTTGTCGAGAGTGAAAGACTGCCATTATATATTTACAAATTCCCTTCAACTTTGAACCATTATATAGAGTAAAGTAATGAAAAGCACCAAAATAGGTCACTTCTTAATTTTCAGAAACTCCATTTCATAATGTAACCTTGGAAATGCAATTTTTATTCTGCATGCACATAAACATGACCTAGATTCACTGTGTCTCATGTTGACTGCTGTGATATTGTTAAAAGTAGAAATTGTTTATATCCAAAAATTTAAAACACTTTAATTGTGAAAGAAATAGATTAGATTTATTCTAAAAAAAAACAATTGGTTTTTCTAAGAAAAAAAATAGTTGGTTTAAACCAAATGGTTTTTTTCATGGTTTTCACTGATTTTTTCATGGTTTAAACTGTGCCAATCCTGCTAACACAGAATTCTAAAAGTTAGTTAAGCAAATACAACAGTTGAAATTTTTCATTCAGCCATTTTTGTGAATAAACGGAAATGCATTTGAGAACTTGTGTGTATATGGTAGGCCTGGGCCTTAAATCGATTTAAAGCTTGCATCGAAAATCCGATTTAACCATTGGTCTTGAATCGATTAAGCTAACATCGGAAATCGCGATTTAGCCAATGTCTTAAATCGCGATTTAGCCATTGTCTTAAATCGCGATTTAGCCCTTGTCTTAAATCGCGATTTAGCCCTTGGCTATAAATAGATTTAAAACAAAATACTGATTCAGAGCTAACATTAGAAAACCGATTTATCTACCGCTTACATGACAACCTGGTGTTAAATCGATTTAGGAGGATCCGATTTAAGCAAACATCGCAAACCTCAATGCTTTCCGATTTAAGAAAAACAAGGCAAGCTGGTATTAAATCGATTTAGCAAGATCCGATTTAAGAAAACATACAGGCCTCAATGCTTTCTGATGTAAGAAGAAAAAGATGATTTAAGAAAACGACGATTTAAGTAAAATTTGATATTTATTTAATTTGTAAACGAGATTCAGAGTTTGAGACTGGAATGTGTATTTTTTATTTATTTATTTATTTTTTTTTTTTTTTTTGGAAATTAAATACTTAAATGGTTGAAAGTTGAAAGGAAAAAGTAAAGTTTAATTCTTAATTTTTTTTATTTTCTATTATTCTGTAATTAATTCAAATACTTTAAAGTAGAATCCTGCATCAAGATATTTTTTTTTCTGACATTGAGCATTTATAGTTGAAAAAAAGAATAAAGTTTCATAATTAAAATCCAAACTCATCGACTTTCTTAGTTTGTACTTTTATGCATTCTTATGATGAAATATTCATTTTTTACACGTTTTAGTAACATTTTAACATATATATTTTTTTTTTCATTAGTTTGTAATTAATGAAATTATTTTAAAGTATAGTCATGCATTGTTTTGTGTATTCCGATTTGGCCGTGATCAGCATGAAATATTTTTCTTTTGCTAATAAGATTTTTTTTTTTTCTGAAATTGATTAAGTATTTATTGTTGAAAAAAAAGAAAAAAGGAATAAAGTTACATATTTAAAATCAAAATTCATCTAATTTCAGTTTTTATTTTTATGCATTCTTTTAATGAAACATTCATTTTTCACATGTTGGGGTAATATTTTAATATATATTCTTTATCTCCTATTATTCTGTAATTAATTAAAATATTTTAAAATAGTCATGCATCGGGTTTGACATCCTATTTCGACACCAGCTGCGCGGATTGAGTATCTTGCTGAAATTGATTCACTATTTATATCCAAATTCATCCATTTTAGTTTATATTTTTATGCAAAAATTAATTTTCATATGTTTGAGCATTATGGGAATATTTTATTTTTTATTTATTATTATTTTGTAATTAATTAAAAATATTTTAATAAAGTTCTGTAATGAGTCAAGTAACTTGATTTTTGCAGCAGAACGAGGGAGGGGTGGAGGGGTCATTCATTAGATTTTTCTGCAGATCAGCGATTTTCTTAGATATATTTTAAGATTATATTTTATTACTAATCTTACAGGGCGCCAACAGGCGCGAAAAAATCAGCAATTTCAGTACTGTGCTCCAAGACTCAATCCTTCTGCATCCGCTATATGAATGTCAGCATTTATGTTAAGCAAATCTTATTATAATCTAAAAGTTAAAAAGATATAAAATTGCACCTTATTTCTCATATCTCCCCCCCCCCTTTTTTTTATTACTTTTCTCATCATTGTAAGTGAACAGTTGAATTCATTATTGAATTCTTCGAATCTGCTTCTGTTTTACCTCAATAACTTTTTAATTCTGTGTATGTAAAAAAAGTGTGTGTAGGTTGTTAGCAATGAAATGCTATTTGGGTGGGGTAGGGGGAGTCCCCCCCCCTTTAAGGAATTTAGATTGTAGCAGGCATAACAAGGCAGACAAAAACAATCATTTTCTTTTATATTACTTCTTAAAGAATGAGTTTATAAAATGTATTAAAATAGATCACTAATTTTTAAAATGAAAAAAAATCTAGTGTTTTGGGGCGTTTCAAAGTTTTTTTATGCATAAAATATACCTCCTTTCAAAGGTATTTGAAAAATTAAAAGCTAAGTATACTAAACAATACACGAGGGGAGGGGCTGCATAAAGACCGTATTTTGTTACTAAAAATTAAAAAATAGGCTTCCATATTCAAAAATGTAAAATCGGTGTTAAATCGCGATTTGGCACTAAATCGCGATGTTAGATGGATGATAAATCGATTTAAGAAATTTCTACATCGCCCAGTCCTAGTATATGGTCTATAAAATTTATGATCACCAATATTAAAAAAAAAAAAAAAAAAAAGTAGTCCAGTTTAAAAACGCGTACCACATCTGAAAACGCACTTCCATCCATTTTGTTTACGTGTTTCAATAGTTCAATTTCTTCTGTAGTCAAGTTTTTGTGTGTGTCCCTGTAAATGAACAATAAATTCCACACACACCTTATTCTACAGTTAGTTCCGTGCAATACACCTCAGTGATATATATGTAAATTTCAGCATGTTTAAAATACAGGGCTACTACAAATGATGGACCCGATCTAAAAAAAATCATATCTTCGAAACTACTGCACCTATTACAATAAGTGATACATGAATTTAAAGAGAAATATAACATGTTCGATGTGTGACCCTCTTGTTACATGGCATACGTCCAATCTGTCATCGAGTTCGTTCCAAACATTTTGTAGCATCACTCTGTCAACGGTTCTGAATTCTGCACAAACGCGACAGTGTCAAAGACATTGTTTATGTACCACCCATGCCGAAAAGAAAGTGTTCAGAACTTAAAGGACGCATTTGTGAAGCTTTCAGAGCCATTGACAGAGTCATGCTGCAAAATGTTTGGAACGAACTCGATGACAGATTGGACGTATGCCGTGTATCGAAAGGGTCACACATCGAACATTTGTAACTGAAAAAAACTTCGCATATTTCACTTTAAATTCATGCATCACTTATTGTAATAGGTGCAGTAGTTTCGAAAATATGACTTTTTTAAATCCGGTCCATCATTTGTAATAGCCCTGTAGTGTAATATCATAAAATATACCGCAAACGATTTCTCCCCAAAGACCGTGATGTAACGGAATTCTTTTGAGTGTATCTGTAAATGAACCGTAAAAGCTATACACTTCTTATTCAATACCGAACATGCCGTAGTGATACCGTAGACAGGGGCTACTTTGGTCCTTGCTACTTTGGTTCATCCCATAAAAAAAAGTGTTTAGTCTTTATATTGAACAAACAATATCAAGATAATTTGGGGGTTTTGCCTTTGAAAAATATTTTATACCCTACTATAGGGTATTTGAATAGTTTTGGGGTAATTTTAATTCTAGTTAGTGGCAACACTGGATGTGTTTGTAAACAACTGTTTTCGTGTGTACATTTTAACTCTCCAAACTTTACATAGTGAAACAATCTGGATAAGAGCTACAAATAAGGTAAGTGTCAAAATATTACCCTCAGTAACCTATAACCCATGTGTGATCACAGTTTTTCCTTTAACTTTTTAGTTTGACAAGAAATGTTTAGGTTTTCATAAAACTAACATGAAAACTAATTTTTCGAGGCTACATTGTGTCAAACCTGGTTTGGTCCGAAGTAGTCCCAGTTACTTAGAAATACATTTTATACAACCAAATCTCTTAAAAAAGGTTTTAAGTAACATTTTTTTCAAATGTTACTGTAGAAAAATGTTTACATTAATTGTTTTTGTTCTAGTTGCTGAGGATTACATGAAGAAAATTGCCTCTCGTGTCATTAATATTTACAATTGGTTTATTATGTTTAAATGTGTAAAAAAAAAAAAAAAAAAAAAAATGTTTATTGAGTTATTGAGTTTGCAGTGTTAATTCATAAGCAGATCGTATATCAAGGGGGTTTCAATAGTCCAACATATAACATGTATTCAATTTATATGAAACTAAGTGAATGGACCAAAGAAATCCCCAGCACTTTGTTCCAAAACTTTAAAAATAGTTAAAAAATAAAAATAATAATAAATTACCTCTTTTAAACCGTACAGTTTGCTTCACTGTTTCATGTTAATTGTTTACAACTCAATTTCGACGTAACATCTAGAGATTTCATGGCAATAGAACTTTATTTAAGCGAGTTAGAGCACAGACAGACAGACGGGCAGACAGAAAAATCGAATATAACTTTTGAACTTTGTTGAAAAATATTTTTGGCCGGATCGTTTTCGAAATTTAAAGCATGACAAGAAAACGTAATTCTAGATGATGGATAAAACGCCAAAAAACTGTCCCGTAGAAAATATTATTTTGTCCCTTTTGCTCATTTACATCAATTGCAAGTTGTATGATTAAAGAGAGAAAATTTAAAAACAATGATGAATAGACATCTTAATAAAATCAACGCTGTTTAACGTTTAATCCTTTACTCAAAACAAGTAGTGCTTTTTTTATTTGACATACTATTAAAAACGACCATCTCATCCGTTAACCCTTAAATGTCATGAGTCCAGTATTGCCCGATTGACAAAAACTGTTTTTTAGCCGTAAACCATACTTCACAAAATATCATTTTTTTTTTTAAGTATTTTCCCTTTATTTATTTAAGAAACGAAAGTCGAAAAACATTTTTTAATTGATTTTTGAAAAATCAGGCACTTAAGGGTTAAAAAGCATGTCCATTCAAACGATACAGCAAATTTTATGACTTCTGTCCGAATACCTTGTCATTTTCTAATGACGCTCGAAGGCTTGATGGATTAGATCCATCTTCGCATTTCCGAAAGCTAATCAATGAAATGTGCGCTTTTAAGTTAAAATGCAGTTGGTAAATTCCGACTTAATATCGGTTCGCTTGCAGTTGAACTCCTACAAATGAGCCGTGATCAATATTTACAAATTTTGATATATATTTATTCTTGGAGAATAAACTACAAATGATCCGGTCGTTTTCGAAATTTAAAGCATGACAAGAAAACTTAATTCTAGATGATGGATCGACTTTCCAATTAGGACTTTAAACGAGTGATTTCCCATACATATTAGGGATAGATATCCATTTCTACATTAATGACGCTCAGAATATTTATCTCTGTGTTTAACCCTTTAACACCCAGGCTATTTTAAAATTTTAATCTAAGCGAGATTTATTTCCAAATACCTTTAGGAGAAGGTAAATAAAAATTTGTGTGGAAACATAAATCACTAAAAATCAACGTTTAAAACACGCAATAAAATACATAAGGTAATGTGAATAAAACCAGACGTATACGTTTCGCGAGTTCCAGGATTTACATCATCAGTGTATGAAATCTATAAAAACAATATCCCCCCCCCCCCCCCAACCACATACATGGCGAAAACCCAAATGTCAGAAAACACAATACCGCAAGACCATCAAGTTTCAAAAGCCAATGAAATCAAAGCGGAAGTGAAGTGCCATGACACAACAAATCCACCCAGAAAGTTGAGACGTAAGATACACTAGACAAATCATCAACCAAGGAGTTTTTAAATCTATGGATATGAACAGCTTGCTTTCTCAGATTTTTTTTACAGTGAATAAATTCATACAAAATGGAGTTAAAGATATAAAATCATACAAATCTGAGGTTCATTTAAAGTTATTATCAAGGTTCCGAGCAACGCCGGGCGGGTCAACTAGTAGACAAAAAGAAACTAATGCAATGCGTTTCGAAAAAATTAACAGTTCTTAATTTGAAGAGGATTTAGGATTTATAGTTATTTCTACGAAAGAAAGATTTTCAAACGAGAAAATGAATTTTGAAATAATTTTAAAATGTTATTAACATGTTTCTAGAACAGCTCGTTTTAGAACGTCGTGGACGTAGATTTCCTGAAACCGCTGAAAATCTTTTATTCCGCTAGAGAAATAGGAAAGAAAAGAAACTGTGGCTGCAGGACAGGCAAAATGAGATCGAAATAAAAATAAGACCTGCTGCCGCTCTGCTGGAGACGCTGAAGTCCCTCACCTGCTGAATATAACCAGGGTTCTCGCTGGCTTTTGACCAACACTAGCAATTTGGCGAATAAAAAATAAACAGTAGCCAAAGGAAACAAAATGTTAGTAAAATAGATCCGGTGTGAAACACCGAAAAATCTACGTTTAACCCCTTACTGTAACTCTTTTTTTCAATATGCTCTAAAATATCCTAATTTTTTGTAATGGCTTATAAAATAGAAATTCGACTATCCGCTACAAAAACTATTAAAAATAAGTAGTACATTCTAAATATCTCCCAAATGTGTAAATGTTTCAGACTATCTTTTAGCAATCTAAATAAAAATTCAATAGAACTATCTTTGATTTGCCATTGTGAAAATATACATTAAAATTTGCAACGAGATCTCGACTCTAACGATAGAAAAAATTGACCGGCCAATGATACTTTGCATAAATAGTATGGTAAATGGCTAATTTCTACACCGCATTCCAGCAAAACTTATCTCTATTTGGCGCATGACGCGAGTAATTTTGTTTGCGTTTTTACCAACGCGACAGTGTCGAGTCAGTATCTCTATAAATACAACAACGTAAATGGTACGGTGCGATTGAACATTTAAGATGCATCAATCGTTCAGCAACGCGGTTAAGAATTTTGACTATGTTGGCACACACACAAAGAGCAGAAATTGAGCACTCTCAATTTGGCGAGTCTGATTGTTCGTTTACTCGCCAAATGGAGCATTTTGTCGCGATTTGGCGCAATGGCGAGCGGCAGCGAGAACCCTGCATAACTATACTGTATAATATAGAAAATAAAAACATACATATAATTCAGGGTTGTTCATCCTGGAAAATAACCGTCCGGACAAAAATATCATTTTTTCCCCTTTTAGTAAATTGCAAAATAAATATCTTGATTCTTTGCATACTTAAACCTTTTAATAAAAAAATGTATATATCCGTGTAAACAGTATACGTACTACTTTTGTGAAAAGTATAAAATAAATTTAGATATCTAAAAATATTTTAAATATGAAATCATGTTCAATTTACGAAGAAAAAGGGCAAAATGCTAATTAGAGCACTATTTCACAAGAAAACGTAGTATTGTGTTTAGCAAAAAAAAAAAAAAAAAAAAAAAAAGAAAAGAAAAGAAAGAAAGAAAAGTGTATAATTTTCAGGTATGATTTAAACAAAAACCCAATTTCGAACTTTATGATTTATAAATTAAAATAAATTAAATTTTAACACAATTCAATAATCTTCTTTGTTTTTACAAGGAAGTTCTATGATTTTACAAGTTGTCAGACACGTGGATTTGGACATAGGTATTGCACGGAGAAAATTTTTACAAGAGCTTTCTAGATACAACTAGGGGTGCATTTCACTCTTTAAAAAACAGGATGCATTTTCCATTTTTTAAAAGGGCAAAGCGCATGCATTCTTAATTATAACCTAGCGGGAACCCACCATAAAATATGACAAGCATCAAATGTGTATTAATAGTAATTTACCTATGTATATAGAAACTCAATTTTACTAAAATCATGGCAACACTTTTCTAGGCCAAACCTATAGAAATACAATGGATTTTAATTTTATGCAATTTCGTCCAACGTCTCGATTTTTACAAGAAAAAGTGGACAAAATGATAATCATGGTGGCATATCACTTGTGATATATCATCAGTGTATGAAAGGAGGGATGCATCGAATAGTGATTTTGGCCGAATACCAAATATTCGGCTAGCCGAATAGTAACTGTTAGGCCGAATACCGAATATTCAGCTGGCCAAATACTTCTTCTATTTCGAAGTTTGGTATTAAAATGTTACTTTTTAAAACAATTTTACATACTATTTAATAAAAGATTTTGAAAAACTATTTGATAAACAATACGTTTTTATACAATACATACAGGGCTTTTCATAACTTTATATTGAAAAAAATCTGCTTTGAGTTATTTAAGAAGGATAATTATGCTACTTTTTTAATTAATAAAAATTTTAATTTCATGGTCTCTTCTACGAATTAAAACAAACATTTTAAAATCAAAGAGAAATAGTGAAAAAAATTGGAAGAAAAACTTTACAGGGTCATATACTGTTTATTTGTCAGGAAGAGGCTAAAGTAAAATCAAATGGTGGCAACTCAATAACTTTTCTACTTCTTTTAATTTACAAGGAAATTTTTAAATGCACCCTAGATCAGTGTCTGGAGTATGTGATCATTTTCAGAGATTCTAAACATTCAGGATGTTCCTAAAATCTTGCAACAAACTTTCAACGGGGATAATAGGGTCAAAACAAACATTTTTTAAACAAGTAACAATATATCAATCAATTTTTTTAAGTATTCGGTCAAACCGAATATTCGGCAGGCCGAATAGTTTGATATTTGGCCTAACCGAATATTTGGTACCATGGCCGAATACCGAAGATACCGAATATTCGGTGCATCCCTATATGAAAGTATCAATGAGGATAATAGTATGAACTGAAAAG
Organism: Maratus speciosus; assembly: GCA_963932465.1. Taxonomy (NCBI): domain Eukaryota; kingdom Metazoa; phylum Arthropoda; class Arachnida; order Araneae; family Salticidae; genus Maratus; species Maratus speciosus. Next base: position 611,682,866 of record OZ010790.1, on the reverse strand, counting down.
ACACTATTACAGTACACTCAAATAGCAACGGGTGAATAAGCCGAATTTATATATCTGTAATCGTCATTAACTCGGCTGCGAAAACGATTTATTCTGTTCAGAAAAACAATTTCACTTGGTGTAGAAAATCTGGAAATCGACAAAGTCAACACGTTTCTTATTTCGGATAATATACTGCACAACCAGAAGTTGAAACTAGCAATTTCTTTTAAATTAAGTATAAACAATACATTAGCCAATATGGAGACTATTACACATCAGCTAAGCTGCAACCCGATGTGTTGAATTTTACATTGCATGAGATCTTTCGATTTCTAGAGGGGAAAAAAGACGTGGTTGTTCAATAGTTGCGTTTATTTCATAAAATTTCTGGTTTTACTGAATTTGAAAAAATCGGAAGGTAGACATCTAAGATACATCATCACCCTTACGAAAAGCGCGATTCATAACCTCCAAATATTTTTATGATGTACAGTAAAACCTCTTTTATCCGAAACACTCCTTTAACCGAAACTTTCGGTTAACCGAAAATCCATTTTTAAAGCTTTTTTTTTTTTCTATCACATTCTTTGTGTGCAAAATCCATTTTGGAAGCTTTTAACCATCATATGCCTTGTGTGCAAGCCGTCCTCTCCGACCTACGAGTACATATATAAATACTTTCGATCCTCTTTTTTAAAGTTCTTTTGAAGTTAACTAGAGCTCCCGTAACCTGCGGATTAGAAGGAAGAAAACGAACATATTAGCAATTCTGAAGCTTTTGAATGTTTTGCAAAAGGCTGGAGACTAATACTGGGGAACTAATAATATTTAAAAAAAAAACTCCGTGATAGAGCTTCAAAGCAAAAGCAGTCGAAACTGCGACAAACAAAACATTTTTTCAAACTCCTGTGATATATGTAAAAGGTAATGTAAAGGTAATTTCAAAATTAAAATGCAGGTAATTTATTCTTGTTTCCATTTTGCTATATCTTTATTTTTTATTATAAGAAATATTGCATATATTTCTTCTTAATCTCAAAATGGAAGAATTCTCGTTTATCCGAAAATTTCGGTTTTCCGAAAGAGGGCCGGTCCCAATTACTTCGGATAACCGAGGTTCTACTGTAAGTCAATAAAGATTAAGAATATTAATAAGAAGCAAAAAAAGATTCAAAATTAAAAAAAAAAATAATAACAGTCGTCACTATGCAAACAAGATACAGCAACCTTTGCAAAAACAGAAAATAGGATTTAAAAAATGAAAATCTTTTCAAAAGAAATTTACATAAATCTGCAGCGAGAAGCAGATTATTTCCATTCAATTAACTTCTCTTTCAAACATAATTAATTCAAAATCAAATCAAGGAGAGGGGCTTTTTATTTTTTTTTATTTTTTGCAGAATTTCAATGAAAGGTCGACTGGAGTACCTTCCATGCAGATGACTTCGCTTTGAAACGTTATTCAAACACGGCCGTAATCGATGCGCCCTCGAAGGTTAATTAAAAACAGAATCAAAATATCTCTCCTCTCTCATAACAGATTATGGGGGGGGGGGGGGGGGGAGAAAAAATCCATATAAATAGCCACTGCATAATGGATGCGTTTATTGCGTCACCCAAATATTCGATGGAAAAGAATATTTTAGAAATAGCGAGGATAGATGCAAACGAAAGTTATACAGGGTGTAACGTGAAAAAAATCCAACTATCGAGGACTAGACTTAGACATCGAACTCATAAGAACTGGCGTTCATTTTTAAACTTTTTTTCTATTCACGTTAGGATAACACAACACAGTACACATAAAAAATCACAGGACATATAAAAGTCTGAACTTAAATTCTGTCGGAGCTTGCTTGTCCCTCGCTGATTCAAACGACCGTCCTTGGTCGCTTCAGAAACGCATCTCCTCTCCACGGGGCCCTCTTCGAGATTTCAGCCCATCTTAATTGGCGATCACGTGGGAGTCCGATTCATCTTATTAAAAAGTTTATGTCTACAAGTGTTAGTCAGCAATTCTCACGAAAATTATTTACATCATTAAAATCAGTTTACAACTTCACATCTGGATTTTGTGAAGGCGGCTTATAGTTTAGGCATCTGAAGGGCCCAATTAAAAGTGTTTACTACGTTAAGTGGTCATCTTGATTTTGCATGAGCTCAGATGAAACGTCACAAGGGTATCCGTTAAAGAATGTGCTAGTTTCAATGGCATATTATAACAGTTTAATTGAGACTATTAGCAACAAATCATACATCCAATGGAAGGTAAACTAATCTAGTTTTTCTTACAGATGTTCAATAGGTGCTGTATTCGCTAGAGCAGGGATGGCAAACTTTTACACGTCCACGTGCCACATTTTTCCAAAATTTTTTTACGTGACTATGACGTGCCAAAAAATTAATGAATCAAATAATAATTACTTCAATTTTAATTTACTTCAAATTTTGAAAATTTACTTCAATTACTTAATTTAGCAAAATTACTTCAAATTTTGCTTTTAGTATTAAAAAATATGGGTAATATAGATGTTATACTTCAGAAAATTTATTTAAAAAATATTATTTCTGTTGTCTGATCTTAAATGCCAAATAATTTATTGTTATTGTTTAATGAGTTAAATTGGACTCATTTCACAAGATGTTTTTACTTTGAAGTTTTTATATTATTTATTTCCGAAAAGAATGTCTCGCAGAAAAATTATCAAAATAGCAAGCGCCAGAATCTACAGCTTTTAGTCTCTGGAATTGTATTTCAAGTTGTTATAATTTTATTGCATTTTTGCTTATTAATTTTGCCTTTTAATCTTTCTTTTGCGGTACTCTTCTAATTCTATCTTATTCTTAAAAATTTCTGAGCGCACCCATCCAATCTCAAGTCCAATTCTTCACACACTTCGGTTAACAAGTCCGGAGTCATGGAAGCTTCTTCCACTCTGGCCAATCGTGAGGTAGCGACGTAACTTAGAGACGACTTTTTATAAAGCTCCAAAAGGAAAAAAAATCGCATGGCTCTTAAAGGCTTTAAAATCTTCAGCCCAGAATAATTAAGGATATAGAGTTGAGACAATATCTTGAATTCACTGCAAGATAAGTATTTGGTAAGATGTAAAGATAACTACAATTAATATTATCTTATGTTGTCTTCCTAAGCAAATAATCTGAAATATATCTTTTGAATATTTACATCTTGAAATTCAATTCAATAAACAAGCAAGTACCTCTGACAGTAGCATACTGGTAGAAAAAAAAAATGTAAAGTTATTTTGTTAGTGTTATTTTATATAATTATTTAACTTTAAGAAGTAATGCTTCTTGGATGAATATTCTGGAATAGTTTCACTTGATAGTAAAATTAGATAATCGTTAAACGTTAGATAATTATAACGCTTGACGCTCAGGAGCCGCCAGTTAGGGTAGGTGGCACTGCAAGCGAGTCACTGACAAAGCAGTATTCGCGCATGCACTTATCTGAAACTGGGTGACCTTGAACCAACACTCCACAACGCTTACAGTGGATACCATTAAAATTTATAACTGGATGACTCTTTTATGGACACACTGTATTACGTTGGAGTAAAAAAGCAATATATCTGCACAGTGAAAATCGAATACACCAAAAGATAGGGAAAAAAAGAACACTGCGTTTCGGGAAAATGAATCTTCATTAGACGCAAATAAAGAACCGGGAGGGACATTTAGGCTCTACAGACTCAATTCTTAGTCTGAGTAGTCTCTCTCGGGCCATAAAAGCTATGATTTTGAAAGCTGAATCCTATATATTTAAAATAATGCAGATGGGAACAGATCGATTTCGACAAATTTGCGCATGCGCAATGAGCAAGAGGGTTTTTCTGTCATTAAACGGAGTGAGAAAGAAAATTTGAACTGGTTTCATTTCAAAGGGTCATGGAGCGAAGTCAAGCTGGCCGAGTGGTCAACAGACACCAGAAAGAGAAATTCTAGTTTACGTGCGTTCGAACTCCGCTCCTGGCGTAAGATGTTTCTCAGATAGTGACCGTTTCCTGATAACTCCGTTCAATAACGTCAATTATATTTTATTTCAGAGGAAAGTTGTAGAATTTGTTTATTTGTTTTTTCGCCGTTTTTAAGGAAACACAATCATCCCGATTTTTTTTTTTTTTTTTTTTTTTTTTAACTACCGATTTTTATTTAAATATTACAATAACAGCAAATTAAATATTAAATAAATTGAAATAATCTACAATATTGATGAATAAGGGAAATGTACTACGAAAAATACTTGATTATTTCCCATTTAAAAAGACAAAAGGGAAAATTATTTATATAATAAACCATGGTACCATTTATTGGCAATGTAATGCAGTTAAATGTTTATATTTGAGAAAACTAATAAAATTTTAACTACAAAAATATCTTTATTAAAAAAAAAGAAGAAAAGAACTTAGTGGTGTTCTTTTTTTAAATCTGAAAATTGAATTCTCTGAAAACATTCTATTCTCTGTATCCGTGAAAAAACATTGAGTGCTCTCGACACGATACGTATTTCAGTTGTGCGTTTAACGTATATATGCTCTAAACAATATGTTTACACGTATCCGGATCCCTATAAGCGTATATCGGTTTAAAGAATAATTCAAGTTGAACGTATTTACTTTTAATAACAATGGACCTCACACCTTACGCCACTGAACGGAGAACAAGCTGGAAATCGGTAGCGTGAACGTAGCAGTCTGTATACCATGTTTCATACATAGGATCTTGTTATTTTCCCATAAAAATATTTTAATTTATGTTACTTTTCATTTTCATAGAATTGAGTCATAAAATGTAATTAAAAAATGGGCTGCAAGAGTCTCGTTTTACTATTTGTTACATTTGCCATTGGGGTTGTTATGAGCAATTATAAATACAGAGTGTCACTGATCAACAGACCACCTGCGGAAAAACATCTTTTTTTTTTTTTTTTTTTTTTTTTTTACACGTAATGGACGGAAAAAGTTTAGGTATTTAACCACTATGGTAACTTCCGTCTATACGCTGCATAGTATATGCTGTATCGTATAATATGTATAATCGCCTTGGCCTTATACGTATCCAAAATCTGTACCCTGTAATAATACGTATACTCGTATAAACGTTTAATAGAGAGCACTAATTAACCCCTTAACTACCCCCGAAGTATCTATACGTCTTTCGAAAATGCATGCATCTATTAAAGGGATGGCGAATTTCAATTATAGCGAGGTAATTTTTACCATCTGGGCCATTATATATAACAATGTAACATGTGCATTTTCTTACTGTCATTTCAGAAAACTAATATACACCTTCTATAATTTCAGAAATATGCGATTTAAGTAAGGCACTGGAGATCGCGCAAGATTTCGCCGGCAGTTAAGGGGTTTTAATAGGCAGCCGGTTATAAAAGGAGAGATAAGATACTATTTATTTCTACTATTACTAACAAATATTCTGTAAAAATTTCGGCCATTTTAGTGGTATTATGAACTATTTTTCTGTGGAATCTAAGTTATTTACCCTCTAATTTTGACAGGTAAGAGTAAAAAGAAACATGGGAGAAAATTGAGAGAGAGGAAGGGGGTCACAGCCAATTTAAAAAAAAAAAGGACAAAGAGTTCTTTTCAATTGTATATACCAGTGGTCGGCAAGTAATTTTAAGAAGGGTCCCAATAATTTAGAAAAATATGATCAAGTCCAGAGAAAAAAAAAACCATAAGTACTTACTTATTACTTTTAAATTGTTATTTTTACATACACATATATAAAATATAAAGTAGAAAAGCCAGACATACGTTCTGAAAAATTTTACATACACATAATAAAATAGCAAAGGCAGGTCTTCGTTGAAAAATTAATGCGAAAAATTACACTCGCGGTCTTGGGGCAGTTTTATTTATTTATTTTTTTGTAATAGTTTGGTTCGTCGTGGTGAATAGTTAATGTGAAGAGTGTCTTAAAGGTGGCGTCCGTTCATCTCGAACGATATTTGTTCTTCAAAAAATTCCTTTTGGAGAAAGTTGTTTCACATTCATATATGGAGCCAAACATAGTAGCCAGGTTAATAGCTAGATTTTTGCAAATTTCACACTTTTCTCAGACACTTTCATACTTTTCTGTCCTCTCAGCCAGAAACTTTCTATTTTTACTGACAACTTTAAGCTTTTTAGGATACATATTGATTCACTAAAACGTTATTTTAGCACACGAAAATAACGCAAATAAACGAAAGCTCCGCACAAGACCGCAATCCAATGAAATGACGCACTATTACTTGTAAAATATAAGATACATGGCTAATGCTCAAACGTATCTATTATTCTATTATATGTAAATGTTAATAAATTATTTATTCAAACTGAAAATTTTTGGCGGTCCAGGCTTCGACCTTCCGCGGTCTGGATGTGGATCGCGGTCCGCGAGTTGCCGACCTTGGGTGTATATACTATTTATTTTGTTGTTGTTGTTACGAAAAATAAATAAGGGAAAATATTCATATAGGAATTATAAAAGAAATTACCTACATGGTAATAAATAACGTATGAGAATGCAAAATGAAATTCAAGTAATTAAAAAATACATATTTTACATTATTAACTGCAAACAGCAAATTTCAATTTCAGGGATTTAGAGTCGGGCTGATAAAAATAAAATTAAAGAAAAATAGCAAAGATTGCATTGTTAAAATAAATAAAATAAAACGAATAGAAAATACTAAATACTGTTATTTTTATCAAAAATTTGTGATTGTCATAAGTTTAATCTTTTTAACAATGTTTTTTAAAATAATAATTTAATATATAATTAATTAAAAACCCAACAATATTTTATAAGCTAATTTTATATTAAATATTTTGCATATAATTGTCAAATAAATTGAACTGATCTACAATTTTCGCTATATTTTGAATAATCATTATCAATAAGATATATAAATGTATGTACTAAGAAAAGTAATCATTACATTTCGAAAAAAAAAAAAAAAAAAAAAAAAAAGAAAAGAAAAAAAAAGAGAAAACAGAAAAAAGGGGGAAAATATTCACATAAGATATGCAAGCGAAATTAACTTGATATCTATGGTTTGATGAATAATGTGTGAAAATGTAATATAAAATTCAAGTAATTAATTACCTGAATATTATTTTTAATTATAAAAAAAATTATTTTTTATTTATTTTTTTATTTATTTATATTTTTAATTAAAAAAATATATATGAAAATGTAATATAAAATTCAAATAATTAAAATATACATATTATAAATCGTTAGCTGCTAACATCAAGTTTTAAGTTTAGGGTTTTAGAATGAGATAGATAAAAATAAACTTAATGAAAACTTTTACGGCTGTTCTCAACTGCTCTGCTTAACAAGCGCAAAACGTTTATACAAATTCATTTTTTAACGGAAAGATACTAAATTGGAAAGTCTGACGATGGAAGCGATTTGAAATCTGTTTTTTCCATTTTTTGATCAATCAATTACATACTGAGTTATAAGCAATTTTGATCACGTGACACGGCATTTTTCTCCCCTTACTGACTGGATTTTCTTCTTTCGTTCAGAAGTTCGTTTCAAAATGCCAACTTTGACAGTATTTTCTGAAAGATCTATTGTGTTTACAAGAAAACGGAAAAAACAGCTCGATGACATAGTTTCTGAATAACAACACCTTCTAGTTTCATGCATTTCCGAAAAAAAAAATGAATTAAAACATGTCAGAAAGTTGACCCTTTGGATTTGAGAACAGCCTTAAAGGTCGCGTAGTTTAAAAAAAATTAGAATATACTAAATATTGTTATATTTTTTAAAGAAAACTGATACTGTAGTTAGTAAAAAATAAAATAGAATACTCATTCAATTAATATTTTTAGTTATATTTCTGCTAAGAAGCAGACATAATTAGTTAGAAATTACAAATTGCTTCACTTCATTAATCGAGTAGGATAGGCTGATAGCGCCCTCTATCGCCTTAAATCTATAAGGTATCACTTTACAATACAGCACCTCATCACGAATTCAATAAAATACTAACTAATAAAAAATAAATTGTTTTAATTGAATTTTCAAGTTTTTAGAGTCAAATCTCGACGGATCTATCTTTATATTTTTATCTTTCTAACAGTGTTGTCCGTGATCTTAACTAACTAGTCTGACGTAGATTCTTACACGATGAAGAACAACATTTGAGATATTTTTGCATTTATAGATAGATATACTTCTAAAACTAGTGATTTAGGAATTAGCTATCGGTCCCCAACAAGAAGGTACACCCGAACGTCATAACTTCCTTTTTTAAAGTGCGTCAAAAACAGCCTCGATCATGAATTTAACTTTCAGAATTATTTTAAAGAACTCCGACAACACTAACACTTAAACTTAACCCCTTGGGGACGGGAGCCTTTTACGAAATTTTTAATCTTTTGTCACCGTTTTTTAAAAACAAATGTGTGTCTTCTTGAATCGAGAAAATACGCTAACGGCAAATTTTACTGGTGAGGTAAAACAAGGATTCTGAGCGTTTCATGCGGCACGTATACGGGTCGCTCGTCCCCAAGGGGTTAATGAAAAGAAAATCAATCATTACGAGGCTTGTTTGCACATACAGCATAACCTCGAAAATCCGGCACAGTCGGGACCGAGACTAAGCCGGATTTTGGAAAATTCCGGATTTCTGAAGGAATATCGAAAGTACTTCCGATATTCCTAATGGAGCCTTTATTCATAATTAAATTCATAACCAAATGATTATTGTGTGACAAAAAAGAGAGAGAGAGAAATAAATATTTAAAAAAATCTTATTTTATTATATGATATTTTCTATGTTACAAATAATAATTTTTAAAAAATCTAATAAACAGTAATGTTATTTCCTTCGCGTGTAATCGTTAATGTAATTTGCTTCAAATTTTTTGGCCGTTCTTTAACAAGATTTTCTTGTATTTTATACAAGTAAAGAATACCTATTTTGGAAATAGTCTTGTTTCTCTAAAGGGGATATTAATTTTCCTGTCAAATTTATGCATTTCTCAAGTGATAACTTTTCTTCTGTCGGTTTCTCGATCTTGTCCCCTCAGCTTCTACTGGCGTTATTGGCGGTTCTATTGGTCATATATTCCCAGCTCCGAGTTTTCTTGGACTTTCAGTTATTCAAAAGAACTAATCGGGTCTGACATGAAAAAAAACATTCTTCTTCGTCAATTATTTATTTTTCGCACTTTTACTTTCGAACTTGAAGTTTTTAATTTGTACAAAATTGCTATTTTTCTTTCTACCGTAAATTCGAAGTGAAATAAAAGGAGAGAAAAAATGACTTTGATGCCGTATTTTTGAAGTTGACAGACTTCTGAATGCCGGATTTTTTAATTCATATTGGATTACCCAAAAACAAACGAAAAGTACAATAATGTATCCAGAAAAATTATTTAAGTGAAAATAAACGAGAAAATGATACTGATAAAAAGAAAAACCACTAAAAATAAATCATTAACAAATCTTTGTTAACCGTTAACTGATGTTACCGGTCTCACAGACCGGAGCTTTTTTCAATTTTCATAGTTTAACTTGCAAATTTCAGTTTATCTACAAACACTACTGAAATTTTGTTTCGTTTGGAACATTAGTACTAACACCCGAGACTTTTGAATAGGTGAATATTAATTACTCTTGTACAAAAAGTTTAGTACAAGAACAACATCCTATGAGTTAATCGCGGCTTTTATTCATCTTTCGATGGAGCGGTCTCACAGACCGCTTCACACTAATTATGTGACAATTTCTGTGACATCAGTTAAAGGTTAAGAAAAATAACGTGTCCGCGAACTATAACGCTTATAATTGGAAAGGGAAAAGATGCAGATGACGGATGCACGCTCCGACGATTATTTTATATCCCAGCCATTTAGGAGAAAAGAAACATTGTTTACGAAAACAATTCACAGGGCGATGGAAAAGATCTGGTCAATGAGTCTAAATATAATGTTAAAACAATCCAATCTACGATTCAATAACAATTATGCAGAAAATAAACAATTATGTGGCAAATAGCTGCCTAACCTCCCGTTTCGGAAGCTATTTCCAATAGAGTAGTGCTTGTTCTGAATTCGAAAATTTACTTCATTCTGTCTCTTTGTAGTATACTTATTACATTTCCCTTTATTAAATAAAAATAAGGCAAAACTTCTACGGCATTCGAGAATTCGTATAGCTTATTCAGCCTACATCACACGTGGTCAAGATATTTTTGATTGACTGCGTTATAAAAAGTGGGCAAATTTAAATAACAGGCGGGCGAAGCTTCTACGTAATTCACGAATTAAAACATACTTTGTATGTTTTAATTCGTTTTGAGATGTGCCCCACTTCCCACAGGTCTTTTGATTTCCCCAAGTGATTTTGTATAAAGAAAAGGACACTCAAAAAGGTAAGAATTGAATATTTATGTTAACTTTACACTATAATGTTAATTTTAACATTGAAATAATGAGAGCGATTCATAGTAATAATTAGTTGATTTATGTGAGTTTTTTTTAAAGATTTTTGTTATATTCACGGATATTACGAATAACGGCTAATATTTTTATAATTCCCTTCCTTCTCGTATTAACAGAGTTCGGCTTTTTTTGTTGTTGTTGTTGTTTGTTTTTTTTTTTTAATGGGGAACACCCTTCCTACCTTGACTCATGTGCAAGACAAACTCGGATATAAAAACACATAAGGGTTCATGTTTTAAAATGATGTCAACTCTAAACACACTATTTTAACAAATGCCCGCCTGATAACACCTAACAAATGCCCGCCGTCAATAAAAAGGAGCAATAAGTAATTCTTTCAATACTAATAAAGAGGTGTTACAGTCGACGCTCGTTTTTACGAACTCGCAGGGAACACCCAAATAGTTCGTAAAATAGAAAGTTCGTAAAATAGAAAAACACCAAAAATGATATGAATACGTACATTATTTATGTCTATTTTTATCAAACTGCCCCCTCTTCATGGTTGAAGCAGTATTTCAAGATTATTTATTATTTAATAAAGTTATACATGTATTTTTAAATATACAAGAAATAAATGCAAATTTATACACAAAAAATAATTTTAGTACACAGAAACATATGTTACCATGCTTTGAAAATATTACATATGAAAACGTAGACTGTATTAGTACTTAGTAGGTGAAAATACATAGATGAAAACATAGATGAAAAATTAGGAATGGAAGTAATCACTTATCTTTTTTTAAAAAAATCACATTTTGAAAAAGACATGTTCCCATTTTATCTATGGAAACCTTTACTACCTTTACCTTTCACAGTTATTGTTTCCTTCAAAAAAGTGCCTTAGTCCTGACAACCACTACTTGAAATTGTTGCTATGCCCCTCCCTACGAAAGAGATTGGGGAAAATCAACACATTCTTGGAATGTACCTGATGTCTCATTGTACCTGTATAGAGTTTAACTGACGTTGACACTGCATTCCGAAACTTAAAAAAAAAAAAAAAAAAAAAAAAAAAAAAATCAGAACTACGGAAACTGAGTTCGCAAAAAAGAGATTTTCATAATCTGTAGTTCGTAAATGGGAGCGAAAAATTACATTGATTCTATGGGAGCGTATTCGGGACCACTCTATAGTTCGTAAAATCGCAAGTGTTCGTGAAAAAGAGGTTCGTAAAAACGAGAGTCTACTGTATTTCCTTTTGTTTACAGTAAAAAGGAACAGATTTTTATCACTTCCAGATAGTTTGAACATACAGATGAAGATGAAAAAAGAGAATGTTATCTTACCACAGCTCTGTGATGGCAAGCTTCCAATTTATGAAGACGCAGCTATTGTTGCTTTCTTTTATTTATTTTTATTTTTATTTTTTTTAATTTATTAAAAAAAAAAAGAATACATATGATACAAAGAAAACGATATAAAAGCTTGAAAAGAGCGAGGGATCATTTAGATTTCTTTAAACACGAAAACTTAATTCTTGTGTAAGACGACACTTATAATAGAAACCAACATTTTGAGCCCAATGTTGTTATTGTATTATCCTTCTTAAAAGAAAAAGAAAAAATGACAGAATGGATCGCATTTATATAAAATCGTGCGTAAAAGCAAACATATGAGTCGGGATGGACTTATTTGAATAAGCCAATCATTCGTTAGTTTCTTAACATAACAAAGTCAAGAATGTTTTTGACACTTTTAACCCTTTATGTCCGAAATTTCAAATGAACCATTTCCCCCCCCCCCCCCCTCTTACTGTCGGACGATAGATTAAGGGGACAGTTTACCTTTTCGACAATTTTGTTTATTTTAAAAAATAGGGTTCAAAGGGTGAACTCACTGCATTTCGATGTTCAACTAAAAAGTACATTTTGTAAAAAAAAAAATTAACTGCCCATTTAATTAAAAATTTAAAAACTTTTGAATTTTTTAAAACCACTACTACTTTTTTATATATTGATATTTTTGCCCAATTTTTTAAAAAATATTTTCAAATGTGGATTACACAAGACCGCGTGTGGATTTATAGATACATCTAATATTACATTTAATATAAATTTTTTTATGAAATCTAACACATCTTCCTATACTTTTATTTTTTTTAAATAACACAAAACCTGAAAGCTCATTCCATGAGCCGATTTATCACATCTATAATAAAGAACATGTACAAAAATGTTTAAATCTTTATCTCAAATACAAAAAAAGCCTTTGCATTTTGAAAACATGAAAAAGTGAAAAAAAAAAAAAAAAAAAAAAAAAAAAAAAGGAACACTGAGAAAAAGCCATTTAAAGTTTTAATGTGTGCGGGGCGTTGCGCTGAGTGTATTGTGACACTATTGTGGCAAAATTGACACTATTTCCCGATACAATTGCCGTACGAGTAAAAATGAGAAGTTAAAATATTCACCATTAACCCATTCGCTGCCAACCACGAGTATACGCGTGGCTTTAATTTATTCATTACTTTGTCACCACTATTTTAGAATTTTAAAAATTGCTTTATTTATCGGCAGACATTTCGCTGTATTAGTAAAGCGAAATTTACCTTTCAACAAGACATTTGAAAATTCTTACTTTATAATTTTGGCAGTGAACGTGTTAAACAGGTTTTCGTTTAATATATTTTTTAAAAAAATCGATTTTTTGATTAATTTTGAGTTAAACTGTCCCCTGAAACAAAAAAGGAAAGTCATGCGTAAAGCATGGATTATGAAACACGGCATAGGAGCAATAGAATTTATACGCACCAAGTAGTTTGCAAAAAACGAGTTAAATTTAAAGAAGCATTACCACAACTGAAGACGTACTTCCGGCCATGATGTCTCAGAGATAGTACTGAAACAGTTTCTCGTGTGCGTGTCCCTGTTAAAGAACGATAAACGCTGTGCACCCCTATACTGCAGCAAGCCTCTTGTACTGCACCTCAGTGACGTTGACATATATCCCTTTCAATAGGTTTGAAAGAGTGTCATCGCTGAGATACGTTGTAAACGGTTTTTCCCCATTGACATAACGGAATTCTTGTGAGTGATATTCATATTCAAGGCTGGACTAGCACAGTTTAAGTTTATTCCAGCAGAGCGAAAAATGTCCAGACCAGGAATCGAACCTGGATACTTGGCGTGCCTTGCCAATGCGTTGCCTGTTAAGCTATCCGGACGATACCTGGCTGACATAATTCGCTCTTATTAGTCGGACATGGCTGCAGTGCTAGTTTCATTCATCCGAGCTATAACTATAGCATTTACAGGATGAAAGTGGGTTTTAACACGGAAACTCCTGTATACCCTGTAATTAGATCATAATGAAGAGAACGAATATTTTCCCCAACTGTATTAAATCCTATTCAAGGTTGGAGTAAACTTCAACTGTGCTACTCCAGCCTTGAATAGGATTTAATCCAGTTGGAAAAAATATTCGTTCTCTTCATTACGATCTTGTGAGTGTCCCTGTAAATGAACTATAAATGCTACACACTTCATTTTCAATATCGAATATAATATCATCCTCATCCGTAATCATCCTCAATCACATAATAACAGCTCAGATGATAAAGGGGGTATGTGATATAATAAAATAAAAAAAAAAGAGTTAATCATACAATTGAAGAGAATCAAAGGTCCTCTACCCTCTGTTAAATTATCATTTGAAAAAACCTAATACTCCGATATTTTTATGAATAAAGGAGGCATATGACAGTATACGCACATAAAGAACTTTACAGCTCATTTTCTTAAGGGTGTATACCAATCCAAACTGCTTATTTTCTGATTCATTTTTGCTATCGAACGCAAACTGGGAAGTTCTCTTATTTAGAAACTACCTAATGTGCCATGCTTCTCGATTTTTTGATAAAGGTAGAAAATAGTGTAAAAAGTGCTGTCAAAGTGGGCGTTTTGAACCGAATTTTCCGAAGCGGAAGATCTCGGGGTGAAAAAAAGGGTCATACTGAGAAAATAATTGTTTAAAACTCAAATTCTAATGAATTGAGCGAAAAAGGAAATCACGCGGCCTCTTATACATCTCTTCAAAAATCCCGTCAGGGCGTCAGCAAGTCCCCCCCCCCCCCCGATAAGATATTTGTAAGCTACGCCTCTGTGTGTCACTTATCACCTTTTATCATCTGAACTCTACCAATTACATGGCAATCCGAGAATATTGACGCGAGTTTGGGCACGAACCCAAGTGGAACACTTTTCAAGTAAGTTGGAAAGTGTTAAAAAAGTTACGTCATAATAATATGAAATATAGAAAAGAGTGGGTTCATTAAAACTGACTTGTTAAATCGGCAGTTATGAACTTTTTTGTAAATTATTTACAACAACGCTTCGATAGTTTCGCGACTTCATAAATATAAAACTCATAGCAGACTAGAGGTCGGCACGGGCCCGGCCCGGCTCGAACGCCTATTCTTGAAGTTGTTAACATTTCTGTGAAAAATTCAAATGTTTTTTGTTTATACCATACAGAGTTTTCAACCCAGTTTATCACTACTTTCCCAAAATATGAGAAAGAACAGTAAAAAGAGTATACAGCAATTGAATAATGAATATTGGATGAGATATGCGCATTTGTATGAATTACTATTTAACTGCGCGAAAAACATTCTAAAATTTCTATTTCATAATTTTGTAGTCAGCTATTCATGGCAACTTCTATATATAAAAAAAGTCCAGTCAAATAGTATGAAAATTCAGAAAGATATAGTGCGAATTCTTTCGTCCAGTCCCGTATAAGATCTTTACACCTCGTAACACACGAAAAGTGAGTTAAGTTTTAAAATGCATCTATCATCCAGCAGGTATAAATCTTATAGTCAGACCTGTAATCGAATTCTTTTGAGTGTCTCTGCCCATAAACAATCGATTCTACGAACTCAATCTATAGAAAACATGCTGCATGTCTGAGTCATGCCTATCCATTTTACTGAAAGAGTTTAACTCATTAAAATGCACTGTAAACAATTTTTCCGTCTTGTTTAATTTTGAGTGTTGTTCCTGTATTCATTTTCAATCTGCTGACAGGCTGCTAAAATTTCCAGCCCCAAACGCGTCATCTGTGTTATTTTGTATTTTATGTTGATTTTAACAAAGTTTTATTTTTCTAATTGTGATTTATCGCCAGTTTTTGGGTACTGTTTCAATAACCTATATCAATTACATAATAACTGGCGAGGTAGACCACGAACGGACGGACATACAGACATACTACCTAATTCATAAACATTTTTAATTAGGTTGGAAAATGTTAGAAATGAAATAAATTAAATCTATATCATTCTTTATCATTATTTTATTTTTGAAAGCGGAAAAAAGGTAGCTTCAGACAATTTGAAAATAAAGTAAAATAATATAAATAAATTTCTGCCCTTTTAAAATCTACAAAAACTGCAGTTTCACAAGTTCCTACCGCGATGTCTTATAAGTTGTACAGTCGAGGAAAAAAAAAAGTAAAACACCCTCTGCAACAGACTACCGTAGAAGAAAGTTACAGGTACCAAGCGATTGGAAATAAAGTCTACTTTTAAATGATGTACATAAAATTTGCTTAGGGGGCCATCTACCTATCAAATCAAACCCAAACTTTGTTTTTCTTTCAATTTGCCTATAGTACCCAAGTCTGACACAAATATATTCTACACCTTTCCATTAGCCTAAATCCAAATTTTCATGAACTTCGTACGATTAGTTTCAAGAAAATAATTATTTTAAAATGAGCCTATTTTAGGGGCTGTATCCAAATCTAAGTTTGGCACTCGATGGATGAAATGCTACAGAATGACTGTATCACTTCCACTGATGTATTATTTCTTGCCTATAGTACCCTGTCACCAAATATTTCAATAAAAGGAGTAAAATCTATTTTTTCAAATTATGCTTTTCTGCACATCCTAGGCGGCCCCTTAAATCCTCATTTTGACGTTTTTTAATGATCATTCGAAAACTACTTGAAAGAAAAATTTGAAACCGAGAATTTGGATAAAGCAGGACCTAATAAATATAAATCTATCCAAAAAATGGTTGGTTGCAATTCATATTTTTTTTTTCAAATATTAATTTCATAATTCATAATATAATTATAATATAATATATATATTAATAATATAATATCATAATATAACATATATACAAATTCAATGTATTTATGTTTGTTTTTTTTAGTATCATAGCCACACAAAAAAATGATCACATTATGATTATAAATTTAGGAGATATTAATGAAAATATGAAAATGAAATTTAGCATTAGAAGCTCTCAATTTTGAATATTTATAATTCAAATGACTAGAAATTTCGTTTCTAGGCATAGTTTGAGCAGAAGCTTTAAAATAGAGAGTCAAAATGGGGGTGTTGCCATTAAAAAAAACAAAGTTGTCTTGTTTTGATATGTAGATGGCCCCCTTAAGCAAATTCATAGACATCATTTAAAAGTTGACTTTATTTCCAATCGATTGGTGCCAGTAGCTTTTTTCTATTATAATTAGTTGCAGAGTTAGAAGGGGTGTTTACTCCCCCCCCCCCCCCCCCCACGACTGTGCATCTTGCTCATGTTTCATCTAATAGGAGAATTCAATTTGCAATTTTAAAACTTTGACAATCCCTCCCCTCCCCTCTCCCCTTCCCTACTGCAAATAATTTTTAAATTGAAAATAATAATAATAATAAAGTAATATTTATAAAAATCAAATCTTTTACATCCAGCAATGAGTTTTATTGAAAAATGAGTCATTTTTTTATGGGGAAGTTATGCTTTTTATGTATCTTTCGTAATCGAATTTTCGGGGTGAATCTTTCGAATCATTCTACGTGAAGTAATGTCGTTATTTTGAAGAAAGGTAAAAGTTTAATTATTTTTAAAGTTGTCTAAAAATGGACAATTATAAAATTTTCTATTTCAGTTCATTCTGACAGAAGAACTATATACAGGAAATTACAAATTTAGAAATCATGAAATCTCCCTTGATAAATGTAGCGATGTTTGTGTATAAAATGTGTGTGTGTATCAGTATGAAAAACCTGGAGGGGGGGGGGGGATAAATCTTAACCCCTTGTATCACCGCGTTGCCTATCTACAACATACCCAAAAGTCAATGTTACTTTACAGTAGGCTTTAAAAGACGATTTTACGGATGGCTGCTATCTCTGAACACAGCAAGTTAATATAAATTGCTCGTAGAATTAATTCCCAATACACGGCGATACTGAGTTCAATGTTCATGCTAAACTTTTATGGATCATTTGAGCCGTTTCGCACCGTTATTGCTAAAATGAACTTTTTTATAATTTTGCATAATTAAAAAGATCATAGACGTCTTGAAATAGATTTTTTTTTACAAAGTTAAGTTCGCATTCTGTACAATTTTGTGTTAGAAAATGGTCACACTATTTATGAGAAGCATGCAATTTTCTGTTCATTGCAGGAGTGAAAAAAGTACCTTTTACTCAATATATTTATTTTTCTGTTCTATTTTTTTTTTCTTTACATTCTTAACACTAGAACGCCCGTGAGGAGTCGATCTGACCTCCGAGCATATCATTAACTCTCTCGCAGAGTAATTGTTTTATCAAAATAGCTTCAAAAATTGCGTACTTAATTCCTTCGCTACGAGCGTCTTTTAAGAATTTTTATTCTTTTGCCACCGGTTTTTCAAAACAAAAATTTTCGTCTGATTTAATCGGGAAAATGCTCCGATTAGATAAGGCAAAATTTACAATAAAAAGTAACTGGTGGGAATGATCAAGGCGGGTTAATTGGACGGAGGAAATGCATCCCCGATGAAATCTCGGGTTGTGCAAATTTTGCTACTTTTACGTTGCCCAAAAAACTCACGGGTTGCGCAGCGAGAGGATTAATTGTCAACTGGAACCAGAAATTCTTTCAAAAAATAAGTTAAATTTAAACAACGCAGATTTACGTTAAATAAATCAAATAATTCTAAATAAAAATTCTTGTGTCAAATATTTTTATGAAACGTGAGTAAAATTTCCGGGCGTTCTAGTGTTAAAATGTGTATTCTAACTAAGGATCAATCGAAAGAGATTTTTAAGACCGAAACCGAATTTCGGTAATCTTATCGGCCGAAACCGAAAATGTCCAAAAACTTTAAGTAAATAATACCTACATAAATAATATGCATAATTATTAATTAATTATACGTGTTTATTAAATATACATAATTATTAATGAATTATACGTGTGTCCCAAGTTGGCATCTCTGCTCTGACCAAAACTTTTTATTTTCTTATAAAATAAAAAATATCAATTCATCAATGACATAGAATTATTTTCCAATGATACGAATTTCATGTCATTAAAAAATGTTTAGATATACATACCTCGATTTATCTTTTATAATGATTTTTGAAAATCATCTTCTGCTATACTAGAACTTTCTCAAAGAGAATTCGAAACACTTCTGCGGTTTCAAACTAAACATTTTCTATGACTGTTACGGCTCCAGCTTCTAATGAACGCGTCAAAAGCGTCTTCAAAGTGGAGTCCTATAGGCAAAGACCCGGAGCGCTCCTTAGCTGTGTTTTCCCTGGAGCTGGAACTAAAGTTCGAATTTCCCCCCTGCTCCAGGGCTCCTTTAGTTTTTAATATTCTTTTAAATCTTTTTTTTTTTTTTTCAGTCTTGTAAATTTCCAGGCTTAAAGTACTTTAATTACACCATTATTCAGTACTTTAATTATAGTATTTTTTAGGGGTTAGAGACGGAAAACTTCTCAAAACATGGTAACACTACTTTACTTCTACTTCCTACTTGAGCTAAGTGACAACACTATTTGAAAAATATGGCCGCCTGTTTACATGTGTAGTTGTACAATTTTCGTTGTTTGAAATGTGTAGAAGAAATTTAAGATTTTTGTGTTTAAAATTCCAACAAGCTTTCTATTTTAAAAGCAAAAATATGTCTTTTTCTGAACAAGCATTTCAAGTTTGATGAGAAGAAAAATGCATTTTGTCAGATCTTTAATGAAGGTAAAGGAAAAAAGAATTTGTGAACAATAAATTAAATGAGTAAATTAAAATCTGCAACTCAAAAGCGCGAAACCGGAGCTGAGTTGGAGCTAGAGCCGGACCCACAGTATTTTATCTTGGAGCGGAGCTGGAGCATCCAAAATTTCTCGGCTCCGGGTCACTGCCTATAGGCTTTGCTCACTTATAAATTTGCACTCACGTCTTGTGTCAGTGATGACTGATCATTATGAATAGGGAAGTCTATAACAATCAATGATGAGTGTCTCAAATTTTCGGAGAAATTCTGATTTTGGAAGGAAAACGAATTTTTGCTCGTTCTCTAATTCTAACAGCCGAGTCAATATTTTTCAAATAGGAGTTGTTGAGTCACGAAGAGTTAATGTTTGTCTTATGTTATGATAAATAAATATCTTTGTGACAATTTTACGGAGTCAGATATAATCCTCTATGTTGTATTAGAAGGTTTCTCTCCCCAAACTTCTTTCCATGCATTATTATTCCTTGACTCAAAATCTTTTGACGAAGTTTTTTTTAAAAACTTTTTTATTGATAAATATTTCATAGAAATCAAAAGTGAAGCGACTTCAAACATCTCGAAAAACGTCGAACACTCGTCCACATTCTTTAACCAATATTGAATTTACATTTTTCAAGAAGGAAAAAAAACATGATATGCATTACTAAAAAAGACTCAGAAATAAATCTAAATAGTCTTTCTTTTCCTTTTTTTTTTTTTTTTTTTTTTCCTTTCGAAGTTTTTCGGCGTTCGATTTTTGGACGGATAGTTGAAATGCCATTCAATGCGCTTTTATCTATTTCCATAAAAGATCGGCCACAGATTTTGTTTCTGGTATCGGAAAAAAGCAAGCAGCCACCGAAATCGACGAAGCTAGTTTAGATTGGGAGTGGGGTATGGTGGGGGGGGGGGGGAGTTCATTATGTAGCTTGTTATTCTTTGACAAATAGTCCTTGATACTATCGGACTGAAAAACTTTTTTTTTTTTTTAAAGCACTAAGACAATTTTGCGAATTTTATAAAATAGGCATTTTTTTAAGTTTAAATATTTCCGATACAGAAATTTATTTCTTAAAAATTAAAATGTTTCTATCTATGTTCAATAGGATTTCAGTGAAATGATGCTATTCAAAACGAGATGAAATCTGAAATCTCGAAAGAAAAAAAAGTTATATTTGTTTTTCGTCTATAAGCGTATGCTTGATTTATTTTTATTTATTCGTTACTCTATTGCTATGTAGTAACAAGCAGGGCTGCGGAGTCGGTGGGAAAAATAGACGACTCCGACTCCGAGAAATTGAACAGATCCGACTCCGACACTTTCGCTCAAAAATGGGCCCGACTCCGACAAAGCAGCCCTGGTAACAAGTCTGAAATGGTACGTCAAACGTGGTATAATTCGTACTCTAACTACAGTAAACTCTCTGTGTAAGACGGAAATCTGTCTAACTCGGAAAGATTTTCAAGTCCCTGCGAATCCATAGACATAGAGCAAAATTCGACTAAGGCGGAATAGTGTCTACTACGGAAAATTTTCTGGGTCCCGATCGATTCCGCCTTAGACAGAGTTTACTGTAGTTCTATAAATATTCAGATGTGGGTGCAATAGCTGTTGCAACTCTTGTGTAAAAAGACATGAATACAAAATTTATTATGATTCATATTGATGATATAATTTATTCCATCTATTAAATTCCCTCTTAGCCCTTTGAGTACTCAATTATGAATTCATGAAAATTCTATCTTCTAAAGCATTTTTCGTGAATTGTTGAAACTACATTAGAAGATTGACACGCTCATTTAATACATTTTAGAAGGATTTAGAAGGATTCATTCAATTTGAATTTATAGAAAATAGTGCACTATCTACAACCCCCGCTCAAATCTTTTATTTTAAATATTTTTATCAGTATTTTGTAGAATTAGGAAATGTACAAATAGAATGTTCTTACAATAGAAATAGTTCCAAATTTAAGGGGTCTCAGGACTCTTAAAACTTTGAAATTTTAATTTTTTTAGATGTTAAACACCTATCTTTTCTGAACATTTTGATGGAATTGTTTCCTCGAAATTCCCATTAGAACTGAAGTTATGGCTTTTTTACATTTATACACGTTCAATAGCTGAAGCGTCGTTTCGGAAACTTTGAAGCCATTTTTCTCCAAATGACGTTTTGGGGCATAACGCGCACGATATCTCAAAAACTTATGAATATTTTTTCATGAAACTTTCAAAACATATGTTTCATGTTAGTCTCTATAAACTGAACCTAAAATTTCCTTTTTATTTTTCAAAACAATATTTTTTCAGGTGATTATACTATTGAAATTTTCTTAATTTTGCATTAGCTCAATACAACTTTGTATTAAAAATATAAAAATGCTTTAAATACAAATTTATTTAAGTTCAGGGTAATTATTACAATCTGAAGTATAAGTAGGCACCAAAATTTTCATTCTAGTTGCAATACTTATTTTGTAATCGTGCGCGTAAGCTGTTATGCCGATTTTTTGCTCAACAAATGTCTAACAGTTTGGAGCCCCCTGTCAATGCTCATTCTGCATCTTATAATTTTTTAAATACATGAAATGAAAGAACATACTTATATATTTTATTCCAATTAAAATTGTGTCTTTAAATCAAATACATTTTAAGGTATTAAATGTTGAAAATGGTTTTTTTTTTCATTTTTTCCAATTTTAAAAGTCCTGAGACCCTTAAAAATCTCCTCCCCCCCAACGCCAATAAAGCTAAAAAGATGCAACGGCAAAAGATAAAGGTCAAAATTAGCACTAGCCACAGGCCACAGGGCCAGTAAATGAAAAAAAGTGGCTAGTGAAAAACTGTCTATCAGCGGCCACTTTTTTACAAGGAGATAATAAAATTTTCTTGCATTTCATCAAGGATTCCATTTTTTTTTTGTTCCAGTACATTTATGTAATATAGGGATGATATAAAGATAAGGCCTTAGTTAATGAAAAAAGGAGTTTAATGATTCTAGGTTATAGTTTACATATTAAATAGAAATTATATTTACAGGTACGGGAGGGTAGGGGTTTTCTCTGCAGCATACACGCCCGCAGAATCATCGGAGTTCGGCCTCTGCTCTCGTCTAGAGCGAGATATGCCTACCATCGGCCGCGTCAGAATGCAATCTGCTCCCTGTTGTCACTTGTTTCCAAGCGAAGAGAATGCAAACTGCATATCAGCAAATTCAAACATCTGCTGTTCTGCGGTAACAAGTTCTCATGGAAAAGAGCTGACAATATCTGTTGCTATGAGTAGGGTTTTATGGGAATCTAAAACCACAACTCACACTCGGCCATCTTGTCCGCTTGTCGACCTCGACAGCGCGTTAAATAAGCAACAAGATATGTCAAAAAACAAAAACAAACTATCTAAAAATAATTAAGATCCAAAGGGAAAAAAAACTGTCATTAAATAATTAAGAAAATTGAGCTAAATAATAAAAAAAAATTAATTCTAAATTTTATGTAAATTAATGCTGAGCTGCCGTGGGATATCTCCAAAAAAAACAAAAGAATAAAAAAAAATCTTAGGATAACATCAATTTGCGTCATGAGACCGTCTTTCTCATGAGCCATTATCAGGGATGAAAAATATAATCTGAAAGGCCGTCTGCCCATTATATTATCATCACGAAAACATACTAAAATCTGCCTCATCTTAGGTAGAATTTCGTAAAAAAAACATCTTTATCCTAACGTCATTCGGGAATAAAAAATATTTAAAAAAAAGGTTTGCCTCGTCTAAGCAAAAAAAAAGGATTTCCCACCAAAAGGTTTTTTTTTTTTTTTCGACAGCCAGCTCTTACTTCTGTAAAAAAAATATGCGATGGGGGGGGGGGGGGGGGGGGTAAAACACATACATATATATAGCAATTCAATAAAAAGTTTACACATAAAATACAGTTTTAAAAAATATAAATGCAGTTTTAAAAGTATAAATACAACAATATTCTTTTTCTTCTTGTCAAAAGTGAGTGTTCAAAAAAAAATAAAGTCCTGTGTAGATAGTCATCTTAGATAAAGTTGTTGTTTACGCAACATAAAAAAAAAACACGTGTTGCGAAACAGGCAAATGAAAAAAATAATGCACCATTTGCAGTCCGTGAGAAAGATAACTTGCCATGCGCAAAAAAAAAATCACCGCATGGGTTCAATAAAAAAGTTTTGAGCAGGTATATATCGCTCAGATTTAAAAAAAAATGTTGAACAGAACTTCGAAAAAAAAAAAGGCACATAAATTCTGTTAATATGAGCTGAAAAAATAAAGAATCTGTTGCATATTCCACAAACTAAGGATAATTTTGTAATAAACACTGTTGATAAAAATGCTTGGTACGCGATAACTTCTTTAAAAAAAAAACACTTGAAGTTTATCGCACTGAAGAATGGCATGACACACAGAAATACGAAGAAGAAAAAAACGTTCTGTGTTGAAGATTTCCATCAATGATTGGACTCTTGAAATGGTGAGTTACACTGGTAAACACCTCATTCTAATGTTTCGTCCAGAAAAAAAATGATCGTGGATGCTTGCTGTAATCGTAAAAAAAAACGAAGATATTGAAATAAAGTTACTAAGAAAGTCACAGATAGTAGCAGTCTAATAGTCTGTACGATATAAATGTTCTCAGGAATAAGCAGATATATGGGTGTCAAACACAGAATATAAAAACACAGTTTAAAAAGAATAGTAGTAATAAGAAAAATAAACACATTTATGATACGTTCGGTGGTTGCTCGAGTGACTCATATACGTGAAGCATATTTCTTTTTGGAAATTTAAGTCTATGTTTTCTCTTTCTCGTTGTTGACTTCACAAAATGTCGGCGTATAAAAAATAAAAAAGGAATGATAAGGACACGCAGAATTTCGGTCCAATTAGTAACGTCACTCGAATCTCGAGATGGTTGGGACGTATGGTACGCTGAATGCTGATAAATGAGTCCGTTGGCAGACGTAAACAGTAATAAAAAGATGGTCAATAAGACGAGCACTGTCACGAACAGCTTGCAGGATAAGAAAGTTAAATCGTAGGAAAAGCAGTCTGGCGATAATGTTGCGAGATGTTTCTGATATGCTGAGTCAATTTCTATGTCAGTAGGAATATTTTCATTCGAAAAATCTTTATTTACTCTTGGCGGTTTTAGATCTTGGGGAAAAGAATCCGAAACAAATGTTTCCGTAGTGCATCTTGCGTCGGGAAATGAAGGTACATAGGATTTATCCTCAGATTTCGTTGCAGATACATTATCAGACACAGTAATGCAGCTTATAAAAATGCTTGTGGGTGGAGATTTAGTTAAAGTAGCGCCGTTTTTGTCGCATGTGAGAGTACCCTGAAATATGACATCTGTTCCTATGATAAGTGGCATGGGCATCTGAGAAGACTTAACTACGTAAACAGTAGTAGAAAAAGTATTATCGTCTATCTCTATAGCGGTAGAAAACGATCCTATAGGTTGAATAACACGGTTACCGATACCCGACAATTGTACAGGAGCTCCGGTGAGGGGGGGAGACCCAATTTGTTTATAAATGTCTTCTCTCAGTATCCTCAGTGAGCTTCCAGTGTCCAAGATTGAAGTTATTTGTAAATTAAAAATTTTTACAGGTTTCTGCATACGCGGATGAGAATGACACATTTCTACTACGTTAATTTGTTCGTCTCTGCGCGGCGACGTCTTGCGTGAAGGGGAGGTGCCTTGAGTCGAACGCTTGCGTTCCGGCGTTTGCTCTGTACACTGGCTGGAAACATGACCAAAACGTGCACATTTCATACACTTTTTCCCTTTATTTAAATGCACACAATGGGTAGATAGGTGTCCTGGGGCTAAACAATTGTAGCAAGTTAATTTTGCAGTTTTCTCCTTCTGGTTAATCTTAGGAGTGTTGGGTGTAGTCGATGACATTGATTGATAAAATTTAGAACTCTGTTCACAAATTCGTTCGAAAATTTGGAGCTTGTTTTTAAATTCGGCAAGCGTGGCGCACCCGAATAATATAGCTTTATTATGTGGTGTATCGTTAATCCCATTAATTATATAGTGAATTAAAGATATATCATCTATGTTTCCTCTTTGTGCTATTTCTTTCATTTTCAGAAAATATTCCAATAATTTTTCGTTCGGGCGGCAGCCTCTAGCGGCTAGTAATTGATGTATCTGGGCGGACGAAGCTGATTGTCCAAATTCGCGAAACAATGCTTCTTTGAGTGATGTATATGAAGAAATGTTGTTTTCACTACGTACATACAATAATGCTAAACTTTTTAATGCCCGCTCAGCAAACACAAATTTCTGTATGTCGGACAGTTGAAATGAATGGGCCAGAGATTCAAATCTCTGAAACCATGTTTGAACGTTTTCCGTTTTATCACCACTAAACGGTGTAATTAAATGATCAATGTCATGGAAAGAAATTGTCTGTTTGGGCGCGGAGTGTGTACAGTGTACACGCGCCTGGTCTGGCTGTACTGCCAAAGGCGAAGATAAACCAGTGCTTCCACTACTATTGTGGCTATCATCAAATTCTGTATCCGATTCGGAAACTGCCGTAAACGTGTCTTTAAAAGCCGAAATATCAACTAGTGCGCTTAAAATACGTTGCCCTATATCCTGTTTTGATCCATGGATGTCAATGGATAAGATATTAGCAATAGTAATCAATTGTATCTGATCGTAATCGTCCAAAATTACTTTGAGTTTATTTTCATACTCATCGCTTTTGTCAGTAAAAGAAAAACCTTTAAATTTCCTTAAATTCGCTCTATTCTGGCGATTTTTATCGCAACCAAATATAAATTCATGCAATAATTTGATTTTATCTGTTTTAGCCGATTTTAACTGGCTTTTAATAAAGTCAATTTCTTGTAATTCCATATTAAAAGGCAAGAAAGGAAAGAGAAAAAAATAAACTTACTTCAAAAGGAGTTATCCAATTGAAAAATAAATTCCTCGCCACGATATATTGAAGTAATCCAATGAATGATCCGTAGAAAAAAAAATATGCAGTCGAAGATTCATTCCTTGTACTGCGATAACTATCTTGCACAAATAAAAATAAACGGGAGATTGAGCTTCGCACAGATGGCTCACATCAGATGTAGATGAATCACATCAGCTGAAATGCAAGGGTTGATAACGGAACGAAACAGTTCTCTGATTTTAAACGTAGATCGGTAAGAAAGCCTAGGGGATTTTACTTTTTAAATTCGTTTTGGGATTCAATTCGGCCTAGAGCACCCATGTAATATAGGGATGATATAAAGATAAGGCCTTAGTTAATGAAAAAAGGAGTTTAATGATTCTAGGTTATAGTTTACATATTAAATAGAAATTATATTTACAGGTACGGGAGGGTAGGGGTTTTCTCTGCAGCATACACGCCCGCAGAATCATCGGAGTTCGGCCTCTGCTCTCGTCTAGAGCGAGATATGCCTACCATCGGCCGCGTCAGAATGCAATCTGCTCCCTGTTGTCACTTGTTTCCAAGCGAAGAGAATGCAAACTGCATATCAGCAAATTCAAACATCTGCTGTTCTGCGGTAACAAGTTCTCATGGAAAAGAGCTGACAATATCTGTTGCTATGAGTAGGGTTTTATGGGAATCTAAAACCACAACTCACATTTATATTAACATATTTATTTGGGCTACTCAGTTTTAGATTAATACTTATAGAAATTTTACTGTTAAGCATTTTGAAATAAAAAAGTGGCCACTTTAAAAATTAGTCCTACCGGCCAATGGCCGCTAATGAAATTTCCCAATTTTGACCTATAGCAAAAGAAATCCTCCTTTTAAAAATATTTTTGTTTTGTGTCACCCATCATGCTTTTGGAACAAGGCAAAGTAATGCATCTACAACTCATTCTATAAACTGTATGACTACTCATCGATATATTCAAGGAATTTTATAACAAGTTATTTTAAAATGGTACTTATAAGTACCGTCAGTAGATAAAGGGTTAAGTATGACATGGCAACCTAGAATCATGACCTATCATGGGCTAGCATTGAATTCTTGACGTAGGATAGGATTGAATCGAATGAGTTGAGTTGGGTTGAATGTTGACGGCCGATTATCTACACGAGGGATATAGGCCCAAGGGGGAGTGCCCTTCGTGGGGGTCTTTCTAAGGGAACCTAACCCGTATTTACGCATGGAAAATCCACGGTTTCGAAGAAAACCACGAAAACTCCGAAACGGTTAGGCCGACGGGCGCGATTGGGTTCGAACCCAACACCTCCCGTCTACCAGCTTCGAGAGCAGAACCTCTCAGCCACTGGTGAGGCTTGAATCGAATGAAGAAAACTTTCGTTGATACCTTTTTAAGTTTTGATTCGATTTTCATAAAATTTGAAAAGACTGGGCAACATTCTGCAACGATTCAATGGTACTACTGGGTTATACCGCCGACCCAATGACTGTCTCCAAACTGTAAGATTTAATGTCCATGATGGTGGATCGTCCATGTCACAGTCACTTGACAACACGTGTCTACGTCATCAAGTGATTTTTAATTCCACTTTTTACTGGTATTTTTATGAATGTTTTACTCATTTGTTTGTTCTTTCGTCATTTAAAATAAAAATGACGTTAATGTGTATAATCTGGCGAGTGGTTTGGCGATTTATATAATTGGGCGAAATGGGTCGACGGGATAACTAGGAAGTACCGACTCTATATATCAAATTTCAAACCATTCGATTGGGTCGTTTTTGCGTTGTTCTATGCGGAAAGACGTTTATAGGCGCGACTATAGGTATTTATATAACTACGAACGCATTTAAAAAGGCACCCTGATATAGATTATTTACAAAGTTCGTATACTTTACAATTTTGTATTCATTAGAAAATGGACACTACGTGAGAAGTATGCAATTTTCTGATTATTGCAGATGCGAATGAAGTAATTTTACTCAAAAAAAATTTTTATCAGCCCATGGTATGCTATTTCTTTCTCCCAACAATTAAAGTGTCGTCTCCAAAAAATAACGTTCCGTTATAGAAGCCAGCCATAAAATAAAGCAGGTGTGTCATTGTACGGGATAATCACTACTGCCATTTTTTAAGCTTCTAAGCATCGCATATTTTCAATTTTCATACGTCGTGTAAGGGAAAAAAGTACTTTTAAATGCAATTTGTTTGAAAACTGCATGTCCATTTATTTTTGAGATTTCTTTTTTTAACCATTTGGAAAAATGGTTATTGTCCTCGTCAGGATAGGACATCAAAAGCATATCTGAAGGTTTTTATTGGTTTAATCCGCATTTTATTCGTTTTCTGATGGGTCTATGCAGTAATCTGTATTTCCCTTTACTTTCAACAGAGATGGATACTACTGTTGCCACTATGACAAAAAAGTAATAAAATTACAATAAATAAATAAATAAATAAATAAATAAAAATTAATAACTCAGAAAAAAATTGTGATACAGCTTTCAAACAAATTGCATTTAAAAGTACATTTTTTTCTCTATCCGACGGTGTAAAAAGTAATAGTGTCGGATGTTTAGAAGTTTAAGAATGAAATTTCATTTAAAATGGGTAGTCAGATTTCTTGGTAATGTGACAATGGAAAAGCCTTTTCCCGAACAGCCAATGAAATGATTGGATAATACATAAGTTTCAGGTGGATAATAACTAATGAAAATGAAAGAAAATGAATAACAATTTCTGCCAAAGAGTTAATTTTAATTTGTAATATTTTCACGTGCAAAAGAAAAATGGAATAAGCCAATTAAAAAAAAAAAAGAAAAGAAAGAAAAAGAAAAATAGGACAGGAATGAGTACATATAAATATTTCACAACAAATACGAGTCGCAGGCGATTTTTGTCGCTTGGAATTTTTACGTGTCATAACACTATTCATGTTTAATTCAGGGCGTACGTCATGTAGGGTCCACTCCGTGCGATTTTTCATGTCTTAAATTTTAGTCTTTGAAAAAATCATTTTCCAAAGGGTCGTTGTAATTTGTTAAATTGCTTTTTTTTTTTTTTTAACTTTTTATGTTTTTATTTATTTATTTATTTATTTATTTTGTAGTTTTTAACACTATTTCTTTAAGTTGGCAACTCACGCACTCCATTTCTGTAGAATGTAAAGGAAAAATAGTTGGAAAATTGTAATTTATATCTTCTTTGTTGCTGTTTTCCCATAACAACTCAAAAAATAATAATAATTAAAGTATGTGCTACTTTGAAAAAATATGAATAAATGATTTCTGATAAAACAGGGAGCTATTATAAACTATTTAATTTTACGTATCTATATTAATATTACAAACACCTGAAGGCCTATGAATCATCAGATAGCAGGATTTTTTTTGACCGAGTTTCTGGAAGGACGAAATTGTTTTTTGCTGTATTTGTGTAGCATTCTGCAATAGTGACGTCAAACGCGCACTTTTCTGTAGAGGTTATGCTTAAGACTGAGTCGTCCATGTAGAATTCTTCAGCGGATGCGAATGACGTCATTTTATATTTAAAAAAAGCGTGTGTTTGAAGTTTTAGAAATGAAATTTATTTTGTATTATCTATATTTATATACATATAATTTTTATTTTCATCGGGGGGCGAAACTCAATTCTGAAAAAGCAGAATTCCTGTTTTCTAGTTTTTAAGCTTAAGTTCTCTTTTTTTACGTGCTTAAAATGATGTATTCTAACATCCGAGTCAATATTTTTCAAATAGGAGTTGTTGAATTACAAAGGGTTAATATTTGACTTATGTCATGATAAATAGTGATATAAATAAATATCTTTGACACAATTTTAGGGTGTCCGATGTAATCCTCTGTGTTGTATTAGACGATTTCTCCCCCCCCCCCTTCCTTTCTTCTACCATGCATGGTTCCTTAACTCAAATAAAATCTTTTGACGAAGTTTCTTACTTTCTATGGATAAATATTTCATAGAAATCAAAAGTGGAGCGACTTCAAACATCTCGAAAAACAAGATAAGAAAGAGTCACGTCGAACACTCGTCCGCATTCTTTAACCAATATTCAATTTACATTTTTCACAGGAAGAAATACATGAAATGCATTACTAAAAAAAGACGCAGAAATAAATCTAAATGAGTATTTTTCTTTTCCAGTTTTTTTCCCTGTCGAAGTTTTTCGGCGTTCGAATTTTGGACAGAAACGGCATTCAATGCGCTTTTATCTATTTTCATAAAAGATCGGCCTACAGATTTTGTTTCTGGTATCGGAAAAAAGCAAGCAGCCATCGAAATCGACGAAGCTAGTTTGGATTGGAAGAGGAGTGGGGGCGTGGGTAAGGGAGGGTAGATTCATTATGTGTAAGCTTGTTATTCGAAAAATAGGCCTTGACACTATCGGATCGAAAAAGCTTTTAAAAAAAAGCACGAAGGCAATTTCGGGAATTTTATGAAGTAGGCATTTTTTTAAGTTTAAAGATTTCCGATACAGAAATTTAAAATTGTATCTATATATATGTTCAATAGCAGGGTTCGTAAATATCATGATATTTTCGAAAATATCAAAATTATCCGATATTTTCAAAATAGTCAACTTACTGCTGATACTGATAATGAATATTTTCAAGCATAATATAAATTAGAAACTAAAACATATTGCAGTTAACATAAAAAATTAAACAATAGTATTCTAAAATACAAAAAAATTGAATATATAGTAATTGAAAACTATAGGATTTCTATCAAGTATAAAGAAAGTTTTGTAAAATTTTAAATACAAAATAACTTTTTTTTAATTGAAGAATTTTAACATAAATGTAAGCTTGTCTTATTTTTTATTCCTTAACCTGTAGTACAGTTTAGACTCAATTAAACCAAAATCAGAAGATTCTTTTCTAATAATACTGTATATAAATGATTATCTAAATTACAGTTTATCTTTCAATGGCTGTTCTGAATGAATTGTCTCACATAATTATTAGTTCTACATTTAAAAATAAAAGTTTCAAACAAAGCTTGTAAAAGATATTTTGTTTCATCTTTGGCTAAAAAAGTCACTGCCAGAGACAAAAGTTTCTTTATCTACAGAATGGTACAGTCAATAACAGTTGAAAATTTCATTGACACTTATTTTGACTGAAGAAAATATCAAAATTATCTTGTACATTGATATTTTAAAAATATCAAATATACAAAATATCAAACATCTTGATATTTTGAAAATAAATATCGGATATATATCATGCTATATATCCATTGATATATTATCAACGAACCCTGTTCAGTAGGATTTCACTAAAATGATGCGATTCAAACCTAGATAAAAATTTAAA
Source organism: Maratus speciosus (assembly GCA_963932465.1). Classification (NCBI taxonomy): domain Eukaryota; kingdom Metazoa; phylum Arthropoda; class Arachnida; order Araneae; family Salticidae; genus Maratus; species Maratus speciosus. Next base: position 611,651,087 of record OZ010790.1, on the reverse strand, counting down.
TTGCAAAAGAAAAAAAAATATTGCTTTCGTTTAGAAGCGCATACTTGATTTATTTTTATTTCATTTATTTATTTGTTACACAATGGCTAACGCTATGTAGTAGCAAGTCGGAAATTGTATGTCAAACGTGCCTCATGAGGTGAGTTCGTACTCTAACTCGTTTTTTATCAATATTCAGATCTTGGTGCAACAGCTGTTGTACTCTTATACAAATAGGTATGAATAATACAAAATTTATTACGATTATATACATTAACCCTTTGTAACTGTAACTCAACAACCCCGATTTGAAAAATTCTCACACAGATATTAAAATGCATCATTTTAAGCATGGAAAAAATAATAAAAAAAAAAAAATCAGAACAGAAAAATAAAATTTTATTTGGAAAAATGGGTTTGTTGCATATCTGCAACATCTTGCCAAATGGCACAAAAACTGAAAATATTCAAAATTTTAATTTGCACGAAAATTTTTGAAACAATGTTAGTTTTGTTGTAGCAAAGTTCCACACCACATTTCTCACAAACAGTTTGATTAAAGTTTTTACAATCGGGGTATTTACAACATATTCTTTTTGCTGCCCACTATGGTCAGTGCCCAATTTCGTCTAGACGCACTTGTTTTGGTGGGATATGTTGAGTAGGCGCTTTATGCTTTCTCTGTTGAATTCTTTTTTCTACTACGAGACCCTTCCCTTTTTTGCTAGCTTTGGACTTTGTGTTAATTTTACAGAGGGGGATGGGGGTGGGGGAGATCCCTAACTTACCCTATAGCAATTAAATATAAAAACAGACTAATGTTTCCCCTTTTCAATAATTTTGCTCTTCTGAAAGAAATGCAACTTAAATAACCATTAGAAGATATTTTCGATGCTCTTTTGATATTTTAAAAAATCCATTACAAGAGAAGATATGGCGCGTTGTTGCAGATCTGCAACAAACAGAAGTTTACGTTTATCTTATACATATAAATTTCCTAGCTCGAAAAGGGTCTTTAAATAAAGAATTCAAACTCACTTTTGAAAACAATATACTTGTAGACGTCTGCAGACTTTTTTAACCCCTGTATTTCAAAGTTTAATTCAGCAAAAATCACGTGTAGCTGATCAAGCGATCAATCAAACTTTGGCGCGGGAAAAAAAATCAGTATCGACATTTGCTGCGGATTTAATGAAATAATTATGTTAATAGTAGTGTAATAGAATAACAACAATCAACAAAATCGTCTTTTGAAATTTATTGTTGAAATAACAATAACGTTTTGGGTGTGTTGCAGATCTGCAACTCGGTGATACAAAGGGTTCAATTCAGTCCTATGGAAGTAATAGACTCAGTCTTCAATAGGCCGTCATCACCCTGGCAACCTAGAATCATGACCTATCACGGTATAGCATTGAATTCATGACGTGGGATAGGATAGAATAGAATGAAGGCAACTGTTATGAATATCCTTTTTTAACCATTTGGAAAAATGGTTATTGTCCTCGTCAGGGTAGGAAATCAAAAGCCTATCTAAAGCTTTTTATGGGTTTAATCATTCTTTTATTCGTTTTCTGATGGGTCTGTACAGTCATCTGTATTTTCCCTTTACTTTCAACAGAGATGGACAACAGAGTGTTGCCACTATGACAAAAAAGTAATAAAAACTACAAAAAAAAAAATGAATAACTCAGAAACAAATGGAGATACAGCTTTCCAACAAATTGCATTTAAAAGTACATTTTTTTTCTCTCTACGACGATATAAAAGGTAATAGTGTGGGATGTTTAGAAGTTTAAGAATGAAATTCCATTTAAAATGGGCCGTCCGATTTCTTGGAAATCGGACGATGGAAAAGCCTTTTCCCGAACAGCCAATGAAATGCTTGGATAATACGTACGAGTCGCAGGCGATTTCTATCGCTTGCAATTTGTAGGTGTCATAACACTATTCATGTTTAATTCATGGCGTACGTCATGTAGGATCCACTCCGTGCAATTTTTTATGTCTTAAATTTAAGTCTTAGAAAAATCATTTTCCAAAGGGTCGTTGTAATTTGTTAAATTGCATTTTTAAAGTTTGGATTCGATTTTCATAACATTTGAAATGACAAACTTTTGCAACGATTCTTTATATTAAATTACAAACCATTCGGTTGGGTCGTTTTTGCGTTGTTCTAGGGCGAACAGACAAGAGGGGCTCTCTTCAAGGAGGTCACGTTTAAATCTAGATTTAAACTATTGAAAAAAGGTAACAATGTTACTAAAATTTATTTTTCGTATTAAAAAAAAAATATATGAAAATTTAAGTATTAACCCCTTGAGGGGCGGTGGGATATATTTTATCCCACCTACGATTAATGAAGATTTGCACCGGGAAAATTTTATGAAATTTTACTTTTCTAACTTTAGTGGAAAATAGTCGGAAAATTGCGTTTCCTTATTTTGAAAATTTTTTTTCTAAATTTCCGGTGGGAATTCAGCATGACACAAACGTAATTGCTTGCCCCTCAAGGGGTTAAAAGAAACGTTAATTATATAAGTTAATGTCTGCAAAGTTTAAAAAATGAATCCATTGACGTGTGCTTTGATTTTACGGTTTTATCTTTTATAACTTTTATTTCCAAATCCTTTCGAAGTTCAGTCAATAAATGCAATTTTTTTTTTGGACGGGAAGAAATAATGACGATTTCTTTCATTTATCTATTTCTTTGAGAGTTTCCTGACAGAATAGTGCAGGGGAGTTGATGGACCGTCGTCCTTAATGCGTCATCAGAGTTCAATTCATTGCCTAAAAAGGCACAAAGGGGTGTAAACACTTAAAAGTGACCGGAACAAAAGAAAAATCTAAACTTAGCTTGAAAGTTGGATGAATAATACGCTCTCCGGAATTATTTGTCTAATAAAACCTTCTTCAAGCGACCAAGAACGGAATTGGTTTCATTTTCTTCAAAGAAATGGGTCGCTCAGGGAGGGAGTTCCACTGGAAGGGTCTCTGAAGGGAGGTAAAATGAGTATTGAGCCTATGGGAAACAATTTCGTTCCATGAAAAAAAGGGTCGTTCAGAGAGGTGGTCGCTTCATGGAGGTGGTCGCACAGAGAGATTTCACTGTATTTATATAATTACGAATGCACCTAAAAACGCCCAAAGCCTATTTAAACCTAGAATGTTTCTGTATTCTAACGTCTAGCAAATAATTTTATCAGCAGAAATCACAACCTATCCTATCATCTAAAAATATATTTTATAGAAATACATGGAATTTTATGGGTGATTTTTTTTTTTTTTATCGTGCATTTTGTATTTAAATGTATTGTATTTATTAAACTAGATTTTTCAATTAAGCATATTTAAAAAAAGTACGTCATGTGTAATATGTTTTGCTATACAAAAACGCAGAAGAGTAAAGTAGGAGTTTTATTCCATAGAAGTCATTAGTCATACAAATTTCGTTTACGTTGCGTGCACTAACCTGCGTAAAAATAGCTACATACGACAACCCTTTTAATTAACTTCGAAAAATACGATAAGTGCTTGGAAAATGTACAGAAATACTTTGACAGTTCATACGATGATGCTTATGACGCTCGACTTTTTAGGTTGAAATACATTAACAGTACGTGCTTTGTCAAAATGCCAACAACGACAAAATCAATCTAATGACATAGTAAACTAAAATAATAAAAATTAAACTATTTTATTTAAATAAAGTGACAGTTCAAGGCCCTGTGGCAGAATTTTTTTTTTTTTTTTTTTTTTTAGACAATATCTCTTTAATAGTATCCTTTTCTGCAACGTGATATTTTTTAACAGTAGGAATGAATGACAAATTTATGCAAAAAAATTAGAAAAAAAGGCATTGAAGAACTAATATATCATAAACCAGGTGTTATATGTTTTTATGTAAAATGGTTTTATCCGATTTCAAATTGCATGTAAAAAATGTCAAAAATGAAATTTCATGAATCAGCATCAGAGGAAATATTTAGCATATTTACGGTAATTTATAATAAATAAATTGTGCCATTACTTAAGTGTTTTTATTGAGTACGAGGTTAAACTGATTCAATTTGTAACAATGCATCACATAATTTGAAAATTTATTAAATCATTTATTCTATAATTAAATCGATTTATTGGGGAGAGGGAGGGCATTGTACACATATGCTTAATTAACTCAAATAACTAAACTATTACTCATCATTTAATATTTATGCATACATATTTAATCTTTCTTGTTAGATGTTGGGTATAAGGTCATTTGTATTCTTGCTATAAATGAAAATTCTAAACTTATCCCTTTTCACCAAATTAATTTAAAGCCAATTTTTGAAAAACCTATATTATTATATTTTCAAAACATAATTACATAACTAAATAAGGAATTATTTAGTTGTATTAAAAAAAAAAAATCTTCAAGAAATTTCTAGAGGAACTTTACTAGCTTTAATACTTTTTACTATAAATGAAAATAACATTTCTAAAAAATAGTTTTAACAGCTCCGAGGATCAACATTTTCTGCAAGAAGCCGTTCCTTTTCTGCGACTATGTTGCCGTGTCGCCGCGTTTCTGCAACGGGGGTTCAAGGAATCGTGAATATTTGTATTCCATTTAAATTAAAGAGGTGAATTCACTTACATTTAATACCAGAAAGTTAAAGCAAAGTAAATATACCAATAAAAATTATCATATAATAAAATCAATAATCCCTTAAAATATACGGCGGGTTCATTTCAGGAATTTTTTTTTTTTAAGTAAAGAGATTATGTATTAGTAATTTACATACATGCTAGTTAAACAATATGTAAGTGAACTCGATGATGTAGTATTTAAAAAGAAAATGGTTTTCATTTTTCTCAACTACTACATTAAAATGTTTCCCTAAACATTTGTTTAGTTACGCCAAGACACTCGCACTCTATTGTTAAACCTATGGGACCTTTCTTTTCAAATTTCTCGCTCGCATTTTAATATTTTAAAATGATTATTTTTGCACAGGATAACCGAGGTTGATCTTTAACCGGGTTAATATGTACTTTTTCGATTTTGGTTGCAGATTTTTTATAAAGTTACATTCACTTTCGGAGCCGGCTTCGAAAGCAAAAGGAGCCTCATTAAAAAAAAATATCCAAAATTTAAAAAGTACAAACTCAAAACGTTAGAGATCGACCTTAGCTCAAAAATAATCATATTAAAATGCAGACGAGCCATTTGAAAAGAACGCTCCCATAGGTTTAACATTAATTTGCTATTTTCTTCGCGTACTTCTATTAGCGGTCTCACAGACCGCTGCATCTTTCCAGTCTTCACAGTTTAACTTGTAACTTTCAATTTAACTATAGATACTAGTGAAATTTTGTTCGCTTGAAGCCGTAGTACTATCTCTAGAGGCTTCTGAATAGGCAAACTTAATTATAATAGTCCTGCACAGAGATCGACCGAAAATTCGGTTTCGGCTTAAAATCACAGTTTTGCGCAAATACTGTCAAAAATTCGGCCCAGCCGAAACTATCTGTATTCCAAAAATCTCGCTTCATCCTTCGTAAAATTTCCGAAGCTAAAATAATAATACAAATGCTTATTCATTGGTTTTTTCCAAACAAAATGACATCGTAAATGACAGAAAAAATATCTTTTCTGAAATCGATCCTTTAGGCGCTTAGTCATTTAGATTCAAAAATAGGGATCTATAATATATAAACTTTTTTACCAAAAATAAAACCGACTTCAAAAACTACTGCAAAGTAAAAAGCGCACTTTTTGCTTTTATCGTGCAATCTGATTAAAATTTACATGTTCTCATTTCTTGATACAATTCAGATGTTTTCATGTATTAATTTAGTTTGCTTCTGTATTATTTAGCATTTGAAATAAAGGTTGGCAATTGAGAATTGTAAATATGACTGCCGATAAGAAATTGTGAAGAAACATATTGGAGAAGATCCATTAGTGAATTTGAATGGGAATATCGCCAAATTAGTCAGTTACAGCCAAGTTGGCTTCATTTATGACAATTTATTTTGGTCGCCAAATTTGGCGATATTTCACCAAATGGCGCCAAGTCTGGCGACAACTTGGCGATAACGCATATGAATACATAGCTTTATGCTTATGAATGAAAAACCGGTTACAACAATGAAAGATAATTTGCGAAAAATCCTTTATTTTATTGGTTTTTGTTGAATTACTAAAAAACTACTCAACCAATTTCGATGAAACGGAAGTGGTACCAATTCGAGAGTATCCTCTTTCAATTAAAACCAAAATCACATAAATCGGACAAAAAGTTCCGGAGCAATCGGTGAACATACATAAAAAAAAAAAAACATACATACGCGTCGAATTGATAACCTCCTCCTTTTTTCGAAGTCGGTAAAAACTACAAACCCCTTTAAAAGCATCAGTTTAAAAACCATTCACCTAAATGAACGCAATCATAAATTTAAGAGCTTTAAACAAGTCAATAATCTACAAATACTCAAAAATGTTTATTGGAAAAGATTTAAGTTAAATACTTATGAAAATTTTTCACTTTCTTGGTCGTGCTGTCTTTTGGGCATTTTTAGGCATTTTGCAAACTCAGATGAAAATAACATATTTTATGTAGGAATCAGCTTAGAGGCTACCGTTTACTCGTTTGCTTTGAACGCCAAAAACTTTCAGCTATTAACCCCTTAACCTACGATTTACTTTTAACAGCTCCACGGTTTGGCAAATCCATAGCTACCACTAAAATTTAATAGAGATTTTCGCCTTGTTTAATCATGGAATTTCGACGATTAAATTAAACTATATTTACTGTGAAATTTTAGTGGTAAGAAGAATTTACACTTGGCTCGATCATCGTACGCGGGCTATGCCCGTCATTGTAGGTTAACCCCTTGGGGACGAGCGACACGTATACGTGCCGGAAATAGGCCTAAGGATCCTCATTTATCCTCACCAGTAAAATTTTACTGTAAAATTTGCCTTATTTAATCCGAGCATTTTCTCGATTTGAATAGGCACAAACTTCTGTTTTTTAAAACCGGTAGCAAAGTAATAAACATTTCGTAAAAGGCTCCCGTCGCGAAGGGGTTAAGGGGTTAAGAAGTGATGTGAAAATGTAAAAAAATCGGACATTTTAGTTTTTATAAGGAAAAGAACAGAGGTCCCCGTATGGGGACCCAGGGACCGAAGAAGATTAAAGCAAGCAATGCATATAGGACTCGACTTTAAAGACGCTTTGCACACACTCACTCAAAGCTGCAGACTTAACAGCAGGGTTCTCGCCATTGCGACAAATCACGACAAAATGTTTCATTTGGCGAGTAAATGGATGATTAGATTCGTCAAATTGCGAGTGCTCAATTTTTGCTCATCTTTATTTATTTTATGTTTTATATATATATTTTTTTTTTGTTTTATTTTATTTTATTTTATTTTTATTTTTTTTTTTTGTATGTGTGTGTATCAGTACAGGCGACACTCTTATTTACATTATTTTTAGACATACTAACCGAACAGCAGATACATTTAGGAACAGCCAAAGCCACAGTAATCAAAAATGTCATTTCAATATGTGTTATAGTGCCCAATAGGCAGCAGTACTATTTTGAAATTGTCTTTGAAGTATGGGCTTCAATGAAAAGCCGAAGAATTCTAGAAAAATAAAGTTTTTGACACATTTTGTTGTTTATATTTGGAATTTTTCAAAATTCATTGAATGTAATATTTTAAAATCCTGAGTTAACTGAGATTGGAAGTTTTATTTCATATCATTTTATTGAGTTAAATCAGATTTTTTTTAAATTTCTTGATTTCCCAAGACGTTTAGAATATAAATATTTTTTTTAGTTTCTGTAGCGGATAATTAAATTTAGATGAATAACTGATCTATAAACAGTTTCAAAAACTTAGGTTATTTCAGAACAAATTGAAAAAAAAAGGGGGGGGGGATACATTAACGGATTAAAGATCGATTTTTTAATGTTTCACAACGAATTTATTTTGCTATTATTTTTTTTCATTTGGCAAATGTTTTTTTTTTTTATTTTTGATTAGCCAAATTGCTTACGTTCGTGAAAAGCCTGCGAGAACCCTGCTTAACAGTCATAGAAAATTAGTTTGAAACCGCAGAAGTGTTTCGAAGACCCTTTGAGAAAGTTCTAGTATAAGAGAGGATCCTTAAAAAAATCATTCTAAAAGACAAATCGAGGTATATCTACCTAAAACATTTTTGAATGAGATGAAATTGGTATGATTAGAAAATTATTCTGGATCTTTGATGAATGAATGACATTTTATTTGAAAATAAAAAGTTGTGGTCAGAGGCACAGACAGCCAACTTGGACCACACGTATAATCTACCCTATTAAAATCCGTGCATGTATCTAAATAACCTCAAGAACTCTGAAACGACAGGGCGCAGGGCTACGAAATTTGGCACACGGGTTGCTGGTAGGGGGCCCATGAACGACTGGGGCAAGAAATTCGAAAATGTTAAATTATGTAATATATGTATTTATGTTTTTGAAGAAATTTTGCCTTTTTTATGTTAAACCCGTAATCGCGCGAGTTCTAACCAGCTCTAAATGCTTACTGCAATGTGAGATATACATATTACGTACGCCACGCTGCAATACTAAGAAGCTGTAGCGGGTATTACGATCATTCTTTTACCTCACATGCAAGTAATTAGATTTAATTGCGCTTAATTATTAACTTTTTAAAAAATAAAGAAAAACATTTTATCACAAACATCCACAAAACTTTTTATTCTTTTTATTGAGATATCGTCTGCTACCATAGCAACAAAATTAAATTTCATTTTTAAAAAATGCACAGTAGTAAAAAAAATATTTTTTCAAAATCGAATGGTTATTCATTATTATTATTATTATTATGTGGGTTTTTTTAGGATTAAATTCATGAGCTCCCGTGCGTGTATATGTATGTATTAATTACTTTAAAATAATTTTGGGCATTTTCGTTTTCGGCCGACAGTAAGGAGATTACGGATATTCGGTTGATCCTTAAAAAGAAGTCTACGGGTATCACACCATCTATTTATCGTATCTCCTTCCTCCAGCTTTCAGTTTTTTAAGTAAGAGGGAAATTTGTTTCGTTTCTTAGCAATAGTTTTGTTGTAAAAGTGGTTTTAGAGGTATTCGTGAAAAAGGATTAGAACGACAGAGAGGTAAGGGATAGGATTGGCTTGAACGACAAAACAAAGTTTAAAAAAAAGCAAATGACCAGAAAACAGCGCACATGTATGCAAGTTCGGAAAAACAAAAATAGTTATGGGAAAAAGTAATATGACTTTCCCATTTCGTATAAACAGAATGCAGCGTTCTATGATATAAGCCTACACAAGAACTAAAAAAAAATAAACCAAAAATAAAATAATGAATAAATTTATAATGAAAGCAGATTTAAGATTCTCCCTTACTAACACACACGCTAAAACTAACATGCGCAGTCTTTTAAAATGGGACGAGCCTGCAAAAACTCTTTAAAAATGTATTTTAAGCGTATAAACATGTTTTCAAAGCTAACTTCAACTAGAAATTCAATCACTTTAAAGACTGTTCAGTGTTAGTGATTTTTTTTTTTTTTTTTTTTTTTTTTTTTTTTTTTTTTTTTTTTAATGTACCGTTTCAAAAAAGAAAAAAAATCATGCGTCCAGCATAGATTATAAAACACTTTCCAACACATTCTGAATAATGTCACAAAACTGCTCCGTTGAAAAAATTAAAATAGTACGTCTCATTCAACCGTATGGAAACGCATAATCAGAGTCGGATAATATAGACGAACACGCGAACGCCGTTCGCAGAAAATTTTCAAAGTTTGCAGACAGTTTTAATGTTGTTTTTTGTTTCTTTTACAAGTTTCTTTACTTAAAAAAAGAAATTTTCAAGACTCCAGGCGGAGAATCGGTGTGATGCACGTTGCAGACTATTGACAAGGTCTGTAGACTATTTTTCAACTGGAGAGAGAAAAAAAAGTTTGCTAGAAAGTATTTGCCATGTGCAGTATTTTTTGGAAGAAGCGTCGCGGCTCATACGAGTTAAAAATATTGTAAGTGCGGTGCTTATGCCTTTTTATTTTCTCTCCTGCCAGGGCCGGTAGCAGAAACAGTGCGAAGCGGGTGCTGCAGATTATGTTAGACTTGCAGATTAATTTAACAGATCAAAAATAAATTTTATGTTAAAAAATAAATGTTAAATGTTGATCTTTTTTTAAAGTTTATTGGGTTGGAAATTTTAGCGAATGTTTATGTGCTTGTATGTAACTTTTCATTTTTGCTGTTAGCGGCGATATAGAACTCGGGAGGGGCGCGGCGTTTTTTTGCAGAAAATTTTTAAGAAATTATTTGAGTTTGCAGACAGTTTTACATTTTATCTAAGTCTGCGCATAATACATTTTCAAAACCCCATTTCAGCTGTTCGCATCCACAATCGGAAAATGAGGCGAATTTTTTCAGCAGCCCTGTATAGGATAGATAGATTTAAATATCTATTCACGACATGCATGCCAAAATGGAGTTCACTTAAGAGATGCATACACTTCAGTTGAAAATTTGCCTTCAGCCATTTCTCTCATCAGGAGAACGGTACGTGACTACTTTTGTGCAGCCCTGTACAGGAGGTAATATAGAATTTATAGAGAACGAGTAAGATGCAAAAAATGAATTCAATTTAGATGCGCCTACAAAATTTTAAACCGTACACTCCAGCCATGATGACTCAACGACAGTATACTGTAACCGATTTTTTTTTTTTTTTTGTGTGTGTGTGTGTCCCTGTCAATGAATAAAAAATGCTATGAATGCCCTGTTCTAACGGGATCGTATTGAAATTCAGTGATTGATATCCGTTTCAATCCATTTGAAAGAGCGTCCTGACATTCAAATACTCTGCAAACGATTTTTCCCCCCTATACCCTAGTGTCATGGAATACTTTTGAGTGCCCCTGTCAATGAACGATTCATCGTACCTACTTCCTATACCATAGCAAACATGCTTGGGTGACCCTCCATAACATTTATCCATTGCATGAATGTCCGAGTGTATGGACGGGAGTGAGAGCGTGGACAGATGAACAGACAAACCGAATGCATGAACACTTTTCAACTTTGTTGGAAAGTGTTAAAAACAAAACAATAAAATAAAGAGACATCACTACTTGAAGAAAAAAAAAATTATAGGATTTTTCGATAAAATTCTTCGATTGGCATTTTGTAATTTTACCTTTCTGTTTTCTTAAAAAAAAAATAATTTGTACTTTATAAGGACCACGTTATAAGAAAAACATTTACATTAACTCTACCGTTATCTTTCCTTTTTTTCGTGCCACGTTCTTGGTAGAACATTTTAACACTCCGCTAGTCGCGTATTTTTTTTCCAAACAAATGGGGTCGCGCTGTATCTGTAAGATACAGCAGTATAAAGAGTTAACATTAATAAATAAAACAGATAAAAACAATTTAAAGTAGAAAAAATAGCATTCAATCAAATTCTTTAATAGTATGAATCTATTTTATAGTTTACAAAAAATATAATACATTAAAATACACACGAAAGTTCTGTCAGATAAGGCGCGACAAACGGAATGTTAAAAATGACAAATGTTTTGAAGTGTCCATAAAATTTCTTTCACATGGATACAGTATTTATTAACTTCAGCTGTAATGAACTTTTAAAATAGAATTAGATACAGGGGCGGATCCAGAGAATCGTTTTTTTTTTTTTTTTTTGGGGGGGGGGCGATATCGAGTGACATATAATCAACGTAGTCATAATTTCTGTAGCTCAAATCCTTCCTTGCAGTTAATTATTAAATGAATATGAAATTAATGCGATTTAAAAATATTACAGACTCTCGATTATCCGACATCCGCTTAACCGAAATACTCGGTTATCCATCACTCTTATTTTATAATCTCGACCTCTCCTCAAAATATCGTTTATTGTTACTTATTAGGTCGTAAAATTAAAAACGTTATAACAGAATTTATTTATTAAATGCCTTTCTTTTTTCTTTTTCTGTTTACTCTTATTCTATGGTAATTATTTATCTTATTTTTTGTTCTTTTAGCTATAGTGAAGAACGTTAGTAACACAAGCCTGCGATGATTGTCTTTTTTAACTTTTGATAATTGATTTTGATGTAAGACTTTTTAAAAATTTGCGATTTATGTGAAAGCCTGACGTGATGGCATGGTACAAAATCAAGGTCATTTTTGGATTCAGCATTAAAAAATACATAAGAACCAATTACCGAAAGCTGAAAAACATAATCATCACATCCATTTTTTAATATCAGATTTCTGAAAGAGGATAATCTCTGAAAAAAGATCCCCTTCAGAAATCTGACGGGCCTTTAACATCCTAGAAAGTCAAAATGTGTCATCTACGTGGTGTGTTAGAGGTCTGCACGGGCCGGCCCGTTTGTAATTTTTACAGTTCTCGGCCCTGTCCGGCCGGTACAAAAATCAGTGAAACAGGCCCGGCCCGTACAAAAATCAGTGTAACAGGCCCGGCCCGACTCAATTTCTACAAAAAAAAAAAAAAAATGCGTTTTTTCTCGACATACAGTGATGGAACAGAGTAGCACTAAAGAATAAGTTGACACCGCTAAAATTTATTAGTATTCTTCGTCTTATTTAAGGATAGATTTTCCAATGTAAAGAATACTGAAAAAAGTTAGTGGTAACAATCGCCTAACTGCTGCGCCACTGTTCCATCACTAGACATACAATTAAGATTCTTTTAATGAATACTACATACATATTTACGGGAACATTTTACAGTATATTTTAGATTAATATGTGTTCGCAAAACAGAAAACAAACAATAGTAAACATTAACGATTACTTACAGTGTTTTAGTCATCGTCTCTAAAGACATTTCAAAATGGAAATAAGGATTCATTAAAAGGTTAATGTAATTCAGAATAAAGGATTAAAAACATAACTTTTGAAGCTGTATAATAAAATGTAGATTTGTGAAAATATTTCTCTCACTTATAAGGCTTTTCTCAAATCCAAAGGAGCTACATATCGACACATTTATGAATTCATTTCTTTTTGGAAACGCGTAAGATTGGCAGGTGTTCTTATTCAGAAACTATGTAAATGCAGTCTTTATCATAGATAAAAGCAATATATCTTTCTCTGAAAATACTGCCAAAGTTAGCGTTTTGAATCGATTTTCCGGAAGCGATAGCACAGGAAAGGAGAAAAACGTACAGTCAGGTGACAAGAATCTCTGTTATCTCTGTAACTAATTTATCAAATATTTAGAAACTATTCGCTTCCAAATGCTTTCAATAGTCAGGCCTGTCAATTTTATGCCTTTATAATTCAAAATGAGCCAGAACATGTGTCTGAAAGTTTCGCATTGTTAAGCAGTGAATATGAGAACCCCTTAAGGTATATTTCCAAAGGTACTGTTAACAGAAATTCATTATCACTATTAATACTTTTACAAAACACGATGCCTGTCCTACACATCCTGAGATCGATTAAGACCATGTTCCATCCCGGCACGAGTCTGCTGAAAAAAAATTAAACCCAGAATCAGATGTCTTGTAACTGTACGATGCCGATCTCTACAATGGACATGTTATATATCTGTATTGATGTTGTTAAAATCGCATTGGCGCGTGACTCACATTTATACTTCTCAAGAAAATCGTATTCATTGAAAATGGCTCGTATATCGGCCCGATTACTTTTTATCGGCCCGGCTCGGCCCTGCAGGCCCGTTCAATTTTGTCTGTCGGCCCGGCCCGTTTATAAAATTGTCCTAATTGTGCCGGCCCGTTGGAAAATTCGTCTTCATTCCGCCGGCCCGGCCCGCGGGCCGGGCCGGGTACGGGCCAAGCCCGGACCCGTGCAGACCTATGGTGTTTATACCTCTTCACTGGCGCGGATCGAAAGAAGGGGGGGGGGGTGATCATTCCTCCCCTTTGGATCAAAAAATATAAATCCACCGCGAATTTCGACAAATGGTAGCCGAAAAAAATCTATTTCGTCAATCGTTCGCAGGTCGAAAAATCGCGCAAAAAATGCGAATTTTGTCAAAGGATCACGCAAAAAACATAAATTTCGTCAAAGGATCAAGCAAAAACGTGAATTTCATCAAAAAAGCGCGGAAAAAACGTGAATTTCGCCAAAAAATCGGACATTTCATCAAAGGACCACAAAAAACGGGAATTTCGTAAAGGACCACGAAAAAAACGCAAATTTCGTCAAAGGATTGCAGAAAGAAACGCAAATTTTGTCAAAGGATCGTAGAAAAAACGCGAATTTCGCCAAAAGAACGCAGAAAAAAACGCTAATTTTGCCAAGCAATTGCGGAAAAAACGCTAATTTTGCCAAGCAATTGCGGAAAAAACGCTAATTTCGCGAAAGAATTCCGCAAAAAACGCTAATTTCGCGAAAGAATCGCACAAAAAACGCTAATTTCGTCAACAGATCTCGGAAAAAATGCGAATTTTGTCAAAGAATCGCGAAAAAAATACGCGAATTTCGTCATAGTGCCGAGGAAAAAACGCACAATTAGCACCAGGAGGAGATGCCCCTAGGTGCGCATCTACGGGGGGGGGGGGCATCGATCGGGGCGGTCGCCGCCCTCCCAAGATATAAATCCAATGCTTTTAACGGCAGTTTTCGCGGAACAGACAGACAAGCAAACGAAAACACTTTTCGGGTGTCATTGGTAAACCTCACTGACGTTTCAGCAGCTAGTGAACAAAATAGGATTATGTCCTGTCAAAAGGCATATGGCGCGATAATTTTTAGACTAATGGGTTGAGGTGGGGGTGATGCCACTTCGTGTACCTTTTGTCAAATCTCTACAACAGCAATTGGCAAACGAGATCCCTTTAAAGTGTTGAAACTTTTTCGTTCTTTCAAAGAAGCTGCAATTCTAGTTTCTGTATAATGATATTTTTGAGGAGTGCTTTATTGTTTGAGAAAAGAATGGGATTCATAGCAATTTCTAAAGAAAGAAAGAAACAAGAAAAAGAAAGGTCCTTTGAAAAATTAAAGCATCTTAATGTTTTCTGAAGAAAATCAATAATGTGTAAAAAAATATACTGTTATTGCCACCCACATTGGTAAATTTCAAGGGTATTTCATGAAAGAAAAAAAAGGATTATGTCCTAATTCTAGTCAGTTAAAAGCTAAAATGCGTATGGTGTGTTGATTTCTTAAAAACCAACTTGGTAATTTGTTCTTCCCTTCTTTGCCCCGATCTAACCCCCCCCCCCCCCCCCCGATGGATGCGCACCCAGGGGAATCTCCTCCCGGTGCTAATTGTGCGTTAATTTTGGCAACCCTTTGACGAAATTCACGTTTTTTCAGCGATTCTTTGGCGAAATTCGCGTTTTTTTGCGATCCTTTGACGAAATTGGCGTTTTTTGCGCGATCCTTTGACGAAATTTGCGTTCCTTTGACCTGCGAACTATTGACGAAATTTATGTTTTTCGGCAACCATTTGTCAAAATTCGCGACAATCGGTGGATTTTTTTTTTTTTTTTGGGGGGGGGGGGGGCGATCCCCCCCCCCCCCCACCGTGGATCCGCGCCTGAATTAGAAGCGCAGCATGCATACTCTCATAAACCGTTATTGAGTCAAGCATTGTATCTAGTTAGAAGTCGATCCAGGCAAAATTTAGGGTCCCTTCATAAAAATCCATTTAATAAAACAGGACCTTTCACAAAATTCTTCTTAATAAAACGTCTTGTTTAATCCTCCAGCACTCGCATCGAGTCTTATTTGTCCGGGAGACTTAAAACGGAAATTTTGTGGTTAAAAAATGTAGCAAAATAAAGGGCTCAAAAATCTGTAAAAAGATTTAATTCTCGTTAATTTGCCCAACAAACCCACACTTTGTACTTTTATTTTGAGAATGAAAATAGCAAGCCATTAGCCGGGTCTCTAGGACTCGACACGACTGCTGGAGGGTTAATCACTGAAAATTCTGCGATTAAATACAGCGAATAATAAATACCTCTTTAAAATAATGGTACCCAGAACTTCTGGATCCTCACTTAGGCTAAGCCATTTCATGTAACTGATATTCGAACACTATTAGATCATCTAGTCGAATATTCACTCTGAACAAATATTGGGACGAATAGTGCTGGATATTTGGCAGAATAAATTCAAGAAAGAAATAGTATTCCCCACATACAGATTTATATTTCGGTACATTGATTATTAGAAAATCACGAGGCATTCAAACGGCTTAGTTTTAAATTGAATTAGCATATTTAAGTCTCATGTGCGATAAAAGCAAGCATCGCAATCATTTAATATAAAATAATGTTGTATATACCATATTTCATGCTTAAACTATAAATTAATTTTATAATGTGAAATTAAACTATCTTACCTTTTTAATAATTGCTTAAACTAACTAGATGGATGTGCCAGTCCCAAAACTTTCTTCTATCTTATACATAATATTTCAAAAACTAGTTACACATGTTAATACTTCAATATTTTTAATCAATACTATACCAACTTTGATTTTCATCTTAAATTTCTGCTTCAGTCAATTAAACGGACTAAAAACGAGTTAATATCATGTTTGTTAAAATTAATAGTTTTTTTCTTATTCTGTTGTTATCAGATGTTTGAGAATAGCCGGCTTAGAAAAAATCGAGTTCCCGCCTCTGCACGAGCCGCCGATAGACAACAGAACTACGAAAAATCAAGAAAAGCATACAAAAATCTCTATCACAGAGCCCCTTTACCGCGCAATATTTCCAAATTCGAGGAGAGCCTGTTGGCCAAAGTCAAAAACATGCACGAAAAAATTTGGTTCAATTGCATGCATAATTTTATACACTTTTCGATGGTACAATAAAGAAAATGGCACAAACATCGCTATAAGAACGCCCCCCCTTCCGGCAGATTTTTTTCAAATTCAGGGAGGACTTGTTTGCCATAGCAAGAAACGTACACAAAAAATTTGGTTCAATTCTATGCTTAACTTCATACAATTTTCGATGGTACAATAATAAAAATGGTACATACATCGCAATTAGAGCGCGCCCTTTCTGCGGAATTTTTCCAAATACAGGGAGGACCTTCGTGCCATGACCAAAAACAAACACAAAATATTTGCCTCAATGCTATGTATAACTTCATACACTTTTCAATGGTACAATATTCAAAATCGCACAAAAATTGCTATAACAGCGCTCCCTAGCGGCGATTTTTTCCAAATTCAGGGAGGATCTTGCTTGCCGTAGCCAAAAACTTAAAATAAAAATTTGGTTCAATTCTATGCGGACAGACAGACATTTTCTATAAACATGTTTTTTGGGATCTCTGACCCCCCTAAAACATGTAAATCCGCCGAAAACCGGAAGTCGAAAAAAATTTCGATTACAATACTTTCTTCTATTGAGGATAGAAGAAAGTAAAAAAATATATATATACTGTCTGGTAAAAACAATTTAATCAATGTACGTTATGAGGAAGGCTGTTAAATTCGAATACTGAATAATGGAAATGAATATTTAATAGAATAACTTAACATTTCGACTGTTATGTCAATGTACGAGAATAAAAGGTAAATTCAGTATTTTGTGCGCAGAAATGAATTTTCTAAAATAAGTTTAAAAACACATTTAAATAGGGTAATAAGTTCCTATTTTCGAAAAAATATAGGGTAATTTTTCATAGCTACAGATAAAATTATTCTATAATTTAGATTTTATATATATATATAACCGAGTTGTATTTACAATACATGCTTAAAATTTTATAAACTATAAGATCGTTGCTACGATTTTTTTAAACATACAAACAATAAAATCAATCTTTGTTCTTAATTTTATTTATTAATATTTCGATTTTTTTTTTTTTTTACAATTAAAATTCATTTAAAGAAATCGTTTTCAGCAAAACCCACTATTCGGTATATCACTCATTTCTATATATACTACTTTAAGGGTGTTTTGTGTGTGTGTGTGTGTGTGTGTGTGTGTGTGTGTGCAAAGTGAAAAGCGTGTCGGTGACTCACTCAGCTGTGATGAAAAAACCTTGAGATGATATACTAGTAATAATTCTGGACGAACTTCGTCACTCCAACGAATGGGATATTTTCTCATTTGAGCTTAGTCACGTTTTATAGATTTGTCTATTGAACTTTACGTAGCTATGGGTGGGGAGAAACTGTTTTTGTAGGGGATGGTCTGATTCACATCGATTATAAGAAAAAAACGAGGCTCGATTCAAAAAATGAAAAACTTCTTTGTCACCTATATTCTACTACACAAAACTTATAACCTTGAAAAAGAATTTTAAAAAATCTGAAATAAAAAAATACTCCGCGATGTTAAAATTTGATCCACCTTCAATCACGTTTGAAGATAGTTAATGAAAGGCTTAGTTAACTATTTATTTCTAAACTCGTTGAAGCTTTATATACTTTGTTAAATTCCTAGTTAAAAACAGACTTATTCTATGCCGTGTTTGTCGTAAACATTTGAAATGTATTACGCCCAAAGCTAATTACTTTTAATAACCATTTTTAATATTAATATCAAAGTTTATTCTCCAAAGTTAATTTTTAGGAAATAGGTGCAACCATTCAAACAAGCAAGCTTTATGAAAAAAGCACGAAACTCTATGCGCAACTCCTTTTTTCTTATACTTCTTTAATCATGACATAATTAGTAAACAAACAACAAAAGTAAATTTCATCGCAAATAGAGTAAAATATAATATAGTAAGTAATATACATAAAAAAGAAAATCCCCCCAAAACAGCAAACTAAGTTTGATCGATTACTGACAGAACGACTCGTAGACAGCTTTGTAGTCATGTCGGACTAATGCAAAATTTTTTCGCCACACCATACAAAAGATAGTTTTTTTTTTTTTTTTAACTTTCTTTTTGGATAAAAAAGAAGGTATTAACTTAAGTACTTTGTGTGTTTATAAATTCGCCGTTTTTGTCGTCCAGCTTTATCCCCCCCCCCCCCCCTTCTCTAGAATGTTTATTATACAAATGCTTATGATTATACGGCTAAAGTAAAGATTCACTTTGCAGATTTACTCTACGAGCACAAAATTCTTACGGTCGGGAAAAAAAAAATTCTCAGATTAAATTAAAAAAATTATCAGATTCGCATGTAACATAAAACATTTTTTAACTAAGTTTTTCAAGGCTGTTTTTTCGGTTTTTCTTGGGGAAGTGGGAGGGGAGTTAACAATTCTTTTTTTTAATTTACAAGGTTTTTTTTTTTTTTTTTTTTTTTTTTTTTTTTTTTTTTTTTACCCGACAAGAAAAATTAACGAAGAAAAAAAAATCATGCCGTATAAAATATTATACTGGTTTGAGATACAAATATTACAGCTATGTATAAGTAATGTTTCAGTTCAATATTCCCAATTCACAAATAATAATAAATCATTAAAAACCTGAATAGCTGTACAAACAGTTGTGGATATAAAAGGGAATTTAAAATGGTGGATATTATAATTTCATAATCCGAACAAAATTTTAATAAATAAGACACTATACAAGGACACATTAAGGGGAAAAAATTTGGTAAGTTATGAAACTAAATACTACTCAAATTCGTCTGATGCAAAAAGAATATTTCAATTCTGACGCTTCTTCATAGAGATAATCTTCAGAAAGCTTTGTTTACAAAAATGCAAAAGCGCATTTGTAAACAAACAGTGTACTTATACAGTTGCTTATCCTTAAAATGTTGCTTTCTCAAAATTGAAAATTTCGCAAATTTCTAAATTTTGAAACACTCCATGCGCATTCCTAATAATCACATTCTTTTGAAATTTATATTGTATTACTCTATATTATAATAAATGTTAGCACAAAAGTTGCCTTTCAATGGTATTTTAGTTTGATATTTAGGGGAATATGGAAATGTATAGCTACTTTTTTTTAGAAAAAACAAAGCATAATTTAAAAAAAAAATCTTATTAATTGTAAAAGTTCACTGAATGTATAAGATCAACTTTCATTATAATAAAAAAAAGTATTTCATCCTATTGGATAAGAAATGCGCGTGGAACATTTTGAAATAGGTCAGTTTTTTTGTCGTATTAAATTTTTTAAAATTAAATAACTAAAAACAGTTTTAATATAGTAATTTTAACCTTTAAGGGTGTATTCCAATCCAAACTGTTTATTTTCTTATTCATTTTTTAATTAATTTTTGCTCTCAAACGCATCAAACTGGGAAATTCTCTTATTTTGAAACTGCATAATGGGCCGTTCTTCTAGATTTTTTGATAAAGGCAGAAAATATTGTAAAAAATGCTGACAAAGAGTTGGCGTTTTGAACTGAATTTCGGTGGTGTAATCGTTAAAAAACAGGGGGTATACGCTCTGCAGTGCATATGGTATAGTTTTCTTCAGAAACACAGGGTATACGGTGTTCCTTAAAAAAAAAAATCCAAGCTTTCTTGAGAAACAGAGTATACGATGTTCCTTAAAAGAATCCAGAAGGTATACGGCGTATACTCCCATATACCATCTACTACATCCCTGCTGAATTTTCCGAAGCGGCAGATCTGGGAATGAAAAAAATGGTCATACTGAGAAAATAATTGTTTAAAAATCAAATTCTAATTAATTCAGCGAAAAATGAAATCACAAGGCCTCTTAGACATCTCTTCAAAAACCACTTCAGCAAGTTTCATGTTTTTACTTTTGAAAATGTCTCAGAAAATTTCGAGCTGTCGAGGGTGGAAAAATATTTTTTCGAATACACCCTTAACTTACGTTGCCGGTCTCACAGACCGAAGTTTATTTCCATTTTTATAGTTTAACTTATAACTTTTAGTTTAATTACAAACACTACCCAAATTTTGTTCCGTTTGGATTTTTAATACTATCACCAGAGACTTCTTTGAACAGATGGATTTTAATTATAAGAGTCCTGTACAAAAAAATTAAGTACAAAAACACTATCCTATGAGTTAATCTCGCCTTTTATTCATCTTTCGATGGAGCGGTTCGACAGATCGCTTCACAGTAGTTATGTGGCAATTTTTGTCACATCAGTTGAAGGTTAAATTTTGTGATTCAGTATTTTAGTCAATTCATAACAACTCTCCAAATTTTATGTGAATCCATACAAAATTTAATTTTTTAAATCCATTGTTGCCTTAAAATAAAGTTTATCCGAATTAGTATAATAGATTTACAAATATGCATATTCCATAAAACACATACACAGTTTTAAACAGGTACTTACCAGCTGGGGTATGACGCATTTTTTTTTAACAGATTGTCTTAAATCCAGTTAATGTGCTTTAAAATACATTCAGTCTTGAAACAGGAATAGTTAGAATCCAACAATCACGATCACTTCAGAAAAATGTGTTTGTAAAATACTTAATACGGTTTGGGAAATTTTTAAGAATCGGGCTATTTCCTCAGATGAAACAGACCTGCGACTAGGTACGCAATTAATTTAACCAATTAAGGCACAAGTTGTGAAACTGCCTTAAGAATAGTGTTAATTTTTATTTTCCTTTTGTACTTTCAATACCATTTACTTCAAAATAGCTTTTAGCGTTTTATACAGAGGTGTGTGTGTAAATATATATGTGTGTATATAATATGTGTTACTGCTGGGGAAAAATGACGATAATGTGTACACTCATTAAAGACTTTAAAGTCGTCAATATACCAATTTGTAAGGCACTCCGTGCGAAATGAAACGAGGAATTTTAGAATTTATGCAAGTTGATGATCTAGTTTATCTAAAGAATAAAGGTAATATTTTTAATCTTCGGTTTAGGAAAAAATGGGGAGGGGGTGTTCTAATCTAAATCAGTAAAGCACTGACACCTATTTTTTAGTAAAAATTTCCCTTTCGATACAAATTTATCCAACAAAGGCCACATTTTATTTAATTTTGGTAAACTCTATTTATTAAAATAGGCTCAAGATCCAACGAGCCGAGTCTTTCTTATAAAATCGGTGAAATGTTGATCTCCGATATCTTGTGTTATTATATTTCAGTCTTAAGGAATAACCGTATTTTTGTTTATAATTTAATTTAGCGAAGCGACTGAATGCTTTTAAAGCTAAGCACCCATAGAAACGAAGTGAAACGCAGGAACTGCAAGATTGTAAAAAGCTCGATATGATATTCCAATGTACAGTAAGCAGGCCATGGAGGCCGGGGGTGAGAGAATCTTCCTTTTGCGCCACAGCAGCTGGTCAACTCAACTCCTTTTACAAAAGTTTTCTCGAGAAAAATTTACGCCACTTAATTATGTTTTGGAAGACACACAAACTAAGCTCAGCTTTCTGCACTGCAACACAGAAAACGTGTCTGTAGCCTATGATGAAACTCCGCCCCTTTTGGAAGACGAGATTAAGAATGTAGAAAAACACAAATACACTAAACAGAAGGAAAATGGGCGTAGGGCGCAGTGGGGCGCCCACATACAGCTGCCATCCGTATCCAACTGAAGGAAATGTGTCAGGGAGCAGCCGATTCGGGGATCATGATAGACAGGCTCGCGAACGAGTAACGCCATCTGGTGATAAGCGGCTTCACATCCCGTGCCGCAAAGTGCAAAGAGGAGGAATTTTTGTCTCTTGTCTTGTATCTATGGGGGCAGGTAAAATTGCGAAGCCGATACGATCGGGAACACGAAACTAACGAAGTCGTCGATTGCAGTGAAATTTCATTTGCTGTTCAAATCCTCGATCGTCTGGAATTACGTAAGTTTAAACTTCTGAAATCTTCGATTTATTCATTTTAGCTTAACAAATAAGGACACGTTTATCGAGATTCCTGATGCCATTTAGTTTCATTCTGTTTGATTTACAACATTTACTTTAGGGGCTGTGCATATATAACGTTATCACTTTAGAGGGAAGGGCGAGGGAGAGGGGGGAGGAGGGTTTGCTTTTTGACATCGTTATCATTTTCGATCCAACCAAACTTTTCTCTTTTTTTTATTGTAGCTTTTTCTTTACATCCAAATAGTCTGTGATCTTTATTTTTTTAATGTGTTTTTATAGACATACAAAGCTATCATTAAATGTTTATAAAATCATTTCATTCCAAAATTTTGAATAACCCAACGTTTGGCATTCTTGTTCTTCAATTCGCTGTTAGAGAAAGCAGGGGCATAAAATGTAGGAAATAATACTTGCGTTTACCAGTAAAGAAAGACAAAGAATGTTGTACACTGTTTTAAGGGCAACAGCAAGAAGACAGTATTGTGTTGAATGCATTATTTAACAATAGGCTGTTATACTTTTAAATAGTAACTAACTACTAATTATTTTAGATGTTGTTTGGTATAAATTTATTTCCTGTATTGATATTTTATTGACTTCTTGAATCCGTCAAGTATGCGACTCATAAATGTATGATCCTATGTTTATATCACTGCAAGCGTATAAAAAAAAAGAAAAAGAATGTAAAAATAAAATAATTGATGAATTTTTTAGACATTGATAACGATATCATGGAATGGTGGTTGGGGGGGGGGGGGGGGTGTTTGACGAATGATAACGTATGCTATCGTAAGGGGGGGGGGGAGGTCCAAAATTAGTGAAATGTTGATTACGTTATATAAGTATAGCCCCTTATTTAGCAGTGGCGTAGCATAGGAGAGGCTAGGGGGACGTAGTCTCTAATGAGCTGTAACTATTTAGAGGTGCCAAAAATTGAAGCATAAAAAACTTAGTTACTAAGGGGGGCGAGCTATATTTTAAACTGCCCCGAGCGCTGAAAAGCCACCCTACGCCACTGATTATGTAGGCAGAATCAAAGGTGGACCCAAAGGGGGGGGGGGGGCACAGAGATCATGACCTACTTTTAAAGGAATAAAATTTCTACAATAATAAATTTTTTACATGAAAATACACAATAATATTCGAAACATGCTTATGTGACTTCCTTCAAGAAGGGATGGGACAAACCGCTGTAGGGCTTGATAAACTCCTGGTTGGTCACAGGCGACTACAGCAACGACAACCCGTGGCGTAGGTGCGGGCATGTTCACAATACCTACTCGGTTCAGATTCGACACAGATATTTCTCAGTATATTTTTCTGGTATGAAATTTGGAATATTCTGAAACACTTATGAAGACGATCGCAATGTCGTGGGAACATCATGGAATTATTATTTAAAACATTTGGGGTATCGCGTCCTATTCAGAAAACATATGTTTTAGTTAAGAATTATTTTCTTAACTAATATTTCTTAACTTAATTATTTTCTTATAATTATTTTTATTTAATCCTAATAATATTACAAATGTGAAAGTCTGAAAATTTTTGTCGAAAGTTCAGCGTCCAAACGGATGATTAAATGCCTTTGTATTTATTGTCCAATATAATAGGTATCTCTTTTTTTCTAGTGTGCAAATTTTCAACTTAACGTAATAAAATTTATGTATTTTATTTGTTGGTAATACATAAAATAAAAGTTAAAAAATGAAACATACTTTCAATCAAATGTTGCGTTTGTAGTACACAGCCATTTCAAAGGAAGAAAAGTACGAAAATTCATTTGACATTGCTAGTAGTTTGTAAATATATGCAAAATGTAAATTGGCAAAAAATATTTTGCACTTTCACTATTAAAATTTCTAATATAAAATAAATAATTTTGCAATATGGACGTTTTTCTGGAGATAATTACAATGTATAGCAATATTTCTGCATTATTGACGTTTCATTAAAAGTATTTCCAATGTAATTTTGCTGATATTGGAATTGTTGTTCAAGTATCATCGTTAACAATCAGTGTTGAAAATTAAGCGTAATTTTGTCTTCAAAATGTATATCAGAATTTTTTAATAATAAATTTCGCTTTATTTAATTGCTGACTTTCGTCGATTACATAAAATGCAAATTACTACTTTAAAAGCCTGGTTGATATTTCGAATTCAGAATTCCGCTAAAGTGGCAACGCTGTTAGTGATTAATGCAAATATTGGTACAATATAACAAACATACCTGATACTATTTTTGAGGGTAATATTTTTCTGGGGCTTTATAATCGATATTTTTAAATAAGTAATCTTCGCCTTATTTAATCTCAGAATTTATAAGACGAATATTACTATTAGAATGAAATAATAGTTATAAAAAATCTGGAAACACAATCATTCAGGACTCGCCTAAGGTACATTTTTAGTAAAGTTAACATCTCTCTACCTATTATTACTGCAATGTCAAATCGGTTTTCACTTTTCTTTTCTCTCTTTGCAGTGTCACAATATTATTAACGGAATAGAATATTGTATCGTTACATTTTATTAATAAGTAGGGATTAATAGAGTCAAAACACTGTTTTAAACACTAGTGTCGTGAAGGAAATTTTCACCTTGTTATTAATAGACTTTATAATATACTTAAAATAATAATTACATTTAAGTAGTTATAAGTATATTATAAAGTAGGTTTTAGTTTTATAACTTTTATTTTACGTAGTACAAAGAAATATAGCATGTAAATTTAATTAACTTAAGTGATAATTTTGCATATTGAAAAAATAATAACATAATGTATAATGAATACAAAGACTGTGAAGGTAATGAATACAAATCACCTGATTTAAGCTGACTTAGCCAAACATTTTCAAACTTTCACCCTTTAAATATTATCAGGATTAGGATACTATCATAACTACAAAACTAATCGTTAAAACAAAATAATACTCAATGTTCAACTTGTTCTCTTTATAGGATACTAGACCACCAACGGATTAAAAAATAATTCCATTCCTCTGTGACGCAGCAAACGCCTTCATAAGTGTTTCAGAATATTTAAAATTTTATACCAGAAAAATATACTGATAAATACCCGTGCCGAATCTGAACCGAGTAGGTATTGTGAATATGCGTGCGGGCCAGCAACTGAGAGCGGTGCAAAAGGCTATAATTAAATTTATTTAACTTGACTAAATTTTCTGTATCATTAGAAAAAAAAACAAATCCCGGGAGACTTAAAACAATGAAAGAAATTATGAATGAGGGTAACAGATTTTATTATTATTATTATTATTATTGTTATTATCATAAAATTCCAAAAAAAAAATAAAAAATCCTTCCCTGGATTTCGTTCTGCAGACGTTGATGTTTCCGAGAGAGATTTTTTTCAGCGCCCCTAAAGGTGATAGCTTCTAAAGAAAATGCTAAGTAAGTATTAACCAAATATTCTGTGCATTTTTGGTCATTTAGTTCTTAGAGGCCGCCCAGTCTCCTTCACCCCCCCCCCCCCTAAAACCGTCTCTGTATGCGGAATTTTCAGGCAAGGGTATGATTAACCTTTAACTGATGTGTCTAAAATTTGTCACACAACTGATGCGATCCGGTCTCTCAGACCCCTCGAATAAAATGAATAAAAAAACCCACTCAAATGGTTGAATTTACTTAAATTTTGTCCTAACAATATCGTTGTACTTCTCTTAGGAGCATGTGAATTAAATTGCATGAAAAAAGTATTTTATTCATATTATTTAACTTCAGTACAGAAAAGTAAAAAACTGTAAAAGTGTTTACAGCTGGGAGTCGCGGGGTCTGGGAGACCACGTGACATCAGTTAAAGGTTAAGATTTTCTAAAGTTGGGAGTAAAAATCGAAGCTAATACTTTGAAATGTTCATTTTTTCTTTCACCGATATTGTACAAGACAGTGGCGCCTCGTGGGACTGCAGCACCCCTATTGCATTCCATATTATATAAGTAACATTCAGTAAGAATCTCTTTAATTTCTTCATTTTCATGAAAATTACAAAAATCCAACGCTGCACCTCTTTCAGTTTCGGCAACGTTATGTTTGATTATATTGTTTGTGGCACACATCTGTCAGAAGAAAGCAGCTCATTAGAAAAGAGATAGGCACTGTCGTTTTCACAGTTCCTATATCCGTTTACAGACATCCTTTTAGTTTTTTTTCACAATTCCTGTAGTCATCCTGAGGAAGTCATTTCTAAAGATTGTAATTGAATCTTTCCACAGAAATGTAGGAATCTTTTACACAATATTAAAATAATGGCTGAAACAATTTCTGAAGCAGACAACCCTCCACCCTCACCCCGACATCCACTTTTGCTACAAGCGGCCACTGAAATAAGAATATATTATTAGAATATAAAACAAAATCCATAGTAAAATCCTCTTTTATGTCAACGTACGACTTTTATGTCTGTTCCGTACGTATCGAACGATTAATAAAGTTTGTCGCACTGGGAGGTTTCACTGTATAGCCACGGCAATTTTAAGTAATAGAACAGAATTGTTCCACAGTCGATACACGTTCCGATCAGTTTTCTCCTAACTGGACTGTGTGTGCACGATTACTATGATCCATGCACAGAGGCATGCTGCAGGCTCAAAAAAGAAAAAAAAAAAAAAAGCCTCACGCGCGAAAAGAACTGGAATTTTTTTTCCACAATTCTTTGACGAAATTCGTGTTTTTTCACGACCTTTTGGTGAAATTCGCGTTTTTTCCGCAAAACTTTAACGAAATTGGTGATTTTTTCGCAGTTCGTTGATAAAACTCGCGTTTTTTTTCGCGGCCTCTTGGCGCATTTCGTGTTTTTCTCGTGATTCTTTGACAAAATTCGCATTTTTTCCAGGATCCTATGATGAAATTTGCGTTTTTGCGACCTTTTGACGAAATTCGTGTTTTTTTCTGCGATCCTCTAATGAAATTCATGTTTTTTTCGCGATCAATTGACGAAATATGCGTTTTTTCTTCAACCCTTTCGCGAAATATGCGTTTTCCCGAGATCGTTTGTGGAACTCGCGTTTTTTCCGGGCACTTTCACAAAATTCGTGTTTTTTTCCTCGATCCTTAGACAAAATTTGCATTTTTTTTTTACGTAAATTGCGTTTTTCCGCAACAATCCTTTGACGAAAATTGCGTTTTCCTATATCCTTTGACGAAAAACACGTTTTTCCGCAATCGTTTGACGAAATTCGCGTTTTTCCCGCGATCCTTCAGCCAATGCAGACGATAGTTGCGTGCGCCTCGCCTGGCTGTGTTTTCATGCTGTTCGTTTCTATACGCGAACTAAATGCGTGGTAGGTCACAGGAAAGAGAAGGTCTAACGAGAAAGGGAGAGAAATATAAACTCACTTTGGCGTTGTTTGTACTAGAGGTCTGCACGGGCCCGGGAATGGCCCGAGGCCCGTACCCGGCCCGGCGAAATGGAGGAGAATTTTCAAACGGGCCGGGCCGGCAAAAAAATTGAACGGGCCTCCAGGGTCGGACCGGGCCGATAAAAAAAATTAATCGGGCCTATCGGCCGATATAAGAATTTGAGAGTAGCATATAAAATACGAGGCCATTTCCAATGAATATGACTTTTTCGAGAAGTTTAAATGTGCGTTACGAGCCGATGCGAGTTTAACAACATCAATACAGAAATGTAACGTGTCCATCGTAGAGATCGGCATCGTACAGTTACATGATGCCTGATCTCGGGTTTATTTTTTTCGGCAGACTTGTGCCGGGACGGAACTGGTCTTAATTGTTCTCAGGATGTGTAGGACAGGCATTATGTTTTGTAAAAGTATTAATAGCGATAATGAACTTCTGTTAACAGTATCTTTGGAAATGTACCTTAAGGTGGTTCTCATATTTACTGCTCAACATTGCGAAATTCTCAGACACATTTTCTGACTCATTTTTAACTATAAAGGCATAAAATTGACAGGCCTGAGTATTGAAGGCATTTGGGATCGAATAGCGTTTCCATTTTTCATAAATTACGTACAGAGATAAGAGACTCTTGTCACGTGACTGTACGTTTTTCTCCTTTCCTGTGCTATCGCTTCCGGAAATTCGATTCAAAACGCTAACTTTGGCAGTATTTTCTGTAAGATATATTACTTTTATCTAAAAAAAAACGGCATTTACATGGTTTCTGAATAAGAATACCTGCCAATCTCATGCGTTTCCGAAAAGAAATGAATTCATAAATGTATCAAAATGTAGCTCCTTTGGATTTGAGAAAAGCCTTAAAAATGACAGAAATATTTTCACAAATCTACCTTTTATTATAAGCTTCAAAAGTTATCATGTTTTTTAACCCTTTATTCTGAACTACAACAATCTTTTAATGAACCCTTATTTAAATTTTGAAACGTCTGTAGAGACGTTGACTAAAACATTGTAAATAATCGTTAATGTTTACTATTGTGTGTTTTCTATTTTGCGAACACAAAGTAATTTAAAATATACTGTAAAATGTTCCCATAAATATGCATGCAGAAAGAATTCTTAAAAGAATTCATTAAAAGAATCTTAATTGT
Organism: Maratus speciosus; assembly: GCA_963932465.1. Taxonomy (NCBI): domain Eukaryota; kingdom Metazoa; phylum Arthropoda; class Arachnida; order Araneae; family Salticidae; genus Maratus; species Maratus speciosus. Next base: position 611,621,822 of record OZ010790.1, on the reverse strand, counting down.
ATGTCGAGAAAAAACTGAATTTTTTGTAGAAATTTAGTCGGGCCGGGCCGAGAACGGTAAAAATGTAAACGGGCCGGGCCGGGCTCGGGCCGAACTTTCAATTTTTACACCGGGCCGGGCCGGACCAAAATAGCTTTCCTTTGGGTCGGGCCCGGGCCTGGAAATTCCGGCCCGTGCAGACCTCTAGTTTGTACTCGCGTTTTTGGTGTATTCCGTCCAATACCGCTAGTTCCCCCCTCCCCCCCTCCTAAAAATGTCAAAAAAAAAATTTATGCAGATTTGCATCGATCCCAGGGATGATATAATTTAGTGCCGAAAATGCGGAATCCAACGTTTTCGCGGAAAAGTGGCATGTGTGTAGCACATGCAGTGGCGCCAACTTATAGGGACCCGTGGGGCGTGAGTTCACCCAATAATTTGATCTCTCCGCTCACCCAATTTCAATTGATTTAACTCGTTATTTATTTTTTGAATCGCTGAAATGCAATTTGGTTTTATGGATATTCCCAAAATAATTACAGTGAAACCTCTCTGTAAGGGCCACCTGTCGTTCCATTGAAAACTGGCCCTTATGAGGGGTAGCCCTTGGATAAGAACGACAAAAAAACAGCAACTAAAATAAGAAGAAAATCAAAACCTATATAGGTGAAAAAACCGTTTATTAACATTTTCAAACTCTATACATGACTGAAAAAAATTTCTATTGAAGTTTGTTTACTTTTCATAATTTTTTTGCAGGCAATTTTGGTTTCTAATGGTTCTTTTACTTTATGGAACAAATTACTTAAATTTGCATCATTTATTAATGTCTTAGAATGAGATATTAGTTTATTTCTGTTAGCGTTTCCTGACAGGTGTAAAAATTGTGCATTCACAGTTTTAGTAAATGTGGAATCAGTTTTTCTAGATAACCTGTTATCCTTTGTGTGCCCACAACAAAGGGTCAAGCTTCCCCCTACAATCCAACCCCTATAGGCTGAAAGGTTAAACAAAGTGTGAGGAATGTCTGTTTGTCTCACTTGTGGAAAAGTTTATGGTCCCTCATTGTGTTACTCAATCCTCCCCATCTCCCCCTGCCTTCTTTGTTACAAGTGCAGTTGTTTGCTGAACTCTTATCTTTTGGTTCAGGAATTTAATACACTTGTTTAGGATTTAAGACACATGTGAAAAAATGGCCTTCATGAGGGGTAGGTGCGGCCCCTAATAGGAGTAAATTTAACATTGTCTATGGGAAAATTTTTCGTTCCTAAAAATATTGGCCCTTAATAGAGGTGGCCCTTGAATAGGAGTGGCCTTTAAAAGAAGTTTCACAGTATGTTTGAAATATAGTAAGGACATCCATCAGACTTACAAGAGTTACTGGAAGCGCCTTAAGGTTGCTAGTCACACAGCTTCCGAATTCCTCTCGCTATAATGCTAAGTCTATGGGCGTAGAATGCATTCGTCTATTTAAAATATCTCCTCGAGAAATTAGTGTTTTCAACTCCTTTTTTCTGTCTACTCTTCTAAAAGGATGTCTCTTTTTTTCTTAGCTCTCAAAATATAAGCTTAATTTTATAGAAAATGTTAAAATCTTATTCGCAGTGGGTCAGCTTTTAACACATAAAATATTAAATGAAGCATAGATTTTAGAAATATTTTGAGAAGTAAGAAAAAAATAAATATCCTTTAAGAAGAGTAGACAGAAAAAGGGAGTTAAAAATACTAATTTCTCGAGGAGATATTTTAAATAGACGAATGCATTCTACGCCCATTCACTTAGCATGAGTGAGGGGAATTCTGAAGCTGAGTGACCAGCCTCCTTAAGCGGATGTATAATTAAATTTCTCTAAAAAAAAAACAAATTCCCTGCCTATTTTGCCATCTGTTTTAATATTTTGAATGGATATAGCAATTAGGTGACTCAACTGTATGGTTTTCTTGACATTTAGTTTTTAGCACTTTCAATAGTTAGCCATTTTTATGTTATTTATTCTGATTTATTTAATGCTAAATATTAATATATTTATAAGGAAGAACTCATAAAAGTATAATTTAATAAAAATATTTATTAAATTATAATATTTTTATGTTTTGCTTAGAAAAAAAATAATTAACTTCGAATTATCTCCCCCGCCCCTGTTTCGATATACAGACACTCACTAAGGGGGAAACATTGTATGCGTTATTTTATAAAAACATGTATAATAATCATTTATAAACAGATTAAGTAAAATAATGCTATAAAAAAGGATAAAATATCTTTATTAAGATGGACGATCGTTTCGTCGCACCCACGGCGGTCTCGTGACATTGTTTACTATGTTTATTGTTTTTTAAATGATGTGACTCTATTTTTTATCGTGAATGATTGTGAAAATGTAGCCGTTGGTGCGACGAAACGATCGTCCATCTTAATAAAGATATTTTATCACTTTTTATAGCATTATTTTACTTAATCTGGCGTTATTTTACTCAAAAACTTTTCAGCCCACCCCATATTTTTCACCTATCACGGATGAAACAAGTTGGAAATGGCATGTCAGACGTAGCCAATGAGGTCCGTTCGTACTTTAACTAGTTTTAGAACTATTTTTTGGCACCGCATAGTGTACTGAGTGTCTATTGAAGTGCACTTCCTAAGTGCCTATCCATTTCATTCCCTTCGAAAGGCTGTCCCATCATTAACACTTTATCTACTGACGGTACTTATAAGTACCCTTAAAATAACTTGTTATAAAATTCATTGAATACATCGATGAGTTGTAATATAGTCTAAAATGAGTTATAGATGCATTACTTTATCTTGTTCCAAAAGCATTGTGGGTGTTGGATTCCAATGTAAATAAATCTCTTAACTAAATGAATCCCCAAAAGTTAAGTATTAAAATATCCATAAGCTATTAAAACTGCCCTCAATAACATTTCTTATTGTTAAAGCGAATATATTTCTAACTTAAATTCAATGACAGAAGAGCCATATATTTCACATTACTTTATTTTTATAAACTTTTCTCTAGAACAAAACAAAAAGAACTGTTGCCAGATATTGAAACAATGCAATTACAACCAGTTAAATAATTACGCAGGTGACTGATACATGAATGAAAGAAAAAGTTAGTCATTACGTAACATACTCCCACCTTGAGTTGTGGGGAAAGCACAACTCAACAATTTAAAATTACAAGTTAAATCTTTTCGGTACCTTAGAATTGTAACGATAATACTAACCAGTTTCCACATTTTCAATATTGGAAATTAGGACAGTATCCGACGAGGAAACATCTTTTCTTTTTTTCTTTAAGAACTTCGCCTTCATCAGCAATAAATTCAGTGGAGGGCCATTTCTCATAGGGCGAATACAACCATTCGGGTCTCTTCCACCGTAGGTCTGAAGGATTTTGATTCCCATGTAGCTCATAAAGTTGCTTCGATATCAGAGGATTCACAGCTTTGTTTAGTCTCTTCAAACACAGATCAAAATTGTCAGGAAGAGGACGGTGATATTCAATCGAAAGCATATTGACTAGAAAATTATCATTTTCAACCTTAACTGCGTCAAAGAAATGTTGCTTTGCTGCTTCTTTCATACAAATCACGTGAAACAGGAGACATGCCAGATCTTGTTGAATATGGATCTCTCAAAGATGATGGATAGGGATCCGCATATTCATCTCTCATGGTTCGCCATAAATGGACTAGGGCGATCATAAGGTGAAGGATATGGTCTCATGCGAGACGACATTGAACTGTAGCCACGGTCATAAAAATCTCGACCTCCAAAAGGTGGACCGTCATATCTTCGGCCGTAGCCATTAGCATATCCATTACCACCACGGGTTCCACCATAACCACCATGTCCCGTGCTTGAACCTCCTCTAGCTCGTCCTTGTGATCCTGGCTCATGATGAAGCTTACTTTTTGAAGGATGATTTTTATCTAGATCAGATTCCACATGATTACATCTATTTGACGATCTTCTGTGATACGTTCTGTACCTTTCCCATGCTCTAAGAATATCATCTGGAAGAGACGATTCAACAAGCGGATATAACATCGCAGCATATTTGTCTCTAATAACTCCAAGAGTTTCTAATGATCGCAGTTTCGATTCTAATGAATCATATAATCGTCGCAAAGAATTATGTTTTCCTGGATTTTGGTTCTGCAGTACAAGGCCTAACAAATCTCTAACATAATATTCTATCGTTCTTCCCGTCCAAAACGAGATTTAAGTTGACTTACAGCTTTGGCATAACTATTACCACCAGGCGGAAAACTTCTAATCAATTCTTCTGCCACACAGCCTTTTTCCATGGCTTGTGATAAATACGCAAATTTGTCATGAAAATCTAGGCTAGTATCTTGATCAATTTTTTGAAATTGACCCCAGAATTGCAACCAGTTTTTAATTTCACCATTAAAAGTAGGTAATTGTATCTTCGGATAATGAAGCAATACATTCTTATTAATTACCGAAATATCAGATTTCAAATCTTCATTTTTTACAACCAAAAGTTCATTTAATTTCTGTTGTAATACACGCCAGCGATCGATGTAAACCTCAGATTCATCGATATCTTTGTCTATTATTTCTTCGTCAGCTTGGTCGCTATACAATATTTCTCTAATTTTATATTCTACATCGGTCATAAATTTCGCTTTCTCTTCTATCATTGTCAATTTCAGAATTTTTTCAGCAGACGATAAATTATTTTCACTTGCATTAAATTCGTTACACGCTTTAGTGAAAATTCTACGATGCTGTCGTCTAGCTGCTTTCAACGCATCCATATTATTCAACATCAACAATATATATATTTTTTATTCAACAATAATAATAATTCTCACTTGAGCAGTTCAAATAAAATTCTACTTACAGATTCCAGTCTTGTCAGCGGACGCCATATGTTGGATTCCAATGTAAATAAATCTCTTAACTAAATGAATCCCTAAAAGTTAAGTATTAAAATATCTATAAGCTATTAAAACTGCCCTCAATAACATTTCTTATTGTTAAAGCGAATATATTTCTAACTTAAATTCAATGACAGAAGAGATATCTCATTACTTTATTTTTATAAACTTTTCTCTAGAACAAAACAAAACCAACTGTTGCCAGATATTGAATCAATGCAATTACAACTAGTTAAATAATTAGGCAGGTGACTGATACATGGATGAAAGAAAAAGTTAGTCATTACGTAACAGTGGGTGACACAAAACAAAAATATTTTCAAAAGGATGATTTCTTTTGCCTTTACATCTCTTTAGCTTTCTTGGCCTTGGGGGGATGGGGAGGAGGGATTTTTCAATTAGGAAATATTTCTATATTTCTAAGTACATTTCCTAATTCTACAAAAGAGTATTAAGAAAAATATTTAAAATAAAAGATTGGAGTGGGATTATAAATAGTGCACGAAATTCCTATCCATTCAAATTGAATGAGTCCTTCTAAATCCTTCTAAAATCTATTAGATGATTATGTAAATCTCCTAATGCAGTTTAAACAATTCCCCAAAAATGCTTTAGCCAATAAAATTTTCATGAATTCATAATTCAGTACACAAAGGGTTAAAATGCACTTTTTTTTCCCATGGGCCGTCCTGTAACGGAAAACTTTTGACTGTCCCTGTCATGAAACTCTACATCCGATTTTCATAAAATTGGAAATGGCTCGACACAATTTTGCAACCATCCTATATTTAAAACTATCAGGCCATTCGGTTGGGTAGTTTTTGCTCTGTTATGGGCGGACAGACGGACCGAACGACGACTGTAGGTGCTGCCTATTTATATAATTACGAACGCATCTAAAAACAAAATACTCAAGTATAAATAACTCATAAATATTTTCCCTTGTAAAACTACTTTTACAACTGCAATAATGTATCTTAGCATTTTTGACAGGATCCTCATCGTTACAAAAACAGATGGTGTCTACATTAGGCATGCACCGAATATTCGGTATCTTTATGATATTTTGCCATGTAACCGAATATTCGGTTTGGCCGAATATCAAACTATTCGGCTTGGCTGAATATCAAACTGAACCTGCCGAATATCGAAATATTCGGCTGAACCGAATACTTAAAAAAAACTTTTAAAACTTAATTTTAAAAACCGTGTGCAACTTCTACGTTTAACAGTCAACTCATAAAGATATTCAGAATAATTAGAAACAGAATCATATATTTAAACAAAAGAGAATGTTTTTTACATTATTTATATGATGTTTGTTAAGTATTATTTAAGAAAATTAACTAATCACGAGGATTTTCATAGGAATTATGTACAAGTGCAAGTTCCTGAACATTGTCCAGTCAATAATCTGTTTCTTGCTAACACTTTAAGAACAATGCTTACAATCTCAGAAAATGATCCAGACACCGATCTAGGATCCATTTAATAGCTTCCTTCAAAGGGGAGTAGAGCAGTTATTCTTGCTGAGTTGCCACCCTATAAAATTTGAATAGATCGTATTATTTATTTACTTTTACTTTAGTCTCTTCCTGACAAACAAATAATATAGGATCCTGTACAATTTTTTCTTCCAATTTCTCTTTGATTTTAAAATGTTTCTTTTAGAATTTAAGAAAATTTTATTCATGTGTTTTAATTCACAGAAGCAGCCATGAAATTAAAAAATTTATTAATTAAAAAAGTTTTATAACTATCCTCTTCCTGAATAACTCAAAGCAGATTTTTTTCAGCATAAAGTTCACTTGAAAAAAGCTCTTGTTTATCAAAATCAAGGTTTCTGTTTTAAATATTATGTAAAATTGTTTTAAAATTTAACATTTTAATGCCTTTAAACTTTGAAATATAAAATTATTCGACAAGCCGAATATTCAGTATTCGGCCGAATATTCGGCCTAACAGTTACTATCCAGCTAGCCGAATATTCGGTATTCGGCCAAAATCACTATTCGGTGCATCCCTAGTCTAGATCGTTCTACATCGTTTCTCGGAAATGCATTGTTTGTATATAGAATTAAAAATATCGATAGGACTAGTGTAGCCGGGTGTTCCGATTGTCGCAGGATGTCCCGATTTTAAGGGGCTACAAGACCTGACCCGCGTCACCATGGCGCGGGACGCTCAAAATCCCGATTTTTCACGATGCACACATTATTAATAATTTTTGTTAGCACCCTGCTATTCGTGAGTCTGCATCCAGTAAGAACGAAATACAGTAAAACCTCTGAACACCCCAGTAGCAGAAAATTCTCCAAGTGTCTGCGACAGAGAAAATAATCTGGAGGTAAAATATTTTACAATTGAAGCGTTAACCCTTTATGTACTGAATTATGAATTCATGAAAATTTTATCTTCTAAAGCATTTTTCGTGAATTGTTTAAGCTACGTCAGAAGATTTACGTAACCATTTAATAAATTTTAGAAGGATTAATTCAATTTGAATGGATAGGGATTTTGTGCACTCTTGATAACCCCCACTCAGATCTTTTATTTTAAATATTTTTCTTAGTATTTTGTAGAATGAGGAAATGTACAAATAGAATGTTCTTACAATAGAAATATTTCAGAATTGAAAAATCCCCAACGCCAAGAAAGCTGGAAAGACGCAAAGGCAAAAGAAATTATCTTTTTAAAAATATTTCTGTTCTGTGTACTAACCCATAATGCTTTCGGAACAAGATACAGTAATGTATCTATAACTCATTCTAAACTGTATTACAACGAATCGATGTATTAAACGAATTTATAACAAGTTATTTTAATGGTACTTATAAGTACCGTTAGTAGATAAGGGGGTTAATGGATCAAACAATCATTTACCTGTGACGTCTTTGTGCAATTTATTCATTTTTATTAAAAATATGTTTTTGTATTAAGTAATAAAGAGGTAAACATAATATAAAGCAAAATAAAGGTTCTATGAAAAAAGAATCTGCAAAAGAGAAAAGAATATCTGCGATCCCGTCTCCAACTATCTGCTACCGGGTGAACACGGAACCTACAACCTGTCTATAACGGAAAAAAAGTATAGTTTCTTCCAAAAGAATACCTTACAAATGTGCCTGCCTGGGTGGAAACTTGTGTTGATCCAAATCAAAAACGTTGATTTAAATCACCCACTTTGACACCCTTTCCTAAGGGTCAATATCTGAAAATTGGACAATTTGCGTCCACTGCCAATAATATTTCATTAATTATACTAAAACCAAAAACTGAAAAACGTAATATATTGTAACATGTGTTATATCAATTACCAATGATAAATGGACATATAATGATGTATAAATAATTAGTTTTAAGCTTTAAACAAGCGAAATCATCATTTCAGTCCCTGTCCCCAGATACAAATATCCAATATTAAATGTATGCAGTGAACATTTCTATAAATATTATTAGCTCTTGCTATTATATATTTATACCTATATATATATAAAGTATGGGAAAATATAATTATCCTTTCTTAGTATAGATTGTATAGTAAAATATTGTAGTAAATATATTTGTCCCTGAGGTCGACCATCCTCTCAGTCCCTCTAAACACACATTTAGGTTAACATATATTAGGTGGCGCTGGCAGAATCATTTCCATTGCAACAGCAACTAAAGTTCAACTAGCCATCGTGGATGAAGATAAGTTGTTTTTCTCTTTGTTTCATATTTAGAAATATTTAGTTTTTGTTCTGAATAGGGATGAGTATTTTCTTATAGCATCATTTATGCCCCCCTATTTAACTTTTTATTTATAAACAAAAAATTTATTGCAACTTTATTTACGTAACATACTAATGTCACATGGCATATTTAATAATTTACATGTGGGCAAAATGATTCAACAAAATGGCTGTGCAGCTTTTAAGACAAAAACATCACCTCAGCCCCCATCACCTCAGTCATAATTATTAGACACTGATTATGGTGTTAACAGACACTTTCTTCCATAAAAGTTCATCCTACGCATAAAATATACATCCTCGATCTCAAAAGACTACAGCATTCAAATGACAAAACATATATCATAGTATATAATTGTATTTGGAAGTTGGTACTTTAATTAAAAAAATAAAATAAAAATTCTGGATTGAAATTGTCCAGTTTTCAGATATTGACCCCTAAGACCTTTTTCCTTTATCGAGACATGGAAAACGTTGTTTCTGAACAAGAACGCCAGCTATTTTTATGCGTTTACGGATCAAAATCAATTCAGGAATGTGCCAGAAAGTAGAAGGTGAGAATTTGAAAACTATTTTAATAAACTACATTTTACCCAGATTAAAAAAAAAGATAGAGGAGGGGGAGGGAGGATGAAAAATCCTAAACTGCAATCAGCACTATCTCTAGAATATAAAATTCCATCCTAACCTGAAACAGTGTAGCGTCATAAGAGAATCTGGCCGCAGACATTTAGCGCACCGGTTGTCATTTTGAACACAGATTAATCGCCCCTGAGCCCGCGCCGAAGCTCATTTTAAAATAAATGACGCCGCACAGCACGTCATTTACAAGCACTGAAAATCCCAACTAAAACCACGGAGGTGCTAAAATTCAGGTTTCCAGTTAAAATGAATTTTCAAAAGTCGGAGACGTGGGTGGGGGAGAATGTAGAAGAGTTTTACAGGCGCGGTTAAAGTTAATATTGCGAACAAGATGTCGTGTTCGAAATGTACGGCAACAAGTTTGTCCCAATGAAGAGTGACATGTCACAAGGGAACATTTGATCACTTTTCGCAATTATAATTTTTTCTGCTAAATTTTCATGAAATTGTTAAATATAAAAATATATTTATAATGTTCTAACATTTGTAAATGCCCATAAAAATAGTAAATAGTTATTTGTAGAGAAATTTGGTATATTAAATTATTTTGTAAGTCAGTTCAAACGGGTCAAAAATGCCTTATCGTGGGGCCATCCATACATGTTACAAATTACCTTTCTCAAATAAAATTTTAATATCAACTTACAATTGTTCCTCTTGGCGAGGAATTAATTATGTAACTTTTATCTTTTTGTGATTTTAATTTCAAAATAACAAAATATAAATTAGACTCAAGTCTCTTCATCACAAATTACGAGTAACCTCTCACAATGTTAATCCTATGGGCTTAGAATGTATTAGCATTTCTCAAATGTTTCACCCAATAACTAAAATTTTTAACTCCTTTTTTCTGTACACACTTTTTTAAGGATGCTATTCATATTCAATTGACAAAAACGTGTCTAAAATGTACAGTCGTGGGAAAAAAAAAGTAAACACCCCCTACTAACTCCTCAACAAATCATCGTAGAAGAAAGTTACTGGTACCGAACGATTGGAAATAAAGTCTACTTTTAAAGGATGTATATAAAATTTTCTTAGGGGGTCATCTACCTATTAAAACGAATCCAAACTTCATTTTTTTCAATAGCAATACCCAATTTTAAAGAGATATTTCAAATCTTCGGTTCAAACTATGCCTAGACACCAAATTTCAAGTCATTTGAATGATAAGTTTTGAATTATAAACATTCAAAATTGAGTGCTTCTCATGTTAAATTACATTTTCATATTTTTATTTATATCTCCCGAAATTATGCTCCTAATGTGCTAATTTTTTTTTGTAGTAATAATACTAATATACCCAAACATAAATAAGCTGAATTTGCAATTTTTATAATTTTATGATATGAATTATGAAATTAATATTCGAAAAAATTATGAATGGCAACCTACAATTTTTTTGATGGATTTAGATTTATTAAGTCCTGCTTTATGGAAATTCAAAAATTTCACATTTTTCTTCCAAGTAATTTTCAAATTATGCTTAAAAAACGCCAAAATGGTGGTTTAAGGGGCCGTCTATGATGGAAGTGAGTAGACATTTTGAAATTTATTCTGCTGTATTGTAATCTAACACGCTTCATTGACTCCTTGAGTGGCGCTTAAGGTGCCTTGATCAAGGAAGGGGCTCTCTCGGTTAACAATCCAGTACGGAACTTCAATTTGGATACAGCCCTTAAAATACGCTCGTTTTAAAATAATTAATTTCTCGGAAACTTATGGTACGAATTGCATAAAAATTCGTTTTTAGGCTAATGGAAGGGTGTAGAGTTCATTTATGCTGTCAGAATTGGGCACTGTTATTGAAAAAAACAAAGTTATGGTTCGTTTTAATATGTAGATGGCCCCCTAAGCAAATTTTATATACATCATTTAAAAGTAGACTTTATTTCCAATCGCTCGGTACCAGTAACTTTCTTCTACGAGGATTTGTTGAGGAGTTACTACATTTAGTACATTAAGATACAAGCTTAATGTTGCGATAATGTTTTTTAAGTTTCGTTTGTCCTAATTTTTCATAATTATTTTATTTTTATTTTATTTGTATTTGTATTTTTGGGGGGGGGGAGGAGAGGGGGATTAGAGGGAAAAGAACATACATTTCTAGATAAATATCGAAATAACGTCATGTGATCTCACAGATACAACGACAGTTTCAAAATTTGCTGTTAAAAGATCTCATTTTAAAATTTGAATTAGTTTCTAAAATGTTACAATTTTTGTAGCTTTTAATGAAGTTTCTGTAAAGATGACAACCCACTGACTCTATTTTTGCGAATAAAAGAGACAAAAGAGGAAATAAAACGAATTATTATACTTTTATGGGCGTCATTTCCTCCGTAAAATTGAATACAGAAATTATTTTCTACTAGCAAAATCCGCGGCTTTGCACTCTTAGTTGTTGAAATAGGCAAAGTGGTATGGGTGTGCTTTTGAAATGAATGTGGAATTAATAAATTAACAAATATTATGTAAAATTCCAGAGATATCGTAATTTAGAACGGTTTCTGCTCATTCTTCCCTTTTAATTAAACTATCCTTAGCGGGAATTTGTATCTGAAAAGTAACCTCTATGCCAAATTTCAAGTTTCTAGTCCGTTCAGTATAAAAAAAATGGTAATTTAGAATTTTATTTCTCCTGCACACTTTTAAATCTCGATTTTTTTTTTTTTTTTTTTTTTTTTTTTTTTTTAACTGTTCTGAGCCTGCATTTGTATCTTAACCCTTCACTGCACGATTTTTTCTATTTGTATGAAAAAAAATTATCTGAAATCTATATATCGGTGTAATAATGGGAAAAATAGTAAAAAAAAAAAAAAAAATCAAATTTTCACCTAAATTTTGATATTTTATGTCGTGTAACCCTATGTACACAATTAGGGTTTTAAAATATTGTATCGCTATATTTTAAAACTAAATGAGCTTAAATTAACTAATTTTATCTGCTTAACACTCTGCAACTTTTTTTATATTAATATTTTTAAGTATTCAGTAAAAATAATGAAAGAAAATTTTACCTTAATAACTTGATAGAAACTGTTTTTGCTTCCAAAGAACAAATTCTAATTTTTTTGTCAAATGCAGACATCTGACATGGACAAAATAAGTGTTATTCCATTCTTTGGACTGTTCTTGATCAGGGATAGACATCATATTGGCCAAATTCATGGCACATAATAAGAATTACAGTGTTTTTAGATATGTGCCAGATGTGGCACGTGGTACAGTGAAGGGTTAAAAGTTAGCAGCCATGCCAAATTTCAAGTTTCTATCCTTAGCAATTCCATAGAAAACTTTTGAAATCTGTTCAGTAGTTCCAGAGATTACCCTTCTACAAACCAGCAATCAAAGGTTACTTCTTTATAATATTGGTACAAATTAACAGATAATGAAAAAAAAAATCGCGATTAAATTAAATTTTCTAAGAAAATGCGAAGAAATAAAAACATATATTTACCTATTCAAGCTTCATGAATTATTTTATTCTACAGGACCAAAATTGTCTCTTGACAATATGGATATTTAGAAATCTTTGTATCATATAGATTTTTTACCCGACTGCCAAGAAGGGTTATGTGTTTCACGCGTATCTGGGTATGTGGATTTCTTTATACCCTTTAAACATCCCAACGGCTGGATGGATTTTAATGAATGAGGTCTCTATCGATTCGTCTTAGCCGTCCGATGGTTATAGGCTAGGTTTTGTTTTTATAAATTCAATATGGCGGCCGCAAAATACAAAATGGCAGTAGAGACGAATTTTTTTTTTTATGCACCCTATTGAGTGGCCTATCATTGGATAGGTTTTTCAAAATGAAGCCGATGTTTCATTGACTCTTTTACAGTCAGAAGCTCCGTTTAAATAGGACACAACCTGGAAGTTGTGTAGGTAGGATCTCTAACTTTACTGCAACTCTAACCTTCCTAAACATCTATAGGACTCATCAAAACAGTGTTTATAGTTAGCAACTAACCATTAAACACAACTTAAAAGTCATCCATACAAGTAAATAAAAAAAATAGGTAAGTAATACAAAAAAAAGTTTCACATTGATAAGTATAATTAATTACTTCGCTTTTTACGCAGTCGGGTTTTTTGATTTTTTAAATTTAATTTACTTTCTTTTATCTTTACAAGAAGAAAGTATTGGATTCGTGAAAATTTTCGACTTCCGGTTTATGATGGAATTATATACGTTTTAGAAGGTTCTGAACACGATTTGACAGTTTTTAGAAAATGTCTGTCTGTATGTGACACAAATTTTGTGGGCACTCTATCTCGATGCACGGAATTTAATAAAACTTTAGATTCAGTTAGACCTTAATATAAATGGGTGCTGATTAGTTTTTGGTGTGAATCACCCAACTGGTGGCGCTATTAGGCTGCCCTTTTCATGATTTCCGAACTCAAGAACTAATGCACGGTTTTCCATCAAAATTCTGTTTCAGTTAGATGTTGATATAAGTTGTTGCTGATTAGGTTTTCGTGTAAATCGTCCAATAGGTGGCGCTGCGTTTTTCACGATTTTCGAGATAACTGTATGTCAAACACTAATGCACGGAATTGAATCAAACTTCCTATTCTGTTACACTTTCACATAAAAAGATCCTTATTAGGTTTGGGTGTATACTGCACAAAAGGTGTCGCTTTTATGCTTTTGGGGTAGGGAATTTTGGCTGCAGACATGTAATAAGGAGGGTTCCGAAATTCAATGATTTGTTTGAGAAATATTCTTTTATACTCCTGTTTTAAATGCGCACAATTGAACGAACCTATCCTCCTACAATCCTCCTGGTGGGCACAGATTTTCATTTCAATTTGGCACAGTGATAGCGAATATTGAAGTACTAACATCTATGAGATAGAAGAAAGTTTTGGGATTGACACATCCCAATAGTTCAGTTTTATATTCAAACGAGGGGGGAGGGGGGGGGGAGAATAAAAATCCTTGCATTTAGGTAGACAATGATTGCCTATTCACAAGAATTTAAAGAAAATGCATAATATCCCTTTAACCGGCTGGCCCGGATTTTTCCGTGTCTAGAAATCATGTTAAAGTGGCTGTAGACAAAAATATTTTAAACAGAATTCTATTTTGAACCCTATATAGTAAGAAGTGATATTAAAGATATTATAGCATCCAACTTCGATTAAAAAATATTTATATCCTGTGATTTACAAGCATAAAAATACTGGAAAATCCTCGGACGGTGAAAGGGATATACTATTTTCAATTTATTATTTTATTAAGATAGCGGTTAAAACATTTCACAAGGGCGCTTAGTAAAAGGGTTTAACCGGGAAAAATTATATCATTTTTTTTTCTTCTAAAGCCTTTTTTTTAAATAAGTTCTTTAAACGGACGTCATTTTCATTTCTTCAGCTCCGAAATTAGAAACCAAATCTTAAAAGAAACATATACTTTTCCTAAAAAACTTTTTGCTTTAAAATTCACAGAATCTACAAAGTATAATTTTCGCAATTTTTCTTTATCTGCATTGTAAATAAGATTTCTTACATGAAATTTAGTATTTAATAAAAATAATGTTATATATATTTTTTAAATGTACAATAATATTGAATTTCTTTTTTCCCCCAATAAACCATACGATCTCATGCTATGCAAAACACTCCGCTCACGGGGGAAAAAAATTGTGCAATTATAGTGTTGTGCGTTAGGATTATGGCAGATTTCTTATTAACCATTATTACTTTTATTTGTTCAGAAAAAGTGTTGATCTATCATGGTTGGTATTGCATGTGTCATTAAAAAGGGGCATAAGTTTATAACTCAGTTTCTATTACATGTATCTCAAAGGTACTTGCGATGTTACTAGTGAAGTAACTGTAAACAGCAGACGTAGTTCATAAAAGAAAAAAAAAATTGACTTACTCTGGAAAGATGTTGTAAAATAGGAAACAGTTCACTCACCTGAAAAGAAAAGAAAAGAAAATATTAATTTAAAAAAATGGATAAATATATTTATGTGATATTTGTGAAATAATACAATGCTTATTAAATCGAACTAGTAAATTAAATTCCATGTTTATAATTTTAAGATGCAATGCAAATCAGGGTTCGCAGGTTTTTGACACATGTCAGTTTTTGACAGTTTAAACTGCGGTTTAAACCGTCATGTCAAAAACCCCTTGTCAAAAACCTCGTCAAAAACCTCAAATACTTACAGTGATCTGTAAAATTTCACATTAAATGTCACACATTAGATGTAATATTTAAAATTCACTATTACTCTAATTGTATAATTAGTATATAGTATTAGTAATAATTACAGGGTTGGCAGGTTTTTGACATGTGTCAGTTTATGTCGGGTTTAAACCATAGTTTAAACCGTCATGTCAAAAACCTCAAATACTAAATTGATCTGTAAAAATTCAAATTAAATGTCACACATGACAACATTACATGTAATATTTTAAATTCACTCTTACTGTACATCAGTAATTAGTACATAGTAAAGTATTATTGTTAAGTACAACTTTTTAACAGGGTAAAATTTTTAGTTCTTTTTTTTTTTTTTTTTTTTTTTTTTGTAAAATTGTGTTTTTCTAAAAAGTAGACATTAAGCTCACCTGAGCTGTACATTTCCCCCCTTTCTTAAAATCGTTTTAATTTCGCTTACTTTTGAGAACTTAAAGCATTAGCTAGCTTTTTTTATGGGGAAAAAAAACTTAGGAAAGTGTAGATTTTTTTGTATATATAACAAGATAATGTGCATCAATGTTATTCTAGTCTAGGCAATAACCATTCCATTCAAAATTGATATTGGATTATTAATTTTAAACATTTACAAAATAAGAGAAGTAATTAAAAAAAAAGCTTAAAGTCAAAATCTTTTTAAAACATGCTTTCTTTCAATATATAAAAATGTTTTCGATTTTAAAACTGAACAAAATTGGCTCGGTCACCTAAAAGAAAATTCCTGTAAGCCCATATTGAAAAAGTGCATAATAGAAGGGATCAAATCATGAAACCATACCACATTGTTTGGCTTATACTTTGCATCCAAACCATCAGGGGCAAGGGTTGACTGCTGTATCATTTGATTCAGCTCGCGCTTGAGCTACGGAGAGAGTTTATGGATGCTTACCCATACTGTTTGTGTATGAAGCTAAAGAATCCCCTTTCCAGTCCTTATTTCAGTACGATAGGGAGGCCTCCATTGTTTGGTGGAAAGGTATCACTAAATGCAACAGCTTTTTGAGCCTGCTTCAAAACTTGCTCATCTAGCAATGCTTTTGCTATCAAGTCCTACTAGCTCAGCATCAATTAAGAGACAGACTATTTTCTAACGCTTCATACACTCTAAACTCAAAAATCTTTTGGGTGTAAATAAATGTGCTAAACGCGTGGTGTGCTGCAGCATGCTGCGGGGTAAAATTGATCCGGATTATTTAATTGTACAAAATTATTTTCTTCTGGTTGAAAAATCCCCTCCAAAAAAAATATTTTATTGCAAATAATATATTTTTTAAATTATTAAATTTCAATAAAAGATCACACAAATCATTGACTTATTTGATGTTTATCTATTGTTAAAATGTTTTAGCGTGTTACATGTATTTGGCAGTTTTCGACGGTTTAAACCAGTTTATGACAGTTTAAACCAGTTTTTGACGCTTGTCATGTCAAAAACCAGTTTTTGACGTCAAAAACCCAACCCTGATGCAAATATAAGTTAACAGACAGTTAACTTGGAATGAACACGGCAATATCTTACCGACTATACGCTAATATAATTGAAATAGGTCTCCTTCATCTTATTATTCACCTATGTCTGTAAAAGTACTTTTACAACAACATTAGTTGGTAAGGGGGGAAATCATTTAAGTATTTTGTGCCGAACATAAAATTGAGTTCAGTTAAAAACTTTACAAGATCACTGAAAAGCATTTTAGACTTCAAACATACTTTTATGCGGCCCTGTTATCCCTCGACTTGCGCATTATGCGACTCACGTAAATTCAGCTGTTACGTAATAAATCTCGAAAATTACATTTGTGAATGTACTAGCGCGTTTGATACGCAGTTGCATACTTTTGATATTTATTTTACAAATAAAATATATAAATATAAATCACAAGCATAATATAGTTTATAGAATATTAGATAGTTACATTTTTATTTGTATACTAGAAAGATAGCCCGTCAAAAATGACGAAAAATGAGATATAAATACATATACAACCAGAGTTGTATAATGAAGACGCACGCGCGCACGTCGTGCGCGGAAAATTTTCCGCAAAATTCGGAATTTGGCGGAAATTTTCTTAGGGGGAAAAAAAGTAATTTTTGTTCTTGTTTTTTTTTTTTTTTTACCGAAAAATGAAAAATGTTCCCTAATTTTATGTATGATTTATTTATTGTTTGCCAGGGGCCATGCTGTTCCGAATTTTCCGAAAATTTAAAGCATTCGGTTCCAAAAATTAAAAAAGAAAATCGCCATCAGTCCGAAAATTCAGACATAAAAGAACATCACTGAAATATATTGCGGATTTCAACAAATGGTCGCCAAAAATAAACCAATATAGTCAATCGTTCGCAGAAAAAAATAACCAATTTTGTCAAAAAACCGCGGAAAAACGCGAATTTCGTCAAAGGACTGCGGAAGAAACGCGAATTTCTGTAAAGATTCGTGGAAAAAAAATAATTTTGTCAAAGAATCGCAGAAAAACCGTAAATTAAGTCAAAGAAGCACAGAAAAAAATGAATTCGTAAAAGCATAGCGGAAAAAGCGTGAATTTTGTCACAAGGATCGCAAATAAAACTCAAATTTCGTAAAAGAATCGCGGAAAAAAACTAATTTCGTCAAAGGATCGCGAAAAAAACACGATTCGTCAAAAGGCCACAAAATAAACGTGAATTTCGTCAAAGGATCTCGAAAAAAGGCGAATTTCGTCATAGAATCGCAGAAAAAGCAAATTTCGTCCAAAAAGTGCAAGAAAAAAACGAATTTAGTAAAAGCATAGCGAAAAAAGCACGATTTTTGCCAAAAGATCGCGAAAATAGTGCAATTTTCGTCAAAGAACCGCGAAAAAACTAATTTCGTCAAAGGATCGCGAAAACGCGAAATTCGTCAAAACGCCGCCAAAAAAGCGTGAATTTCGTCAAAGGATAGGAGAAAAAGCACATTTTGTCAAAATATCGCGAACAAAAAGCGCGAATTTCGTCAAAGAATCGCGAAAAAAAACGCAAATTTCGTCAGAAATGCGGAAAAACGAAAATCTCGCCAAATGATCTCGGAAAAACGAGAATTTCGTCAAAGGGCCGCAATAAAAACTCATCGGTCTCTTTAATGATGATACCTGTGAATGGACCTCTCCTTACAAAATGTGATTCAGTTGTTTCAGAAGCAATGTTCATTATTTCTGTGAACAGAGTGACTGGCATTTTGTGAGAAGAGGTCACAATATTAAGGATTGAGCTGTTTCTAAATGCATTGACAAAATAACTGATAGCTTTATTATTTTTTTTTAGTCAACATAATTATTCTGTACTTAATACTTTTAAATTTAAATGGTAACTATTTTAAAACTACTGTTTTTTATTCATACCGGCAAAGTAATATAACAGGTTAATTAAAATAATAAAACTTTGTAAAAAATCACCATAAAATTAAAACAAAACACAGGACGCGTTTCGAGCTAAAAACATAACAGCTCGTCATCAGCTACAGCATACACGTGTCCGTAAACGAATCGTTTACGGACCGATACCGTTCGTTCGTTTACGGACACGTGTATGCTGTAGCTGATGACGAGCTGTTATGTTTTTAGCTCGAAACGCGTCCTGTGTTTTGTTTAATTTTATGGTGATTTTTTACAAAGTTTTATTATTTTAATTGCTTCATATCGCCAGTTTTCGGTGCTGTTTCGCAATATAACAGGTTATTTTATTAAACATTAAATTAATTTGCAGAAAGTTTTTGATCCAATATTTATGTGCGCGGAAAGTTTTTGGTTTTATACAAGCCTGAACAACACATGTGCAAGAATTATGAGTAGTTTTTCTCGCTTGTTCCGCAGTGATAGATGAAAAGAAACACATTTTAAAATGTAGAAATAGGTTGCCAAATTTTCTTCTTCGCCAAGGCAGTTTTCTCTATTTCGCCAAAACCCCTATACTGGAAAAACACCGAAAATTTAATTTCTGTCTGACTATTTAAAGCACATTAAAATTGGCAGTTAGGAACTGAGATAGGACAGCGTCTTCCAGTGGCGGTTATTTTATTAGTAGCATCGGGATGAAGAAGTAAAGTATTCGCATTTTCGTATATTACACTTTAAATTTTGACCCATAGATTTTGAAAAAACCCTTCAATGCGCGGAGTTTAAATTAAATAGTGGTGAGCTCGATTATGCAAGATGAATGATTTTTCAATGGGAATTTCGCCAAATCAGCCAGGTATCGCGAAGTTGGCTTCATATATCGCAACTTGTTTTTGTCGCCAAATTTGGCGAAATACAGATAAGTTGGTCAAAATTTGGCGCTATTGTAGCAACCCTGCCATCAGTACTTTTCAACAATTACTCATTGTTGAACCTGGTACCGATTTCTCCATGGGAAGCCTGACCCTGACAAGGCCGCGATCAATGAGGTGGTCCAACTGGAATTGTGGGGGACACATAGAGACTTGGATTTTATATAAATAGATAGATAGAATCAAATCTATAACAAAACAACTTAATCTTTATTGTTAGTTACTCATTAGTTAATCATCTAATTCATAATAAATACAGTTTGTGCTTATCAAGGATTATTTTATTTTGTGAGTGCTATTCAGTTGTCTTGGCATCAGAAGTTCATGGAAAATAATAGGTTAAATGAGTCCTCTTTAATTCTTTCTTATTTTTAGAGTCGTTTGATGTAGATTCAAAATTGTTATAAATCAATTCATCCATGTTACATTTACGAGACCTGTATTCCACAAGATATTTGAAAAGTGTTCTTTAAGTTTGTTTTATATTTTTTTCATACTTTTATAGTTTATATGCGAATAAATGCTATCGCGTAATGCTTTATTTTTTAAATAATACGGTGTAATTAATATATATTTATATAATAAATATTGCAGTTTCTTACAAAATTTTACCTAAGCAATTCACAAATTTGACTTACGTAAAATTCAAGTTACGTAAAACTTTACGGAACGCTTTACTTACGTAAGTCGGAGGATGCCTGTATTTCATTCGAAATTTTTTGAGTATCGTTTTCCACAGAGAACATGCTAAGCTCAACCTCAATACCATATATAAATTTCTTTGAAATGGAATAATAGCATGATTAAAACTTACGGTAAAAAAAGAAAGCCAATACACCTTGATGTATCCAAATTCTTTTGCTTGTTTCTGCATTTTGTTATATTTGAAATAGTATAAAAATGTACTTCCAAATACTATCGTCCACGCACCCTAATGTATTCGAATATTTTCTGCCCTTGCAAATTTAAGATATAAGATTCTTGACATTTGTGTGTGTACAAGTTATACTTGCCAACTCTTAGTATATGTACCGTCAACCGGGGTAACTTTGACCCAAATTTCTCTGTTTCGTGGTCTATGATTTTCCTTATGAACAGAGACTTTAATAATCAAAAGTCATTATAGATGGCAGCACTAAAAAACTGAACAGGCTGCATTTCTGAACTGAGCTATTTACTGCTTTAAAAATTAAGACTTTAATTAATTCAAAATCATATTATTTTAACTCTTTTTTTTTTAATTTTAAAATTCTTATTGTCATTTTTAAGTATTGTGTAAATTAATATTGTCTATTATTTTTATTTTTATTAGATAACTTTCTTCTGTATTTTTGTGCTTTTGTGCGAACCTGTGACAGAAGCTTAGAATGTTTTTGATTCGTGATGTGAAGTGGTTTAAATCTAAATCTAATTCTGTAATATTAAAAAATATGAAAAACCTGTTAATTCGTAATTCATTGAAGCGAATTCTTTATTCTTTAAGTATGTTTTTTATCTCATCGCACCAATGCAAATTCGACAACGTTCTTGTTTATTTCAATTCTTCTATTTCGAAAGTTGCCTTCTCGGAATAAGTTATTCGATGACGAAGTTCGGCACGCAGTCAAGAAATCAAAGGTACTTTTTTGATTCAAATTTATTCTTTTCAATAAAGCGAAAAACTGTATTCTATTCATTTTAAAACTGTACACATGGCATGTTCAGCATCTCCATTCTCTTATTTTATTTTAAAAATTAATAATCTAAGAGCTAGCAACCTCAAAAAACACGTGATTTTAGAAAGGGCTCATTTTTCCATATGCTCCTCCGTTTTATCTGGCTAGCGGGAGACATTGCGTTTACCTGTAGGAGAAGGGGTTATGCAGGTGAAAAAACTTCAAAATTTAGCAAGACTCTTGTTTATAATATCTGTTTCTGTTAAATTTTCGTGATATTAATCCATTATTGCCAGACGTTCCCAACGTTGCTAAGACCCTGCCATATCCCGATTTATATGTAAAAAAAATGTCATTTTAGCAAGCTTGAAAATTGTAACATATTACTCTTTGGCTATCAGACAACCTATAATTAATTTGCCAGACACAAATTCGGTTGCAAAGTTAATGCTAGACGGGTTTAAATCTGGCAACGAAAATGCTTGTTTGAAGAGTGGTTTATAGGTTAAAAATATGTCCTCTTCACGTCATTTTAGCAAGCTTAAAAATTGCAATTTTTTTAAACCTATAAACAACTCTTCAAACAGGCACTTTCGTTGCCAGATTTAAAGCCGGGTGGCATTAACTTTGCAACCGAATTTGTGTCTGGCAAATTACTTATAGGTTGTCTGATAGCCAAAGAATAATATGTTACAATTTTCAAGCTTGTGAAGATGACGTGTTTTTTTACCTACAAATCGGGATCTGTCAGGCTCTTAGCAACGTTGGGAACGTCTGGCAATAATGGATTAATATCACAGATATGTACTAGAAACAGATTTTATAAACAAGTCATAGTAAAATGACGTAATTTCAAGTTTTTTCACCTGCATAACCCCTTCGCCCACAGGTAAACGCAACGTCTCCCGCTAGCCAGACTGGCCGCATACGTACTACACCATAAAACGGAAGTGTATTTAGAAGCTCTACGGAAGAGCATATGGAAAAATGAGCCTTGCTAAAATCAAGTGACGAAAACGTTGCTAGCTCTTAGACTATAATATCATGTTAATTTTTTGTTTGCCAAGAACATATGAAACCACACCATTATCATAAATTTGACGACATTGAATTTTTGTTTACCAAAATGTGTTTTTGAAAGTTTTGAGCCAATGCTACCTTGAATTGGGGTAACATTGGCCCATGTGTTAAAATGAATGTTATAGGGCCTACAACATGATGTGAAGCAATGTTACCCTATTGGAAAACACGGAGGAGAGAGGGTAAGAAGTGTAAATGTCGTAACTTGAACTTCGTTTCGTAATTTGAATTTCGTAACTTTTTTTAAGTAACTATTTTTAGAGGTCGGATCATCTGATTTTACACTAACCCGAATCCGACCCCACTCGCAGTTCGGGTTAGGTCGGTTCAAGTGTAAACCACGATGCAATGGGAAACAACTCATCAAAAACACCATAAAAGTGAAAAAGAAAAACTTCCATTTGTACTTCAGCTTTTAAAATGGTACTACATTTTTTGGCTCCTGATAAAGTAAGACTCAGCGTGCTTTTTTTTTCAGACAATAACTAAATAACACAAAATTAGAAATATATTTATCCAATCAAAAAAAAATAATAATAATAAGTGTGAAAAATTCAGTAACGATAATATTAATGGGCCTGAGAAGTAATAACAAAAGCTATAAATGCTTGTGTAAAACACGATACATGGAGAAAACATCTAAAAAAAAAAAAACCCATGAAAATGAAAACTTTCAGACTTAGCTTTTACAGTGGTCTAGATTTTTTTTTCTCTCCTGATGGAGAAAGATTCGGTGTGCTTTTTGCATTTTTATGATGTTTTTAAGGAATCCTTTGTATAGGATTCGAGATCGTAATATTTCACAAGTTTATGGACACGCCCAGCTATTGACTCGTATTTATTTATTTTTCATCTCGTAATGAAATATTATTACTTAGTTTAGGGTACATTTTTGATATAGGGAGGCGGCGAGATGCAAAAATGAAGAATGTCACATTCCAGGATGAAACGATGTCATACTATTTCAGGAAAAGGGCAGGATTAAATATCTCAAGGCAGTATCGATCCTGAGATGAAATTCCAATGAATAAAAAACATTTTCAACCTTGGAATTTCGGCACAAAAGTAATAAAAGCTTTCGGGCAGTGGTACTTTAGTCTATACAAGGCAGACAGAGGTTTGCACACGCCCTGGCTTGGACTTCCATTTCTGTCTGCAATTTATTACATGTAAAAATAATACTCATATTGTATACTGGCTCAACGAAGTCTTTAAAAACTATTTTGGTTTATTAAATTACAGATAAATCCTTCTATACATATATATATATATAAAGTAACGATTTGGAAATGGACCAATGAAAATCTGCGTAGATAACGCGAAACGCATCTGACGCTATAAGGGGCGGGCGGAGGGCTCTATCGCCAAACGTCACAAAATTTGTCGCCGACTTGGCGATACATCGCGAAATTTGAGTCGCCAAAAGTGACGCCGACTTGGCACTATTTCCAGTAATTCGCCCAATTTCCATAGACTCCCATTGAAATCCAATAGGGTTTACTTGCTTTCAGAAAATTAACAAATTGAGATATTTCAATGCAACAAAAACTAATATTAGCTTATGAATAGAGCTTAATTGAACTATTTACATAAACACTAACAATTTAAAATATTCATAGCTCATATATTATTATTATATTATTATTATTATATCAATTCAATATTCATATATATAAAATTTTACACATATATGTCGGCGGAGAAAAGGCGGCGAAGTGAAATTTTCAGAGGAGAGGAGATTTATATGATTATTTATTTAGATCCAGAATGGAAACGCGAAACAATTACGCGGGGGTTGGTGAGCGTAGCGAGCAGGGGGGCGGAGTCCTTCTAATCTCTCTATTCTAAAAACAAGTAACTTACGCTGTCGTCGCCGCCGGTTTTGAATTTTTTGTGACCGGAGATCTTTCTCCGTTAATATTAAGAAAAATACTGCATACAAAAATATGAAAATCGGCGGTATTATAGAGAAATGTTCGATAAACACGCTGATGCAGACACTTTTCAAATCGAATAATTATTTTAAAAGATATTTAATGCTAAAGTTGGCCAAAATCGTTCCATTAAAAAGTTTTATAGGAGCAAAAACTATACATGAGAATTAATTCATTTTTAGATCATTTTATACGTTAGAATTTCCCGGTATGCACACTTCATTCACTTTTTTAATTTGACTCATTTTTTGAGGTTTTATTTCTATTTTTTAAATTCAAATTTTCAGCATTTCGAGAGATATTTTTTACTTATTTTAGAAAATGGTATTCATTTAAACTGTTGCCAACTGTATAGACAGCGCAAATAATAATGTTTGCTTCAAATTAAAAATTTATTTACACGTGACTATTATTAACAGAAAAAGAACTTTCAAATTAAAATTAAATAATTACGCGTGAAAAGCAGGAACTTACTGAAAATTACTTCATAAAAACTATATTTGCACGTGAATTTTAAAAGAGAAAGGATATTGTAAAATAATAAATTTATTAACATGCGTTAGAAGTCTTAAATAGGAAAAATTACGTCACATGTACGTCACATTACACATATTACGTAAAATGAACAAAAAGTAATATTGCAAAACAGTTTAAATTTAAAAGTTGCGCGAGACGTTAATTTGATATTTTGAGATTATATTTAAGATTAATATTAATTTTATTGAACGCGTTTAGATTGCTTTCGAGCGACTATTTAGTAATTTAATAAAAATAAAAAAGATTACAAGCTGAAAATGAAGTGTCATCAATAAAAAATATGATTTGAAAGAGAAAAATGTGTGAAGCAGAAAATAAAGGAATTGCTTAAATGGTTTAGTTAACCTTCTGTGTCGTTTCCATCAAAAGAAGGCATTGGTATTTGTGAAATATATTTGCATTTTGATGCAGATTGGCTTATTATATTAGCTTATTTTCAAATGTTTAATTGATTTCATTTAATCAAAGACGAAAACAGCCATTGTATCTTTTAACAGCAGCTCATTTTTCCTTAAAATTCCCCAATTGAAGAGAAATAAATAGAAACTCGTTTATAGGGAGATCGCCACTGTTTCTAAAATTATAATTCAATCTTTCAAAATCTGTTTAAAGCCGATCAAATTAGCGTGCTTTTAGAGATTGCGGTGTCTGAACGGGTGTTGGCGAGCGTAGCTCGTAGGGGGCCGAGCTCCCTAGTATTTTTAAAAATCTGCTATGTTTTCTTTATAAAGCTTCGAAATGATAATTTTGTGTAGCCTCTTCCGGACGGGTGTCACGTCACGTATACGTCCCCTGTAGGGTGCGTATATTGTTTTTATTTTTTAGTACCAGAATATTTTAGTCGTCCTCTTTGCCTTATCTAATCTTGGAATTCTTAAAATTAAATAAGGTGAAAAATACTATACGGAATGTCTGGTATTTAAAATAAAAATGTCTTTTATTGAAGCCCTTAAAGTCCTGCATCAGTTTGGGTATACCGATTTTACCTAAACCTAATCCGACCTGGTGTCCAGGTTGATGCTCATTCTGATGTATGGGGTTCAGTTCGGATTCACTTTAAATGCTTCGGGTTCAGGTCGGTCTTGGATTAGGTTTTGACACTTTCGGGTCGGGGGTTTTTGAACAGAAAGTCCCGAATATATTTCAAATGAAAAAATTATATATTTGAATAATAATGACTGTATATCAGAGATATAACTGTTTTTCAATAATTGCATTCAAATATGGATTCATTTTTGTTTTACTTCGGGTTCGGTTCAGACGAAGTGTATCAATTCCGGGATGACTTCGGAAAATTCGGGTTCCGTGCAAGATTCTGACGCGTGTCCTGACACTTTGACTACCGGGTAAAAGAACCTAAAAGAATATACAAAAATTATCCGACGGATTCATTGGAACCAGTGTAAATATATAGAACTGCCAAAAACACAAATAAACTTGCTGGTGCTTAGAATGAGTATGCTAATAAATAATAGAATATGATCTATACAAAATCGAGAGAAAACATCTATCATACATATAAAATGCAATTGAGAATTCATTCTGAAACTTATATCTCACGTTCTGCTAAACGGATTTTTATGGCACTTACAAGAACCTGAGGTGTTAGTCGCCGATTTGGATAAGAGTGGTATCGCTGGAAAGCACTTGTCGTGAGAAAAAAAAAAAAAAAAATTCAGTGGATCATCCCGTCCGAAATGAACACCGCAGAAGCTGCCAAGGCAATTTGCACAAGCATTCTACCAACGGATAAATAAGCAGTAAAGTTGTTAATATAGACAATGTGTTGCTGTATAATGCGATGAAAGAAATGACGTAGAATGTTATGAATGTGGACTTATTAACACATAAAAAGGTCACAAAGGTTGTGATTAGTAAAGACGTTTTAGACCCTACGACATTTCGCTGCTCACTTGTTTTCAGTTGTTGGTACGCGTTTTTAAATTTAACCCATTTTCTGCCGATACTGCTTGATATGCATAAATTCTATACAAGGCAGAACGAAAGATCTCGTTTATTAAACGGAAATGGAGTCCTAACTTAGTAAGGTTAGTTGGGGCAACTGGGTCATGATTTTACAATATGACTCTGGAGCTTCTGACAATTGAAGCTGATGTTCATTTGAATTAAAGTCTGAACTTCTGTAAATGTGTTCAGTTAGGTTCCCTCTATCAGACAGAAATGATCAAAATTACATTTTAATACTTAAAAATATAAAAATATGCACATTTCATCTTTCTTTCCTCATGGATCCAGTGGCCCCATAAAAATGGGGTAAGTGGACCAGGAGGGTCTATGTTCAACACGCGTTTATTTTTTTTTTTTCGTATGGATATCAGGTCCTGTTTGAAAAAATATAAACAACTTTAAAAAATTTAAACCAGGCAGATCATGTAAATTATAAGTCAATAAAGAGCGTTGTAAAGGAAGCCTTTGCTGTCAATGTGTCTAAAAAAAGCACTAAAAGTGAAAATATTAGATTTATTTATACCAAAAACATAAAAATTAAGTAAGTACTTATGTACTTTAGCATAGGTAAAAAGTATAAAAGTCAAATGGGTATTTTAAGGGGGAAAATAGCAAGGTAAATCTATGAAAAAACGGCTACGTAAGTACTTAAGTACTTTATATGTATCCAGGGGTCGCAAATTTTATTGTTCCTACCAGAACCCTTAATGAGTTACCTTCATGATCATTTTATTTAACATATTCTAAAGAAAGGTGCGATGAAAATATTACTTTCAAAATAGTGGTGGGATCAATAAAAGTTTCCCTAGCGGTCCCTGTGTATCGTACAATTTCAAGGTTTGGCTATCTAGCTTTCAGGGGCAAGGTACTTGCATTCGTAAAATGTTGAAATAATTTAATGACACCAGTATTTACCAGAGAATCTATTTCAAAACAAATAAAAGTATATTTTCCCGTACTTAATAAAGGTGAAATTTTTATTATAAAATTCCGGTGCCAATGTGGCAATTAGGTATTAAAATTATGTGATGCCATAACGGCATCACCGCCTCTCAAGGGGTCAAGCAACTTGGTTTGATACCACCCAATATACTTTTTTTTTATTTTATTACGTAATTTTAATAAGGTATTCTATCATTTTCTTTATTGTGAGCAAAAACCAATGGAGAAATTTACTTCCCGTAGTAAGAGAAGCACAAAAAAATTATTTATAACTATTGGGGTAACTGGACCCAGCATGGTCCAGTTACCCCGGATACATGTCCAATTACCACATTCTTGAAAAATTTATGGGGTAACTGGGACACCGGAATTACATTTGAAACATGAAGTAAACATGTATAGATGCCTAATAATATTAATGTAGCTAAATGCATAATCTTTAAAAAAAAAAAGGTTGTTTAATAAAAGTACTTACAGTATTTTAAAAAAAAGCCGAGGAAGTTCAACCCTGTTGACGTTGTTTTTAAAAAAAGAAACGTAAATTTTTGACAACCTATCACAGCAAAGTGAGAGTTATGATTGAGTTGACACACGTTGTTTTAGGAATTAGAGATTAAGTTGCATTGTTCACAAAAGGTAAAATTTAAAAAACATCAACAGTTTTTTAAAAAATAACCTATTGGCCCAGTTACCCAACTAACCTTATACTATGGAGTCTATATACAGATCTAATACAGGGCTTCACAAACTAATTCGGTTATTTTTCTAACTATTGATGGGAATTCATGAACTTGGGTTTCAAACGTGTTATTCTTTCCCTAATTGGTTTAATTAGAAACAATCTTTTCCTTTATTAAACAGTGAAGATTTGTTAAAGTACCGTGTTTACTCGCACCACTGATTTGAAGCAGAAAAAAAATCGTCAAACTATTTTCTTCGCGTAAATTGTATGGATGAAAGATTGGGTTCGAAATGTTTGGAAGAAAAGGTCTGGAGCATTGCTCAAAAAACCAGCCACTTTGGTACTCGATAGCTTCCGAGGACATCTTGTTGATGATGTAAAGAAGGAACTTTCAGAGGGCAAAACAGATCTTGTGATAATTCCTGGGGGACTCGCATCGATTTTGTAATCGTTGGTCGTACCGGTTAACAAACCGTTTAAAAACAATATAAGACGAGTATATGGATATTGGGTGATCAATGGGAACAAAGAAAAAACTCTCAGTGGAAAAGTAAGGCGCCCATCCCTGGAACTAATGCGTAGTTGGATAGTAAAAAGCTTCACTTTAATAACAAGCGATACAATTTCAAAAGTTTTTAAGAAGACCAGTATCTCCGACGCTTTGGACGGAAGCGAAGATGACATTTTATGAAATGACGAAGATTCTTCCGACACCGATTCACATTACAACAGTGATGCTGATACCTTCAGCGAAAGTGATTTATTATGAGATTATTTGTAATTTTTACATCTATAAAAATATTATCATAAAAAGAAAAATGGTATTTAATAAATAGCACATAATCTAGAAACATTTGGTAAGTTACTAATTTTATTATGTGTGTTTTTTTATACCAGTAATGTTTTAGCATTAGAGTGTACAATATTGTGTAGTAGATTTCCCTGCATAATAGTTGCACCTAAACTTTCACAAAATTGGCAAAAAAGTGCGACTGTTACGCGAATAAACACAGTATTCTGGAAGTGTTGGAAAGTGTTTCAAAATCTATGCTGGAAGCACTATTTTTCCTTCTTGTTTCCTTTAAATTGAGACAAAAGCACGCAAGATCCCGATGACTTTATACTATTTTTATATCAGGAGGTGTCTAACATATTTTTGGCATCACATTGATCGTATGTAACATATTTCTGGCATAAAATTAGCTGACGTCACAACAGACTAGGGGGAGGGGGGATATCATTCAAGCATGACAACCTTTAACATAAGTGGAGACGGGAGCGGGGGTCAAATAACCAAGAAATTTGTGAGACGCCATGAATGAATGACTCCCTAATTATTACGAAGCCCTATTCGGGGCCATAAAGTGACACCACGCTATTTCAACCACAAATTTAATGCAATTTATTATTACCGCCTATTGGAGTAGAATGAAATGCATCCCCATGCAAAGTGCATTAAAATGTCCGATATCATTACCAGGGAGCCTTTGTGGAATATTATCTCATTAAACCTTTACGAAGCTTGCACACACACACACACGAAATTACTGATACGTAACACTTTAAACTGCTGAAGAGAAATTTAATTCAAGAAGTTAGTTTCACTCTAATGATCGGCGATTTAAGATGAAAGCTCGTTAAATCCAAAGACAAACACTATTGAAATAATCCATTTAGAGACCAAAGAAGTAACATAAGACAGTAGTTATTTACCTCTATGACCTTAAAAAGAGATCCCGGTCGTTACGCTGTAGTTCTTGCTAAGTTAAATATAATAAGGCTCTGTCTAATATACATATTTATGCTGAAGCGGCGTTATGTTTTATATTCTGATTTTGTTTAACCAACATACAATGACACACTGTCAAGAATATGCTAGCTTTCTCAAAGGTCTCCCTAATTAGCATGTAGATATAGCATTCGAAACCATAAAGTAGCACAAGTGCCGCATTTTTAAAAGCGTCCCAAAACATACAAAATGCGGGAAAAGTTAATAAATAAACTAGCTGTAATCGACAATTCATAACCGAAGTATGAGATAATGACGCGCTATTGTTACTAATTTTCGTCTTTCGAGAAATTGAAAGCAGAGTACCTTTGCATTTCATACCGGCAGAAAAATTTAATCCGAACTTATTTTAAACAAAAACAAACATGGCGAACCTTTCATTAGCACCAAACTAGCATTTGTCCCATTCGTTTATAACTAGTCTAAGTGAATTCGCCCGAGCGAGCATCACTCAATTCGGTATCGTAAATTACCATATTTTGACCTAAAACTTCGAATCTGAGCATGCGTCCAGCGCATATGTCGTTTATAAGATGCCCTATTTGAAAGGTGCTGCGTGAATAATTATCCAGGTTCTTTTGAAATGAAAGCACCTCCATGTTGAATACAGATCTTTTCCTCCGAGGCAAACTTATTATCGGCAAAGAAAGATCGTTGTGCGATTTTAAAAACATTTACAGGGCATTAAAATAAAAGAAAATTCATAATCTTCCGGAAGATGTGTGTGTGTGGAAGGGGGGGGGGGATTTTGATATGACCGGGAAGGAAATTCTCCGCCATTTCCAGATTCTTCACAAAAGCCTTTTGGTGAATATGCTGGGAAGGCGGCACACTAGCAGCGCAAATCGAATTTCAAATACACCAAGAAAACAGTGCAATACCAAGCGTCTCAAACCGGAAAGCGCGACCGGAATAGTTTTCCGTTTCTGACAGGTTTCCGTTTTAGGAGGCATAACATCTTTCACGAGACCACGAAAATTCTCTGTTTAAAACTCCCAGTTCTAGTTTCACAGGTGCACTGTACACACGGCTACTGAAAGTGCAGTCGCTTCTGTTACGTCATTTCAGTTTATACCGATCAACTTCGATCTTTCCTACGATTTGAATTCTAGAATTAGATACGGGTTTGACACCAATATAAAATTCTACTGCCAGATACGGATTTGGCACACTACTTGTTCACTAAAATCACCTATAGTTGCTACATCCTTCTTCTCCAAGATAAAGTTAGTGAAGTGAATAGGACTGTCTATTAACCAAAAAAGAAAAAAAAACCTGTGAAGTTAATTTTAGAGAAGCAACGGTGCTGATGCGGCAGAGCAATACCAGGATTTTCAGAACAGTATGGGAAGTCAATTTTTAAATGATCAAGAATTTGATATATTCTACTATTTAGCATAAAAAAGACATTGGAAAAGAAATAATTATATGTAAAACAAAGCTACCTCTAGTTCTTTATCCCTCAGTTATAAAAGCTTAAGATCTCACATATTTTCGCCAGGGTTAATGCCATGGTCCAAAATATGCTAAAATATCGCGAGTTGGAATTGTAAATGACTACATCGTCGTATAGGTATGAAAATAGTCCGAAGTTTGGTATATTTTCCTCTTAAAAATGGTTTCAGCTTTAAAAAAAAAAATGAATTCGTAGGGTGCCAAATCTGGGCTGTATTTTTACTGGGCCATCCAGAAATGGGATTTTCTTCTAACCCCCAAAATTATGTACAAGATAATATAATTGGGAAAGCTGTTATTATGATGGCAAGAGTTGACTTCGACACGTTCAGAATTTTCCAGCTTACCATTTACGTTGACAACAAAGCCAGTCGATGCGACGTCTCTATGACATTACAAATGGTTGCAGACATAACTCTATTAAAAAAGATGATTTTTTTTCCTCGTTCGTCATGTTATGATTCTCGGTTACAGTCACTTTGTAAAATCTGTGAAATCGGGAATGATTTTTTTGTCTGCAACCCCTCAGAAAATGGGACGTATAGGGACGTCACAGTGACTTGAATACGACTTGTTTTCAATGTCATGTGACGAAAAATACAAAAACGAGTCATATGTGCCAATCCCAAAACTTTATTCTATCTCATACAGGTTAATACTTCAAAATTCGCTATCACAGTGCCGAAATCAAATGGCAATCTATGCCCATCATGAGGATTCTGAAAAGATGAAATTCCGTGCATGAGATCTTGAGACAGGACTGCCGCTGAAATCGCGTCAATCTAGCAAAATGCAGCCTAGCAGCGTCACCTATTGGGTGATTTACACCAGAACTAATTATCATCGACTTGTGTCAGCGTCTAACTGAATATGAAGTTAGATGAAAATCCGTGCAGTAGTTCTTGAGGTAGAGCTATTGCGGAAGTCATGACAAATGCAGCCTAGCAGCGCAACTTGTTGAGCTATTGACACCAAAACATCAGCAGCAGCACTATTAATGAAGGTATATTTGAATTTCAAGTTGGATGAAAATCCGTGCATTACTTCTTGAGATAGAGTTATTGCGGAAATCGTGGAAAATGCAGCCTAGCCTCGCCACCTGTTGGGCGATTTACACCAAAAACTAATCAGCACCCATTTATATCAGGGACTACCTGAATCTAATTTTTTATTAAATTCCGTGCATTCGTTCTGGAGAGAGAGCGCCCACAAAATGTGTGTCACAGACAGACTCACAGAAAGACATTTTGTAAAAAAACATGTTTTTTGATGTCTCTGACCCCTAAAACCGTGTGTCAATCCGTCGAAAACCGGAAGTCGAAAGTTTTCACGAATCCAATACTATCTTCTTGTAAAGATACCAGAAAGTAATAAGAGTTCCATTGTGGTCCTATTTTCATGTAAAAGCGAAACGAGGCCGAACTCTCAGAATAAGCATCTCTTTAAAGAAGTTCAAGGCCAACTGTGGATCGTTTTCTACCAAACCTTTAATTCTTTCCAGAACTGACACTAGTACAACATTATTTTCGAAAGATTCCTAACTCACCCCTATAGTTTTGGCGCCTTATAAAAACTAGACGGATGTGGAAATCCCAAAACTTTCTTCCATCTCATCCATGTTAATACTTCCTGAAAAATGCAGCCTATCAGCGTCACTGGCGGTTAGATGATGGATACCAAAATCTAATGACTGACAACTTCTAACTGAATCTGAAGTTGGATGAAAATCCGTGCATTCGTTTTTCAGGAAATTGTAAAAAATTCTGCATAGCAGCGCCAACTGTTGAGCGATTGACACCAAAAACTAATGAGGACCCATTTATACCAGGAAGTCACTGAATCTGAAGCTGGAGGAAAATTCATGCATTAGTTCTTGAGATACAGCTATTGCGGAAATCGCGAAAAATGCAGCACAGAAGCGCCACCTATTGGGCGATTGACACCAAGCATTAAACAGCACTGATCATTTATATCAGGGACTCACTGAGTTGGATGAAAATTCTTGCATTTCTCTTGAGTTAGAGCCTTTGCGATCATCATGAATTATGCAGCCTAGCAGCGCCATCTGTCGGGCGATTTTCACCAAAAAGTAATCAGCACCAAACTATATCCTGACTCATTGAATCTGAAGTTTTATGAAAATCCATGCAGTTGTTCTTGAGATAGAGCTATTGCGGAAATCGTGAAAATGGCCACCTAGCAGCGTCACCTGTTGGGCGATTTTCACCAAAGACTAATCAAGACCCGTTTATATCAAGGTCTAACTGAACCTGAATTTTTGTGAAATTCCGTGCATGAGTTCTTGAGATACAGCGCCCACAAAATTTTTGTCACATACAGATTCACAGCGTGAGTGACAGAGTGACAGAATGGCAGACAGACTCACAGACAGACATTTTCTAAAAATCATCCAATCGTGTTCAGGACATTCTAAAACGTATAAATCCGTCGAAAACTTTCACGAATCCAATACTTTCCTTCTTGTAAAGATAGAAGAAAGTAAAAAGTTGCATTGTTATTACTTTCGCAACTAGCTTCATAATTCCCATCCATTCTGGGATTTTTAGCGGTGACGGATCCATAAAATACAAAATTTTAATTAATACGTTTACTCGAATTCTATAACAATTTACCGAAACAATTTCAAAAATGGTAAAACACGGAGAATTCGAGAAATTCCTGTTAAATTATATGAAAATAATGACACAAGAAAAATAATGTTAAATCAGAATTCGAATAGCATCACACAACTAAAAATAAAACAAAATACCGAAACACTCCAGGTTAATATGTGTTAATGAAAAATCCTTCTTGGGGAAATATTCGTAATTAACTTTGCACCTTCATTTGCGTGTAGAATCACCCCCCCAGAAACAAAAATGTCGCTTTCCGAGCTATTTAAGAAGTTGAGCTTATCAGCGAAGAAAAGAAAAAAAAGAAGTTTGAAAATGGCTGTCAGGAAAAGCACTTCTGGCACGCGGCAGTTTTATGGGAATCTGTAACAGGTTGCTGCAGTTTTATGGCCGATTTAATGAACGAGAGGAGAGGGGAAGCACTCTCGAAAAATGTTTATCGAAGCTCATGAACATTATGAATATTTCGGATAAAATTTGAATCGCGGCGAGACTGAGTTAACACGGAAAGACACAAAGTTTCGCAAGAATTTGCGAGTTCCTTGTCACTGTAACAATTATGTAATATCATGTTCATGTTTTAGTCATTTTAAAAAGTAAGTTTTGATACTGAAATGCTACTTTGTTCCCTTCTTTCGAAATCGGGAGTGACGCCACTCGGCTTTCTGAACACGTTATAGAATACAGTAGAACCTCGATTATCCGATATGGAACCGACCACCTTTCGGAAAATCGAAATTTTCGGGATAATCGAGAATGCTTCCATTTTAAGATTAAGGAGAAATATGTGCAATATTTCTTATTAAGGTAACAAGTGTTTAATAAAAATAAAGCAATAGCAAAATAGAAACAAGAATAAATTGCCTGAATTTTAATTTTGAAATTAAGTATACCTTTTACGTATATCACAAGGGTTTGAAACAAAAATGTTTTGTTTATCGCAGTTTCGATTGACTTTGCTTTGAACGTCTATCACAGAGTTTTTAAATATTATTAGTTCACCAGTATCACAGTCTTTCTGCTGCTCCAGCCATGCCAAGCCTTTTGAAAAACATTCAAAAGCTTCAGAATTGCTAATTTGTTCGCTTTCTTCGTTCCACTCCGCAGCAAGGGACTCTAAGAAAGGAATCGAAAATATTTATATGTACTCACACAAATAATATGAAAGTAAAAAAAAACTTTAAAAATGGATTTCGGTTAATGGAGAGTTTCGGTTAAAAGAGTTTCGGATAAAAGAGGTTCTACTGTACTAGCTGTTTGCATAGCAACCCGCTGTGTTGCTTTTAAATTGCATGAGGTCTTTCGATTATTTGAGGGGAAAAGAAATTATAACTTTCAAGTTTCTAATTCTAACAATTCCAAATAAATCTTAATTTAAAACGTTTTTAGAATTTTTTTATTTTTATTTATTATTTTTTAACCGTTTTTAGAGAGCACGGTTAAAAGAAGAACACAAGAAATCTTTGTAAATGTGAAATTCCATCTCCCATATGAAATTTCAAGTTTTTAAGCCCTAGCAATATCACAGAAATTGTATTTTAAAAATGTTATTTGTTCCTGCACCTTTTTACATTAAGAATTTTTAGATAAGCCGATAAATTCGCCTTACAAATAAGTCATGTCAAATTTCAAGTTTCTAGGCTTAAAAGTTCCAAATGAATCGTTTTTGAACTTTTCCAAATGAGAACGTTTTTAGAACATTTCCCGCTCTCTTTTCAAATTTCGAATTTTTTAGAAATCATTCATTGGGAACATTTAGATCTAATATTAACTACCATGCAAAATTGCAAGTTTTTAGCCCCAGCAGTGTCACAGAAATCGCATTCTTAGAAAAAAAAATTTCCGGCACCACTTTTACATTACGAATTTTTTAGAAATTGTTTTGTTGCGAGTAATTTATGGCTTAAAAGTAATAGTCATGTCAAGTTTCAAGTTTCTAGTCTAAACAGTTCTAAATGAATTGAAATATAGAACGTTTTTAGAACATTCTCCGTTCATTTCCATCCTTTTAATTTCGATTTTTTTTCACAAACTGTTCTTTGGGAACATTTACTTCTTAAAAGTAACTACAATACAAAATATCAAATTTTTGACAACAGTGTCACGGAAATCGCAATTTTACAACTTTTTTGTTTCTGATTTCTTTCACATGTCGAAATTTTTCGAAACTCTTCTGTGCAAGCAGTCTTAAAAGTAACAACCACGTCAAATTTCAAGTTTCAAACCCAAAGAGTTTTAAATAAATCGTAATTTAGAACTTTTTTAAACGTTTTCCGCTCGCTTACACTTTCTAAATTTCAAACTTTTTAAAAATCGTTCATAATGAGTATTTACATCTTAATAGTAACTACCACACAAAATTTCAAGTTTATAGCCTTAACAATATCACAGGAATCGCAATTTTAGAACGTTTTTCGCTCCTGCACCCCTTGGGGGTTGTTGTACCGACATAAAATATAGCCTATGTTGGAATAAAGAAAGTCACTAGCATTTTACTACCATCTAGATATATATTACGCTATCGTACATGGCACAGAAATCGTAATTATTTGTTAATTGTTTAATGGCAACACCCGAATGAAACACAACTCATTGGTTATTGAACAGCATTTAATGCATCTCCATACTTATAGGGGGGGGGACCCTGTTTTGTCGCCAACTTGACGATATATCACCAAATTTGGCGACCAAAAATGAGTCGCCAAAAGTGACGCCAAATAGGCGATATCTCTAATAATTCGCTAAATTCCCATAGACTTCCATTGTAAACCAATAGGGTTTACTTGCTTACAGAAAATCAACAAATTGAGATATTTTAATGCAACAAAAACTAATTTTAGGGGTGTTCTCAAATCGAAAAGGGCAACTTTCTGACATAAGTTTTAATTTATTTTTGTTCGAAAATGTATGAAACTAGCTGGTGTTGTTGTTCAGAAACTATGTCATTGAGCTATTTTTTTTTTTCATTTTTTTACAAACGCAATAGATCTTTCAGAAAATGTTGTCAAAGTAGGCGTTTTGAACCGAATTTCCGCGCGAAGGGAGAAAGAGCACTCAAGAGCGGGCGAAAAACGGATTTGTCACGTGATCGAATTCGGTTATAACTCAATAGGTATTAGATTGATCAAAAAATGGAAAAAACAGTTCCATTCCAAATCGCTTCCATGACCAGGCTTTCCAATTTTATATCTTTCCGTTAAAAAATGAATTTGTAAATATGTCAAAACGTTTTTCGCTTGTTGAGCAGAGCAGTTAAGAACAGCCTTAAGAGATTATATTAATTATATTTAAGGAAGTCCAAGTAAATTAAATGATGAATAAAAGTAACATGATACAATGCTTAGCACGCTTTCCCAAACATAAATTTTAAGGGAGACCCAACTGGTCGCCAAGGGCGGCTAGTTATTTTTTAAATCGGCTAGGTAGTAACAGAGATTACCGCTTATAAAGAAACATACAAACGTTACTTCTTTATAAATAATAGTATAGATCGTAATATCATTGAAATAAATTTCTGGCACAATAGAATCAACTGGATCCGAACCCGGGACCTTCCATAGAGGCTGAAGCTCGATCACCTTTGTTCGCATTTCTTGAAATTCTCTATTTTTTTCGTGACCGATTGGCGAAAGTGTTTATTTTTCCGTGACTGTTTGATGAAAAAGTTCCTTAAAATCACCAAAAATGCTCAGAGAAAAAGGAAAAGATAAAATATATACATTATGTCTAGTCCACAAACGTTCCATTTTGATGTGCATTCAATAAAATTGATATAAACCAATTTTTGTACAATGTGTTACTTCAGTTATTTACATCCCTTTTCGCTTTCTCATCTTGTCGCAAAATGTTTTTTTTTCCTTAAAAAAAGTCGAATATGATTATAAAACTCTTTTAATATTGCCTTATGTAAAAATAAAAAAATAAAATAAAAAATAACTTTGATGAATTATTGAATGAAAAAATAACCAACTAAATTAGTATGGAAAAAAAAAAAAAAAAAAAAAAAAAAAAAAAAACTTCTCAATTCTCTTGTAAGGTGAAGAACTTAAGGCTGTGATCTGATTATTGGCGTTTTTAATGAAGGAAGAAATTTACTTTTTGAAATGTAGGTACATACTTTTCCGCTGCTAATGAGGAGCCAACACGTTCCTTTAATCA
Source organism: Maratus speciosus (assembly GCA_963932465.1). Lineage (NCBI taxonomy): Eukaryota > Metazoa > Arthropoda > Arachnida > Araneae > Salticidae > Maratus > Maratus speciosus. Next base: position 611,583,214 of record OZ010790.1, on the reverse strand, counting down.
ATAACACGGCACTCTGGGGCTATAACCCCGAAATAATTTTCATTCGTGCATGCATAAAACTTTGAAACACCTCCCTTCCGATTCCAAGAAATCGATTCCTTCTTCTTATTACATTAAAAATACAAAAAACACGACGTGAAAATGAAACATTCGAGTGAATTTCTAGGTTTTACTATACAAATAAATACAAGTATCTGTAGAATTAAAATATGACCTAAAGCAGTGGTGTAGTCGAGGAGGACGAAGGGGGGCGGCGTTCCCTCACTTTTTAATTTTATCTCAAGCGTCCCCCCACTTTTTATATTCAAAGGGGCAGTAGAGACGCAGAAGGACGCAGACTTTCCAAACTTAATAAATTTTTAAAGGAATTAGATGCTAATAAATTAACAATTTTAAGAAATGAGGCACTGATTTTTACTTTCTTCTATCTTCAATAGAAGAAAGTATTGTAATCGAAATTATTTTCGACTTCCGGTTTTCGACGGATTGACATGTTTTAGGGGTCAGAGATCCCAAAAAACACGTTTATAGAAAATGTCTGTCTGTCGCCATTGTACCATCAAAAAGTGTATGAAGTTATGCATAGAATTGCACTAATTTTTTTTTTTTTTTTTTAATGTGTTTGGCCATAGCAAGAAGGTCCTCCCTGAATATGGAAAAATTCCGACGGTAAGGGCGCTGTAATAACGATTTTTGTGCCACTTTCAATATTGTACCATCGAAAAGTGTATGAAGTTATGCACAGAATTGAACCAATTTTTTTGTGTATGCTTTTGACCATGGCAAGAAGGTTCACCCTGAATATTGAAAAATTCCACCAGAAGGGGGCACTGTAATAGCGATTTTTGTGCAATTTTCCATATTGTGCCATCGAAAAGTGCATGAAGTTATGCATAGTTCTAATAAAAATACTAATAAAACTAATAAAAATGAATTATCGGTATTTGTAACAACATTTTGAAATATTAATATACATGAGATAAAAGAAAGTTTTGGGATTGGCACATCCAACTAGTTAATATTTAATAACAAATTTGAAAGCTGTTTATCACTTTGTGGTTCATTTGGAGAAACTGACAAGCGCTATGCACTACTAGACGAAGCTTGCTAGTATACATATAATAATATGTATATGTACAATTAATTAGACAGGTTATATAGCTTTATATATAGATTATATATATTTATAAATAACTTATAGGATTATAAATACAACACATGTGCCCTTACGTGGTTTTTGCTTTCTCAAAAGAAAGAAAGAAAAAGAAAAGAACTGTACATACTCTTAAAAGTTATGCTTCGAAATAGTTTTTCAGTGGGAAACGCAAAGAAAAAGTTAAAAATCTCCGCACTTCACCGGCCTGTCACCCATCGATTTCTTTTTAAGCTCATCTCAAGATAGAACAAGGTCAACAGTACAAAACCTAAATCAATCGAGGCACATTTTCAGTTTCAAATGCGGTCAATGCTATGAACTCGAAGTCAAACTCGATGAGACGTGTTGAAAAGTCATTTCAATTCTTTCTTGAACACACCTTTTAAGTTACAAAAAATTACATGTTACTTATGAAAATAAATTGCATGAAAAAAATGTATGTTCCATGTAGCTAGTTTTCTATAAAGAAATCATGAATTTGTTGTAAAAGAAAGATAAAAAAATATGATCTTTCAGCTCACGTGTTTCCTGTTTTTGTGCGTACGGTCATTTTGGCTATTACAGTATCACCAGTAAAAACTGAATTTTAATTTCAGTTTATTTCATTCAATTATTTAAGTGTAATTTTTGTAATGGTTGCTTTAAATGAATAGAACCGGGTTATAAAATGATAGGAACACTCAGTCATTTTGTGAGATCCTGGCGAAAATCCAAAATAATTATCAGAAAACGGCATTCTGGAGACAATCTTACACAATACATAACAGAAGGAAAATCAAACCTTAAATTTATTGGAAATATAAATTATCTAAAAAAAAAATGCTGTTGCAAAATAATAGGAACACTGATTGAAATGACCATTAAACCATCATCTAAACTGTGCAGCAGTATCGAAAACTACTCCGAAAAGAAGAGACCAAAATATGTGTCGAGTTTCCTCTAAGTCCACACAAATTTGAAGAAATCCTTTACTTTTTATATGCTGCCACCACCGACATGATTACGTGATATCGGTCACGCTATGAAAGAAAACCAACTCTTTCAATTAAACTTAATTAACAGTTTATTTACACACTATTTAGAAATCACAAAACACTATTTACATTTAAGAACTCCGATATAGGTGATCCGGTCCAACATTAAATTGAATACAGTAAATACTTGCTGTGTACTGTTAAACTACTTTATATTCCTCTCACTCTACGCTAGTTAAATTAGATTTATCGGAGATCACTATTAATCTCCCAACTCATTAGCTCTATACTCCAAGAGCTTCACTGCCTAATCACTCTCTCTCTGAAAGCTACTCTGGAACAACTCACACCTTGAGTTCCAGGCATCAACTGTGCTCTGCGAGAAAGTGACCACACACTTTCAGGTATATGCCTTAACTGATCTCCCTCAGCTATATCACTCCTCTCCCAAAAACATAAACGGGGTTTTTCCTTCTGCCATCAGAGTCCCCTTCTTTTCCTCCAATCCATCGAACCTCCCCTTTCACCTTCCGTAACGACCGTTATTTTGTTATCTGGTGAAATCCTTTTGTCTGCCTTATCTCAGGTATGCATTTGAATAGCAGGGAACCCACTCTATTCATAAACCACATTCATTCAACTCCCCTATCTAACCCACTAGCACGGATTAAATTTCAGATAAGAAAAGAGTGTTACTTTAAAATTCCCAGTACACAGACAATATACAAGCAAGAAAATGATATATAACCATAGTTCTAATAGTATATGTTCCTCAGAACCTGACAATATGCAAATTAGTTTAGCATATATAAATAATTTTCAAACGTGACTACAAAGTGAGTTCTAAGAGTATGAGTGTGCTTTAAATGGTGTTGAGAAAGGAAAATTGTGGCTTTTAAGGATCAAGGACTTTGAGCAAGCGCTATCGCAAAAAAAGTTCTCCGAGTGTCGTATTAAATTTTCTTCGATAACAAGAGGATTAGGGAGCGAAGAAATCTCTAAGAACAGCCGCCGAAGCGACAAAAAGAACCATTATAAAAGAATGAGCCATGGGACAACAACTTTAGGTACATCATCTAGAATAAATAGTGTGTAAATCTGCTATTCAAACACTGCTACAAATTGAATCCCTTAAATGCGCAACGGTGCTGAATTCCGAAGAGCCGATCGCAGCGACATCTGCGGGATATTTTCAAATTTCAATGTAACCATCGTATACAGCGTCTAGACTCGCAATCGTCTCGCAGTTTTAGAAAACTCCTGCAGATACCGCTGCCGACTTTTCGAATTTCAGTATCGTTGCGCATTTAAGAGATTCGATATTTTAGCACTTTTTTAAGTATTACTGAGATAGCCGATTTCCACACTATTTATTTTAGACGCTATACTTTAGCTACAGCGTCTAGAATACCTAGTGTGGAAATATGCTATCCAAACAACGCTAAAAATGTGTATGCCTTAAATATGCGGCGATACTGCTAAAATCCCAAGTGTCGATCGCAGCCACATCTGCGGAATTTTCGTATTACATTGTATAGACTAGCAATATCTTGCAGTTTTAGAAAATATCCTGCAGATGTCGCTCCGATCTGTATATTTCAGCAGCATCGCTGCACATTTAAAGGATGCAATATTTTAGCACTTTTTTAAATATTACAGGAATAGCGACTTTCCACACTGTATATTCTAGGCGCTACTTTAGATGAACTGGCAAGAAATCCACGTCAGAAAGTACTTTTCCAGAGTAGCCTATAGATCTAGGATATTGAAGTAGAAGAAAAGAAAGCTCCAACCACGTAGGACTAAAATGGACTAGCAAAATCGCCTGGGTTGGGCGAAAGATCATGGAAGTTAGTTAGAATATGAAAGAGTCCCATTTCCTGATGAAAAAAAAAATTAAACCCAGATTAGACCTGGCGAATGTTGGAAAGTGTTGAAAATAACAACGCGCTATCGAGTGGTGATCATTTCATCCGATTGGATAGACACATTTCACGGGAATCCGAGTTTATTTGCGAGAGTTAGAGCAGACAGACAGACAAACTGCATTCATCAACACATTTCAACTAGGTTGGAAAGTTTAACCCTCAACGGCCGAAGTACTCCTCCCAGGCATCTCTTACACGAATTTATTCGGTTGGCACAACCTTCTTTTTTAAGAAACATTTTTACTTGTACTTTGACAACATGTACAAGAGAAATTTATTTTAAAATGTACTTCTAAAATACAGTGGTACGAATAGAGCATACAAATAGAATCATGTATACGAAGTTTGGGGCGGCTTTTTGTCGACACTCGACCGCAAAGGGTTAAATATATATATATATATATATATAAAGCTTTAAAAAAAAAAAAAAAAGAAAGAAAGAAAGAAAGAAATTGGCAATTATTTGTATCTATTTCAATGTGAACAATTAATTAATTTTTTTTAAAAATCTAAAATAATATCAACAAGCGAAAAGTCGATTCTAAAAGCACAAAAATATTCAAGAAATTTCCGACACCATCTGGCGCACCCATCGTCAAAAGATTTTACGGCCAATGAACAGGCTTCATAAACAAAAGAAAGTTTGGGTGACTTTTTACCTTTTTGTCAGAAAGGAACCTCCAAGAAAATAGGCAGTCGCAGTTAATGACTGGATGGGGGAATTAAAGAATCCGGAATTATGGATGCACACATTGAAGGAAGGGACCGAAAAAATAATGGAAAGCAAAAACCGGAGAAATCAGTGTATGAAGGGGGAAGTAGGGGAAGAATGAATCACACACAGCGATTAAAAGGCAGGAAATTGAGTGAGGTGGAAGTGGCAAACGCCAAAATCGATACTAATAATAATTCTGCATAACAATCTTTTACGAGTAGGAATCTGTTGCCATTTAAAATGAGAGAAAAGCCCGCAATAAATTCCAACCGTCACATAATGAAGAGAATGAATTCTTTTCCAATGAGGGTTTTAAAAATGGCGATAAATGACTTAAAAGTTGTTTGCAAGATAAGTCTGAAAAGTACTGTAGTGCTTGTAAGTTTGAAAAGTATAGTAAGTATTGTATAGTAAAAAGTATAGAAAGTAAGTATTGTTTGTAATTATTGTAAGTTTGAAACGTAAGTGGAAACTCCTTTATTTAAATAAGTCTATAAAAGTAAAAATAGTTACCAAAAAAAAAAATAAAAAAAAATAAGCATTGAATGTTTATCTTAAAAATAGCACCGACATATAAATCATGAAGTTTGAAAAAATTTTTGTTGCAAAACGTTAAATTGACGAGCACCCCGATTAATGAAAATTCGCCTTATTGGGTGGACGCTGAGTAGAAAGTCGGAACGAGTGAATTAAAAAATACTAGCACGATTTTGTTTGTCCAATAAATTATAAAAACATTTCATTTTACTTTTAATCAGGCAATCCGCGATGCCCGATTGACTGTCCGATGTACAAAATATGCATGAAAATCATTTTTAATTTATAACTAATTTTTTGATTTAAAGCTGAAATTTAAATTGTTTTTACGAAAAACTAATTTTGAACCGAACGGAAAATTAAACTAATTTTTATTAAATTGAAGTAATTTTAAATAAAATGGAAGTTTAATGAAATTGAACTAATTGAATTAACGAACTAATGAAACAAATGAAAACTAATTGAAAATTAGTGTAATTGAATAATGGAAAAAATTATGATAGACAAAATTGTACGATTGACAAATCAGGATGTCTACAGAAATTGTAAAAAAAAAAAAGTTCCCTGATTTTTCCCTGATTATATTTATAAGACTTCCCTGAATTTCATTGCCCCACCAGTGGCTGAGAGGTTCTGCTCTCGAAGTTGGTAGACGGGAGGTGCTGGTTCGATCCCAATCGCGCCCGTCGGCCTAATCGTTCGGAGTTTTCGTGGTTTTCTTCGAGCCATGAATTTCCATGCGTAAATACGGGTTAGGTTCCCTTAGAAAGACCCCCACGAAGGGCACCCCCCCCCGGGCCTATATCCCTAGTGTAGATAACTGGCCATCAAAAATCAACCAACCAACCCTGATTTCCATTATTTACAATACACATACGGTATTTTTTCATGTATGACGCTTCCTCGTATAACATCCAGTCTGGTAATACCTCATTTGGGAGAGAAAAAAAAAAGAAAAAAACATAAAAATTGCCTAATATTCATAAAGTAACTGATTGACAGTTTTATAAATCCAAACTGAAAATTTAGACCAACAATTTCATATAATGGCCAGTGAATAGAGGGTGGCCAGAAAATTTCCTCATTTCCTGAGGAATTCAAATTGTTTAATTCTAAGACATATCTACATCTGACGGGACAGCTAATTGGATTAAGCTGTCCATCTGGTCAGGTTATGCTAGCAGGGTCGGCGAACCTTTTCGCATCCGCGTGCCAATTGTTTCCTAAAAATATTTTAAATGATCACGGCGTGCCAACAAATTTAGTGGATCGAAGCAGCAAAATTAATTAAAATACTGATTTTAGAATTTAAAATAGATAAGTAACATTTTGTAACATACTTAAGTATGTTACAAAATCCTACTTCTCTTGTTACGTCTTAGATGCCAAATAATTCAGATCAGCTTCGTATTCCAGTTTTTCCTTATGAGAATGCCAGCTGGATTGCAGACACATGACAACAGGTTTCTACTTGAGTTTTTCATACTTTTTATGCCTACCCCCCCCCCCCCCCCCCCACAAAAAAAATAAATAAATAAAATAATAATAATAAAAATGACTATCAGAAAAATATATGGTGGTTTGGTCAAAATGGTTTCTTTAAAAAAAAATTTCTTACTATGGAATTGAATTCGAAATTCCAACTTCCATTTCACCATCGGAATTTTCGCTTAAGGTCGTTATTTCCCAATAATCTCTTAATTATCTCAATATAAATTTTTGAGTAAATACTGAGACAGATTGGGGTTTATAAAGTTGCATTTCAGTTTATTCAATCTGTATGACAACGACAAGCAACCTAATCTAGAAAAACTCAGCAAGTCTAAATTCAAAATTGTGCATTTTCCTTATATGAAACGCTGGGGTGTAAAGACGAAAAAAAAAAAAAAAAAAATCTGAAGGATTTTTTTTTTTTTTTTGGTAAAATTATTTAACTGCATCGTAACAACTTTCTAGAAGTACAGATATTTTACACAATATATATTAATTTAATAATTTTCACATCTGAATTTACAAAATGAAAACTATTTGCACATAAGTCCTAAAATAAAGTATATCAGGGGGAAATGTTGCACTTAAGTTAACAGAAGCTCCATCCTTAACAAATCAGCTGTTTAGCAGGAAACAATTATAATAGTTTTGTGTGTATTTTTTTACAAAATTTGAAAATTGACTGTATCAAAAGTTCCATTTCGTTAATTATCTCGCTTTACACGGGAGCTCTGCAATATCTTAATTTAGAACATGAGTCTATGCCGTGCGGAAAATAATCTCCCGCGTGCCACCTATGGCACACGTGGCATAGGTTCGCCGTCCCTGTGCTAGTGTAGCATTTATATTTTCAATAATGAGTAAATTGCCTTTAATATAAATGCTATCCACAGAAAATAAAGTCATATGATCACCCTAATTTGTGTTAAATATCAAAAACTCATACGATGTGCATCTTTTTAAAAATATTGGCAAAAACTAATCAGCATATGAAAAAATAGGATATATAAAATAGACCAATCAGCCTCGTTGGCAAGATGAAAACACAAATATTTTCGCATACAGACTTTTCCCTGATTTTTCCATGATTCCCTGATTTCCAGATTCTGTAGAGACGCTGCAAATTTATGATTGATTAATGTATGATTGGGTACTAATGTAATGACTAACTAATGTATGATTGTACTATTGTAATGACTGACTAAAGTATGATTGTCATAATCTAATGACTGATTAATGTATGATTGAAAATTAGTGCAATTCCCAAACGAAAAACTAATTTAAATTTCAGCTAATGAAAACTAGTAGAAAATTAGTGTAACTGAAAATTATTGGTTGGTTGATTTTGTGACGGCCGATTATCTACACTAGGGATGTAGGCCCGAGGGGGAGTGCCCTTCGTGGGGGTCCTTCTAAGGGAACCTAACCCGTATTAACGCATGGAAATCCATGGTTCGAAGAAAACCACGAAAACTCCGAACGATTAGGCCGACGGGCGCGATTGGAATCGAACCCAGCACTTCCCGTCTACCAGTTTCGAGAGCAGAACCTCTCAGCCACTGGTGGGGCCCTGAAAATTATTGTAATTGACGAATCGAAAAAAATAGGATAGACTAATTGTATGCTTGAGTAACGCATGATTGACTAATGATGACAAATGTAGGGTGGTACTAGTGTAGTAATTGACTAATTGTCAGACTATTACAATAAGAAATTACTTGGCGCAGTACAACAGAAGTAGATAAAATAGAACATTTATAGCACCAAAACACTTTTATTTGTTGCAAACTAGTTTCGATAGCCATAGTCATCAGTGCAAAATATGATATAAAAAAAATATGCTTTAAATTTTCAAAATATCATATTTTGCACTGATGACTATGGTTATGGAACTAGTTTGCAACAAATAAATGTGCGTTGGTGCTACAAACGTTGTTTTTTATCTACGTATAATTGACAGACTATTTGAAATTTAGAACTCCCAAATGAAAACTAATTTAAAATTTAACTAATAAAAACTAGTTGAAAATTGAACTAATTTTCATTAAAACTGAAATTTAAATCGTTTTTAATTTAAAACTGATTTTTTACATTTAGTATATTTTCTGAGATTACCGGGCAAACAGTAAAGCAAAAATAGGGAGAGAAACAACAACGCGACCAGTGGTGTAGTCGTCAGAAAACCAGATAGTATATATGTTACCGTTAAAGTGTAAAATTCAGTTATTTCATAAAATACCTAGTTATTTCATAAAATACCTAGTTATTTCATAAAATACCTAGTTATTTCATGAAATAACTAGCCAACTCCGTTAAAGTGTATAAAATTATTGGATTCTATGGTTTAACTAGTTGTTTTATAGAATAACGATTGCCTAACCGTAAAAGATTAAAATAAATCATTTTGACATTAAAATAAATCCGTTGTTTTGTAAATGAACTGGTGATAAATAGTTAGTCACTCGAAAACTACATTAAAATGATTAATAGATGAATTGATAAGTAATATATAAAAACAGAATATATAATATAATATTATTTTTATATTACTAAAACAGTAATACAACATAACAGAATGCAGTGTGGCAATAGTTATATTTAATTTTTTATAAATTTTAATTACATAATTATTAGGTATTTTGCCCTATTGTCAAATACATTTACACTTTTTGAAACATATAACAAAGATTTTATCCAAAACGCAAAATATAAATAATGCTTACAAAAGAAACAATAATAATAATAATAATAATAATTTTAAATATTATTAAAAAATGGCATGCTGGCAGGAATAACTTATTTATTAGCAATACTTCATAAACTTTTTAAAAATTAATAATGCAAGAGCATTGTAATTTAAAATTTATGGAATACCGTCATTTTATTTTCCATTATTAAAAAGAACAAGGATCGCTGTGATGACACTTAGAATTGCTTTGCAGATTATTTTTGATACACGCACACTTTTTATTATCACACAGTGCTTACTTCTGCAATCGAATTTAATATTTTTTTTCACGAGTAAATATAGCACTGTTTTTCTTTGTTTCGCGCTTTTTTAACAAGAAAAGACATTTAGCAACGAGAAAGAGGTCTAAGAAATTCAGCATAAACTCTGACTGTGAAACAGCCATAACCGATTCAAAACTGACTGAAACCAGCTATAATCGGTTCAAACGGCTTTCGTGTGCCGTCTTTAGTACTTTAACGGTTAGACAATCGTTATTCTATAAAATAACTAGTTAAATCGTAAAATTCAGCAATTTTATGCACTTTAACGGACCTGGTTTGTTATTTCATAAAATAACTAGGTATTTTATGAAATAACGGATTATACGCTTTAACGGTAACATATACACCAGAGGGTATACGCTAGAGGCTAAAGAGGTTAAACTTAAATTTTTCCAGACGAACCTGATGTTGAGGACCCTATCGCCTTTGACTGTGTACACCCTTGAATTTGTATGATTTTATATTTTTAAATGAAAATCTATCCAAATGAACCTAGAGTTAGGGGCCCCACTGTTTTTGGCAGCCTACACAGAGTGTCTGTTTTATATACTGTCTGATTTTACATTTTTAAAGGAAATTTTTTTCAAACAAACCTAGAAAACAACTGCCTTCGGCAGCATAAACCTTCAAATTTGTATGGTTTTATATTAGGTTGAGCAAAAAGTTCTGGGAAATTTTTAATCTAATAGTTACCAGAATTTGTATCGTATATAGGAGTACTTGTGGTATATCTATAGGAGTTCAGGAATTTCGGCTCCAAAATGCCTATTGAACAATATGATTTGCGTGTGTTGATCCGGCATTATTGGAGAAAAGGTCTAACGATTCTGAAAGCCATCAGTGAGTTTGCACAGTTGGACGGCGTCGAAATTCTTCCACACCCCGCCTACAGTCCAGACGTGGCTCCATTTGATTATGGCCTCTTTCGATCCATGCAACACCTTTTTCAAGGGCCGTCGATTTGAATCCTTTAATGAAGTTGAAGAAGCATGGCAAGAGTTTTTCAATTCCAAGGAGCCGCCATGGTACTTAGAGCAAATTCGGTTTCTGGCAGAACGATGGAAGAAAGTCATGGACTATGATGGTCTCTACTTTGAAGAATAGTCCTTGTTGCTTTTGTTATTAATTTGCGCATAACAACGAAACTTTCACAAATTTCCCAGAACTTTTTGCTCAACCTAGTATGACATGAAAATAAGTAATTCAAATAAAAAATATCATGCATATCATGTCATATATTAAAAATAAATAACTAATGTGTGAAAATATCAAAGATATCAAACAACATGATATTTTGAATATAAATATCAGATGTACATCATAATGTGTATCACGACATACAGGTTGCCCACTCTCAGCGGTGCCCAATGACTAATTCCTAAACCGTTAAGTATAGACATATACACTATGGCCATTGATGATCGGACACTTTCAATTTTAGACATTTTGTCGACTATTTAAAGATATATTTGTCGGATTTTCCTGGAACTCCAGGATTATAAGGAATATCTTCGACTTCATATTTATCAAATGGCGATTTGATCAGAAGGACAATGAGGGGTCAACAAAAAATCAAAGAAAAAAATAATGTTTGGGATCACCCTGTAAAATAAAATGCACGAAACGATCTATCGCTACAGGTGACGAATATATGGATATTGTACAATATATGTATTCATTTGTGGAAGAATAGAACATATATTCATGGAGATATATCGATTTTTTAAGTTAAAAAATTTTTTGCATGTTTTTTGTTTATATCATGCAGGATTTTTTATTAAATTTAACGCCAGTTTCAGAAAATTTCACAAAATGTAGTAAAAATAATATGCTGTAATTGGAATGTGAATATGTTAAATATTTGATAAAACAGGAGCAGTTGAATGAAATACTTTTTATCTGCGCATGCGCGCACGATAAAAAATATTTTCTTTTTTCGTGATTTGATAGTCAACTCTATGGAGTTACTCATAAAAAAAGCAAGTGATATATCGTGAAAATTCAGAAAGACATCGGCAATAGAGTGAGCGAATTTTTAGTTGCTCTCTAAAAGCTGCTGAATGATAAGGGGTCTTCCAGAAATTGCCATTTTTTATTATCTGGCTTTCAGCAAAGGAGTTTGTACCTAATGAATGCCAACGAGTAGATTTAGAAGAAATGCTTAGATTTTGATACTTCTTTTTTTCTTGGAATAGGCTCGTTCAGGTGATTTTCCACGAAGAACTAAAGCATCCGTAAAAAATTAAAATTAAAAAAAGTAAAAATTCAAAATGACAATTTATGGAAAACCCCGTATCATTTAGCTGTTTTTAGAGAACAACTAAAAATCAGCTCAGTCTATTACCGATATCTTTCTGAATTTTCACGATATTTGACTGGCAGACCCTAGTTAACAGAAGTTGGATCATTCTTTCAATAAGCGAAGCATATTCTAAAAGAACTTTTTTTTTTTTTCTAGAATAAATAATAAACCTACTGAGGTTTTATCTACTAATATTGTGCAATTTCAAAATTTTAGAAGACAAGTTCAAAAAGAAGAATAAAAAGTTTTAAAAGGCGCAGTAAATTTGGCAATTATTTGTATCTGGAGAACAATCTATATCAATTGTTCAATAATCTATTGAACAGGGTTCGTGATTTTTTTTTTTTTTTTTTTAATAAAAGTCAAAATAATCGATTTTTTTTATTTAAATCAGATGTTTATTATTATTTTTTTTTTTAAATCTCACACAGTATTATCGTTTTATATGACTTTTCTTTTAATTTATAAAATATAAATTATATTTACACACACATGCATGCTACATATTACCAATATATATTAATAATATTACACAATTTACATAAATGATTCAAAGGTAAAATTTTAGGCTATGGAAAAATATTTCGAAAACTACAAATCAGATGTCAAAAATTAATTCAACTTTCAGTATTTTTGTTACAAAAAAAAAAAAAAAAAAAAACTGCAGCACATAAAAATTTTAAACAAATTTGGAAGCAAACTATGTTGTTAAATTTTGTTCTGTGCTGGTACAGAAAAACGAGTTTAGCAGTTGATTTCTAATTTTCGAATGTACCAAACCAAAGGCAGAAAACATTCGTTTTACTGAAGCAGGTGAAGCTATTGCAGTAAAAACCTAGTAGATTTTGAATTCTATAAGTTTTCAGTATCAGCCTTTTGGATAATTGTAACAAACACCTTCCAACATTCTAAAGGGCTGAGATCCACAATATTAGATTCAAACGGAAATTAATTGAATGGTTCAGATTTTGCTCATTAATATTTCTAAATATCAATGAGTAAATATTCCAATATTTAACATATTCCAGCTTAGATTCCCTTACTGTTGCAAGATTATTTTATAATTTGATTCAAATGAAATTTGAAAGAATTGTTTTCTAAACTTACATTGTATTTTACTTTTTGACAAAAAATAAGCTTTATCTTTCTAAAAGCTGTTTGATTATCTGTATTATATGAAACTAAATTATATTAAAGTACATTAAATTATGTTTATTTATATCTTAAATTTATTTAAAAATAACTTAAAAAAAGGGATTCAATCATTCAAAAGGGATTCAAAGGGATCAATGATTTTTTAAAAGAAAATCAATTGATTTAAATCATGATTAAAATCAAGCAGATTTAAATCAACGAACTCTGCTATTGAACAATAAGTCATTTTAAAAAATCACATAGCAGTAAAAATCTCTCTCGTTTATAAGAAGCCGATTGTAAAGAACAAAAAGATCCGAGAATTTTCCGATACCACCTGGCGCACAAGTCGTCCAACAAAATGTCAATTAACAGATTCCATAAAACAAGAAAGTTTGGGTAACTTTTTCCTTTTTTCTCCAAGAAAATAGGCCCAAGGAAATGCAGTCGCAGTTAATTACTTGATAGGGAATTCTGGTTTATGAATGTACACATTGAGGGGGCGGAGGAACAATGAAAAGCACAGCCGGGAGAAATCAGTGTGGGGGGGAGGGGAATTAATTACAGGCAACTTATTGAAAGGCAGGAAATTGAGTGAGGTGGAAATGACAAACGCCGAGATTGACAATAATAATGATTCTGCACAACACTCTTTTGTAAGTATGAATCTGTCGCCGACTAGAAGGAGAAAAATCCTCGAAATAAATTTCAAACATTGGAATGAATTATTTTCCAACGACGGTCCTGAAAATTATAAGAAATGTTTTATAATTTGTTTGCAGAATGAATTTGAAAAGTGTAAGCAAGGGAGAGTGGTACCGATAAAATAATTTTCAATTCATAAGCTGTTTTAAAAGCTGCTCTTTTAACCCCTTGAAGGGCACCGGTATATTATAAATGCACTTAATTTTAATCCCAAATCGCCACATAGACACCAGAATTTTTGAATGAATTTTGCATTTATAATGTACATGAAGAAGAGTTTTTACTTCTTTTCAAATAAATTTTTGTTTGTAAATCCTGGTGTTCGTCAGTCATTTTAGTATTTTAGTAACCGAAGTACTTTGTCCCTGGAAGGGCAGGGGTTGAAAACTTCAAAAAATCTATTTTGTTATTATTTTTTTATGTATAATAGTACAATATGTCTGGAATAACTAAATTAATATTTACTTAAAGTGATCAGATACTTTAACAAGGCAAAATATTACCTTTATTTATTATTCATATGATATAAATATTTTCGCAAAAATTATTTTAATTTAAAACTGGTAAACAAAAATCATGTGAACTCAAACATAATGAAATGAACTGCAATATTAACTAGTCGGATGTACCAATCCCAAAACTTTCTTCTATCTCATACATGTCACTACTTCAAAATTCGTTATAACTTTGCCAAAATTACATGGTCATCTTATGCCCATCATGAGGATTCTGAAGCTATGAAATTCCGTGCATTAGTTCTTGAGATATGACTACCGCTGAAATCGTGTAAATCCAAGAAAATGTAGCCTAGCAGTGCCATCTATTGGGTGCTTTACACCAAAACCTATGTTACACCAAAACCACCAAGCAACAACTTATGTCAACGGCTAACTGAATCTGAAGTTTGGGGAAAATCCGTGCATTAATTTTTTAGAGAGATCTGTTGCAAAAATCGTGATAATTCCAGCATAGTAGCGCCACCTATTGGGCGATTAACACCAAAACCTAATCAGCAACAACTTGTGTCAACGTCAAACTAAATCTGAAATTAGATGAAATTCGTGCATTAGTTCTTGAAATAGAACTATTACGGGAAACACGCAAAAAGGCAGCACAGTAGCGCCATCTGTTGGGCGATTTACACCAACACGTAATCAGCACCATGCCATATCAAGTACTAACTGAATCTGCACATTAGTTCTTGAAATAGAGCTATTGCGGAAATCGTGTAAATCCTGCAAAAGGCAGCATAGCAGCGCCACCTATTGAGCGATTTACACCAAAATATATGAAACGTCGATTCATGTATTTGTAGGACTTACTGAATCTGAAGTTTGATGGAAATCAGTGGGTTGGAGATTGAACTATTGTGGATATCGTGGAAAATGCTGCATAGCAGCGCCGCCTGTCGAGCGATTTACACCAAAAATACATCAGCACCCATGTATATCAGGGACTAACTGAATCTAAACTTTTATTAAATTCCGTTCATGAGTTCTTGAGATAGAGCGCCCACAAAATTTGTGTCACACACACACACACACAGACATTTTTAAAAAACATGTTTTTATGGTTCTCTGATCCCTAAAAGTGTCAATCCGTCGAAAACCAGAATTCGAAAATTTCCATAAATCCAATACTTTTTTCTTGTAAAATAGAAGAAAGTAAAAATGGATATTTGTGAACGTGAATTTATTGTGAATTATTGCTTCATTTTTCTGTAGAGCATTTTTCTGTATTGTGAATTAAAAAATTTCAGAAGACAAGTTGAAAAAGAAGAATATAAAGTTTAACAAAACGCAGTAAATTGGCTTAAAAGTTATTTGTATCTATCTGAACAATAAATTAATATATAAAAAAAAAAGGAATCACAAAGGAGTAAAAAGAAAAAAAAATCTAAATTTCTATCCCATTTATAGGAAGCCATTAATAAAAGCACAAAAAGATCTGATAAATTCCCGACACCATCTGGCACACTAAGTCGTCCAACATAAGGTTTTACGGCCAATTAACAGATTCTATAAAACAAGAAAGTTTTATGTAACTCTTTTTTCTTTTTTTTATTTTCAAGGAAATGCAGTCGCAGTTAATTACTGGATGGGGAGAAAAGAATCCTGAATTATGAATGTAAACATTGAGGGGGCTGAGAAACAATGAAAAGCACAGCCGGGAGAAACCAGCGTGTGGGGGATGGGAATTAATTACAGGCAACTATTGAAAGGCAGGAAATTGAGTGAGTTGCAACCGCCGAGATCGACAATAATAATGATTCTGCACAACACTCTTTTATGAGAATGAATCAGTCGTCTAGAAGGAGAATAATGCCCGAAATAAATTTCAAATGAAAAGCAGGAATTATGAGGGTCCTAAAAATTATGAGAAATGACTTATAACTCGTTTACAGAATGAATTTGAAAAGTATTAAACGCAAGGGAAAGGCACTTTTAACATGTTTTAAAAAAATAATAGTAATATTCAGCTGCTAGTGACGATAAAACTATTTTCCATTTAAGCGCCTAGGAATACGAGTAGGGACTGGATTTTAGTCGTAATCTCTCTATGCGTTGTTTCTATTCAAAATATCTTCCCCTTTCGGACCAGTTGCAATCTCAATGGACAATGGACCTTATACACGCGACCTGAGGTCGAGGCTAAAATTCGTCTGCTGGCGGTATTTAGCATAGCAGTCTATAGAATGTGAGTTATTAATGCTTGTTTGTTAAAAATATCACAAAAAAATTCTTTGTTGTAGCAGCATATACATAATATATTGTACTATAAATTTAAAATTTTGTTTTACATGCGAGAAAATTCCCTAAGTTTGCAAATTTTCAGTTAAAATGTATGCACTCAACCTGGGTCAAGGCTAAAGTCGTCTGCTAGGTGTGTATGTGCATGCGCATACTGGCATTCTGGCGGTGCAGTGGCTAGAATAACAGATCAACATACCGCCGGCTCTGGCGTCTGACGTCACCTGCATAAGGTCAGAGGCTAACGAGAAAGACAGGCTACCGCGGTACATTCCACGTATCTTTTTTTACAGACCGCTGGAGTCACGTGATGCTCTAATGAACCAATGAAGGTGTGCGAAAAGAGCATCCCGTCACTCTAGCGGTCTGTAAAAAAATACACGTGGGATAAACCGCGGTAGCCTCGCGTAAGGTCCATTGGACATATTAATAGGATTGTTGCGAAGAGCGAAACCTGTGGATGTTACTTTTCCGTCCTCTTCTGGAACGTAATAAAAAAAATTATGGTATTTACTGGAGGATAATAAGGTTACTGTTGTATGATGGCTCAGGAGTCGTTAACCTTTGTCCTATAAAGGGTGCGTTTCAATTATTTAAGTAATTCTTAAATATAAGTCTTTTGAGTGTACACAACTCGTATATTAATTTATTGACTCCTGTGTCTTGCACATAACATAAAACAATACATAATAAAAAACTCCTTTATATTTGTTAATAAGAACTTATATTTTCAAAAGAATTTTTAATACTTCATGGCCTTGGATTGGTTTGCAGCTTTACAATTCTTACTAAAGCAATGGAATGATTTTTATAAAAATCATTTCAAGCAATTCACTTAAAACACTAGTAAAAATCTAAATTTTGTATTTTCTTAATAAAATTTTGTATTTAAACCTCATCATTGCAAATCTTAGAATAGCAAATGAGTGATTTTGATGCAATTCATCTAATATATTTCTCATAAATAATCAACTGAGGCAGCATATTGCATTTACAATATATATATATATATATATATATAACCTTAGATAAAAAGAAGTCCTTAGGCAATTTTTATTTTATAACCACCAACAGAGGGCAGTAACAATAGATTTTATTGCCATTCTGCCCCTACTAATAGGAACGCTCGGTTACAGTTGAGACTTCATCTTTTGCTGTATCTATTCTTTAATCAGAGTCGTAACCCCATATAAAATAGATCCATTGTTACAACTTGTGTTTTACGAATTGAAGTTTAACTACTTTTCTTGGCTATTTATAGCAACAATCAACACTGAAATTGCGGTTAGAGAAGCTATTCTACTTAAATTAGAGGGCTAAGAGTATTCCCGAGACAAAATGAATTTCTTTCTAGAAAAACGTTGCGTCGATTTCTCTTTAAAACCTTCATCCTTTTCAGCAGGGAATCATATCATAACCATTTTTCAACGCGAACGTAAAAGTCACAAACCGTTTTGCGAATTCCCGTTATTGGCGGATATTTCCACCGATTTTACGATTAGCATGCACAAGCGATTAAGATGAAAAATGTGACTAAAAGCTCGGCCAATTGAGTGGAAAGCGTATCGGCCAATACTCATCCCTACATCTCCGTGGAATGTTAAGCGCAGACAGGGATATCACTCAAGCTGTCTCGTCGAAAATTACGAATGAACCATAAAAGCCATCTATATATTTGATGCAGCTTGCAAGAGGCATAGCTCAAAATTAATTATACCTCTAAATATATATGTCCAACCCTTTACGATGTAAGAATGACGTCGCATAACCCGCATGGATCCGAAGTTATGCAATAAGAATTGGAAAATTATCGTCTGCCACATAACATTACGAATGAATAGTGGATATTAAATATGTAGAAAATCTATATGTAAAAGAACGTCAAATTCGCCTTAAGATGTTAATTAAAAACATGAATACATCAAATGATTCACAGTTTTGTTACTAAAATAGATGTAAAAACAATTAAAAGGTTTTAAGACATTAAAACCACTTTACAGATGTCAAATATGAAAGAGTTCGCCGGAGTCCCGAGCGCTTTTGACATCATCAGCGCCCTGGTCATCATCAAAGGGTGAAGTGAGAAGAATGTGCATTCTGGAGGTTTGCTGATTTCTTCTCACTTCACCCCTTGATGATGACCAGGGTTTGGTCGAAAGCGCTCGGGACTACGGCGAATTCTTTCCTATTTGACATCTGTAAAATGGTTTTAATGTCTCAAAACCTTTTAATTGTTTTTACATCTATTTTAGTAATAAAATCGTGAATCATTTGATGAATAGTGGATAGCTTTCCAGCTTACGTAATGTGAAGAGTTTTATTTTTTAAAATATCGAACATTTTTCTGAAAGCAAAATTTTTACCGATGCTGTGCAGAAACATTATAGAATTCTAAGCCATTCTTCCCCCTTTTAGATGATTTTTATTAAACAAACAATAATAACTAAGATGGTACCAGCCAAAATGTGATTGTAAACAGCTTAAAAGTTCCACAGAAATAAGGTTCATGACGTCATTAAAATGTCAGAAATTTTTGCGGAATATTTGTTAGCAATAGTTAAGAAATGAAAAACTTCTTCTTTTATAACCGTGCTTTCGACCGGCTGCCTATGAAGTATCTTCATATGGGTACAATTACAAACAACAGAGATTTCCCAGAAAATTCCGTTTTCAGATCCCAAACAAGAGCATCTCCAATTTCTTTTCTTTAACGAATAAAGGTAGTTTTGAAGTTAAAATTAGCTTTCCGTAAGATAAACATTTAACAGCATTTCAATACCAATAGATTTCAACACAGTTTTTTATTTAAATATACCGCACCACCCGTGGAAAATAATCATCGACTTTTCTTAGTGTATATATATGTCTTATCTATCCATTCTAATATAAAAATATGCCAACAATCGTAGATCATTTCAATTTATTCAATCGATAATTATATGCCAAAGCTTTTAATTTAAAATTTTGAATACAATATCATTAATAAAAAAAAAAAAAAAAAAAAAATGGGAGATATTAAATTTGTCTTAAGAATAATGAAGACCAAAAACAAACATCTGAGAAACATACTATACCAGTAGCAAGCGTCGAACCTAATACCCTGTTCACACTGCGTTATCGGAACTATCTTAAACCTCCGAACTCTCTGAGGGAGTTCCACAAACTCTCTGAGAGAGTTTCAACTTTCTTCGGGCTAGAGACAGTCACGACCATTCACTCTTGCTGGCTGTAAAGCTTCGCAATAACTGATTGGGTGTTGCGGGCGGTTTTATCTTAAGCGCATGCGCTAACAACACAGTGACGTTCACTGAGTTATTAAGTGAGTTTTTCCATGTGAACAAGTTTCCAATTCCGGGAGGGTACCACCTCAAAATTAAGAGAGTTCGGCGGCCTAAGATATCTTAAGTATCGTAGTGTGAACATAGTATAAGGCTGGGATTACGGTGCCTCACATAAGATCAACGTAGAGACTTACGATATAAACAAAACGTAAACGGCATTTTTGTGTCTCGCGATCTTACAGCAGCCGTAAGCTTAAGCGCAAGTGGATGCGCGCGCAACCACAACATATGTAACTCCAACCCTCTGATTGGCTGACTGCAGGAGGACTTACGCCGAAGCACGAGGACTAAAGCCGGGAACCCACATGCGGAAAAATACGACGGAATTGGACAGCGGAACTGCAAATTGACCCCATATTTGCCGCGTACAAATGCGAAAACGCAGTGGAATTGTAGTTAAACATGTTTTAACTTTTTCCGTGACGGCATCTGTACAAATCAAACTATGTAGGTTTGTCACAGACATGCGCAGTAGTAAACGCGGAAGCGCCAGCGAAAAACGCAAGTACGAATCTCATTTCCAAGTCGGAAATTTGGCATAGCGGAAAATTTGCCGCTTCAGATTTCCGTCTATATTTTTCCGCATGTGGGTTCCCTGCTTTACGCTGAGGCACCGTAATACCAAGTTACGATTGATTGTAGGAACGCCCATCCTACAATCGAGTGTAAGATTTAATATAGCGAGGCACCGTAATCCCAGCCTAAGAATCCCATTGGAGAACCACAATTTCTCTTTCTGGCGCCTTAGACCCATTCAAATCTGTTTTCCCACTTCGTTTAGCGGCAGAAAAGCACCCGAAAATGCTTAGTGGGCATGTTCTATTTAGCCGAAATCGCTCTCGTGGGATTTCATTAGCGTTTTAAACATATAGATGCTCTAAAATTGTTATGTGTATTTACTTTCTATAAACCTGTGTGTTAATAAATATTATTAGATACAAGTTTGTTATTGTATAGTTCTTAGAAAGATGTTAGTAGGGACATTACCTCCTAGATGGCAGCACTACAAAACCTGACACTGTCTTTCTGATTAGAGTACTTGACTGCTTTTAAACTAAGACTTTAATTAATTGTAAATCATATTATTAATTCATTTTAATTTCAAAATTCTTATTATAATTTTTTTTTTGTATTATGCATATTAATCTTTGTTTTTTTCTTTTCTTATTTAGATAATTTATTTCTTCTGTATTTTTGTACGCTTCTGCGAGACTGTGATCGAATTATTCAATGTTTTGATTCGTAATGCAAAAGTCTATGAAATCTCACTCTGATTCTGTACAATTAAAAGTATGAAAAAGACCAATTGAATCGTCATTATTGAGTAAAATCTTTAGTATTTAAGTAATTTTTAATCTCGATTCACCAATGCAAGTCGTCAAAAGTTCCTGATTATTTTAATTCATCTATTTTGAAAGTCGCGATCTCGGAACAAATTATTCGACGATGAAAGAAAGCACGCAGTCAAAAAAGGTACTGTCATTCAAATTTATTATGATCTTTTCAAATAAAATCTCTATATTACCCTTGATTTTAAAACTGTGCAGTTATGTTTAGATTCTTTTAAAAGTATTTTCCTTTTACATCAGATATATAGGTTTATATGCTAATAAAACTTGTTTATAACCATTTGACAATTATTTATTTTAATTATTTACTTTTTTACTACTATTATTTATTCAGGGACTGGATCTCTAACTCCAGCATTGAAAGTATTTAAATACTTTTAAATTCTAGTACGATACAAAATCATCTTATACGAATTGATTTTCAGAGGTTCAATTTACTATTTAACCTGAAACAAAACAATTTAAATTGATTTTCTTAAAATTCTACAACTACTCAAAACTTTTAAATTTAACAATTTTTGCGTTATATCTCTATTCACTCTGATTAGTATTTAATTTCTGTAGCCTCTTCGGTCCCTAGATCCCCATACGCAGACCTCTGTTCTTTTCCTTATAAAAACTAAATGTCCGATTTTTTTTACATTTTCACATCACTTCTTAATAGCTGAATGTTTTTTGTGTTCAAAGCAAACGAATCAATGGCAGCCTCTAAGCTGATTCCCACATAAAATAAATGTTATTTTCATCTGAGTTTGCAAAATGCCCTAAAAGACAGTATGACCCAGAAAGTGAGAAAATTTCATATTTAACTTAAATCTTTTTCAATAAAAAAATTTGAGGATTAGTAGATTATTTACTTGTTTCAAAGCTTTTTAAATTTGTGATTGCGTTCATTTAGGTGAATGGTTATTAAATGGATGTTTTTAAGGGATTTGTAGTTTTAGATCCCTATTTTTGAACCTAAATTACAAAACGCCTAAAGGATCCAATTCAGAGAAGATATTTTTTATGTCAATATGTTTGGCAAAAACCTATGAATAAGCATTTGTATTATTATTATTTTAGCTTCGGAACTGAAGAAGTTAAAGTTGAACTGTACAAATTCCTTTAAAATTCAGAACACTACTCAAAATAAGAAAAAAATTAATGTTCAACATAAATTTTATGTAATATTAATTACAAATGAAATAAGCAAATTACGGTAGCGAAAAAAGTTTGACCTCTCCAAACTGCAAGGCACAAAAACGCATTGCTCCCTCCCTACCGCAAACAAGCCCCTGCTACTCTTTTGAATTACCTTTAGACAGATTAATAACGGGTAAAAATAATTAATCTTCCTTTTAATTAATCATTTTTATTTATTTATTTATTTTTACTTCTTCCTAAATGCGATTACGCTTTCTCTACCCCGCAAATGACAACATAATAAAATCTGACAAAACGAAATCGCCGTGGGGCCCGGAAAAAAACCATTTTAGACAGTTTTCCGTCTTAGAATGTAATGAATAATTCATGGCATTTCTTCCATTGGCACCATAGATTTTTCTTCCGTTTAAAACAGGGTTCCGTTTTTACTGTAATAATGATAATCTGTTGGAAAAATAGAGTAAAACCTCCTAAGACGGAATCGCAAGGGGGGGGGGGGAGGGCTGAAAAATTCGTTATCTTTTCGTCTTAGCACGCAAAACGTACCTTATGCAGTAAAATCCGTAATACGGATCCTGTCTTGAACAGAAAACTTTCTTGGTCACGGCGAAAAGAATGTAACGCAACTGTCGGTGTCATGGCTAAGATGGAAACCTGCCTAAAACGGATTTATTTCACCGGTTAGGTTTTTTTTTCTTCGATATTTGATTGCAATCTTCACTTTCAGCAAAGAATTATTTATAACACACAGGGCTGCCATTGGCGCCAATTTTCATATTCTAATCGCACCACTATTTTTTAAAAGTAAGTTCTGTAGTATATTTTCTCTTGCACGTGTCGTCAAAGTGTATGTGAAAACTGTTTGTTTTGATAGAATGGTGCGAGAAAGAATGAAAATATAGTAGCCAGTAGCCGTCCATATACATAACCACTTTCCTACACAAACCGTTCTGAGTATTCTTATTATTCCCAAATATGTCCACGGTTTTTAGGTGCGTTCGTAATTATATAAATACGTAGCACCTATAGTTGTCTTCAATCCGTCTGTCTGTCTGTCCGCATAGAACAGCGCAAAAACTACCCAACTGAAGGGTCTGAAATTTAAAATATATAATTGTTGCATAATATTGTCGAGTCATTTCAAATTTTATGAAAAGCGAATGAAATCTTAAAAGATATTAATAAAAGTTTTCTTCATTCTATTAAATCCTATCATACGTCATGAATTAAATGCTATCCCATGACAGGTCATGGTTCTAGGTTGCCAGGCTGATGACGGGTTTTTCCACTTATGGAAAAAACCGTCCCGGACAAAATATTACTTTGTCCATTTTGTCCACTTTTAATAAATTAAAAATGCAGAATTTAACAATAGGCGAAGGTGGGGCACTTTGGGACGTTTTTCAGTAAATAATTTTTCTAAATTTTATTAATATTTATTCTTATTTTAGAACCAATTAGACATAAAGTATAAACATTTCTGCATCAAATAAACCTCATAATAATCTAATATCTCACATAGGAAAAGAGTGAAAACAAAACAAACAAGCTGGAAATTGCTCGTCAAACGTGGCAAATGAGGTGCGTTCGTACTATAACTAGTTTATAATTATTTTTTGCACCCCATATTGTACTGAATGTGTATTTATTTGCAATTCATAAGTGCATAGTCTGTAACATCATTATAATGCACTTGCAATAATTTTTTCCCATTCCCCTTAATGTAACGGGAAACTTTTGACTGTCCCTGTAATTAAGCTATACATTCGATTTTCATGAAATTTGAAATGGCTCGACAAAATTTTGCAGCAATTATATATTTAAAATTTCAGCCCATTCGGAAAGCTGTAACATCATTAAAATGCACTTGCAATAATTTTTCCCATTGGTTTTACTGTAAAGAAAAACTTTTGACTGTCCCTGTAATTAAACTATACATCCGATTTTCATAAAATTTGAAATGGCTCGACAAAATGTCGCAATAATTATATGTTTAAAATTTGAGACCATTCGGAAAGCTTTAACATCATTAAAATGCACGTGCAATAATTTTTTCCATTGGCCGTAATGTAAAGAAAAACTTTTAACTGTCCCTGTAATTTAACTATACATCCGATTTTCATAAAATTTGAAATGGCTCGACAAAATTTTACAACAATCATATATTTAAAATTTCAGACCATTCGGTTGGGTAGTTTTTGCTCTATTATATGCGGACGGACAGACAGACGGACTGAACGACGACTATAGGTGCTACGTATTTATATAATTACGAACGCACCTAAAAAGCCTTTAAAATGTCCCAACCTGACCCACATGGTGGGGCAGGTTAGGACACTAGTTTTAATCAAAAATACATGTAAAATTTTATATTTAATTGATGAAGAAAGCTTTATTTATAAAGCTTTAGTTCAGCATGAAATAATTTAAGTATTGAAACATTTTAATAATTTGAATTGTAACATGTTTTCATTAACAGATCTTGTATTTGATGTGAAAAAAATGGTGTTCATCAAATTCTAATAAAACACATCTTTGACCTATTTTGTTTTCAGGAGTGCCAAGTTTTAAAAGAATATCTGTTTGATACACAAATGTTTATCAGGATTTAAGAAAAAAAAAAAATGACAACTCTAGATCTTGTCTTCTCAAAATGGATATCTCATACTCGCTGCTGTATGTACACTATCCCACAGTGGGTTTACCTTTTAACCTTTAAGTTTCTGGACTTATCTTAAGTAAGTTTGCAATCTGTAGGAAAATCAGCATCACATGAACAGTTGAATTCATCACTACTGCCATTACATAAATCACTTATATTTGTTTTCCTTCCAGGGGTAATTTTCACCAATTTTGCTAGCACAACTGTCTCATCCTCACTGCTTGATGAAAATGCTAATTGGTTGTGTACTTTTTTTTTCCTTCTGTAAGGTGCATTTGGTCTTTACAGCATTTTTGGACATGTCCCAAGGTGCCCCACAACTGAGTGTCCCAACTTACCCCACCTCGCACATTAAGTAATAAAAACTTTAAAACAGTTAAGCTTAGCATTGCAGTCTATTTTTCACCCTTAAAATAACAATAAATCAATGTTTTTTCATCACAAGATGCACCTACTTGTATTATTTCATTTCTTTAATAAAAAATTTATTTTTCAAAACACACATAAATGTTACTCAACCTCATTCAAAACAAAAATAATGGTATTACTTGTTGCCAGCAAACACCAGTGATTCCAAAACACATGGAAGAGTAGATTGTAGTATCATATATTGGCACTTATGTGTGCTAATTTTTAACTGTAAAATTAAGCCTCAAAATTGAGATGTCCCAAGGTAGGCCGTGTCCCAACGTGCCCCACCTTCCCCTAATAAATAAATATATTGATTCTTCCCATTCAAGAAACAACTTTTATATCAAAATATCACATACGCATATTTATATACACAACGGTATGTGAAATATTTTGTGTGGAAATGAAAAACTATGTTCAGTTCATCTAGAAGCTTTTTTATGCAAACATGTTTATAAATAAAATGCATATTAATGTTAAGTTATAATGTATTAAATAGCAATTGTAAAACATGTACATTTGCAGTAAATTTTAACTTATTCATCTGTCCTATGCCAATTCCATTGCAATTAATAATCAGTTTACAAAATTAATAATAAAAATTTAAAAAAAAATTAAATGTTTAACAGCCTCAAATCTTATTAAGAAAGGAGTTATATCGCTCACCCGCAAGAAAAGCAACACATCTCGACAAAAATAAATTTCACAGGAGAGACAAAAGAAGATTTGCATGTTTATACTGTAACATGAAATGAAAGCACTTAACTCAGCATGCAGCAGTAAAAACGTGCATAAAAGCGTAAAACTCCTAAGCATAAAGACGTTGGAGTGTTGAGTCATTTTAGATCCCCACAAAATGTGATTAGGAATGGACATGTAGCGTAATAAAGCGATTTTCCAGATAACTGGGCTTATGAAACTGTTACTGTATACTATAGTCGCACCTGTGACAGACCTATTAGTGGAATAAAACGCAAAATGAAATTTTGCGAGTTGTGTCACTTTTCTTGCGGGTGAGCGATATGGTGAAATAACAAGTTGATGTTAATATAGAACATGTTACATTGAAATGAAACCTGTGCTCGTAATGTCATTCATAATTTAATATATGCATAGACATTCAATATATACATTACTATGAGAGGGACATCAATATAAGAAGTAGAAAAGTGTAAAAATTTTTTCTTTTAATTAAAATATTAAATGCAAAATAACCAGGAAACAATAAATAAATTAACAGAAAAGCATAAAATGAGTACTATGAAATTTTATTATTCAAGAAAAGGTTGTAAAATATTTAATAGTCGTCCAATGCTTCAGGATCAGGAGCAAGTTGTTTACCTTTAGAATATAAGCCATTACCAATTTTGTAGTAGTTTGTAATACAAGCCAATTTTTTAATTTGTTCTTAATTCAAAAATCAGGCTGAAATTGAAAAAAAAAAATTTTTTTATTAACTATCGAACTTGCCCGGCGTTGCCCTGGTACGTCAAAAAACAGAAGGAATTTCGAAAAAGTTCTGGAAATTACAATAAGATATCGCGAGAAAATTTTAAATCGCTGAACAAATTTCGAAAAGAGAAAAAAAATTATATATTGTGTTCGAAGATTACAAGTTGATTCCTTTCACTAACGTGGAAAAATGGTAGCAAATCACTAAAATACACTGAAAATCACATACAAAATTCCCGAAATTCGAAAATTGCTATACGAAGTCCGAATAAACTTTATTGAAATGAGGGCAGAATGTACTTTAGGTCAAAAATGGAATGTCAAAAAGTTGCAGCAGATAGCGAAGAAACGTAAAAATCGAATTAAAAATCTCAAAAAGCTCAAAAATCACGAAAGTCAAAATTTACAATAATTGGATAAAAGTTTCAAATCTAATTCCTTCGACCTGCGGGCTCTCTTAAAATTTATGTTTGGGAAAGCATGCTAAGCATTGTTTGATGTTACTTTTATTCATAATTTAATTTACTTGGATTACCTTAAATACAATTAATATAATCCCTTAAGTTAATACTAGTTTTTGTTGCATTAAAATATCTCAATTTGTTGATTTTGTCTAAGCAAGTAATCCTTATTGTTTTA
The DNA here is from genome assembly GCA_963932465.1 of Maratus speciosus. Classification (NCBI taxonomy): domain Eukaryota; kingdom Metazoa; phylum Arthropoda; class Arachnida; order Araneae; family Salticidae; genus Maratus; species Maratus speciosus. Next base: position 611,555,510 of record OZ010790.1, on the reverse strand, counting down.
CAATGGAAGTCTATGGGAATTTGGCGAAATATTAGAGATATCGCCAAGTTGGCGGTATTTGGCGACAGAACTGTATCCCCCATACGGTAACACCCTTATAGGTATGAAGATCCATTAACTGCTGTTCAATAATCGTATAAAAAAATCGCTAAAAATTCAAAAATCGCTGTACGAATTCCGAATAAACTTTTTTGAAAAGAGAACGAAACTTACTATATTGGGTTAAAAGAAAGAAACCGTATTCTTTTCACTAATGTGGAAAAATCGCCTCAAAACTTAAAAAAGTGCTAAAAATCGGATAAAAAATTAAATTAAAAAAAATTAATCAAAAAATCCAAAATCGGGCTTCGAGGTGCAAAACTTCACATGTAGACGTACCTTGCCGCGGAAATTTTGTAGCTCTACGTGCAGCGGTCTCTTCAGAACACCGTCGACACACTTACACACAAACTTCTTTCCTTATTATTATAGATAAATAATGTACGAATATAATTCGATTAAAGCATAGAAATAATTTTATGTCAAACATACAGAAAATCAGCGGATTTTCATTTTGTCCAATTTCTTCCGGCGGCGTCTCGGACTCTTTACAAAAAAGTGGATAAAATATCAATCCTGGAATTTAATACATATAGAATCGTCATAAATTTTGTATTCACGCCTTTTAGCATCAGAGTGCAGCAGCTATGGCACCAAGATCTGAATATTTCTAAAACTAGTTAGAGTAAGAACGTTCATTTGCCACGTTTGACGTACAATTTTCGACTTGTTAGGATGAGCAGGAACAAGCTATTAGGATGAAAAATGTGACTGAGGAGAGCACCAGCCAATGAAGTGGAAAGTGTATCGGCCCATCATTCACATTTTCATGGGATGTTAATCGTAGACAGGAGAATCCTTCAAGCAGTCTCTCTCGGATCCAAAATTATGAATGAACCGTGAAAGCTATACAGATGCTTGCAAAAGGCACAACTCAAAATGAACGACGCCTTTAAATATATGCCCAACGACTTATGACGTCTCTTAACTCGTGTCTATAGGAAGTTATGCGATCGGAATCGGAAAATAATTGTCTGAACCATAGTTGATGAGACGTTTAGAACTAGAGATTGGCCGAAACAGGTTTTTAAGACCGAAAACAAATTTCGCTAATCTTCCTGTTTTCGGCCGGCGACACTCTGATATATCGACAAAAATGTAGTATAGTAATCAATGCCAAAAGTTTTGTCAACCCTCCGTTATGGCTGTTCTCAAATCCAAAAGGGCAACTTTCTGACATAAGTTTTAATTTATTTTTGTTCGAAAATGCATGAAACTAGCTGGTGCTGTTGTTCAGAAACTAGGTCATCGAGCTTTTTTTTTTTCATTTTTTTTGCAAACGCAATAGATCTTTCAGAAAATAGCGTCTAAGTGGACGTTTGGAACCGAATTTCCGCGCGAAAGTAGAAGAATCACTCAGGAGCGGTCGAAAAGCGAGTTTGTCCCGTGATCAAAATGGCTTATAACTCAATAGGTAATGAATGGATCACAAAAATGGAAAAAACAGTTCGATTCCAAATCGCTTCCATGGCCAGGCTTTCCAATTTTATATCTTTCCGTTAAAAAATTAATTTGTAAATGTGTCAAAACGTTTTACGCTTGTTGAGCAGAGCAGTTAAGAACAGCCTTATCATGAGACAACGGGACGCAGTCGTGGTGGCGAATAGAAGGCAGACTCAAGAAACATCGGAAGAAATTCCTCTTGAATAAATAATAAAAGCAGTATAAACTTAACTAGTTTATTTGTAAACACATTCGTAAACAACTCCAGTTGGTTATCCATCGGCTCTCAAAATGTAGCTGTATCACTTCATAATAACTAGTATATGATGTTACATGGTATTAGAATCTACACATTAAAAATCGAACCACCAAGTGAAGGGGTTTTATTAAACAAACGAAAAGCGTAAAAATTCTGGGCTCCTAGTCGATGCAACACTATAAATACACAAAGAAACAGAGCGCGAACGGATACATTACAAGTGAAAAAAAAACCCAACCCCGTTAAAAAAGCCGGAAGGACGGGACGAGAGGCGGGCTAAAATAGGATTTAGCTCCGGGGGAGAGGGGGAAGTACGCGTGACGTCCATGATGAACTATTTATTCTCAGCGTTAGATTTATAGCGTAAACAAAATGTTAGCAGGAGCTGGCAAGGAATTATGAAATATAGAACATCATAGAACAAACATATTAAAACCATGGAAAGAAAAAGAATTCTCAGAATAAAATGAAAAAAAAATAATTTAGTGGTTTTATAAGAAGTAAGTTACGAACGGATTAAGGTTTTTAGAATAATTAAAGAATACGCAGATTTAAAGGCATGAAATAAAAGACAAAAATATTTAAGATAGGTAAAAAAGGGGTAGATATTAAGAATTTGGAATAGCTTTACTAAGATAAAAGGGCGAAAATTTTTATTATTACATATATATGTATAAATATACATAATTATTAATTAATTAAACGTGTTTATTAAATATACATAATGATTAATCAATTATACGTCTGGCCCAAGTTGACTCTCGGTGCCTCTGACCAAAACTTTTAATTTTCATATAAAATTAAATGTAACTAATTCATTCACGACACAGAATGATTTTATTAGCGTTGGCGATATTTGGTGAAACGCCAAATATCGCCAAATAATATAACACTATAAATACACAAATAACGCCATATAAATACATAAATAACGCCAAATATACATAATGATTAATCAATTATACGTCTGGCCCAAGTTGGCTCTCGGTGCCTCTGACCAAAACTTTTAATTTTCATATAAAATTAAATGTAACTAATTCATTCACGACACAGAATGATTTTATTGGCGTTGGCGATATTTGGTGAAACGCCAACGCTAACGAGAATTTGACGCTGGTAGATAGGACGATGCAATTTTAAGCGTAAGAGAGTTTGAGCTAGTGATGGGCGATTCTGGAAAATTTGAGAATCGATTAAAATCGACATCGTATAAAACAGAATCGATCGCAATAAGAATCGATTCCCAAATTCTAGAATCGATACTTGAATCGATATTTCGATGTTCACAGATTCACACAGATAAGCTGAAAAATAGTAGTAATTCCAAAACCTAGCGAATCAACAAGGCCGTAACGACTATCCCTCAACTCCATTAATGTTAGCGGCCCAGAAGTAAGCTACTACAGACCTTTGAGTCAAAAAATAAGGTTTTTAACTTTTAAAATTATTATTTTTAAGATGTAATTTTGATAATAATTTATATTATATTTAAATATATCTTTAAAAAAAGATCTCGGTCAGATTAAAAAAAAAGAAAGAAAAATGATTTTTTTTTCATCCGGAAAAGATGTACTTTCTACTCTAACTCTTATTTCCTTCAACCAAACAGATGGGGACTTTCTTCCTATAAACGTCATTCTTAAAAATGCGCAGATGAGCGAAATTTTGAAGGCTCTAAATTTATTTAAAAAATCAGTTTTTCAGTCTTTTTAGGGTCTTCTATAAGTGTGGGGGAAATGCAAATATTGCAAATCTTCTTTTAAAATAGCTGGGATGAATGTAATTAACCAAGTATCACATACTAATTATCCCCCATTTAATAATCAAAATTCTCCTTTTAATAATATATTTAACTAAAATTTCTTTCTCTTTTTAAAATGTATATCTTCTTATCTCATTTACAGTTTATAAATATCTTTCTTTTTAATGTTTATCAAATATTTAGCTGTTAAGAAAAAAAAAATCTCGTCCTAGAGTCATTAAGAATGAAATAACATACTTTTCTCTGGTTAACAAATAAATAAAAGTACATTCCTTGATTATATGTTTTTTTCTTCCCCCCCCCCCCCAGCAGTAATCTAAAAACCATAAACAGTTATTGACTCATTCGCTGACATGCAGAGTGCACTCACTGAAACAATAATAAATAAAAAAGAAAAGTATCGAGTTAAACTGATGGCATTGAGCTCACAGTCTATTCATACTAATTGTATTTTATACTCTTACTTCAAAGAATGCCTTTCGAAAAATAAATTAAGGGGGAATCGCCCCCCCCCCCCCCCGTCACATCTCTATACTTAAACAATAAGCCTCCAAATCTCATCAGGGAAGCGCGTTATCAGAATAAACTAGTTACCGTGCCTTATGAGAATGAACCTAGAAAAAAAAAATTGAAGCAAATTGGATATTTTTATCGAGAGTTATCGCGTTACGTATGTACGTACATACATACATACAGAAACTGCGGGCACATTAGCTCTCAGGCTTTGATAGCCTGTGAGTTAAAAAGAAAAGTGCCCAGTTAAACTGATGGCATTGAGCTCACAGGCTATTCACACTAACTATATATTATGCTCTTATTTCAAAGAATAATGCCCCTCGAAAAATAAACTAAGGGGAGGGGGGGGGGGAATTGCCCCTCCCCGTTTCACCTCTTTATATTTAACCAATGACCCTCCAAATGTCATCAGGGAAGCGCCTTATCGAAATAAATCGGTATACCAAATTTGAAGCAAATCGGATATAAAAACCCATTCATCTAAATTAAGGGGGTATTAGCCCCCGTTTTCCCTTTTATATTTAACCAATGAACTTCCAAATCTAATTAGGGAAGCGCCTTATCAGAATAAACTGGTATACCAAATTTGAAGTAAACCGGATAGCAAAACCCATCTATCTAAATTAAGGAGAGTATTATCCTCTCGTTCCCCCCTCCCCCCTTTAGACTATAACAAAGAACCTTCAAATATAATCAGAGAAACTCGTTATCAAAATTAAACGGTATACCAAAATTTGAAGAAAATCTGATAATTCTGCATGAAAAACCCATTTATCTAAGTTAAGGGGGGGGGACTACCCCCCGCTCCCCCGCTTTATACTTAACCAATGAACCCCCAAAACTAATCAGGTAAGCGCTTTAGCAGAATGAACATAGAAAAAAAATTGAAGCAAATCGGATATTTCTATCAAGAGTTATCGCGCTACGCACATACATACATACATACAATACCGACGGGAGCATTAAATCTCAGGCTTTGATAGCCTGTGAGCTAAGAAGTGCCAAGAGCGTGTAACTAGGGAGGGGGGGAGGAAGGACAGAAAATAAAAGAGGACGTTAAAAGCTTTCCAACAATATGTTACACGAGGTGGTTTGGAAGAAACAATAAATATGCACCCCGGGGGGGCAGGTAAGTCTCAAACGGTGGGAGGAGCGACCTCAAATGTATCTTTGGTCAAGGTTTCAAAATGTGGATTTATAATAAAATAGAACGCGAATTGGGCATTTTTAAAATAGCATGCATATTTTGAACGGCCCTGTAAATTAAAATTGGCGAGAAAGGGGGGGGGGGGGAGGATTAGAAGGGATGAACTTGAAAAATACAACATAATAAACTAGTAAACCGAATAACTAGGCTTCTAAACAAAAGTATAACGATTTAACCTAGTATTGAATTCAGGGGGTGACCCGGGGGAACATTGGAATGTCCCGAAAGTTTTGAGATTTTATGCTTTTTAATGGAAAAATGTGCACCCCCTTATGGAACTCTAAAATCTCCTCCCCCCCCTCATTCCGACCGGAGCAGTCAAGAAATCAACCCGCCATTCAACACTGAACCTAGAAAGAAAAAAAAAAAGGGCTCTTATACAAAATTTTACAGCAATTCTGCCACTAAAACAGTAAAATTGGAGGAATTTATTCAACCCGAATCGTGGATCATGCGCGATGCGATTTGAATTGAAGTAAATCAAAATACTATAACGATTTCAGCCGCATCTAAAAATCGGCATTGAATCTGAACTGAATCGATTCGCCCGAATCTAAAAAATTGAAGTAAATCAAAATATAGCGATTCTGCCCGCATCTAAAGATCGACATCGGCATCGAATCTGAACTGAATCGATTCGCCATTTCTGATCTTAATTTACGGGCAGAATCGATGCGATCATTTTTTCTTGCTTTTTTTTGTCTTTAGAAAAAGAAAGCGTTGGATTCATGAAAAATTTCGACTTTCGGTTTTCGAAGGATTTATAGTTTTAGAAGATCTTGTCTGGAATACGATTTGACTATTTTTATACATTGTCTGCCTGTCAGTCTGTCTATTTGTTTGTCTCAGACAAAAAAATTGTGGGCGGTCTATTTCAAGAACTAATGCATGGAATCTGTTGAAACTTTAGATTCAATTAGACTTTCATATAAATTGGTGCTGATTACTTTTTGATGTAAATCTACCGACAGGTGGTGCTGCTATGGTGAATTTTTCCGATTTTCGCAATAGCTCTATCTCAAGAACTAATGCACGGGTTTTCATCAAACTTCACATTCAGTTAGACGTTGGCATAAATTGTTGCATATTAGATTTCGGTGTAAATCGCCCAACAGGGGGCGTTGTTATGCAGATTTTATCAGCAGTGTTGAATTCAGACAATTTTCTCCGGGAGGGATTTCTGCGGATCCAAAGAGGGACAGTTCAGAGAAAAAGGGGATTGGACTTTTGTACATTAAGCATAAGATCTCAAACCTTCTGGGGGGACATTTGAATGTTGCACAGGGGGGGGGGGGGCGCATGTCCCTCCGGACTACCCCCGGAATTCAACACGTTTTTCTGGATTTAAACGATTTTAGGGATCATATCTCAAGAACTAATGAACGGAATTTCATCAAACTTAATATTCTGTCATAAGTTGTTCATGATTAGGTTTTTGGGGTAAATGATATAACAGGTTGTGCTGCCATGCTGCTTTTTTTAGCAGTGTTGATTTCAGACATTTTTCTCCGGGAGGGATTTCTATGGTTCTGGAGAGGGATATTCTAGAGATTTTTTTTTTTGGGGGGGGGGGGGGAATTGGACTTTTGTCCCTTAAGCATAAAATCTGAAATCTTCATGAGGGAAATTTCAATGTTCCGTGGGGGGGGGGGGGGGTTGTCCACCAGTACCAACCCCTGAATTTAACACTGTTTTTCAGAATTTACAAGATATTAGCGATAATATCTCAAGAAGTAATGACCGGAATTTCATCAAACTTATTATTATGTGTCATTGACATAAGTTGTTCCTGAGTTTTTCGTGTTAATCATGTAACAGGCCGCGCTGCTATACTGTTTTTTTGCATGATATTCGTGATAGCCATATCTCAAAACTAATGCACGGAATTTAATAAAACTTCATATTCTGTTACACTTTCAGATAAATAGATCCTTATTAGGCTTGGGTGTATACTGCCCAACAGCTGTCACTTTTACGCTCTTTGAATTGGGATTTTCCGCTGCGGACATCTAGGCTAATATCAGACGAACGTCTTTTTGCACGCTTTTTTTTCGCTCTTACACCGTCCCTACACATGCTAGCGAAGGTGTAGGGATGGCGTAAGAGCGAAAAAAGCGTGCAAAAAGACGTTCGTCTGACATTAGCCTAAGAGGGTGTGAGCCGAAATTCAATGACTTGTTAAGAAAATGCAATGCTTATATTTTCTTTTAAAAGGCACATACTTCAACGAACGTATGCTTTTTGAATCCTCATGATGCGCATATGTTATCATTTAAATTTGACACCGTGATAGCGAATTTTGAAGCTTTAACATTTATGAGGCAGATGAAAGTTTTGGGATTGGCACATCCAACTACTTTATCTTCAATTTTTGAAGGAAAATGACAATGATATTACCTTATTTTGTCTTAGAGACATCGATTAAAAAATTCATAGTATCGATTAAATCGAGTTGGCCATAGTATCGATTAAATCGATTAAAAAAATCGAAATCGCCCATCACTAGTTTGAGCAATGGTTATAGCAATGGGAGAAAATGTATGTGAACCCGTTAATTAAACCCGTTTATGGAGGAATACCCAACTTTTAATATGTTGACTTGTTTTAAAATGTCAGCCATCCTAGAATTTCAAGCATCTGTATCTCAGCCATTTTTAAAGATAGGGCCGAAGCAAAAAATACTCCGGAATACTTGTATCGAGGTCATTTTGAAACAAGATGGAGGAAGAGGCTGGCCAACGAACTTGCTCGATACCTCGGTAAGTCCTTGTAAGTCACATCCAAATCGGTTCATAAATACGAGTGCTATCCCATGATTAAAAAAAAAACAGGTATATATATTTTATATATTCAATATATATATTTACGTTATATATAGGATATATATTGATTTCATAATTATTGGTCAATTTCATTTATTTCAATGGTATAATTGCACAGAAAGTTTATATATACATACATATATATATATATATAGATATATATATAACCATTAATTGAACATTACCGACCATCATCAAAAACCGCAATATTGTGAATGATTGCCAACAAAATGCGCCACAAACCAACAATATAGAACTGTACGTATAAAATAAAGTACCTTATACCTAATTACAAGAATTAACATGGAAGAAAAAAAAAAGAAGAATATGGATTCTGAAAAAAATTGAAAAACTTATATATTGAATTACGTTTTCAAGAGTACAGAATTCAATGATATAAGCAAATCGGTTGTTTTCTGTGAGAAAAATGCTATAAGCTGAAAAAAAAATTTCCCCTGTACTCAAACAACCAATATAACCAAAAGAATAGTTTCAAGATGAAAACAGAACATAATCAAATGACATGAAATGGAAAAAAAACTACAACCCATTAAATATTTAATTTATTGCAATAGAAATCTTACAAAACATACCAAATTAATTCCCAGTAGATTTTCAAAATATATTCCCGCACATGGAATCCAAAAATCATGATAAGATTAAGGTGAATAAAACAGTTAAGTTAACACAGAAATTAAAACCTATGGAGTCAGTTAATCCATGTTGAAATACCGTGATAAATATAATTAATATAATATAAATAAAAAATTAATTACATTATTTATAATACCTAAAAACAATTTTAAATTGTTTAATAACAATTTTACAACAATGTCAGTATTCAGCGCACCTGGTGTAAAAAATTAAAATTATTACTTTATTAGAAGCTTTAAAAATACAAAATTTATGGTGCTGCCATCTATTATTTTATTTTAAAACAATTATTATTATACAAATGTCACAAAAAGAAGAACCTAATACATGCTAATGAAATTAAAATATATCAACTGCATTCCTACACACATCCTAATATAAACAATACCATACTGTATATCATTATTCAAAAAAATTTTAAATAAATTAATGTTAATAAAAAAAAATGCTTGCAATATATTCTATTACCATACCATTAAATCTACACTGAGAAATTAAAAAAAAAAATTTAAACTTGATAATATATAGAATATAGCTATATGCTATAAAATAAAATAAATTATATATTGTAAAAATATAATATTTACCATTACATATAAAAAATGAACAGGAAAGAAAAAAATTAATTAATTAATTAAAGTATATATATAAATCAACCGTTGAACGGAGGGTGGCTTTGGGGACTAGGGATTGGTAAAAATATACTGAAATTTTCCGGAATTGCTTTCTTCCGAACGGCTGCAATAGGTAGCTTCTTACGTTTTGTTAATGGAAACTACCTAATACATATTTTTTTACAAACTGCACGCACATTTATAATAATTAACTTGTTGAAAGTGGATTGTCCTTTAAAAGGCGACAGAAAAATCGTATAAAAATGAAAATATACAAATAACTTATTGGATGGAAAACAAGAATCATCTAAATACGTACAGATCTTAGATTATTATCTCGTGTCTTAACTCTGTAATAAATATAAAGAATTTGAAAATGGATGCTGTACGACTGATATTAGAGAATTTGCTTCACTTAACTAAAAAATGTCGAAATAAAATTAAGCGTCTATCCATAAGATATTCATAACATCAAATTTTTTTTGCGCGTGAAGATAATTCTAGAACTCTGATAGCAAAATGATAGGGGGCCCATAACGTTTGTATTGAATGATAATTTCATCTATTTATTGGATTCTATTTTTGACAATCAATACTGACCCAACATTGAATAAAATGTTTACATTTCACTGTTAGCGATCCATCTTTGGGTTCTCCTATAACCAATATTATTTTGCTAGAAAGAAAACATTCAATTCTTTAAAAATTTAATTATTTTCTAACTCGTATTTTATACTAATTTTAATTGCTATTAATTAATTTTAATTATTTTATTTTATTTTACTTACCATGACTATGGCTCGAGTGACTCAATGGTTACGAAAAAATAAATAAATAAATAAATAACGAGCATAAAATGAAAAAGCACGTGAAAATTTCAATGATGGCGTTTCATAGACCACACAATTTTAGAATATTTTTATTTATTTGTTTTGAAAATGACTCGGGTAGTAAAGTCGAAACATGTAAACAGTTGTATAAGCCGGATGCGACATATTTTTATCGGTTTTTTAACTTACGCCTTTAGCCAGTGGCGTATCGACTTATCATTTCGGAGGAGGCTGGGATATAGTTAAAAAAGTTTCTAAGAGGGAATCACAGAAAAAGCGGAAATTTCTGATTTAAACAGCTTTTAACATAGCAGGTAACGCATCTATTATGCAACCAAACCTGTTAAGATAGTATCGCAAGGGAATGGGAGAAATTTCGTTTTAAACAGCCTTTCGTCTTAACTAGTATAATTCCATGGTTATACCACATTTTTTTTTTTTTTTTTTTTTTTTTTTTTTTTTAACGGAAAACTGAAATTTATCTACTAAAAGGTATCTTAATAAATAGTAAATAAAACCGAAGTAAATAGCAAATTTAAAGTTATTTAAGAATGTTCTCACCCTACCCTCCGCCCCTCCTTCAACACATTCTACAACTCATTTTGCAGCGTGCATGCATGACATTTGCAATACTTTTGTACTGAATAGCGTTTTTCACTTTCTCATAAATGGGATACATTTGGAATAGTAGCTCCCTGATGAAGATTTTTCCGAGACTGCCACGCAGCCCCATGCGAAGGGGGCGGTCGTCCCGGGCGCGGCAATTAAGGGAGCGCCAAATGTATACTACAAACGTCTTTTTTTGCAGTCGATTATTTTTGGAGGATTTTTTTTCTCTCTGCAGACCACTTCTTTCTAACCCGGTTGTTAGCGATTTTTACCTTGCCAATTTTCCCATTTTCTCCAACTCAAATACTAACAACAGTTGAAAATGGATAGAAAAAAAAGAGAGAAAGATCTGTCCAAAACATCGCAATCTGTCTAACAATTAACTACAATCTTCTCTTATGTTATTTAGTTACTTGGAATTTCTGAATTACTATAAAATTACGCGTTTTAAAGTTCCAAAATAAACGCAAAAAATGTATTCAATAGACTTTATTTCTGTTTCTGCACTTTATCAATTTCTTGGCACTTGTCACAAAGAAAAAGTAATGGGGGGTGGGGGGGAGTGCGTCGAATGGAAACTTTGCTTCGGGCGCAGGTTTTTCATCGCACTGCTATGCTACCACGTCCCGAAAATCGGATAAAACAGTGAAATTTGATAGAAATTTCTGAATTCTTTTTAATCATAAAGTGTGGTTGATAGGAAGCTTTTTATGTATTCGAGATTCAGAATCACTCTATTAGATATATGAAGTATTTTAAATGCAAATAAAGCTTATTTCTAGTCAATAAGTTAGAAAGCCATAGAAAAACCTTTTTTGTCTATTTTGTAATACTACAGAAATAAAATAACACATCACAGTGCTATAACGAGTTGAATAACAAGCCTAACGTACCAATTAAGTAAATTAAAAAAAAAATAATAATAATAATTCAAGGTTTTGTAGGTCATACTGAGATAATGTCTTAAACTATGCATTACCTTAATGCAGAGGTTCCCAAAGTGTGCTCCGCGGAGCCCTAAGGGCTCCTTTTGAACTTTCCAGGGGCTCCGCCGCGCTTTAGGAAAATAAAGAAAATTTGAATGAAAAAACACATTTAAAGAGGGTTTTCTTTTTCTTTTTTTCCAAAAATATACACAGATTCTGTACTTTTTTAATAAATTAAATTCTATTTTCTTTAAAATATTTTCAGTGCAAATATTATTTTCTACTAGTACTCTATTTTTTCGCTTTCCGTTCAAAAAAAATGCGATAAACGGAAAAAAATGTCGATTTAATATGAGAAAGTGAAGGAATTCTATTCTGGAGGACAATTTGTATATTTGAATTTCTCAACTCTTCCTGTCAGTGTGACTTGAGGTGTAGTGTTATCCATTAATTCCACGATTCGTGCTCAGCTAAGCCATCATTTCGAAATAAACCATTCTGATTTGAAAGATAAACCACCTCAGTTTTTAACCCCTTGAGGGGCAAGCAAATTGCGTTTGCGTAATGCTGAATTCCCACCGGAAATTTAGAAAAAAAGTATTTCAAAATAAGGAAAAGCAATTTTACGTTTTTTTTTTTCACCAAAGTTAGAAAAGAAAAATTTCATAAAATTTTTCTGGTGTAAATCTTCATTAATCGTGGGTGGGATAAAACATATTCCACCGCCCCTCAAGGTGTTAAGGACAAAGTAATGTATGCATGCTTCAAGAGAAACAATCATAACACTTGTTAAAACAAATATGATATGTCGTGGACATATTCACAGACTTTACTGGGACCAAGGTTCGCACACTCTAATAAGAAAATTTACATTTAATTTTTAAAACACAGAATTGGCAATCACCACCTTCACAGATTTTGCAATATTTTTCTGCAGTGAAATACTTTGAAAAAACTGTTGAAATTTTAATGGTAAACTTGTGCGAACCATATGGGACGAAATAGGCAGTAAGACATATTTCTACTACTAATTTAATTTTTTCCTCCTGTCCTGTTTAACCCTTTTAGGGCAGAAGAATTCTGTTCGTAAACTGATGAAATAATTTACGGACACCAGAATATTCAAACGAATTTCTTAGAAAAATAAAACCCAGTAATTTGCACTTTCATTACAAAAGCAAAATTTAATTAAAATATTCTTGGTGCCATTTGTCAGTTTTGGAATTAAATTTAGGTGGCTAGACTATTTATCCACCGCCCCTGAAAGGGTTAATCACTGTGATTAATTAGGATAAAAAAATATTCTAAAATTAATGATGGAAGTTTGCCTAGCTCGATACCGTCACCCCCGTTAAGTCGGCACTTATGATGACACTTACCTGATACCCATGGGGCCTACCTGATAGTTTAACGAGTCGCTTGAGTTCGTGAAGATCGTATAATTGCAAAGGCACTTAATAAATCTTGTAAAATTGATATTGTCAAGAATTTCCTTTATGAAAAAGTTCTCAATTTAGTGTCCAATATTCCCTTGTCAAATAACATCATTCCTTTTTAAATTAACTGTATGACTATTGACATAAAAGAACGCTTAACAGCCTCTTCATATGTACTAAATTTGCACTACAAATGAATGAATCTATTGACGTCACTGAATTAGCAGTTTTATTAATATTTTTCAGTTACATGTACTAATATCGCGTTCAGACCAGGGAAGTTAAGTCTTAACTGACTTTTTTGAAACGGGCACCCGGAACCAGTGCTGGAAAATTGGCGCAGAGGAGGAGCTTATTGACACCACTAAATTTTAGTAGTATTTTTCGACTTATCTAATGACAGAATTTCTGAGTTTTTATTGAGATGAAGAGTACTATAAAATGTTAGTGGTGTCAATAGGCTCCTCCTCTGCGCCAATTTTACATCACTGCCGGAACTTAACTTGATTTTTCTATTTCATTTTCTATTATATTTTCGTTTATATGTATGCATTGAAATAGTGTAAAATGTTACGATTTTTTTAGTTTTGGAGGTTTTTTAAACCTGTAAACTTTTGACAATTCCATCTGTATTGATGGTATATTGAAAAAAAAAATTCAGTGTATCGGCAAAAGTTCCAAAATATAATTTTATTTCTGGGACAATGCACAATTATTTAGATTACTATTCATTCCCTCTTCCTGTGCTCTGTAGCAATGCACTTAAAAAACGTTACCTTGTAACATAGGGCACGGTAGGCTTCAGGGGATCCGCCATAGAAATGCATTCTAAAAAGGGCTTCGCGAGTCAAAAAGTTTGGGAACCACTGCCTTAAGGTATCCGCACACCGGTGTTTTTTTTTAAATTTTTGAATTTTTCTGCTATTGTGCATTTTTTATAATGACATTTACTTTAAAACTTTGAAAAAAATATAAAAATTTTAGCAACTACCCAGAAGTAATTTTTTAAAGGGAAAAATAGTCAAAATTATGACAAAAATTGATATTTCCGCAAAACATGATACCTCAAAAATAAAACAATGTATTGACATTTTGTAAATTGCATAACAAACAGAATAACTTTTTCTAGGACTTAGACTACACACATTATAATCGCATCTCTGTCTCAGATGATATGGCAGTTAAAGTACTAATGTAATGAAATATGCAAAATGTGTGTCAAGTTTGTCATTTATACCAGTGTAACTAAAAAACTATTTAATATATTATCATGAGTGTAGTCTATTCCCTCAAATGACATTTGTAAAAGAAGTACAAAAAATTTCGTGACATTTCATGCATAATTTTTTGTTTTAGGATGTTTTGCGTATAGTCAAAATCTGAAAAACTTCATTTTGTGAAAAAGCTAAAAATAACTTTTAGGATAGATATAACGTAATGAAAATAACGTAATAGATGTCATTTTAAACGGCTGTAACTTGGGTTCTATTTTAGATACAGACAAAATTTAAGCAGATTTAGATAGATAAAATATTCAATTTTAATATTATTGCAAAAAATGAAAAATCGATATTTTGATCGAAAATTGCGTTTTAAAGGTGTTCGGATACCTTAAATAACAGATTTTCAACTGATAAATAGCAAGTATAATTTTATTAATGCTTTTTAAACTAATTAAAATTAATAATGCACTTTTATTCTCCACACATCACGTTTTACACCATAAACAGCGTATAAAGTGAGCATATGTAATATGTATAACAGAAACTTGGCTGAAATTGTTATTTCGTGGCCTCTGCGAAATAACACACTTTCTAAGATGAAAACCTGCCTAAAACGGAATATTTTCCTGGTTCCTTTTGAATTTCAATTTAGCAGGTTTCATTACATTTTGCTTAGCTTTCGTAATTAAACTTGATATTTTCAACAAATTTCGGAGGGGGCTGCAGTCCCATCAGCCCACCCCTTGAATACGCCACTGCCTTCTTTAGCAATTAAAATTAGTTTAGTATTTCCTATCAAAACATAACGAGGCTATCGACCTCAATATCAAAAACAAAAATCTCCAACTACAACACACAGATTCCATAAAAGGTTCTTAACGATGGCCGACCCACAAATGAACAAGCACTGCAGCTGACGCGGATTCACCTCTATGGAAGAAAGGAAAACTTGTGTGTGTTTGCGTCCTTTTTTGATCCTCTTCACATCACAACAAGAAGTGCAAAAGCATGTCCCCTCCGACATCTGTAGGGAAATAAGTCGCGCCCCATTCCGGCCCTCCCGTCCATTTGCGAATAGGATAATGGAAAAACAACGGGATTTGTTTGGGGAATTCTTCAGAGAAAAGTCTGGGGCCGAGGGACTTTCACATTTACCTGTCATCGACGGCTGCCGTTAATCCTATAGACTGAATTCTATAGTAGAGGAATTTAGGATAACGATGGAGCAGAACCGTTAGGTGAAGTTTTCTGAGTGTTTTTTCTTAGAAAGACGATAAACAAGAAAGAAAAAAAAACTATGCACTAGTAATAAAACTTTTTACTCTGTACATATATATAATTTGTAGGAAATTTCGCACGCCTATTTTGAGTTATTTGAAATTTTAATTAATTTTTATTAAACTGTGTTAAGAGGCTTAAAACCAACAGAGTGAAAAAGACGTCTAACCTGGACTCGAACCAGGGTCATTGACATGACACGTCGATGCTCTACCACTGAGCTACCTGGACTATATCCAGCTTAGCGCTTCTCACTCTTATCTGTTGGCATGGCTGCACACGCAGCATAGGATATAAGGCGAACAGGAAACGAAAGAGAATTCGGCATGGATGAAATTGAATATACATACTTAATTTGTGGGAATGTGTAGAAAATTTCGCACGCCTATTTTCAGTCGTTTGAAAATTTTTATTGTAGAATTTTTATTCAGCTTGGTTAAGAGGCGTAAAAGCAACAGGGTTGGCGACTCATGAGAAATATTCCATCGTGTGCTGCGAGTGGACGGTGGAGCCTTGCCAACAGATAAGAGTGATAAAATGGATATCGTCCGGGTAGCTCATGGGCGTGTCATGTCAATGATCCTGGTTCGAGTCCAGTGGACACACTTTTTCACTCTGTTCGTTTTACGCCTCTTAGCCCAGTTGAATAAAAATCCAAATTACTTTCTACCATGAGAAGCACGCACCAGGGTGGCGCAAGGTTATCCCTATAGGGCAATGGTCATACATGGAAATTCGTTAGAGTAACGGAACTCATCTGAATACCATATCAGTTTTGGATTGAAAAGAAAATTTAGATAGTCCCTACGGAAGGAATTCTATAACAAATCGACTTCTAAGACGGAAACCTGTCTAAAACGAAAACATTTTTCCGGCCCCTAGCGATTTCGACTTACTTTGTGATGTGAAGTGAGTCGCTATTTAAAATTATATACTTTTTCTTATGTATATTTTTTATTTGAGGACGTGAATTTCAAAACTCGCCTTATCCAAAATTTAAAAAATAGAGTTTTCTCTACCAATCTATTCTATTGGTAAACCTGCACAGAAAAAACACTATAATCTGTAAAAAAAAAAAAAAATATTTTTATCCTTTATTTTTGGGCTCTTAAAATATTGGTTTGGTTTCAAAACTCGCCTTATCCACTAGAGAGTTGGCAACAAAACTAGCTTTATCCTTGGGCATGCGTAAGACCAACGAACGGCTAGCTTATCAGCTACTATTACGGTAATTTTCCTTCATTTCTCTGTGACCTGTTGCTATTTTCGTTTAAAGATTTTACCTGTTCTATTCATACAAACTAATTAAATAAGTTTTACAGCATGTCTTATGTGTAATGGGCAGTGAATAAACTCTTGCATTTTGTAGTGGAAGGGTGAAGAATAGAAAAAGAAATACGAACACATGGGCTAGTAAAGAATACACGCAAAACAAGATTAAAATGTAAGTTAAAAATGGGGAATCGCTTTCTATATTTCTTACTGTCAGAAGATGTTAAAAAGTTTAATTTTTATTCTCAGGCATAAACCTAAGGCATTTCCGGGCCTTTCAAAGGCATTACGATAAGGTACTATATAAAGACTAAGAACCATGGCCATCTTCAAATTTGTGGAAGTGTATTTCGGAAGATTCTTGGAATATCAAAATTCAGAGTGTAAAAGTTTTGCTAGAGGCATCTAAAACTAAACTTTCTTCTTAAAAAGAAGGGAGAGGGAGTCCCCGTGAAGCAAGAGAAACCTAAGGATGTCGACAGATTGTTAAAAAAAAACATTTTGATGAAAACTGGTCAGAAATGGAAGTGCTTACTTTCTATAAAAATATTATTTCTAAGGAACCAGAACAGAAGGAAATGTGTATATATATATAATATTATATGTTATATAGATTATATTATATTAAATTCTTTTTATAAAAAAGTTATTTTAATTATAAGCTATTTATGATAAGTTTCATTTGATTATTGATAAGTTTGCTTTTGTATAATAAAACGTATTACTAAATTTTAATCATACTTATTGCTCCCGTAAGGTTTATTTTTTAATCCAAAATATTATCATCCGATGACCAAAAATAGTAACTATTAATTTCTTTCAGCAAGTATGATAGAGATTGGCAACAAAACTCTTCTTATCCATAGGTTGGCACCAAAACTGTTCTTATCCAAAACTTTTTTCAATTAATTAATTAAATGAATTAAAGTAGATTTTCCAACTTAACACAATGATATCACAGAGCAACTAGCTATAAGTATACAAAAAATTGGAGGTATTCGATGCACGGGGTCGCAGTTACAGGTTTTTCGCGATTTCCCAAAATTTGATTTTTTGGATAAGGCGAGTTTTGCAACTCACGTCCTCATTTATTGATTTATTTATTTTAAATTCCCAATGTTTTCCAATTCTAAATAAATGAAAAAAATAATTAAGCTATTTCCATCTCTAAACGCTCACATGTCCATTTTAATCTTTACTGATAATGCGAGATCCATCACCTTTCCATCTAAAAAAAAATACAAGAAGTATCTTGGCTACAGAAATACATCGACTCTTTGTTTAGAATTCCTTATAATTTCTCATTCACGCATTTGTTTCTTTCCGGGTCATATAATGGCTCAGCGGCAGCCTCTTCTCATTATTTTGTCTATCTAATGCGCTTGTTACCGGGTTAGCCAAATTCTTGTAGTAACGTACCGTTGGAAGACTTTCGGTTTTGCTAATTGATCAAGTTTATCCTCCTGTATCCATCCATATCTAACGGACATCTTATCATTCAGATACTCTCGCAAAACTCAATAGGCCAATAATTTGCTTTTATTGGCCTATGGAACAACGTGTGGCGTATGATTTCCAGCATTCGCTCTGCTGACCTGCAAACGTGTATAGGATGTTATGATGAAGAAAGGCCCCGCCCACCTTTCTATTTATCAATTACTTCTATCTTTACAAGAAGAAAGTATTGGATTCGTGAAACTTTTCGAATTCTGATTTTCGACGAATTGACACGTTTTAGGGGCCAGAGATCCCGAAAAACATGTTTTTACAAAGTGTCTGTCTGTGAGCGACACAAATGTTGTGGGCGCTCCATCTCAAGAACTAATGCAACTTTAGTTTCAGTTCGTCCCTGATATAAATGGGTGCTGATTAGTTTTCGGTGTCAATCGCTCAACACGTGGCACTGCTATGCTGCATTTTTCACAATTTCCGCAATAGCTCTATCTCAAGAACTATCACACGGATTTTCCTCCAACTTCTGATTTAGTTAGACGTTGACTTAAGTTATTTCTGATTAGGCTTTGGTGTTGATCACCCAATAGGTGGCGCTGCTAAGCTGCATTGTCCCCGATTTCCGCAATAGCTCTATCTCAAGAACTAATGCACGGACTTTCATCCAACTTCAGATTCAGTTAGACGTTGACGTTGCTAATTAGGATTTGGAATAAATCTCCCAACAGGTGGCACTGCTAGGCTGCATTTTGAAGCATTAACACGATTTTAGCGGTAGTCCTACCTCAAGAACTAATGCACGGAATTTCATATCTTTTGAATCCTCATGATGGGCCTAGATTGCCATTTAATTTTGGCACTGTGATACGTGAATTTTCATTACGATACGCTAATAAATTTTGAAGCATTAACATGTATGAGATAGAAGAAAGTTTTGGGATTGGCACATCCAGCTAGTTTATTAGCTTTGATATCTTAGACTTTTAATTAAAGTTTGCAAAACCTCAAGTTTGCAATAATATGTCTGACTCCATTTCCACGTCTGGAAAAAGATTTTTCAAGGCTTTTCTAAAGAACCTACAATAATGCATGACTGCCACTGCTTTTGAATTATTATTCACCATGAATAACTAAAAACTTCTCCTTAAATCAGAGACTTCATCAGAAATCCGATTCTGTCACGGCTAACCGAAGCTTTTTTATTACAACTGATTACAACAAACAAATAAGCCGAAAAGGAAGTGTCGATCATGTTTCGGTTGTGATGTAATGGTGCGCATCTGTAGTAGATATTGAATAAAGACATTCGGGATTTCGGAAAATACATTGCATTACGGTATGTACAGTCGTAGTCGTGGAAAAAAAAAAAAAGTAAACACCCCCTACTAACTCTGTAACTCATTATAATAGAAGAAAGTTTCTGGTATCAACCGATTAGAAATTAAGTCTAAAATGAAGTCTATAAAATTGGCTTAAGAAACTATCTACAAATCAAAACCCGATGAAACTTTGTTTTTTTTCAATGGCAACACCTCATTTTGATACTCTATTTCAAATCTTCGGTTCAAACGATGCCTAGAAATGAAATTTCAAGTCATTTGGATGATAAGTTTTTGAATGATAAACATTCAACATGGTGAGCTTCTCATGTTAAATGACATTTTCGTATTTTTATTAATATATCACCTGAAATTATCATCCTAATGTGGATATTTTTTTTGCGTGATTATAATACTAAAAATCCCAAACTTAAATACATTGAATATTGTAATTTTAAAAATTTTATAATATGAATTACGAAATTAATATTCGAAAAAAAAAAAAAAAACGTGACTTGCAACCTACCATTTTTTGGATAGATTTATATTTATTATGTCCTGCTTGAGGCGAATTCTCAATTTCAAATTTTTCTTCCAAGTAGTTGTTGAATTGTGATATGAAAACGTTAAACCGATGGTTTAAGGAACCGTCTAAGAAGTGCAGAAAAGCATCATTTGAAAAAAATATATTTTTACTCATTGTAAAGCGAGTGAAAAGGTTCAATTGGCACGAAATACACTGATGTCCAAAATTAAGGACCAGTCACAAAATGCTAATTTTTAAGTAAGCGAATTCTCAAAAGGAAATAATATAATTCAAATAATTACTATCCCTACAGCACAGCTAGTTCATATAATATCTCTTTCATGTCACATATGGTCACAAGTGTCACAGTCACTACGGTGAAGCAAAAAAAATAGGAAATTCCGTACATCTCATTATGAGTCTCAAATGATCACTATATGTGACTCCACTGAGCCGTCACTGTGACTGCTGCTTTCTGACGAGTCATCATGTGACTTTACACTGTAGTTACATTGTGACTCTCATGTGACTGTCATCAGCAGACTCAATTTCAAAGTAATAGTGAACGCTGCATTGTGATAAGTTACTAAATAATGTCACATTAAAGTCACGTGATGACTTTCAGGTGACAGAGAGACTACTGTGAAGTCACCATTGTGCTCTTTTGTGAAAAGTCGTGTGACTATAATATGATATTATTTGGTGACTTATCATAATGCAACGTTCATGATGACTTTGAAATTGAGTCTAAAAATGACAGTCACATGAGAGTCACAATATAACTACATTGTAAAGTCACTTGGTGACTCGTCACAAAGCAGCAGTCACATTGACGTTTCAGTGGAGTCACATAGTGATCATTTGAGACTCATAATGAGACGTGTGGAATTTCCTATTTTTTTGTTTGACAGTTGTGACTGTGACACTTGTGACCATGTGTGACATGAATGAGATATTATATGGACTAGCTGTGCTGTAGGGATAGTAATTATTGGAATTATATTATTTCCTTTTGAGAGTTCGCTTACTTAAAAATTAGCATTTTGTGACTGGTCCTTAATTTTGGACACCAGTGTAATACATTAATAGCAGTGACATATAGTCATTCTGTGGCTTTTCAACCATCGAGTACCGAACTTCAATTTAGAAACAACCCCTAGAATAGGCTCATTTTAAAATAATTTCTCGGAAACGAATCGCACGAATTTCATGAAAATTTGCTTTTAGACTAGTTGAAGGGTGTAGAATTTATTTAGGGTGTTAAACTTGAATATTGCTTTGAAAAAAAAAAAAAAAAAAAAAGATTGGGTTCGTTTTGATATATAAACCCTGACAATATTTTACCGGGTGTTCCAAAAATGACTGATGGATTTTAAAATTCAATAACTTGCAAACGGTGACAGATATTAAAAAAATTCTTGCAGGAGAGTTGTGTAGGATGTCAGGAGTTTCTTTACCGTGATTCTTTATTTTAGTTCGAATTTCAAACAATAGACCCACCAGTGGCTGAGAGGTTCTGCTCTCCAAGCTGGTAGACGGGAGTTGCTGGGTTCGAACCCAATCGCGCCCGTCGGCCTAACAGTTTCGGAGTTTTCGTGGTTTTTTTCGAAACCGTGGATTCCCATGCGTAAATACGGGTTAGGTTCCCTTAGGAAGACCCCCCCCCCCGAAGGGCACTCCCCTCCAGGGCCTATATCCCACGTGTTGATAATTGGCCGCCATAAATACAAAGCAAACAATCAAACAATAGAAGGCGCAGAGATCAATAGGTGCTCAGTCCAGATCCGATTTTTGGTACTCCGGGATCCATTCAATACCTTTTAATCTCCTTTTTCGCATGGAAGAAGAGAGAGGCCGAAAAATCGAGCCTGGGTTGAGCGGTTATTGCTTGCAGCGCCCTCTATCGATGCTATTTGTAACTAAAACTGAGAATAGCAGCCTAAAAACTCCTGACATCTTACATAACACTCCTGCAATAATTTCTTTAATATCTGTCATCGTTTCCACGTTATCGAATTTTAAAATCCATCAGTTATTTTTGGGACACCCAACATCATTAAAACATCATTTAAAAGGAGACTTTATTTCCAATCGTTTGGTACCAGTTACTTTTTTCTACAATAATTTGTTACACGGTTAGTAGGGGGGGGGGGGGGGTTACTTTTTTTCCACGACTGTGCGATCTTTACAAGTATGCAAATACAGCACGGAAAAAAGTCAGATCAAAACAAAAATTTTCGTAATCGTTTATTTGTATTATTATTTATCAGATTTGATTTCCCCATAGTTACAACGTATTTTTACATGCATTCTTCGAGGAGATGTGCATCGGTCTAAAAATAAAATTGGATGCATTAAAAAATACATAAGCAACTTCAGTGACTCATTTGGCATAATCTGTTACCATTGCACTCTAACTACAGCAGTCATTTAAAAAAAAAGTTCTGTGCAAAAATATACATATCAATCATTTCAATCAATTAATTTACCAAGAAATAATCCGATAGGAGAAAATTAATTTACAGAGTCGACCGAGCAGAAATCAAAAGTTAGCTTAGCATAATAAAATTAATTAATGTTTTCTGTATGCGTTTATCAGGTACCAAAAGAAGCATTACGAAAAATGAAGCAAACTCCATCCAATAAACACAAATTATCGTAATGGGTATACGAAAACAATGAACGTGAAAAAAATATCTCCCGTTCATCTGAAAAATACATAAATAACGAAATTTAAAAGTTATTACCTTTAATTAATAATTATAAGAGGTAGCATCGTTATTCAATTAACCCTTAATACTGAAGAAGATACAAATAAAATAAAACACCGACACAAACATAGAATAACATTTTCATTTCATGACTAAATATAAATTGAATAATGATAACCTTTTGACACTATAAAGGCAAGAATTATATTTTTACAACAAAATCTTAAACTATGTTAAAAGTGACTCAAAAATCACTGTTCTTTGGGTACTTTTCGGTTAGCCGGGCGTCAGTGTTATACATACAAACATATATATGTACATGCACACATATATAAATGCATACATTGTATGTATCACATATATACATATATATCCACATATATGTAGTATACAGGGTGCAATATGTTATCTATCGCCGACCTTTAATTTCTCAACCGTTGGGCGTAGACATATAGTTCCAATTACAAAAACATTTCAAATGAGCTAAATATTCATGCTGTGGCATTATTTAAAGTAAAAAATCAATTTTATAAAAATTACGAAAACTAACTTTTTATACGGTCCCCCAGTCCCTATAGTTATATTTTGTAAAAGTTTACTCATATCATAATAGATATATCACAAAAAGTTTCACATCTGTACTGCAAAAATTGACCCAGTTATTAAATTTCAAAGTTTGAGATTTTCGCACATGATTTTGTCTTTCATTAAGGGATCAGTTAAGAGATGAATTAAAGTAATTCGAGATCAAAATCAGAGTGCAATGTCCTTTTTACGGCGAAACCACCTTCAGCCGGTATCACCAAATCGGGGAATTACCAAATTGGGTTATTTCATCTAAAAATTTAAGCTAACTTTTATGGGTCGAACAACATTCAAAAGTACCGACGATACCGGCTAAAAGAGGCTTCGCCGTAGAAAGGACAATTGCACCCTGATTTTGATCTCGAATTACTTTAATTCATCTTTTAACTGATCCGTCAATGAAAGACAAAATCATGTGCAAAAATCTCAAACTTAGAAATTTAATAACTGTGTCAATTTTTGTAGTACAGATGTCAAACTTTTTGTGTTACATCTGTTATGATATGAGTAAACTTTTACTAAATATAACTATAGGGACTGGGGGACCGTATAAAAAGTAAGTTTTCGTAATTTTTATCAAATAGATTTTTTACTTTAAATAATGCCACAACATGAATATTTAGCTCATTTGAAACGTTTTTGTAATTGGAACTATATGTCTACGACCAACGATTGAGAAATTAAAGGTCGGCGATAGATAACATATTGCACCCTGTATATATATTTATATATATATATATACATGTATATAGACGTATATATGTATATATAACACTGGCGCCCGGGTAACCGAAAAGTTACCGTTCTTTGACTATGATTCTATAATCTATATTAATATTATAAAGAAATAACGTTTCAAAATACTCAATTATTGCTATAAGTGATAAACATAAATTTTTAAAAAGGCAAAATACCTTTATTCATTTACATTTCGACATGTTTCATTGCATCAGACGGCAACATTCTCAAGAAAAGAAAATGATGAAAATATTTTCGGAAAAAATCAAACCGAAAAACTAGTAAGCAAGAACAAAAATAAAAATCACGCGAACACAAGGATAATGAAATTAACTGCAATATTAAAAATGGAAATGTGCGAACGTGAATTATTTTACATTACTGTTTCATGATTCTGTGTAGCATTTCTTTCCAAAGTTTAGACATGAACACTGAATCATTCCAAATATTCTCATTGCGTATAAGAAGATCTCTATTGATTCTCTGATGATGGATGGCAAATAAGATCTTGATGGATATATTATTCTACTGTTTTTAAAATCTATTTGTCTATTTTATATATAGTTTAGAAACAACGTTTGTTTGCTTGTTTGTATAGGATGTTTGTTTGTAATCTCTGGAATGACCGAACCGATTTCAAAAGTAATGGTAGCAAATGAAATTGACAGTCTTTGCTCCAACATAGGTTCTATTTTATGACAATGGCACTGCCCCCAAGGGACTGCAGGAGCGAAAAACGTTCTAAAACGGCGAATTTTGTGATACTGAAGGGGCTAGAAACTTGAAATTTGGCATGGTAGTTACTTATAAGATGCAAATGCTCTCCAAGAACGGTTTCTAAAAAATTTGATATTTAAAAGGGTGAAACGCAGAAAAAGCTTTCTAAACTGCGGTTTCTACGGAATTCACAAGGATAGGAACTTCAAATCCGACATGGGTGCTACTTTCAAGACAGAAATGCGCACGCAAAACAGTTTTAAAAAATTCGAAATTTAAAAGAGTCAATCAGAAAAAAACGTTCTAAGTTACAATTTTTTTTATATGCAAAAGAGACTAGAAACGTGAAATTTGGCAAATAGAAGGGGTTACTTATAACATACAAAGGCTTGGTAAGAATGATTTCTAAAAAATTCAAAATTTAAAAGAGTGGAATGAGAGGAAAACGTTAACAATTACGATTTCTAAGGAATTTAACATAATATTTGTAAAAATTCATTCTACATTCATTTCAAAAGCACGCCAATACCACTTGTCCAATTTCAAAAACTACGCATAAATTAATGCAAAGGGTGCAATATGTTATCATTCGTCGACCTTTAATTTCTCAACCGTTGGTCGTAGACATAAAATTCCAATTACAAAAACGTTTCAAATGAGGTAAATATTCATATTGCGGCATTATTTAAAGTAAAAAATCAATTTTATAAAAATTACGAAAACTAACTTTTTATACGGTCCCCCAGTCAATATAGTTATATTTAGCAAAAGTTTACACATATCATAACAGATATATCACAAGAAGTTTGACATCTGTACTACAAAAATTGACACAGTTATTCAATTTCAAAGTTTGAGATTTTTGCACATGATTTTGTCTTTAATTGAGGGATTAGTTAAAAGATGAATTAAAGTAATTCGAGATTAAAATCAGGGTGCAATGTCCTTTTTACGGCGAAACCACCTTTAGCCAGTATCGCGAAATCGGGGAATCACCAAAGAGGGTCATTTCATCTGAAAATTTGAGCTAACTTTTAGGGGTCGTATACAAAGCGAAGAATAAAATATTGAAATTAAACAGAAAGATAAATATCAATTCATTATAATATCAGAAAACGCTCTACTATAAAAAATGAATACATCAAACGCCGGAATCTATTAGAGATACTGCTCAAAGTGTTCTCCATTGGTGGTAATGCACAATTGAATGCGTGACAGTACTGAGTCCTGGACACGTTAGAGCATAGCAGGTGTGAAAACTGTGCGACAATCAAGGATGGTGTGCTTCTTCAGATAAACCAGAGAAGTGGTCTCAGTCACACAGATCTATGCCTTGATGTAACTCAAGAGGTAGAAGTCCATGGGAGTCAAGTCCGGCGAACGCGGTGGCCACTGTATCGGACCCCATATCCAAGGATCTATTGACCGAATTCGGTGACCAGATACGCCTGGACGTTTGATGTTTTATGCGAAGAGGGCCCCATCGTGTTGAAACCACACTCGGCATGCGTGTCGGAGAGGCAACTCTTCATACCAGTCACGTACCGTTTTTTGTAGCAGCTGCAGGTAACGATCGCCGTTAAGGTCCCATCGTAAAAGATGGGTCCAACAATCTGGGTTCCCCATATACCGCACCACACCTGTCGTACTGTGCGGGCGATGTGGAGGTTTACCAGAGACCAGTAATGCACATTGTGCACGTTCACAAAATGCAACCCCGTTTAAATATTGACTCATCTGTCCACAGAATGTCACAAAGGAACGACGGCTTTTCCTCTAAGATGTTGAGCATGAAATTACAATAGTCAAATCGCCGTGAGTGGTCCCCCAGCATCAATGCTTGCACCACTGTCGGATGGTACGGATGCGCATCATGTGCATGTAACAAATGCCAGACATGCTGACCACATGCCTCGCTTATTTCCGCGTGCTCAGTTGTGGAATTTAAAAAGGACGATTGCCAGCACTTCCTCCGGTGCATGTAACAAATGCCAGACATGCTGACCACATGCCTCGCTTATTTCCGCGTGCTCAGTTGTGGAATTTAAAAAGGACGATTGCCAGCACTTCCTCCGGTGTCACTCGAACATTACACCTTGCCCGTCTACTTGTTCTGATTCGTGGTGAAACAGAATCGGTCACTCTAAGATGGTGCAATGCATCAGTTATAGATTTATGCGTTGGATGTAGATCCTAATGGAAACGTTCTGAATAAACACTCGCAGCCTCTCTGGCATTCCTTTGGCATTCACCATAAATAAGTATCATTTCGGCCTATTG
Source organism: Maratus speciosus (assembly GCA_963932465.1). NCBI lineage: Eukaryota > Metazoa > Arthropoda > Arachnida > Araneae > Salticidae > Maratus > Maratus speciosus. The sequence continues at coordinate 611,528,232 of OZ010790.1, read as the reverse complement.
CATGTATGTGTAGCTTGCCATCACGATGGCAGCGCTGACTAACCTATCCACTGCTAGATGGCTCGCGTTTTATCCCGAACCTGTGGCGCTGCGGTACTATTTTAATTTGCGTAATCCCAATTTTCATGCTCGTTATAGCTCGGCTGGTCGTTTGGATTCCGCTGCCATTTATCTAGTCCTCAGCAGTGTTGTAGTCGTAAAAAAAGGAGAGAGTATACGGTATAGGCAGACGGTATACGCTGACGTCATGAACGTTCAAGCTAGGGTATACGCTCATGCTTTATTTGAGAAACAGAGGGTATACGGAGGTTCTTAAAAAAATCCAGAAGGTATAGACGGCGTATACCCCCGTATACCCTCCACTACATCCCTAGTGAGTCTGTTTTATTTTCCTGTCGTCGATTCTACCTGCTATGACATTTGAATAGTGTTCGATCCATAAAATTTAGCTCCAATTTTTAGATGAAATAAGCCTCTTTGGTGATTCCCCGATTGGACGAAAAAGAAGAAAGTAAAAATTACAACTAAAAGGTAAAAAAAGATAAGTACGCAAGGGGCGCTCTCTCCACTCGGAGAGTATAATATAATTTCTTTTCTTTTCTTGAAAGTATCCGAAACGGATCGAACATTTTGAAAATTTTATGCGGAGGAGAAATAATTTCGCAACTCTATCCTCGTAGAACAGCTAAAGAGAGTTGCGTGTCGGATAGTTAGCAGGCATCCATCGCAGAGAATTTTTCGGTTGCGTGTGCACGGGGTATCTCGATGTAAGGGGGATTTTTTAAGTTTCCCCTCATCATCGTAACGAAGCTCTCTAAAAAATAGAAAGGGCAGCTTCGTTTCGAAGCCCTCCTCATTACATCGTACCTCCATTTATAAGCAGTGTCTAATACCGCCATTTTTATTATAGCATCGATTATTGCAATATGAAGTAAAGCAGTAAAACCTGCGAAGACGGAGTCTGTCTAGGAGGGAGTGATGGGTGGGGGCGAGTTTTGTTTTGGAGATAAGCTGTGATTGTATTAGACCGAGAGGCGGCAGCACAGACAGTCACCTCAGTTCGCGGCTGAATTTCCAGAATGAGTTAAAACTCGATTCGCCTATTAAAACGCAACCGGTCTGCCAAGTCCTATTTTGGTGGAAAACACTGAAAACCCAAATTTAGAGGTTGACTCGTGGGTTTACCATTGTGTTTTCCTGCACCTAAAAGGTATGATAACAGGGAGGACTGGGAGCAGGAAAACACAATGGTCAACCTACGAGTCAACCGATGAAATCGGGTTTTCAGGTGTTTTCCACCCAGATAAAATTTGGCAGACCGATTGCGTTTTAAGATGCGAATCGAGTTTTCCATGGCTTAATTGACGCCGGAGCCCAGCTCCGGCACTTCTCTGTTTTTAGTAAATATTTAAATATGGGTTTCAAGAATTCACCGGAGCTTATAGATACAGGGCTCCGGAGCCCAGTGCAATAGCGCTTCCGAAAAACTGAAGCACACATTACCCTTCTCTTTCCTTTTTATCTCCAAGCTTTTGCATTCTTTTTTATCAAAATACTTATATGTGACGTACGAACTCAATTTTTATATCAGTTTTTGCGCTTGGACTCACTCAAGCTCAATCTGTCTTGAATTCAAAATTTTATTTATTCATGTATAGAAAATAACTTTTCTTCCTTCAAAATGACGTATTATATTCTATTTCAAATCATTCTAATGCTATTTTGATCAGAATGAAGGGGAAACAGAAATCGTGTTTTCTATTCTAGTGATATTTTCAAATTTATCAGCCTATAAATATAATTTCTGTCAATTTCATTCATTTTTTCATAAAAATGCATAGCTGCGAACTATTACTTTTTTGTGTTAACACTATTTCCTAATCATAATCCTTACCCTATTTCATCGCAGAATCCTGCAATTAACATTAAAATTTAGCAAAGATTACTACTCGGAAGGAGTGATAACTAAAAAGTGGAATAATAGTTGACAGCTAAGTATATGCTGATAGATATATTTAAAAATTTTAATTTTCTCAAAGAAAAAAACGCTTTAAATTTTGAAAATAATGTACGAAATATAAATATGTAGATTGGAGTGACAAGGGGGGCGGGGGAACGGTACAGTTGTTAGTACCGGCACCGCAGAATATTAGGGCTCCGGAATTTTTTTTCTTTTTTTTTTAGAAATTAAGCCCTGGTTTGGGTACACGACATTTCGGTCCTTGGCCATTTCGGTCCCGAGACATTTCGGTCCTTGGCCATTTCAGTCCCGAGACATTTCGGTCCCTGGCCATTTCGGTCCCGAGACATTTCGGTCCATTATAAAAAGCTGAATATAACAGTCCGATAAATTTAAACTTTTATAACTCGTGATTATGAAATCACAGCGAGCTGAAACTTTGTTTGTTTGAACAACGTGATATAATTTTACAGGGGACATTGTCTTTTTTTTTTTTTTTTTTAACTATTATTATTTAACAGAATGGATTTTTTAAGTTTTATTATTTATTATTACTATTAGGTATTTTATATATACTATAAACTGCCGTACAATGTTTTTTGATTGTTTTCATACTTTTTTAGAACGTTTAAATTATCATTAATTAATTAAACTGTGCTTATTTTTTTCTTTTTCCAATTAGATTAATCATAAATGTCTTCAATATTTCAATTAGACACTTATAAGCTATTATATGCAAATATTTCCTCAAATCACCCCTCTACACCCTCTCCTTTAATAATTCAGAAATAAGATATATTTATTGAAACACAAATTTAATTTTTCTTATTATTTTTATAATACAAAGTTGCATCGTAAAAATTTGTTTTCGTAAGTAACTTTACCATTATAAACATTGGGAAAACAATAGATTTGGTAACTAGGCGTGCTATGAAAAATATTTTGTTTTCAGAAAACTCCATCCACCACTTCATTTTTTTTTTTTTTTTTTTTTTTTTTTTTTTTTTTTTTTTTTAAGTCTTCTCACCCCTTGAAGACGATTTTTGTGAGCTAACTTTATTGAATCTGGGCCTATTTCTTTGTAATAAGATTATTATTTTTAATTTTATATAATAATGTAACTATTATTTTAATTAATTTTATTTGTAAATTTGAACTGGCAAAACTAAGCTTTTTTATATTTGTCTTTTATTTATTTATTTTTTATACTACCCTTTTCCTCCCACTTTCCCAGAAAAATAATAATATATTTTTATTTTACTTTTATTAATAATTATATTAATAGTTTTACATTTCGGTAACTTTAAATATAAAAATAAACAGGTAAAGGATAAATTTCAGTTTATAACTACTATAAAATATAATGATAAATTGAATATAAAACATATGTATCGATTTTATTTTAAAGTAGAAATTTGTAATGTATATTAATAATGTTATTAATTTAATAAATTAAGGATACATTAAATTAAAAAATATATATTTAATAAAATATTAATTTAATTTTTATACTAAAATTACTGTTTTCTGAATTAATTAATAGCAATTATTCATCACTTAAAGTTTTCATTTATAAAAGTAAAAATTTCAGTAAAAATTTATGTGGGCTGCGACGATTTTGATCTGTGTTATAAGTGCTTGCGTTTTTGAGTCCTTATATTCGGGTTATACTAAAATTTAGGGAGTTCAGTTAAAAAAATCCGATAATGTCCGGGTTATAAATGTTTTAATTTATCAGGACCTTATACTTAAGGCACACTAAAATATAGAAAAAGTCAACAGAGCCCCCCCCCCACCCCCACCCCTGCTTTTTAAAAGGATTACGATTATCATAGGAAAGTTGTGTGGGCTGCGACAATTTTGATCTGTGTTACAATTGTTTGCGTTTTCGAGCCCTTATATTCGGGTTATACTAAAATTTAGGGAGTTCAGTTAAAAAATCCGATAATGTCCCTCCTTTTATAAAGATTACGTTTACCATACAAAATATGAGTATTCTGCGACAATTATAGATCGAGTTATAAATGTTTTAATTTATCAGGAGCTTATACTTATAATACATTAAAATATAGAAAACGTCAATCCCCCTCCCCTACTTTTTAAAATGATTACCATACGAAATTTGTTTGAGCTGTTACTAAAATTTTAAGGCCTTTATTTAAAAAACTCTACATTGTCCCCTATAAAATAATGTCACCCATTTCAAAAGCACAAAATTTCAGCTTCCTGGAGAAGGGACCGAAATGGCTAGGGACCGAAATGACTCGGCACCGAAATGGCCAGGGACCGAAATGTCTCGGGACCGAAATGTCTTGGGACCGAAATGTCTTGGGACCGAAACGGCGGGACCGAAGTGTCGGGACCGAAACGTCCTGCTTCCCCTGGTTTTAAGTAATTCCGGAATTTCAGCTGTGAACTCGATGAGGTGATTGTTTGTGCTGCCGTTATTTCAAAATACACATTGCGGTTTTGAGGCGATACCTCACACTTCATTTCCTGGACATAGAGACGACTACAGGTAGATGTTAAAAACTCCAAACACTGTGAAAGTAATCCGTAGAGTCATTTATTAAAATAAACTAGTTCTGATTGCTAAAATACATCTTAATAATATAATATAAAATTACATAAATGATTCAATACTTAAAACATGATTAAACAATTTGAAAAATGTTAAAAAATCGAGTACTTTCAGCTAATACTAAGCCATCATCAGGATTTTTAAATTTAAACAGTTCTTATGAACACGAGTTGTCCATGACTTACTATGAGTACTTCATTTATTATTCTTGACAACATTTCAGAGGATCGAAGATATACAGTCAATCCAATCCTGACAGTTTCCTTTTGAGGCTGCCCCAGCAGTGGCCGAGACGTTCAGCTCTCAAAGGTGGTAGACGGGGGTGCTGGGTTCGAACCCAATCGCGCCCGTCAGCCTAATCGTTCGGAGTTTTTCTTGGGTTTCATCGAACCCTGGATTTTCTTGCGTAAATACGGGTTAGGTTTCCTTAGAAAGACCCCGCGGAGGGCACCCCCCCCCCTTTGGATCCATATCCTTCGTGTTGCTAACTGGCCGTCATAAACAACACCAACACCTTTTGAGCACTTCTTAGCAAGAGCGTTACAATCCAAGTGTGTCTCTCAGCCTTATTATTTTTAATGCTAAATTTTATCCAATATTTGCCATAAGGAGTTGAAAGCTCGCCAAAACAAAATACGTTGCATTCAAGTTAATTGGTTAATTTGAATTTGCAGGCATGTCATTCGCGCTTCTAAACGCAACCTATCAACAATTTATTAAATACGGTATTTCGATTAAAAAAAAAAAAAAAAAAAAAAAAGATTTATATCTAATGACCAAAAAAGATTTCATTTTAGCGAGTTATAGAGTTTTTTTATTATTCCTAAATTTATGAGAGCGTGTAATACGTATTTAGAGAAAATGGATGATTATGTAATGTGCAAGAGAAAAAAACGCTACCTATATATATTTAGATGGAATTTAAATTAATATCAAAGTCATTTAGGATGAGTTTAGAGACATGAATGATTATTTTAAAAAGTATATTACTATAATAACAGATAGTTAGCGATTTTGAATTGAATGTTAAGTGCAATAACCCCTTTGGAAGTAAAATTAGAGAATCAGTTGAAATTGCACATTGAAGATAAACCTTGTAACGATAATTTATCCTATAATATCCCAAAAATCTGGCATAATATCATAAAGTCATAATTCTACATCTAATTACAATATTTCAGCTTAAACTTGTATTATGTTGCCAAAACTTGAATGAAAACTCAGTTGAACGTGGTTCTATCCCTCATGTGTAGAGTGTAGATAGCGGCACTCGTGGTTTCTTAAATCGACCTTTTTGATTAATTTGATCTCAGTTCATTAATAATTATTTATTTTCACTGGATGTCAACACGGCATTTTTGTATTCAAATCACTGGTCAAGTTTCGACTCGTTATTTCTTGCACAGGAAGCTTTCGCCTCTGGAGCCATTTTACCATCCTATTTTCCTGAAGACGGCTGTAGAAACAGCTCGAAACGTAGAAGTTAACTTTTAGCTTATTAAAGTTCGTGTTTTGTGTACCATTAAGCAAGATCGTGTCTTTATTTATTATATGTTATGGTGCAATTGTCCAGTATGTGTCATTGAATAATTTCCTTTATTTAATATTATTATTGTTATGAAATAATTGGATAAAAAAAATCGATTGTAATTTAGAGTGGATGCTTTAAGTTAGACAAGTAATGTAAGCCTTTTAGTAACGAAACGGAATCGCAAATTTAGAATGAAAGAGTAGATAATCTAAAAAAGGAATTTAATTTACAAATATAGAATTTTGCTATCATACTGTATATAACGGGATCCTGTCTTAAACGGAAAACTGTGTGGGCGCCGTAAAAAAAAAGAATACCATGCAATGACACCTGGTCAGAAGGAAATCTATCTAAAACGGAATTATGCAAAGATCCCTTTGCTGGACAGATAATTACACCTGTTTATTTTCTATTTACTTTATATCCAAAATTGTTAATTGGTCCAAATCATCCAAGCAACCTCATAGCAAATTGGTATATAATTTTATATACCTTAGATAAATTCAAATAATATAAGTGATCGTATTTACCTAAATTCTAGTAGAAGAGCAACGCGAAGCATTAATAAAATTAAATTATAATTCGCGTCAAAAAGTAATTATTAAATTTGAATAATTACGAATAAAATTAAGAGTTTGCGTTGTGAATTATTTAGACGAACTCTTCCACTTATGAATTAAACTAAAATTTAAGCTGTAAAAAATAAATTGACACACTTTAAATATTATTAATTAAATAATTACAGAAACTTTTTAAAACTTGATTAACTATTTTATTTACATTGAACATAACTATATACAGAAAAACATAATATTAATTCAAAAAAAAGAAAGCAATACTTTTGTTTGCTTCTCATTATTTTATGAATTTTTAATCTTTAAAAAAAGACAATATTTTCATGTACTCTAATTATTATAATTGTTTCTTTTTGCTAAAAGAATAATTCTCTTTCATTTTTAAATTACCTTAATCTTATTTAATCATTGGTTTTGTCGGATCTCAGATTACTCTCTACCGTAAAATATCAGAAAAGTATTTTTATAATTTTTCATATGATCTTAAGTGGTAAAGGAAAAAGTTTAACGTCGTACGTTTTTTTTTTATATATACGGGATGGTGGCCTTTATTCATCAAATTCCGAGTTGTTGCGTTGCTTAGGATCATGGCCATGTGTCATCAGGAACGCATCCTCAATTTGGCTTGATTAGGCTCACTCCGATAGGTACCTCAGGAAGACATCCTCAATTAGGCTTGATTAGGCTCGATTAGGCATGTCCATCTTGCCTGGGCTTTACTAGGTTTTTTTTAGGATTCATCGCACGGGCTTTCAGGAGAGCTCCTGCGTCCTCTACATCTTTTTCCAGACTATCCTTTTTCAAAACTTATTCTTCTTGCACACCAGCTCCTGCAGTGGGTGGAAATATTTTTGTCTAGTCCACTGTTATTGGATGTGAGAAGATTTTTTATTATACTTCGATAGGCCTATTAGCTAACAGTCTGCAAATGGCCCCTTACATATACTTTAATATTATTATCTGCCTTAAAGTTTGGGTGGTCTGAAAAGCCATAAATTTATCCCAACACTTTTATTGAGGCCATAAATTGATTCCAACGTTTTTATGATTTTACGATTTCTAATTATACACCACTTTCCATTGGCTTGTCATAAAACGACACCATGGCGTCTGGCTATTGTTGTTGTCTGAGATCCGAACTCAATTCAACATTATACATTCATTTTACAATACAACAATTTTTTTAAAATATATATTTACTATTTAAAATCAACTTAATAATTTTTGTATGAACTTACACTCTTATTTTACTTAAATATATAAACATTATAATTTTACACTCATAATTATATTTTATAAAAAATATTTATACAAACAGAAATAACAAATTACGCAATTTTACTTTGATTTAACCAACATGGTGCGGGAACATATCATAGTTATATGTTGCCCAGCATCTCTCCCGGTGTCAGAAAAAAAATAAAATAAAAACTGATTGCTGGTTTTATTTTTTTTTTGTAAAGCTTGAAGGAATGTACGTGTCCATATGACTGTGTATCTATCCATATGACTGTGTATAAATAGTTTTATAATTATATTTTGCACCCCATATTGTACTGAATGTATAATTTTTTGCACTTCATAAAGCGCATAGTCTGATACATCATTAAAATGCACTTCCAATATTTTTTTCCCATTTCCCGTAATGTAACGGAACACTTTTGAGTGTCCCTGTAATTAAACTATACATCCGATTTTCCTAAAATTTGAAATAGCTCAACAAAATTTTGCAACAATTATATCTTTAAAATTTCAGACCATTCGGAAGGCTGTAATATCATTAAAATGCACTTGCAATAATTTTTCCCATTGGCCGTAATGTAAAGAAAAACTTTTGACTGTCCCTGTAATTAAACTATGCATCCGATTTTCCTAAAATTTGAAAGGGCTCGACAAAATTTTGCAACAGTTATATCTTTAAAATTTCAGATCATTCGGAAGGCTCTAATATCATTAAAATCCGCTTGCAATAATTTTTCCCATTGGCCGTAAAGTCAAGAAAAACTTTTGACTGTCCCTGTAATTAAACTATACATCCGATTTTTCTAAAATTTGAAAGGGCTCGACAAAATTTTGCAACAGTTATATCTTTAAAATTTCAGATCATTCGGAAGGCTCTAATATCATTAAAATGCACTTGCAATAATTTTTCCCATTGGCCGTAATGTAAAGAAAAACTTTTGACTGTCCCTGTAATTAAACTATACATCCGATTTTCCTAAAATTTGAAAGGGCTCGACAAAATTTTGCAACAGTTATATCTTTAAAATTTCAGATCATTCGGAAGGCTGTAATGTCATTAAAATGCACTTGCAATAATTTTTCCCATTGGCCGTAATGTAAAGAAAAACTTTTGACTGTCCCTGTAATTAAACTATACATCCGATTTTCATAAAATTTGAAATGGCTCGACAAAATTTTGCAACAATCATATATTTGAAATTTCAGACCATTCGGTTGGGTAGTTTTTGCTCTGTTACATGCGGACAGACGGACGGACGGACAGACGGACAGACGGACGGACGGACTGAACGACGACTATAGGTGCTACGTATTTATATAATTACGAACGCACCTAAAAAGGGCATGTCGTCACCGTATTTACCTTTTCGAGCGGTTTTATCGGCGTAGAGATGTGTCGCCTAGCTCCTGGCTGTGCGTTTCCCATCGAGGTCAATAAATAGCGTTTGATGGTCAACCTTGGAGAGAGTGTGTTTAGGCAGCGGGGGTGGCCTCTAGCTACTGGCTATCGATTTCCGGACTGATCCTAGAAGGAGGGTGTGGTCTTTTTTTTTATATACATATATACAGTTCTTTGCGCGGTGTTACATTGTTCACGTTGGTGGAAAGATAGAGCTCGCGTGCTGAAAGTGAATCATCGAATCATTTCGTGTTTGGAAAGTTGGGTCCTTCGTTTTTTTGCTCTCCATCATTATTTGGGTCGGAGAGTTTTGAGATATCCGGACAATAAGTGCTTTCTGCCCTAATCTACCTATTTGGGAGTAGGGAAAACGGGAGGATGAGCCACTTTGACTGTCTTCTTCTTCTTTTCGTTCTAGTATTAATTCGAAAAAGATTAGAAAAAAAATAAATAACATTCAAAGAGTTAATAATAAATTAAAGTTAAAATTCTATATATTCACCTTGAGTTCAATAATTAAAATACATATAAAAGCACAAATAATTGTACAATAATTAGCTTCAGGTGCATAACTATAATATACAGATATTTAAAATGCAAATTTAAAATATCTTAAAATACATTAGAAAAACCCAGAATGTTTGCAACCATGACAAGGCCGTCATCAGTAGGATTTAAACGTTGTTATTATTTACTTTGCACTTATTCCAGAATGGTCCAGAAGATAACACTGTCATTTAAATTTAAATGCTGTACGTCAGATGAGACGCCAGATAGTCATGGCATCCTATAAATAGGATACATATGCCATTTGAAAGAAAGGAAAAAACTTATTTATTCGATAATTATGGAACATTTTCATTCGCATTTTATTCTTAAAACCTCCATTTTAAATATACATTTGAAAAGGCTTTTAAACACACATCTTTACGAGAAACATAAATACTCCGATATTTATCCAAGAATTTAAAATATAAGCATCGAACCGTTCTCTACCGTTATCTACTTACACATCTTATTTGTTTTACGAATGCATCTTAATGATCCCTTTAGCATTGTTTAATCTAAATGTGAGATCCTAAATCGAGAATGGGCGGGAAAATGCAGAGAGACTCCTTATTTTAAAATGATTCGTAGTCAACTCCTTAAAAAATGCATTTTAAACATATTCCTTCTCCGTCATTTCTCAATTTTGCGACGAAGGTTTTTCTTTCTTGTTTTTTTTTTTTTTTTTTTTTTTTTTTTTTTCACGGCCTTCGTTTTTGCAATTGAGATTAGTTTTAATACTCTTTTCGAGCCTCTCAGTGAGTGTGTGTGTGTAGCAGTATGTGTATCGATTTGTTCTGACTTTTTATCCCGGTTTGTGTTTCTATATTTGGAAACCACGAGAGTTTTGATATTGACTCTTTTTTTCTTTCGTTTTGGCTCGAGATCGTGATTATTTTCATGGCTGTTCATACGCGGCTGTGATAAGAAAATGTTAGAGACTCTGCTTTTTTAACCACTTAATGGATAATTTTATTTTTTCAGTTTTTCTATCAAAAATTGTTATTATTATTTTATATCTATACTAGAAGACTTCACCCGCTACGCCGGTCTGTTTCTCGAAACGAACTTTGAATCAAACGAAATAGATCGGTGAATTTTGATCTTGCGTTTTAAAACAATATGGACAGGGGTGGAGAATTTCTAGAAAATCTTACCAGCCAAGGATTTACTTCACCAGCCAATAAAATGCAACGTACAGTTGAAAGTTTTTATGACAAAATTTACGCAACTTAAAAATAGTTGGTTACTATTACTATAATGTAGGGGTGCACAACCTTTTTAAGAGAAGGGCTACTTTAAAAAATGTCTGGGTTGTCGAGGGCCACATCAGTCACGCGAAGAGAATTCTATTTCGGGGAGTTGTGTGGGGGTGGGTTACCCCTCTAGGTTCCCCTACCTAGTCAACATATCCGATTCAGTTGGCAAGGATATATCAACAGTTTACGTTTGTATATATAACAAGGATTAATTTGAAAGAGTGATAATATTCCTGGACTTTATTCTGGGGAGTAAATTTTGTTTTATTAAAAGTGCTAAAAACAAATATAGGCATGAAAATGGCTGGTGCCGAATAAAAATGCGAACTTTATGAACGAAGGGAGTAGGAAGAGCCGATCAACAAGATTTGAGATTTTTACGCGCCTGATCAACAAAATTTGAAATTTTTCGCGCCTGATCGACAAAATGCGCGATTTTTCCGTGTCTGATCGACAAAATTAACGATTTTGCCGCACTGGATCGACGAAATTCCTAATATTCTGCACCCAATCGACGATATTTGCGATTTTTTTCGCGCCTGATCGACAAAATGCGCGATTTTTTCGTGCCCGACAAACGAAATTCGCGATTTTTCGGATCCCGATCGACAAAAACTTGCGATTTTTTAGTGCAAGAACGACGAAATGTCCGACTTTCCACCCCTGACCGACGAGATTTGCGATTTTTCCGGGCCCGATCAACGAAATTCGCGATTCTTGACTGACGAAATTTGCATTTTTTCCCGCGGCAAATGGACGAAATTCCCGATAAATAGAAGAAACACGCGATTTTTCCGCACTTAATTGACCAAATTCGAGATTTTTCCACACCTGATAAACGAAATTCACGATTCCTAACTGACTGACGAAATTTGCAATTCTTTTCCTCGGCAAATTGACGAAATTTGCAATTTTTTCGCGCGACTTACGAAACTCACGATTTTTACGCAGTCGATCAAGAAAATTCGCAATTTTTCGCGCATCATCAACAAAATTGACGATTTTTTCGTGCTAGATCAACGAAATTTGCGATTTTCCCGTGCTTGATTGACAAAATTCGCAATTTTTCCGTGCCCGAATTATAAAATTCGCGATTTTTCCCAGCGCGTTCGCCGAAACTCGCGATTTTTTCTTGCCCGATTGAAGTCCTAGCCCGACTTTTCCGTTCCTGACCAGCGAAATTTGCGATTTTTTCCACGCTTCAACTACAAAATTCGCGATTTTTCGGTGACCGAACAAGAACTTTGCGGTTTTTCTCCTCCTGACCGACAAAATTCGCGATTTTTCCGTGTCTGATCAATGAAATTCGCGATTTTTTCGAGCCTTATCGACAAAATTTGCTATTCTTCCGCACCCGATCAACGAAATTCTCGATTTTTCCGCGCCCGATCTACGGAATTCCCAAATCTTAACTCACTGACGAAATTGGCAATTTTTTCCCGTGGCAAATTGACGAAATTCGCGATATTTTCTCGCGACTGACGAAACTCACGATCTTTCCGCAGTCGATCAAGAAAATTTGCAATTTTTTCTCCCATCATCAACAAAATTTATGATTTTTTTCGTCCCAAATCAACGAAATTTGCGATTTTCCCGCGCCTGATCGACAAAATTCGTGATTTTTCCGTTCCCGACAAACGAAATTCGCGATTTTTTCGTGACCGACCAATGAAATTTGTGATTTTTCCGTGCCCGAACGACAACTCGCGATTTTTCCGCGCCCGATCAGCAAAATTTGCGGATTTTTCCGTTCTTCATCGACCAAATTTGCGATTTTTCCGAGCCCAATCAAGGAAATTTGCGATTCTCTCGAGCATCATCGACAAAATTCGCTATTTTTCCGCACCCGATCAACGAAATTCGCGCTTTTTCCACGCCCGATCAACGAAATTCGCAAATCTTATTTGACCAACAAAATTTTCAAATTTTCCCGCGGCAAATTAACGAAATTCACGATTTTTTCCTGAGACTTTTAGACAAAAATTGCAATTTTTCCAGTTATAAATTGACGAAGTTCGCGGGCCACAGGCTGTGCATTCCTATTATAATGCATTTTCATATTTTTGTTTTCATGTAAAATTAAGAAATATAAATAAGAGATGAAAGTTTAATATAAAATAGAACTTAGTACCATGTTTACATTGCAGTAATTAGGAAAGTCGAAAAACATAGCCAACTACAAAAAAATCGAAAAACTCCATAGTTTGCAGTTTTCAAAGACTACCTAAAAATTCACTCGAGCTGTCAGAAAATTCACTTGCGAGTAAAATGATGCATTTCCCCACCCCTGAAATATGGATTTTTACCGTGATAATTCCTCCTGCATTGCTAAAAACTATATGCAATTTTGCAGTTAAGAATCAACTCTTTTAGTTGATCTCTTATAGTAGGTTTTGGTAAAAAACGATAGAACAATATGCAATATACTAAAACCATCCCTGATAAATTATATAAAGTAACAATGCAAGGCATATCAAAATCCGCAAAGTAGAATTTTTTTAAAGAATATAATCTTTCATAATCAGGTTCACCCCATTATGGAACTTTCTTCTATAATTAATTACGCATAACGATAAGTTATACATTAAAACTTTCCCTAAACAATTGTGTCACTGACAGTGCAAGTTACATCGAAATCCATGCAGCAGAATCTGTTTAATAGGTTAATCTTTCACAATCAAGACACCTTATTATAGAACTTTTCGCTATAATTCTTTAGCTAAACAGCGTAGAAAATATGTTAAAGGCTAAAACCTCCCCTGAAATATTATCTCATTAACAGTGCCATTCCCATGAAAATCCATTCAGCAGATCTCAAGTTATAAACAGTCGGAACGAAATCCTCATTTGTATTTTATCTAAATAGTAGGTATATAGTAGATAAATCTTTCCTTTAAAATTAGGTAACTGACAGTGCAAGTTTCATAAAAATCTATTCAGCAGTATCTTTTAAAAAGGCTAATCCATCGTCATCGGGTTACCCTTATTATAGAACTTTCCTTTTTTTTTTTTCTTTCGTTTTTACTCGAGATCGTGATTATTTTCATGGCTGTTGATACGCGGCTGTGATAAGAAAATTTTAGCTTTTTAACCACTTAATGGATGGGGTTTTTTTTCAACTTTTCTAGCTAAAATTATTATTACAGTCGAACCCGGTTAAGACGCTCACTGTTAATACACTATCCCGCTTAATACGCGGATTTTTTCCGATCTCTTTGAACGTCGCGTCGCCCATAAAACTAATGCAAAAATATCACCAGGGTTCAATGCAGGAGGTTTTTATTCTTGGGGCCCATTTTGTGAAAAGTAAAAGTTATTTTTGTGAATTTTATAATATTTTTGTTAAAAATAACATTTTGTAACGAAAGTTGAAATCCAGTTACTCGAATTCGAACCAAGAATTTATTAACAAAAACTACTTTAAATCCCATTGCTAAAGTTTTTTTTCCGTGACCTGGTTTTATTGACAAATTACATATTTTAAAACAGTTTTTATGAAAAAGTATGTTACGAAAGGGGCCTATTTTATTAAAAGGAATTTTGTGAAGGGGCCTGTTTTATTAAGTTCATTTTGTGAAGGGGCCCATTTTATTAAATTTATTTTTGTGAGGGGGCCTATTTTATTAAATAGATTTTTGTGAAAGGGCTTTATTTTTTTTCTGTTAAAAAAATTAGCCTAGCAGAAAAATTATTTTTATTTTTTTCACTGGTTTGAATTCCATGTTTGAATCCATATTTATTTTCAGTTATTATTCCAGTCAGTCTTATAAACAGAAACAATGAGTAAAGTTGAATACAATGAAATTTAAATCTAAATGTACGTATGACACAATTTTTAACCGTAAACATAAAAATGAAAGCTCTAAAGCTCGTTTAAATGATTACATGTGCAAATAAGTCCGGTTCCTGCAACATTACCCAAATCACGGTTTAATACGCGATCCCGCTTAATACGCGACTTTGGTCCAGTTCCTTGAAACGCGTCTTAACAGAGTTCCACTGTATTATTTGAGGGGTTCACAATCATAGTAGACCAAGTTCATAATCTATCTTCATCTCTACGATCCTATGATGAAATATGCGTTTTCTTCCGCAATCTTTTTACGAAATTTGCATTTTATCGCGATCCTTAGACGACATTCGCATTTCCCCTCCTCAATTTTTTGACACGAAATTGCCGATTTCTCCGCGATCGATTCACAAAACTGATCTTTTTTTAGGCGATCATTTGTCAAAATTCTCTATATTTTTACATGATATTGTTTTATGTCCGAATTTTCGGACTGGAGATCGATTTTTTTTTAATTTTCGGAACCGAATGTCTTAAATTTTCGGAACAGAATCACCCCTGGCGCGTAGTCCTATTGCCACCTAGAGTAGCAAGCCTTCTGGCTGCAAGAGCAAATTCCAGTGATGTCAAGCTTTAGGCGAGAAAAAATTTCTCAGCAGGTAGGGAACACACAGTGACTGTAGGTGGCAATGGCTCTGTGAGTTGTTTATAAGCGCTGTTTTCGACATTTTATTCATTTTAAAAAAGATTATTCAACAATTTAAAATAAGGTAAGTGTTTCATTTTGATAAATCTTAATTTTGTGCATGCATTTACTTATTTATATTACTTCTAATACTTTGCCGGCTTCTGATATACAATATTGAACATGGACTATAACTTACCACGTGTTTGGACGCGAGAGTGCTGTGTAATATCTGTTTTTATTTATATTTTTTAAAAACCTAATGACTGCTTCGGATTTGGAAAGCATTTGTGTTCTTTTAAATGATCATGGAAGACGGTAGTATTCCGAGAGACGCAGCCTTAAGCCTAAAATCGTATCGTATCGTATCGTTAAAATCGTATCGTATCGTATCATAGAATTCGTAGATGGCGGAACTCATATATACAGCTAACTCGACATCAAAGAAAACGCGAAAAGCCGCCTTTTAATAACTCAGCAGATATAGGTCTTATTGTTCTGAATTTTCTAGAACAGTCTTACATCTGCAGTCTAATCGTATACTGAAATTTTTACATTTCTACGTGCAGTATATTTTGAGATCTAAATAGCCATTTTTAAAGTGAAAACGTTGGTATGATATCGAGGAAGTTCCTAATTTGAAAATCTCGAAAACGGTTCTAACGATTATCTTTAAATTGATACATAATATAAATGTGATTAAGGCGAGGTGAATAACACTTTTTCTTTTTTCTGGGAAAACTCTCGTTCGTTAAATAATTCGATTTTTTTTTTCTCTCGAAAATGACACGGACGATTTTTTAAAAATCAAATAAATATGTTTCAGATGAACCAAATAACAATTTACTTGTTTCCAGCAAGACTCTTGTTCGTTTTATAATGCGCGTGAAAAATCGGACTATATTTCTTCGCCATTCTATGGAAATTTCACCGAAAATGCATGACACTGTATTCATACACATGCTTTCTTTTTAACCACTTTTGGGGAGAAAAATTTTGTCTTCCCAGTGGCTGAGTGGTTAAGGGCCATCGTCTACTGATCTTAAGATAGGCAGTTCGATACTCTCTGGTACTTGTTTTCGCATGGGAATGTTTTTTTTTTTTTTTAAGTCTGTTAGTTGACCATTATTCTCAGTTCCTTTGTAATTTTTTAATTGCTATTAAGTTAAATAAAATTACAATTATAATGACGCCAATTTGATGATGATTATTTCTTGGCAAATTTTATAAATATATTTAATTTCAATCACTTTACAAAAAATATACATTAATAATTATTATTTGAATATAAATCACACGATCAGAAACGTAAAAAAATAATTCATTTCAGCTCTTGTTTTTATAATATCATTTTTTATTATTATGACGGTCAATCAATATATAATCACTGACATCGATAATATTATTATTATTATAATTATTATTTTCCTTGCATAAAAACTATTGTGATGTAATAATTCTTTTATAATAAATAATTTAGTTGAAATGTTTTATTTATAAATAACAATGAAGTTTGATAACCCCGAGACAATTGTTTTTATTTAACTTTGCAATATTTACAGTTTACATAATAAGCATATCAGAATTCTGGTGTCGCCATCTTTTGACGCAATTGCGTACTACATTTTGTCTCTTATTCGGGAAAAAAAAAAAAAAAACTAACGCTCTTCGCCGCTTTGAAAGAATCTCTTGTGACTAGAGGTCTATTTCGCAAATATTAAGAAAATTACTGCATACAAAAATATTAAAATGGGTAGTATTATAGAGAAATGTTTGATAAAAACGTTGAAGTAGACAGTTCTTAAATCGAAGAATTATTTTAAGAGATATTTAATGTTAAATCTGGATAAAATTGTCTCATTAAAAAAGTCTCATAGGAAAAAAAATATACATGGGAATTTAATCATTTTCATTCAATTTAATCATTCAATAGAAACTCAAAGTTTGCAGAGTGCATTTATTATTTTTAACTTGCCTAATTTTTTGACGGTTTATTTCAATTTTAAATTAAAATTTTCAGAATTTCCAGAGATATTTTTTACATATTTTAGAAAAGGTTATTTTAAATTGTTACCAATTGTTAAAACAGCGCAAAGAATAATATATCCTTTAAATTAAAAATTTATTCACACGTGACTATTATAAACAGAAAAAAATCCTTTTAAATTAGAATTAAATGATAACGTGTTAAAAGCAGGAAAATATTAAACATTACGTCATAAAAATTGTTTTTACACATGCTTACTTGAAATGAAAGAAAATTATAAAATAATCAATTATTTTCAAATTAGAATTAAATGATTACGCATTAAAAGCAGGAAAACATTGAAAATTACGTCATAAAAATTATATTTACACGTGAATATTAAAAGAAAAAGAAAATTTTTAAATAATAAATTCGTTGATATGTGTTAAAAGTCGTAAATGGAGGAAATTACGTCATATTGGCCAAAGTGGCCAAATAATAATATTGCAAAACAGTTTAAATTAAAAAATACATTTATATGAGAGATTTATTTCAAATTTCGAGATGATATTTTTAACTATAGTTGCCAATTTTAAGGTAGCGCAAATAATAATATTATCTTTCTAATAATAAAAATATTTTCAGTTGAATGTTACAAAGAGAAAGGAAAGTTTGGTGAAAATTATGTCAGATTTAAAACGTTACATTTAAAATCTCTTATTTAAAATTATTTTCTTATAGCCTTGTTAAAAAATACCATAAAGCAAAGACTCTGTTGACTTAGTTCCTTTTATATTTGGTAATTTTCAAATGTTTAACTAATCTTATTTAATCAAGCACGGAAACAGCAACTAACATCAGCTGATTCGGTCTTGAAATACCTCAGTAAAAGGTAAACCCGTTTACAGTAAGATCGCCATTGATTTTTTAATTATACAGAGCAGCCTCTATTATCCGAGCTAATTGGGACTGTTAGTAAATCGGAATCGGAAATCTCGGTTAATAGAAACTGTGTGTAAAAACTCGCCGTGCTTGCGAATTTAACATCTCTTTTAAAAAAATATATAGAACGTTTTTTAAATAATAAAAGTAAATATATGTAAAGTTCTGTTTCACAGCTTAACAAATTTAAAAAGAAAATCAACTACCAGTAGTAAATTTTAAAATGCAAATTGAAAAATTTACGAAAGTTCACACAGCCACTGGAAACAAAGCATTGTTCGCTATTGACTTCTCAGGGTCCAATGTTTCTTTGGAGTTGAGTGCTTTTGGGGGCAGAAGGGCCTGTATAGCACGGACAGTGAGCTAAAGAGTGTGGTTATTTTTAAGGCTTATTCAAAAGGGGGAAAAAATCAGATTTTGTTATCGGCTCGGTTAACAGAAACCTCGATTAATCGAAGCTCGGTTAATCCAGGCTCTACTATAATTCAATCTTCCGTAATCTTTTTAAAGCAGATCAAATTAATGGACTTTAGCACAAAGTCACATAGCTGATAACTGCCATGCTTGTTGGCCACCTTTTTTTCAAAAAGTTTGCTTCGCCTTATTCAATTAATGAGATATCTCCGATAAAATAAGTCACATTTTCCCGTTCTAAAATACTGGTATCCAAAAATCGTAGCATGTAACTGACACTACAAGTACTCATGGAACTAGACTATTTTAAGTCTGATTTTTATTATAGACTATATAAAATTATTAAAAATATATATTATGATAGGAACTAGCGGGCTTTGTCCGCTATTTACGTTACGGATATACAAACTGCTATAAGGAAAATTGTAATAAAATAGTAAAAATTAAATCTGCATTAAATCCCATAAGTATCTTTTTTTTAATCATTTTATCACTAACCTCAAAAAAGTAATGATATCAATGCAAAAACCCTTGACGTGTTAAAAGTTTCTGACGCAGCACTTTATCTTATGCTCTAAGAATTTTAAATATGGAACTTAAAAATACTGATATCAAATTTTGAGTGACGTTATGCTATTTCTTAAAAAATATATTTGTATTTATTTCATCATTTTATTTTTGTTTTATTTATAATCGCATGTGCAAAAGTTATGTTCAACATGAAAAGCTGCATAAAATTTTATTCACTGTTGCTTTATCATTTACATCTCTCATAAATTCAAAATATGAGTTTTAAAAGATATGATATAAAATTTAAGTGACGCCTTGATGTGACTTTAAAAGGTTTGTTTTAAAATTCAATTTAAATTATTTTTGACTTGGTTAAAATATTTTTTTACATCTACACAATACTTTTAATTTTCCAATTCACTGTTAAATATATCACTTTCATTGAATCTATACTATGCATTGAAATGTATTTATTTCAATAAATTGATTTATCTTTTGTGTCACGCTATTCTAAGATTTATGTAAATGGTTTCTTTGCGTCATTGTGTCCAAACTACATGAAATGTATGAAAAAGGATAGTTTGACGCAAATAAACCATTTACATAAATCTTACTCACAATTTTGAATAGCGTGACACAAAAGATAAATCAATTTATTAAAATAAATACATTTCAATGCATAGTATAGATTCAATGAAAGTGATATATTTAACAGTGAATTGGAAAATTAAAAGTATTGTGTAGATGTAAAAAAATATTTTAACCAAGTCAAAAATAATTTAAACTGAATTTTAAAACAAACCTTTTAAAGTCACATCAAGGCGTCACTTAAATTTTATATCATATCTTTTAAAACTCATATTTTGAATTTATGAGAGATGTAAATGATAAAGCAACAGCGAATAAAATTTTATGCAGCTTTTCATGTTGAACATAACTTTTGCACATGCGATTATAAATAAAACAAAAATAAATTGATGAAATAAATACAAATACATTTTTTAAGAAATAGCATAACGTCACTCAAAATTTGATATCAGTATTTTTAAGTTCCATATTTAAAATTCTTAGAGCATAACATAAAGTGCTGCGTCAGAAACTTTTAACCCGTCAAGGGTTTTTGCATTGATACATTTTACGGCAGTTTTTTGCTATTAATTATTATATAAAATACATTTTAAAATAATTTTTTAGTTTGATAGATAAATCTAATGTGCATTATATTTTCCTTTTAACAATTAAATTAAATTTTGGTAGTATAATAAAGATATGTAACTTTACTATTGTACTTCGTTTATTTTACTATTATAATTAATTTATTTTACTATATTTTAAATTATACAGTTAAAAGTTTAACAAAACTTTTAAATATAAATATCAATAGTAGTAAACTAGTAAAATATTTAATGTAGTTTAAAGTAAATACTAGTAAAATATTTAATGTAGTTTAGTCTGACTATGAAAATTTCATTTGCATATTATTTTTATTGTTTAAATTTTAGAATAAATACTAATAATATTCAGATATAAAATTTAGTGCGATTTCTTTAAAATAAAATTAAATGTCATTAAGTAATGGATATTTTAGTATTACAATTAGTTTATTTTATTCTTTTTAATTTTATTAAACTCTTCATTTTTAAATTGTTGATATTTTAATTTACAAATTTCAGTTTTGGACATTTTAAAATTTATCTAATGTAAATAAAATTTATTATTTTAGTATGTACATAAAATTTATTTTGAGTTTATTGCCAATTTATATGGATTAACTTCTACAGATTTCAGTTACATAAATTTTTGAATAAATATTAATAACAGGTTTTTAGTCAGTTAGACAAATGTACTGTGCATTTTTTTAAAATTAAAATGAACTTTAAACAATGCATAATATTATTAAAATTTCAACTATTTAATTAGTGCCTTATTTAATTTTCTAACATTTTCTAGGTCTATATATTAAAGCTTTTCAAAATTAATCAAAATTTAATATTTTAGTTTCGGATTGTAAAAAATGGTCTATAGAATTAATAGTAATAACCATAGCAATATTACTATATGCACTTATATATTTTAAGATAATTTATGTTCAATGTTATTAAAAGCAAGTAAAAATATTTGAAGAAAGTTATTAACTAAACGCACAAAAAATGTTAGGAATTTATCCAAAATAAAAGACTAATCTTATAATAATAAATATCCTCCTATTTAGTGGGAACAACACTTTGTTAGTTCTATAAATTAATTAATAAATGAAGACAAGTTAAAAATATGAACCATTTTCATAAAAAAAAGAATAAAATGAGACTCTTTCAATAAAATATTTAAATATTACTTTTCGGAAATAAATAAAAAAGTTATATTTAAACATAAACAATCTTAGAATATTGAATAAATTGAAATTCTAATAATTTTGCAAGAGAAAAAATTTTTTCGAAAATAAAAATTATTTTCACAAAAAGGTTATTTTTTAAATAGTTTTTTTTTTTTTTTTTTGTCTTTTGGTATAAAATTATTTTTAATAAATTTAAAAATTGGCTTAATTATTTAATTAATTAAAGAATAACGTTTCTTTGATGGTTTTGCAGCACTTTCAAGAGAAGAAAAAAGAAAGAAAGAAAAGAATCCTATTTTTCCCCAAAAAATCGATTTTAAAATGAACAATGTAGTTCTTTCTTATCCTTTCTTTTTTTTTCTGACGCACTGTTTATAATAATTAAAGAATGTTTTACCCAATGCAAAATAAAAATAGTTTTATTTGAAAGAGTATTATTTATCAGAATTTCAGTAAAGCATAGCAAACATAAAAAAAAAAAAAAAAAAAAAAAAAAAAAAAATGATAAATATGTTTCTGTAAAACTATTCAGTAATGAAGTTGAAGTTGCTACCACGATATACACACACATATATATATGTACTGTACATAATAATAGAAATGGTATACCAAATTAATTTCATATTTTATAATTAGATAATATTTAAACATTTCTTCAAAATGTCAACTGAATCTTCAAGCAAAAAATGAAGAGACAGAAAGAAAAAAATCTCTTTTTCAGAGTATTGAAAAATTGAATTTAAAACGAAAAAGCTGGGTTTTGTTTTTGCATGCCTTATTTATAATAATTAAAGAATAAAATTTCTTCAAAGGTTTTGATAAAGATTATTTAAACATTTCTTCATAATATTTAAACATTTCTTCAAAAAAATTACTGCATTTTCAATCAAAAATATCAAGAGAGAGAAAGAAAGAAAAGAAAAAATAATCCTGTTTTTCCGAACTTTTGATTCTAAAATGAACTATATCTAGTTAAAAATATTTTTATTTAAAAGATATTTTTGAAATTAGTAGTATTTATCACGATATCAAGAAAAATCAGCAAACATAAAAGTAATGGTAAATGTGTTCCATGTTAATTTTTTTTAGTTAAAAGGCTAATGTCAGACGAACGTCTTTTTACACGCTTTTTTTCTTTACGTATTATCCTTACACAATGCTAGCGGCATTGTGTAGGGATAATACGCAAGGAAAAAAGCGTGCAAAAAGACGTCCGTCTGACATTAGCCTAAAGTTTAATTTATATGTCAGTAGCCATTTATTGATGTACAATCAAGCTTACATTTCTATTATTAGGTCATTTAAACGCTTAGTGGTTTATATAGAAAAACATAGCAATATTAAACTTTACTTTATCAATGTGATATACAGATTGTTCGCCTCTTGCTGGTGACGTCACCAACCAACCAGAAGGCTTTGTATTCTAGTTGGCAATGGCAGTCCCCATTTGCAAAGCAAGAGAAATGGTTCAGGATTTGTTTTCGGTTAATCCGCCATAAAACGAAATTTGCGAATTGCCAGAAAACGAAATTAAAACTTCACCCATAAATTAAATAAAATAAGATATACAAAATAAAATAGAACACAAATTAACATATAGTTAATCGACAATTTCAAATTTTACAAAATAACAGAAAAAAAAACTTTCAAACAGACTTTGTTTGAAAACTGTAGCTCAGTTTACTGACTGTTTATGGCTATTACAATAATTTGCAAGCATGAATTTTTTTTTTAAATCTATCTCTATAGCGTGCAGCCCGATTACGAAAAATGATTCTTTTGTATGTACAACAATATAAAGGGCTCAGCTTTCGTTTCCGACTAAGATTTCAGAAAAAAATTAACACTTCATCCATAAATAAATAAATATAATAATATAATATAAATAAAACACAAATTAAAGAGAGATGTAATCGAATGACGCGTTTAACCTGATGATATTATCAAAATAAAAAAATGGCTGTAGTCAGTGGAATCTTGGGCAATTTCTTCGGCTATTCACTCCCGCCATGACAGAGATTACCTAAAACCTGACACGTGGTAAAATGTATCTCTATATATTAAATTAAAATAAAACAAGTTGGAAATTGCACATCATACGTGGCCAATGACGCGCGTTTGTACTATAAATAGCTTTATAAATATTTTTTGCACTTATTTATAGTGTACTGAATGTCTATTTGAGTGCACTTCATAAGTGCCTATCCATTTCATTCTGTTCGAAAGGCTGTCCCATCATTCAAATGCACTTGAAATCATTTTTATCCCATTCGCCGTCATGTAACGGAAAACTTTTGACTGCCCCTGTCATTCCACTATGCATCCGATTTTCATAAAATTTGAAAGGGCTCGACAAAATTACACAACAATTATATATTTTAAATTTCAAACCATTCGGTTGGGTGGTTTTTGCTCTGTTAAATGCAGACAGACGGACCGAACGACGAGTATTAGGTGCTACGTATTTATATAATTACGAACGCACCTAAAAAGGACATGCGGAATTAGGAATGAGGCCCCTGATCTGCAGATTGACACGTTAAAAAATTCTCAATTATAGAGTTCGGTAGAGTCGGGGGGGGGGGGGGGGGACCTAGTTGAAATATTTCCTTAATAGGATCTCGCAATACAGGAGAACCTCTTTTATCCGAAACTCTCGGTTAACCGAAATCCATTGTTAAAGTTGTTTTTTTTTTTTTTTTACTACCACATTCCTTGTGTGCAAAATCCATTTTGATTTTGAAAGCTTTAACTATCATATTCCTTATATGCAAGCAGTCCTTTCTGAACTACGAGTACATATAAATATTTTCGATTCCGTTCCTTAGAATTTAACTTGAGCTCCCGTAAGCTGCGGAGTAGAATGAAGAAATCGAACACATTAGCCATTCTGAAGCTTTTGAATGTTTTGCAGAAGGTTTGGCATGGCTGGAGAAGCAGAAAGACTGTGATACGGGTGAATTAGTAATATTAAAAAACTCCTATGATAGAGCTTCAAAGCAAAGGCAATCGAAACGGCGACACACAAAACATTCTTTCAAACCCTTGTGATCTATGTAAAAGGTACTTAATTTCAAAATTAAAATTCAGCTAATCCTTCTTTCAATTTTGCTATTGCGTTATTTTTATTAAGCACTTGTTACCATAGTATGAAAAATTGCAATATATTTCTCCTTAATCTTAAAATGGAAGCATTCTCGATTATCCGAAAATTGCGGTTTTCCGAAAGAGGGTCGGTCCCAATGACTTCGGATAATCGATGTTATTTAACTATTTAATTTTCACAGATTTAGGAAATGTGGAGGGGGGTGTTTAAAATGTTCGCCAAGTCTCAAATAAGCGTAGTATCATTTTCCAAGGGAAAAAAAATCAAATTTTTTTGTGATATTTTGCGGAAAATAGGGTCTCTGTTATGGTCAATCGGCGAAAGCATTCTAACTTATTCAATTTAAGGTAGGGTACTGGAGAAGGGTGTCTTTAGTTCCGCTCATGGATGACGTAATGACCCGTTCAAGTTCTGAAAACTCAGCCGCCTGTGTTATGGATGGACAGTTGATACTGTCCATTACTTTTTCATAATGTCCCCTATTACGGACAAAATATCGAGAGCGAATATATATTTTTTAAATATTTTTTTCTGATATTCCACACTTTGCGATCGAAGTGCTTTTATAATGCATTATTAAAGTGTAATAATGACGATGGCACACAGTGGTCAAAATAACTATTTGACATGCATGAAGTTTCTAATGTTTGGTTTTATATTTAAAAAAAAATAATAATAAGGAAAACCTCTGTATTCCAGTTGATGTGCAATAGCGAACAATAGCTGCTTTTTATTTCAATCAATATTATTAGGTAGATTTCGTATGAAATACTACCTATTGGAATCGTATGATATCAGTGTTGAATTCAGGCTCTTTTCTCAAGGAGGGAATTCTGTGGATCCGGAGGGGACATTATATAGTTCCGGCGGGGGGGGGGGGGGGATTGCACTTTTTGACCATTGAATACACAAAATCTCAAATCCCTCCCCCCTCCCCGTGCCAACCCCTGAATTCAACACTGTATGGTAAAACAGTATATGAAATGCAGATCTACACCGATCATGACCCCTAGAACCCAAAACTAACACCAGTAAAAAACTTTACATATAACTTTTTTCTGGACACAATAACTTCTATAATTCTGCACAAATTTTTTCCAAACTAATACATAAAATCAAGGGCATAAAAACTCAGTCCAGTTCGTGAATGGGCAAAATCGGACCAAGGGGGTGGAAATAGGAAGGGGTTTTGTGAAAAACGAAAAAACCCATAACTTCTTAATGATAATGCATATCGACTCAGTTTAAAATTATTATTACTCCTAAAAAATGGGCCAAAAATTTAAGTATTACACATTTTTGATAAAACTAAAAATGGGCTCAAGGAGCGAAAAAAATAGGATTTTCGGGAGAAAAAAAATCATAACTTCCTCAATTCTCAAGATATCAAATCCAATTAAATTTATTAAATTGTCTTAATATTATCTACAACTTTTATATTGACAAGTTTTTGATAGGACCAATTCTTACCGTAAAAAAATAAATAAAAAATAAAAACGAAAACAAAAGGGGGGGGGGGGGGTTAAGAAGAAAAAAATCCATAACTTCGTCCATTCACAAGATATCAAATCCGCATGAATTTATTATATATCTTCTTAATATTATCTACAACTTTTATATTGACAAGTTTTTGATAGGATCCATTCTTACAGCAAAAACAAATTAAAAATACATTGGCCAGCATTTCACGACATGTTCTTGGCATTTCCCAAAACACACTGTGGTCCACTGTGGAACATGCTATCTTACGCCTCCACATGGAATCTGAAAATGATTGCCATCCTGTGGAACATGATGGGTTCTAATAAAATTTGTAAACTATCGTAAATGTATGCTAAATGTGTCATTCGTTTAAAACGCGCCCTCTGGCGGCGAAATATTGAACTAATTTTTTTTTTTTCGATCCAACAAATTCCCATACCTTTATTATGTCCTCTACAAAATTTCACGACATTCTGAACAATAGTTTCGTCTACAGGCAACTTTAAAACAGGGTCATTTAATTATGGACACGACGAGAAATATATCATAATACATCCTATGCAAAAGAAAAACACAGAAAATGGTACACATTACCTTGAACTTTTTTTAAGGCAGCAAAGTGATAAAAACAATCTTTGTTGTATATATAGATATATAAATAAAAGAGCTCACTGAGAATCTGAAAGAAAAGAAAACAACAGTTTATTACAACTCAAAATAATGCGGTTTAAAATATTAAATATAAAAACTACACACCACAAAAATTAAAACATGTGTTACAATAAGTTTATTAAATGGAATGACTAGTTCGAAATAAGTTTATATGCATTCCGGAAACTTTGATCGCACTACGTATATCCTCCTGAGACCTTGCATCCATTAAAAGAGATGTTTTGTTTTAACCTACTAAATCACATTAAATATTTCTTTGGAAGCAAGTCCTGATGACTCCAATTACAATATACGCTTGAAAGATTACTTTTAAGTTTTTAGAATCTGGTAACGGCTTCTCGTTTGTTTGTAATATGGCGAAGTGGGGGAGCCAAGGGTCAACCAGATGCTAGTAAGTTCCAATGTTTCTTTACACATTTGTTTTTTTTTTAGCACATTTTGGAGTGTATATGTTAATTTTAATGCTTTTGTAGTACCCTAGATAGTTTTTAGCTATAATTTTGATATATTTATTGCTTTAAAGCTCAATTTAATATCATCCATTAAAATGGATGTTGGGTCTTACTTGAGTAAAGTTATAGTTAGTGTTAGCATTAGTTTTCATCATGTGCTAGATTCCCCAAGTTTTTTATGCTAGTTTAATCTCTCTGTAATGTTTTACTTACTTTTTCTAAAAAAAGACAGCAAATATTACGTATTTTTCTATTTTATTTTAGCTATAGGATTAACCCGTTCAGAACCGGCATCTTTTACACAAATTTTATTCGTTTGGCACCACTTTTTGTTAATTATTTGAATAACTTTACAAATCACGAAAATGTCTTGATTAAATAAAACCTATTTTACTTTTCTTTTCTACTGGTATCAAACTCAAGCGTTTTAAGCACTTTTTGAGGGTGCATATAGGCACCCATGGTCCCGAACGGGTTAACCACATTAGAAGCATTAGAAATAATAACAAACTAAATCGTGCCCGACAAGATTTGACGATTAATAACTTGAATATTTCATTAGAAAAATTCATGAATTTTTAATTAGTTGCTTTTAAATTAATTATTGAATGACGAATTACGTGACGAATTTCTATATTACATAAGTGATTTCTATTTCTTTAAGGCGATAGAGGGTGCCGCCACTCTAATCTATTCAATGAAGTGAAAGAATTTTAAGTCTATAATTTACAAACAATCATGCTTGCTTTTTATCAGAAATTTACCTACAAATACCGGGTAGAGAATTTATTTTTACTTACTACGGCCTCTTTTTTTTTTTTTTTTTTTTTAATTAAATAACAATATTTATTTTCATTTATTTATTTATTTATTTTCAATTATACGACCCTTAAAAGCTGCCATGAATTTTATTTTTATCTGTTTCATTCTCTAAAAACCTACATTTGAAACTTGATGCAGCTAACGATTTATAATATATATTTTTTATTACTTTAATTTTATTTTACATTTTTTAAATATTAAACCTGGATATCAAGGTAATTTCTTTTATTGCTCTTGTCTTATACGAATATTTTTCTTTCTTTCAGTTTTATTTTTTACGCAAATGAATGATAAACTTTTCTTTCTGACACACACACACACACACATACATATATTTTTGATAATGGTCAGAAAATATAACGAAAATTGTAGATCAACTCAATTTATTTAATTGATAATGACATGCAAAATATTTTAGCTTAAATATTTTAAATATAAAATTATTACTTTTTCAAAATATTATTGAGTGTTAAATTTTATTTAATTATAAAGCATTCAAATAATAATAATAATAATAATCCTATAACTTCTCTTCCTAATAAAATATGTTATTATTGAAATGAATTATCGACAAAAATATTACACATTTAACCAGGCTTGGGCTCGAACCTGTGTGGTCTAAAAAAATTCAGAGCTTTAAACTACTGCTTTAACCCGCTACGCTAGCGTGAACTCGTTTCTCTTCCTTCTACATTGAAGTTGTTCAAAAAACAGTTGACGCATACGAAATTGTCTCGAATTTGAGTTCTGATCGTACAGAAATAGTTTTGCGTTTTAATATTAATGATACCTTATTTTTTCTAAGTAGCTACACAACTTAATATGCTAGTTTTCCAATCTTTGTGTATAACTATTGGCAATTCATAAGACGGATCACCAGCCATAATTTTTAGCCTCAAATGACTGTGTTTAATATGACCAAAACAATATGACACCACCGAAATAAACCGTAATATAAACCGTACCGTAACCTCTTAATATCGACACAATAAATTTTTGAATTTTTAATAATGCTGAAAGAGTCAAATAATATTAACTTTGTGAAAGAAAGAAAATCTTGTTTGCAGTACGATCGAATAGCAGACGAATTTAAAACAACTTCTACCTGTGATGTGATAGTTCAACTGAGCGAGCATCTTTGCGCATGTGCAGCACGTCACTCCAAAGGCAGACTTATACTTGTATATACTGCGTATACGCAACTATAAAATTGTAATTTAAAATTAAGGCTAATTAATAAAATATTTGAACAAATGAATGTACGATAACAAATCTGTGGCCAAATATCTTTCATTTAAAAAAAAGTTGGTGTAATTTGATGCAGTAGTCTCTTCTCACGGGCTGTCGAAAGAAAACGCTCAGAGTTTTAAGTATATAGATGTGGATGACTCACTCTGATCTTGCTCTTAGTTATTCTAGTGATGAATATTTTTATAGTAATAAAATTTATGAAGATTCTCTTGAAGCTGAAAACGAGGATACTAAAGTATCAGTCAATAATTTTGCTGATGAATCAGTAAGCCAATCTAACGGAAGTGAAATAGCGAAAAAACGAAAGCCCACTTTGATTTGGAAGAGATCTTTGAAGTAAGTTCAAGTTATCAATTACGTACATATAAAGCTTTTTAATATGTAAATTAAGATAATTATTTCAGCTAACTTTTTATTTTGTTAGAAATTCACAAATATAAACACACACATTAAATTAATACAATTAAGAATATGTTACATTCACAAGCATCATGAAATCTGATTTTAATTAAGTTTCCTTTTAGGTTTGCTCAAGCATTCCAGATCCACCTGATATTTCACAACAGCTAGAACAGGAAGCCCAAATGCGCATAAAATTTAAAGCATATCATTATTTTAGACATTACATTGATAATAATATGTATTCAAAAGAAAACTAAATTTAGATGTACAAGTTGCAATACGTTTTTGTGCATTGCCAATGAAATAAATTGTTTCAAAGATTTTCATTTGGTTTAAATATGTGTAAAATAATTCAGTGTTGTTCATTAAATTAATAATAAATATAGAGAGAGAGTCAGTCAAATCTCGTTTTTGTGCATTGCTAATGAAATAAATTGTTTCAAAGATTTTCATTTGGTTTAAATATGTGTAAAATAATTCAGTGTTGTTCATTAAATTAATAATAAATATATAGAGAGAGTCAGTCAAATCTCGTTTTTGTGCATTGCCAATGAAATAAATTGTTTCAAAGATTTTCATTTGGTTTAAATATGTGTAAAATAATTCAGTGTTGTTCATTAAATTAATAATAAATATAGAGAGAGAGTCAGTCAAACCTCGTTAACATGAACCTCAAGGGGAATTAATTTTTTGTTCATGTTATCCGTGGTTCATGCTATCAGTAACAAAAAATATTGAGAAAATACATTAGGCGACTGGGAGCTAACGGAACAACAGGGTTTTCTCGTAAAATATAACTGTCAAAATTTGTCAGTCAATGTCATTTCCAGTGTTACACAAGAACACAACACTTATTTCGATTTTAATAATTGAATTTTTAGTTATATATTTTTTTATTCATTAACAGAAAACTGTTAGAAGTAATTGTGTAAAAAAAAAAAAAAAAAAAAAAACTACACTGTGCATTTGAATGCCCTTGTAAATTCATATAGGTAAAAGAAGTAAATAAAAAAGAATAAAAGACTGAACGCATGCTATCTTTCATATGAAAGTTGCAATACTAAACTATAAATTTTCTACGTTCCACGTGTGAAGAAAGATACAATACAACGCATAAAAATATTCCGTTTAGGTAGCAATATTCCCTAATCCTGGTGGCATGTAGTTATATTGTCACACGTATTATATTGTCCAAAAGTAAAAACATTATAATGGCCAACAATAGTAACTCGTTTTCATCGCTCTAAAGAAAAATCCTCTTCATGAAGCTATAAACCATTGTTCCCTAGGCAAAAAGAAGCTTTCATACTTTTCTAAGCATTTTTGTTCACGTTAAGCGTCAAAATCTCTCATGAGGATATCTAGAATGGTTCATATTAAGCGAAATTTCACGTTAAACGTGTTCATCTTAAAAGGAGAAAAAACACTAGAATCCGTATTCATTTTGAAGGGGACAGTGCGAACTGTTCATGTTAAAAGTAATTCACGTTAACGAGGTTTGACTGTATATATATTATATATATATGTTTCAATTTATTGTTCATTTAGTACTTTTCAGTATCACTTTACATGTGAAAAGTTGAATTGAACTGTGTTTACAATTCATCCTACTTAAGAATTCAACATCCGTCAAAATGGATAGGTCCTTCACAAATTAAAAAAAAATAATAATAATAAAAGTCTTTAAAAGTGATTTTTTTTTTTTTTTTTTTTTTTTTTTTACTCTTTTCCTAAAAATAAAGTAGTAAAGACAAAGATAAAATGTTTCAAATTTTCTTGGGTCTCAGAAGGATATAGCACTAAAAATGTTCTTGCAGAGTTCCAGTTTTACAATAAGAACTTGGAATGTTTTAAGCTTATACTGAAGCGGTGTAGTGAAGTCATTGCAAATATAGATGGATAATTATAGACTGGATATACTGGCCTTGCAGGAAGTCAGATGGAAGGACAGCGGGATAAGAGATATTGGTAGTTTTACAATTTTAAAAAATGTTCGAGATAAAACAGTATGGGTGAATATTGATGTGAATGTTCAGAGCTCTTGCTGGCTTTTGACCAACCATAGCGATTGGGCGAATAAGAAATAAACAACAGCAGCCAAATGAAAAGAAATGTTAATAAAATAGATTCGGCGTGAAACACTGAAAAATCTACCTTTAACCCTTTATTGTATCCCCCTTTTTATTCAAAATGTTCCAAAATAACCCAATTTTTTGTAACTGCTTATAAAATAGAAATTCGACTATAAGCTACAAACAACTATTAAAAATAAGTACATTCTAAATGTCTGAATATTTCAGACATTCTTTCAGAAGTCTAAATAAAAATTAGAAACAGCTTATCTTTGATGTACCGTTGTGAAAATATACACTAAAAATGGCTGCTAATGATACTTTACGGATACAACTAATAAATAGTGTTGTAAATGGCTACTTTCAACAACACATTTCAGCAAAACTTTTCTCTATTTGGCGTTTGATGCGAGTCATTTTGTTTGTGTTGTGCGTTGTTTGTTTGTGTGCGACGCCAACACATAGATAGAGATTAGCTGACAATAGAGAAATAATAATAATCCTTTCTGCCTCTTTGGCTGCTGTAAAATGGAATTGATGTTGAGTCAATAACTCTATAAATAGAGCAATGTAAAATGGCACGCTGCGGCTGAACATGTAAAGCTAAATCAATCATTCAGCAACGCGCATAAGAATCTCGACTGTATTGGCACACACACACACACACACACAAAAAGAGCAGAAATTGAGCACTCGCAACCTGGCGTGTCTGATTATTCTTTTACTCGCCAAATGGAGCATTTTTCGCGATTTGGCGCAATGGTCAGCGGCAGCGAAAACCCTGTGAATGTTCCGTGAAGGAAAGAATCCGTATCACGAGATTGAGAACAAAGTTTTTTAACATTCCGGTGATAGGTGTGCGTGATTCAACTGAAGATACCGAGGATGAACAGAAAGACGCCTTTCATTTTAAAAAATGCAGAATGAATTTGATAAGATAACAAAACATGATGTACATGATGTAATACCGTAAAGTACCGAAAGTGAGCCCCTCCAAATATAAGCCCCACCCCATATATGTGAATTTTTATTTTTGGATAAACTGTCATTTATAACCCCCCCCCCCCCTTCAAATTTTATTTTCTGACGCTTTCAATCCTTCTGTGTTTTTTTTTTCTTCTGAAAATTCCTTAAGTTTTTTTGTTTCCATATCTCCTAAATGAATATATCTTATGCAATTTATTTTTATCTAATCTCTTTACATATCATTGTATCATAAAATGTGCGCTACCAGACCTTTGAAAGGAACGTTTTTTTCGAAGGATACTATTAATGGTTTCCTTTATTTTTATGCACTAAGATTTAATATTTATATTGAGCTTAAGTTTTATAATTTTTGTTCCTATTTCTTTGATATCTAATTTAATTATTTTGTGTAAGTTAGTTTCATTAATTTATTATTTTTATTCATAGAAACTACTTAGCTTTTATGGAAGGGAATTTTAAAACCAAAAAATGTTAATTTGGTATGATTTAATTTGCAAATTGTAAAAATCCTGCGAAATTTCATAAATTCGAAATATACCGCCTCCTCCCTCCCAATTTTCCTACTGTTTTCACAAATCCCAATTATAAGCCCCTCATGAAAAGCACATGCTAACATATGGCAACTAAATGATGATTTCTTCTTCCTCAGATCATGTCTGTTCAGCATACTTTCTTTCAAAACGTGTATATCAACATTTCTGTGAACAATTTTTATGTTTTGCATATTTTTTTTTTTTTTTTCAGAAATAGTGTAAACAAGCAGAAAGCAGTTTGGTGAGCCATTCATTTTTTTAAATTCATTCATTTTCATAAAAATAACATATTTTAATATAAAATAAACGGTCAAGTGCGAGTATTACTCGCGCACTGAGGGTTCCGTACAATAACATATGAATTAGTAAGTGTATTGTTAAAAAAATACCGTTGATAAAAGAATACTAAGTCTTTGTAAAAACTATACAACGTAGGGTTGGGTATAGCCGTATACTATACAGGGTGCAAAGGAAAGTCCCTTTAACCTGAAAATACTTGCGAACGGAGAGAGCTACAGCTATACAAGTGAGGTAGCGGTACAATAAAGCGACTACGCCCGACCTAATGCAAACGACAGCAGCACCCCTAGTGGCGAAATTTGGAAGATAGCCATTGCAAATCGAAAACGAAAAGAGGTAGAGAAAATTTTCCAATTAGAAAGTTTTAGAGCAACAATTAATTAGTACGAAACGACATTTGGTTCACACGGATAAGATAAATCGTCGCCTGCATACCCAAGAAGGTCCGAAGTCGATGAGTGGCGATTCTATTTTGCCTATTCACATTCCGGAAATGTAGCAGTGCACAATTGCAGATTGTGACGTTGTACTGTGCTGTAATGTGTGTAAAGATTTAATTTCCAATGCATTTAAAATTTTAGAATAACACTTTCAGGGCCAGAAGAATTCTGTTTGTAAACTGATGAAATAATTGACTGACACCAGAATATTCAATCGAATTTCTCAGAAAACAAAAACCCGCTAATTTGCACTTTCATTACAAAAGCAAAATTTTATTAAAATATTCTTGGTGCCATTTGTCAGTTTTGGAATTAAAATTAGGTGGCTAGACCATCTAGCCATCGCCCTTGAAAGGGTTAAATGTTTGTCGTCGTATTGAAGAGACTTGCAATAGACGTTCCATGCTGAGAAATGTGCATGCAGAATTACTCTCACCATAGATATAGGAAGGATATTCACGAATACAAACGTGTATCGTGAGTAATGGTGAACTTTTCGAACATACTGAATATTAACCTTTTATCACTGTGAAACAGTTTGTCTTTTTCTTGTGTGTGATGTTATCAAAATGTATTGAGATAAGTACGTATTTATAGCATAAATTGTGCGTATTTCTTCATACTTCTGACTATTCCATTCAAACGTTTACACAAAATGGAGTGCATCGATTTCGCACATTTTTAGGTAAACAGGCGAAGATTTATCTTATCCATGTAAACCAAATGTCGTATTCTACTAATTAACTGATGCTCTAAAACTTTCTAATTGGAAATTTTGCTCTATCTCTTTTCGTTTTCGATTTGCAGTGGCTATCTTCCAAATTTCGCCACAAGGGGGAGATACTGTCGTTTTCATTAAATCGGGCGTAGTCGCTTTACTATACCGTTACCTCACTTGCATAGCTGTAGCTCTCTCCGTTCACAAGTATTTTCAGGTTAAAGGGACTTTCCTTTGCACCCTGTATACTAGAAAAGTATAAATGGATATACCATGAAAGTTCAAAGATATATGGGACCTAAATAATATCAAATACAGCTATTCTGTATATTTGTTATTCCATATAGGTTTTTAGTTAACCTTTAAAGACATAGTAGGTGTATTGAGAGACCCACTCAATGGAAACTAGTCGCGAATCCCATAGTATTTATGTGATTAATTCTCATTAAATTAGTCTGTTTTTAACAATTTGACGTTTATTGCATTTATACTGCTACTGGGCATTGCATTACATAAATATATCCTTAAAATTTGTTATCTATGCTTTAAAAGCCGATGGAGCATACAGTACGCCGTCTCTGTCATTATGTATGTCCAAACCGTCCGTGTCTTTAAGGGTTAATATCTCGGCTAATTACCGACGATTTTTTCCGAAATTCATAATTAACAATGCTTTTATACTTTTGCTACAATAGGTACTGTCTGACCGAGATAAGAAAGACTCTGGAACCGATCTCGGCTTGGTTCTATTGCCAGGGTAACTGGTCAGTCAACTTTATTTTAGGGGAGTCCGGAATTATCTTTTCTCGCCAATTCCTCCCCGCTCAATCGGTCATTCTGAGAATTATCGCATCGCAGTCTTTCTTATCCTTCCACAGAGACCGGCTCTATATTCATTCAGCACTTTTGGATTTTCCTACTGTTGTTATTTGTTTTCGTTTTTCTCTTTTTACTTAGTATACATTTTATTTTGTATATACTTTTATTACACTGAAATTCTGATTAAGATCATGTCAAACTGTAAGAAGGGTTCATTTCGGGGTTCATCAAAGACTCTTCATTTAGTTTGTTTCATAATTATAACCTCCATGTAAAAAAAAAAACATGTTTTAGGATTTGGACCACAGGCACATCTGTTCTAAATTCTTGTCTGAAATCTTTCTGTATTACGAACTGCTGCGTCTATGTCTGTAGAAGATACTTTTAATTTGGATCTTTATATTCCCTTTTTGCTCTGTGGCAGTGTTGTATAACAATAATCTTAATTAAATATTTTAAAATATAAATTAGATTATATTTCGTAGAAAAAAAAAAATCTAGTGATTTAATAATTGACAAAGTGTTTCCAAAGATTGTAGTGGGACACATGGCATGTGAAAATATGCACAAAGAAAAGCCCAAATGAAAATGCGTACACTTATTTCAAAGATTTATAAAATGTTGGATACTTCATTGCAACATTAAAGGAAAACTGAAAATAAATAATGTATAGGGCTGCCACAGGCGACTATTTTTATATTCTGTTGGCACCAGTGGTTTTCAAGTATAAATTTTGAAATATATTTCTCTTGTCAATATGGTCAAAGTGTGTGTTAAGGATTTCTGTTTTGAAAAAGTGGTGCCAGGTAGAATTAAAAAATAGTCACCTGTACCAGCCCTGAACGTAGTTGAGTACGTATAATGAAAATAAAATATAAATGCTCTCTGTATTAGTTTAAAAAACAGATAAAAATGAATAAGAATTTTTATTTAAAAATTATAACTTGCTATTGTGTTTGCGAGAAAACTCAAATTTATAAGAAAAAAAATCATTGCAATATTTTGTATTTAATAATTTGAAATATTTGCCTTCATTTAAAAATCGCTAAATGAACCCGAAAATGGCATCTGCCCTTTCCCGTTTACATGAACTCTGGTGAATCTTTATCCGATTCATTTTTTAATTTCACTCTTTTCCCCAAATTTCCTGTTAAGATTATACTTGAATTCTGGAAACTTTTTTTTATCACCAAGTGAATGCACGAACGTTTTCATGAGATAAGATAAAGAAAAGAGGAAAATATCTTTAATGACTCTGCCAATTGCGGCAACCCCGCTCCTACCAACGAAGTTCCCTACCTACAAGATTTGGAACCTCCGAAACCGACAACCCCACTCAGAGTTTTTCTAATCGGAGCCAGACAGTACCTCCAGCTCTGCTCAACACTTTAGCTGAAGCCCGTAAATCGAAATTTGAGTGTAACGGAAAAATGCGATTTTCTCAAAAAGTATGTGACCTAGGGTCATCAGTATAATTTTTCTGCAAGGTTTAAATTAATGTCTACTTTCTCTATTTTTTTCATAATTTTAGTTTCAATAGATTTAAATTAGATGGGAGGGGGGGGGGGGACATATTTTTGCACTACATTTTCCACCATAACTTTGAAAATATAATACCTAAAATT
The DNA here is from genome assembly GCA_963932465.1 of Maratus speciosus. Lineage (NCBI taxonomy): Eukaryota > Metazoa > Arthropoda > Arachnida > Araneae > Salticidae > Maratus > Maratus speciosus. The sequence continues at coordinate 611,490,816 of OZ010790.1, read as the reverse complement.
AAATGAAATATATTTTTAATTTCAGCGTTACGAAAGCTTTCACACGATATACAAAGATTTTTTTTTTCAAGTAACTTAATTAGCCCCTCTACATATTTCCTAAATATATTTATGAATATTTATTAATCTGTAAATAGGTGGGTCAATCATCTTTATTACTTCCCCCCATTTGAACTTTCCACGTTGCATAGTTTACAAGTAAAAGGAGTGTGACAGACAGACACAGGAGTGATCTTATAACGGTTCCGTTTTTACTTTTTAAGTACGGAACCCTAAAACACTGAAACGCATTGAATATTTAATTTTAACGTTTTGAGAAATCTCCAGAAATTGTGTTTCACTTTGCTAATTATTATTATCGTTAAAATAAATACTGCTGTGTGATGAGTCGTTCCCTTTTCAGACTCATTCATCAAAATTATTTGTACTGATTGGCAGCGAGTGTTTAAAATATCTTTTTTCATCTAAATATTGTTTTGAAAATTTATCGTTCTTTAAATCCTTACAGAATCATTTAATAGTGGAATGTTTAACCTATTGAAGTTCAATCAAAGCAGTTTATTTTCATATCAAAGGATTGCAGATTATTTTATCGTTGAATTCTGTGAAAGTTTTATTGCTGTTTATTTGCTGTCTGATTGGATGGGCTAATATTTTTACTTTCTTCTATCTTTACAAGAAGAAAGTGGTATTGGATTCCTGAAAATTTCCGAATTCCGGTTTTCGACGGATGGACACGTTTTTTTTTTTAGGGGTCAGAGAACCCGAAAGACATGTTTTTTTACAAAATGTCTGTCTGTGTGTGACATACATTTTGAACTAATACACGGAATTGAATGAAACTTTATATTCAGTGAGTACCTGATATAAACGAGTGCTGATTACTTTTTGGTGTCAATCGACCAACAGGTGGCACTGCTAGGCTGCATTTTTCACGATTTCCGAAATACACTGGTTTCCAAAAATTAAGGAAAAATCACAAAAAGAGCGATAACTCGTTCAAAAATTAACCCATCTGAATGAAATTTGGATAGGTTGTTAACTAAAAGAGGCTGACTAAAATTACAAAATGCAAATGAGTGGCGCTGCAATCGGATTGCGTCCTCTGAACGGAGCATAAAAATGCATGCTAGAGAGTTCGACTTCTGATGTCGCTGTGATGATCAGATAAGAAAACTGAGATAGCCAATTCATTAGTATGACTTCGAGGTATCATTTGCCCGCATAACTGCGATATAGAGCTATTGGAAGGCTGGATGTAGGCCAAAGTCAGACAGAGGTGGCCAGAGGGCTAAATATTGAGTCCTTCTGTTGCTCATAGGCTTTGGCAACACTTTCAAACCACTGGTTCAGCCTCCAGAAGGTTCAGCGAAGGACGAGCAAGAGCTACGACAAGCACCGATGACCGATATCTGCGGTTATGTGTACGAAGGAATAGAACAGCAACCCACTCTCATCTTAAATCCGTCCTTACTGCAGTCACTGGAAGGTTAATATCAACGTCTACTGTGCATAGAAAGCTTCATGAAGGGGGTCTTTACGCGATGCGACGAGATGTTTGTGTGCCGCTCACCTCATGTCTCCGGAGGGAACGTTTAAGGTGGGCACGTCAACATGTCCACTTGACGGCCGATCAATGGAGGCGTGTTCTCGTTACAAATGAGTTCCAGTTTAGCCTCCAAAGCGATAGTATGCATTTTTTGATTTGGGGAGAACAGGGAACACGCTATCATCCATCAAACATTCGTAAAAGAGATTTGTATGGAGGAGGCAGAGTCTGTGTTTGGGATGGTATCTATTGGGGCGGACGTACAGACCCCATGCCTTTCCACGTGGAAACTGTGAACGCTCACGTCTATAGAGATGACATTCTTGATGCTTATGTGCACCCTTATGCTGGTGCAATAGGTAAAGATTTCCTGTTACAGGAGGATAACGCTAGGGCGCACAGGGTTCACATCGTAGAAGATTATCTTCAGCACCAAACAATTCAGCGCATGGAATGGCCAGCGCGATCACTGAACTTGAACCCCATTGAGCATCTTTGGGATGCTTTAGGAAGATGTGTCTCACCTTTACCACGATTACAACTGCTTTACAAGAGAAATGGCTCGTACTTCCCAGAAAACTTATCGATCGCATAATGGACAGTATCACACTTCGCTGCATGTGCTGTATTGCTTTTAGGGGTGATCTTACTCCATATTAAAGGTACTTTTCCTATACCAAACTGAGACATTTATTTTGTTTATTTTATAATTCTATTAATTTCTGAAACACAATCGTCGTCTGGTCATTTCTTTTAATGTTATTTTATACCTTACTATAGGTTGTAAATTGTGTCTCAGTTTTATTAAAATCTACTTGTAACATTTTGAGTAAGCGCTACTTTTGTTGTTTTTCCTTAATTTTTGGAAACCAGTATAGTTATATCTCAGGAACTAATGGACGGATTTTTGTAAAACTTCAGATTCCGTGAGTCCTTGATATAATTGGGTGCTGACTACTTTTCAGTGTAAATCGTCCAATAGGTGGCGCTGCTAGGCGGCATGATTCATGATGATCGCAATAGCTCTATCTCAAGAACTAATGAACGAATTTTCACCAAACTTCAGATTCAGCCAGTCCCTGATATAAATGAGTACTGTTTCGTTTTTAGTGTCAATCGCCCAGCAGGTGGCGCTGCTAGGCTGCATTTATCACGATTTCCGAAAGAACTGTATCTCATAGACTAATGAATGAATTTTCATCCAATTTTAGATTCAGTCCCTGATATAAATGGGTCCTGATTCGATTTTGGAGTCAATTGACCCACAGGTGGCGCTGATAAGTAGATCTGTTTACAATTTCCGCTATGGCTCTGCTCAAAAACTAATGCACGGATTTTCAAGAGAATTCAGATTCAGTTAGAAGATGAGATAAGTTGTTGCTGATTAGATTTTGGTGTAAATTGTCTAACCGGTGGCACTGATAGGCTTTATTTTTCAGGAAGTATCAACATGTATGAGATAGAAGAAAATTTTGGGATTGCCACTTCCGACGAGTTGTATTTGTAAATGTCACTGCAGAACTTGGAAAAAACACTGAAAAAAAAATTATTTTTTCTGGAGCCTATATATATGTATTATGTAAAAACTACCTTCATCATTGTATCCAATTTTCCGTCATTTTTGACATATTATTTTCCTCTGTAAACTAAGAAAGTAATAGTCTGACATAAGCTGAATGAATAAGTAATATTCTGACATAAACATAAGTTGAACTAATTCTGCTTTATGCTACTACCGGCATTGCTGCCATTTTGTTGCGTCTTTTTTGACCGGAGGTTACATACAAGATTCTTGAAATTTTCAACTTTACAATATGTTTGTCATTATTTTTGGGGAAAACTATACATTATATTCACAAGCCTATAATTTGCTGTCTTATTGGATGGGCTAACCTTTTGTATTTGTTTCATATCAATGCAGAACTTTACACTAAAAGGGAAATTATTTTTTCTCGAATCTATATAGAGTGTTACGTAAAACCTGTATTCATCGTTGTATATGTTTGAAATCTTTCTCCATGACTGGAAAACTGTTCTTTCTGTTATTTTTGAATTGCTATTTTCCTAACTGTGAATTAAGAAGCTAATATTCATAAGCATTCACTTTTCTGTCTCTTTTTATGTCATCTTTCTGTTCTATATTTGTCCTTTCATTACTGGACAATTTGTTTCGTCAAGAAATGTTGAAATTCAACTCTATTATATACTATTTACTTAGACAATTTAAAGTTAGCAAGATTTTATTGTTTTGTGCAATCGTTAAACCATTCAGAATTTGCATTTAATTATGCAGCCAAATGATGAGCTAGACTGTAAAAAGAGGGGGGGGGGGGAACCGACTAAAATACGGAAATTGTACTGGCAATCTCGTAAATTCCAGAAAAAAGGAAATTTTTCTGGAATTTACTGGGGAAAATTTCCGTTAAAATACGGAAATAGTACTGGCGTCTCGATTGCCAGTACAATTTCCGTATTTTAGTCGGGGTTTTTTTTAGATTGTGTGTGAGTCAAGTTCTTTAAAAACTCATTGATAACACTTTTTTACAAAAATTTTCACACATGGAATATTTTTTTAATATTTAATTTGAAAGTTCTGTCCGTTGAACTATTTCAGAAACTGAATATTAGGTAAAAAATATATCCTTATCATTTGTATTTGTAGATTTGTCATTTTTAAAATGTATTTTCTAAAATACAAACCTTTCAATAATAAAATCTTCATGATGCTGTTTGTTTGTATGATGATGTCTTATGACAATGAAACGCGGATCAACATTCCGTCATTTTTGACCGGGGTTATGCACTAGAATAGAAATATTTTTTGTATGATCAATATTTTGACATTTTCTAAAAAAATTAAGAAAACAACTATAACAGTATAACTTTAACCTTTTCCAATCTTGCGTTCGGTAGGGTGCTTTTTTACGGCAGCATGATGACAACTACGTTCCACAGACGTTACACTGTTAAAAATAAAGGTTTAACTTTTCTCCAAAAAACTGGAGAAAGAAGGCGGTTTCACCATGTTTTTCGTTCAAGCAAAAATGACTGGAAAAGAGAATTATATGCCTGTTGCACTATATCCGAAATTTTGGTTCAACGTTTGTTATAGTGGCGTTTAGTGGCAACACTCGATAAACTTTAATGGGGTCTTCCGCTCTGCCGAACAAAAACTTGGATATCTCAAGCAGAAACGTGGATACTGGTATCCAGGTTTAGTTTCTCGGCCCGTCAATCCATGAAATACTCAAAATAAGTGCACTAGTGATTATTGTTTATTTTACTGTTATACACATTATAATGTTTTACTGTAACTCTCCTAAACAAAATTTGTATTTCTTTTACCGGTAAATATTGAATATTTTGCTTAAGCCTAAAATATTTCCGATCTGCATTATATCCGAAGCGAATGTCGTTTGAATTATTGTTTTAATATGTGATATAAATTCTATTTTGTCAGTGAAATAATGCATTCAGTGAAACAGTAGACTCTTAATTATATTTCATAAACATTTGACCATGATTAATAGCAGTCACTCATAAAAATTCAAAATCGTAGAAATGAAGCATATCGCCTTTTCTAAAAATACGACTTATTAATTTTAAAAACTTATACTATATATCTTTATCAGTATCTTATACATAACTTACCATGTTTAAAGCAATTTATACAAACAAAATAATAAAAAAAAAGAGATTTATATGATTTTTAAGCATTGTTTTAAAAAGTTACATGTATCCAGATTTTTTTTTCCTTTTATTATTGTTTTTATATTTGAAATAACATCATTTACATTCATGATAATTTTGTTTTGTGAGTGAATTAATGCATTTCTTGAATGAATAGAGTGTCTTAATTCAACTTCATAAACATTTGATCATGATTAATTACAGTCGCTCATAAAAATTAAAAATCATAAAACGAAGCGTATTGCCTTTTCTAAAAATGCCACTTACTACTTTTAAAAACTTATAATATATATCTCTATCAGTATCTTATACATTACTTATCATGTTTAAAGCAATTTATACAAACAAAATAATTTAAAAAAAAAGAGATTTATATGATTTTTAAGCATTGTTTTTAAAAGTTACATGCATCCAGAATTATTTTTTCTTTTATTATTGTTTTTATATTTGATATAACATCATTTACATTCATGATAATTTTGTTTTGTGAGGAATTAATGCATTCCTTGAATGAGTAGAGTCTTTTAATTCAATTTCATAAACATTTGACCATGATTAATAACAGTGTGTCATAAAAATTCAAAATCATAAAATGAAGCATATCGCCTTTTCTAAAAATGCCAGTTATTACTTTTGTTTTCTGCTTCTTATGTTCATCTTAGATTTTAATAATTTTGTATGTAATTTTAAAATTTAGAAAATTTGTGATTTTAATCAATGATTTATTTTTAAACAATCAGTTGATTAAAATCATGATTTAATCGTTGATTTAAATCAACTGTTTAAAATCGTTGACACCCTATTGCAGCCAAATAGCAAACATCAGTTTTTGTTAATCACAATTGATTGACGAATTTTTACCCTCAACCAACTGACGCTTTTTGCAATATTTTTCCACATTTGGTTTAAGAATTTCATAATATTCTCCTTTTACATAACAACTGGAGAATGTTGCAGCTTTTTCTTACAAACTTACTTTGCAGTTATCCGAAATTTTCAGCATAATAAAATGTAAAATCATAACTAAAAATTAAATAAAATGTACATAAAGAAAAACTATAAAATTATTAATTTAGATATTTCCAATATTTCAATTGACTAAGGTTTAGTGCAGTTTTATTTATTTATTTTTTAAAATCAATAAAATTGTGTGATTTGTGTTTGATTGCGGTTTTCTCTGGGACGGGACAATTTAAGTTTACCTGTGACCCTGTGAGAGAGGAGGGAAAAGTTACTGGTCCTGATGAACACTAAAATTTTCAAATTAGTGGTCCAATGTCCAATTGAATTTTTGGTGTTCTCGGACCATCAACGGACCCACCAATGATTTCGAACACTGATTGATTTTTCAAATGCTGAAGATTTCCTTGTAAAAGAGATTTGAATTAATATGCTGTTTAATTCTTTGATTATTATCATGGCCCGGTTCGGTATTCCACGATATTGGTGAAGAAAGAACACATTGAAGAGATTAAATGCTCCAATTAAATACATTTAATATTTACATTAGACGAACACAATTACAGCACACACACACAATATATATATATTTAGATAATACGCTTCCCGATTACATATCTCACGAGCGTCTTTCCGAACACCTCCAAAGAACTACTTCGTCTCTCTCTCCTCTGGCTGTTGCCATTCCGAGTTTCCTAAAGTCTTTCGACCACGGAGTATAGGCGACTTTCACACCTTCCCTCCAGTTTCTACATGTTGGACGGTGTCCCACACTGTGAAACTACTCTTTAAAGTCTTACTTAAAAAGTCCTATCAAAAGTCCTAATTAAAAAGTTCTATTTAAAAAGTCCTTCACCTGTCCCATCGAGAGCATTTACTTAAACTACTTAAGATATATAAATTCTTATACACTATATACTAAAAATACACATATTACAAATACACATTATACAATATATAATAATGAAATAATACAAAATATATATATACAGATTTTTTTTTTCCTACTCATAAATGCGAGATAAAGCATCTGCCACTACATTAGAACTTCCTGGTTTATGAGCAATAGAAACCTGATAGCGAGGTAGTGCCAACGACCATCTCTGTAATCGAGCGTTCTTAGGAGTTCCCTCTGTTAAGTATTTTAGAGGATTATGATCCGTATGCAATATTATGGTGGTTCCATAAGTCCACATTTCGAATCTCCCAAGTGCCCAGATTACAGCATATGCTTCTCTTTCAATTGTGCTCCACTTTGATTGAGTTGGAGTAAGCTTTTGACTGGCAAAGGTTATGGGCTTTAACATGCCGTCTTTGTCCCTTTGCATTAAACAGGCACCAATACCCGATATGGAAGCATCGGTGTTTATTTCGAACGGTTTGGACATGTCTGGGGTATAAAGGTTTGTAACTTCACATAAGCTTTCCTTTAACTTATTGAACGACTTTTCAGCATCTTCCGACCATGGAATATCATTTGGAACAGTTTTTCTGGTCAGATCTGTCAAAGTCTTTGCAAAGTACAAGTCCTTAAAGGAAACTATAACTTCTTTACCCTCAGTGCCAGTTTTGTATTTGCTTTCTTGTTTAACCTTCTGAACAGAATTAATATCATACTTTATAGCTTCTTTCTCAATTTTTAGAGTCTCCAGGATACTACAATACAACTTAAGATAAAATTGAATACCTTTTTCTTTCATTCCTTTAACTGAATCAACAGTACCTTTCAATTTTCTTTTTTTCATGGAAATTTTTGTTTCTAGATCTTTTTCCTTCTTCAAAACAATGCTTTTCATCATTTTTTTTCTCATATTTATCGTACCAATTATCTTTTTATTTTTGTAAGTAAGATCTTCCTCAACTTCTTCCATTTTGACTTCATAATCACGATTAACACGCTCCAGAGTCTTTGATTTAGTTTCTATCTCATCTTCATTCTCAATATTCTCTTCCGAATATTTGACAATATTAAAATCTTCATTAAAGTCAAACCTTTTTTCAATTGTTACAGATTCATCCATAACTTCTTGCTCAATCATAGATCTTCTTTTAAATTTCCAATTTTCTTCTCTTTTAATTTCATAATACTTAATAAACACTTTACATGTTATTTTTGGAAAATTTTCACTAATAACATTTTTGTCAGAATATTTCTCTTTCAGTAAACTTCCAAGTATTTCAATTGTTCTTGATTTTACATTTTCTTCTACATTTTGCATTTTTATTTCATCCACAAGTTTAATTTTTTCCATGTTAAAGGCTGAAATCATTCTAGGAATTCCAGTCCTAACAAAAACTTCAATAAACGCTTCGCAAGCTGCTTTTGCTGTCAACGATTTAATAGGGACTGCTTCAGGCCAACGACTATGTTGATCCATAATAGCCAGAACATACCGATGACCTCGAGAAGACTTCGGCTCAATTGGTCCTAAAATATCTGCATTTACAACTTGAAATGGGAGTTCTGGTCTTCCGACCACTTCAATAGGTGTTCTGTCTGTTACTTTTGTTTTTCTGCGCATTTGACAATCATGGCAAGCTGCGCATAGTTGTTTTACTTCTTTTGGCATTCCTTCCCACCAAAACGACATAGCAATTCTATCTCTTGTTTTCTTAGCAGCTAAATGCCCACCAGTTGGTGTTTCATGTGCTAATTTCAAAATTTCTTGTCTTCTACAGGCAGGTACAACAAGTTGAACATAAATTTGTCCTCCAACTTTGCCTCTATGATACAACAAATCGGATTCTACCCAATAATTATTTTTCTGCCGTTTTGCATCTTCAAAGCATTTTTCTAATGTAGAACAAGCCAATTGCTCCTTTTTCAACAATTGCGCTTGTGAAACGGAACAACTTTCCTTTTGGTCCTCGTTACCAACATTTTCGGGCAAAACAGTTGCCTCGACCGGAGTAGGAATCAGTTCCAAATCTGAAGCTTCTTTGTCTTCATCTTCATTATTTAGATTTGTTTCCAGGTTTCCTTCTGGACACCTTCCCTCCACATTGAATACAGATTTTTCTTTATTTTCTTCAACCGGGGTGATATCCACCTCATCCCCTAAATACAACTTCTGCTGTTCTTTTAACAGAGCGAAAACCTTGGGAGTGATCAAAGCTTCTTCGTGTAATCCTTCCACTACCGCAACCTGTACTCGTACATACGGAATAACCTCATCTTCTGTCCGAAGAGTGAGCGGAACGGAAACAAGCTTTGCTTCTACAGGACTCCCTATTGCGGGTCTCAAGAATACTTTTCCACATGACTGTAAATACTCTTCCGGCACCACCGACTTCCGCAGCACTGTAATCTCCGCACCACTATCGATGATTCCCTGAAACTTCTGGTTACCGATTCCTAGATCTACCTTAAGGAGTCTCCCATCTGTTTCTTCCACCGGAATATTCACATTCAAACAAATTGCATTTAGACCCTTTTTCTCAAGATCGCTTTTGGAAGTTTTTCCTCCATCTTGTTTTGCTGTATTCAATTTGGAACAATATTTCTTCACATGCCCTTCCTTACCACATGCGAAACAGGTATATTTTGTGCGAAATTCTCTCTTTTCTCGTTGCACTCCGAAAGATGCTTCAGTCTTGGGTTCAAATTTCGGTTTACCATCTCTCGTATCTTTTTTTGATTCCGAACTGTAATTATTCCAACTTTGATTTCGAGAGTTAGATAAATTTTTCTTTGGAAATTCTTTTCTTTTAAAACTGTCGGTAATGCTCTCGTAATCATCAAGTTTTTCTGCCAATTCTAACGGCGTGGTAAATGTGAGCCAATTTTCTAAGAAATGTTCTCTTATTTCTACAGGCACACGGAATTTTAATTGTTCGGTTACTATTAAGTCTTTTAATTGCTGGAAAGTGTTAATATTTAATTCTGTGATCCATTCGGTAAAATAACTCAAAAGCTCTTGTGTATAATTTCTCCATGATTTTTCATGTGTTTTGTGATGTTTGTAAAAACATTGTTTTAATTTTTCACTGTTTAACTTGTATCGCTTTAAGATAAGAGTTTTTACAAAATCGTAATTAATTGCATCTTGCGGGGGTTCTCTAGCTAGCATATTTGCAATTTCCACCGGTAAAACTGCCAATAGGTAAGCTACCCAGTCTTTCTTCGGTACTTGTGCCATTTCCGCTCTTCTTTCAAAATTTATCAAAAATAATCCCATCTCATCACGTTTTTCATCAAACTTCGGGACAATCTGTGCTAATTGAATTTTTGGCACTATCTCAATTTTCGATTCATTTCTTTGTTCCGGAAATTTCTGCAATTGTTCCAGTTTTTTCATTTCCAATTCATGTTCTTTTGCTTCCCTGGCAATTCGCTCCTCCCTCTCTTCTTGTCGTATTTTTTCTTCCCTTTCTTCCTGACGTCTCGCTTCTTGACGTATTCTTTCTTCCCTCTCCATTTCTTCTTTCTTTTTCCTTTCTTCAATTACAGAACTCAAAAATCCCTTAATAAATTCTTCTTCGTAGTCTTCGACTTCTAGTATAGCTTTTTTTAGATCTATAATTTTTAAATTTTCGACATCCTGAACTCCAAGTTCAATCGCTACTTTTTGTAAATCTTCTTTTCTACTACCTTTGCTTAAAAACGCCATATTTGAAAAATAAATTGGAAGCAATCAGCAATATTCAAACAGTGTTTCTACCCTAATTGGAACTTTCCCTAAGAACGCATTAAACAAAATTTAATTTAAACCTGAACATTCTTTTGTAAATAACCCCTCAAATTGAATGAAATTTATTTTATTTAAATACTTATATTAGTATTACTGACTAAATTAAAACACTTTTGCGCAATAATAGCAAAAAAATATATATATAGAAAACAATTTTTGCAATAATTAAAATATACTTTTACCAATATGTCAAGTTAAAAAAAAAATAAAATATTTGCGTTCTCACAAAATAAGAATTTGTCAATGCCTTGCGTATTAATTTTTAAATACATCCTTCAAAAATACATAATACATTAACAATTTTCTTTTTAACACTTCAATCTCTTACTAAATTATATTTCAAAACGAACCAAATATTTATAAATCTCAATATTAAATTAACACCTTTTAATTAAATTAAATTCCATCCAAGATATGAAAATCTTTTTCTTTATCTTGATTTAAAACTCAAATTAAATCTCTATATTTCCTTTCAATTGGTCAATCGAAAATAAGCAACAACAAAAACAAAACAAACAAATGCTTAATATTCTGCCACAATTAAAAATAAATAAATAAACAACCCAATCCGTAATAATCAAATTTATACATCTAAGTTTCACTGAACAAAGATTACACAACTTTTATTTCATATTTCGATCAGAAGTTTCAAAGGATTCCAGAATAATACGCAACAAAAAAATAATAAATAAAAACACTTCCTCTACATACTTTGAAATAGCACCTTTTTATCTTAATCCCAAAGATAAAAGAATAAATAAAAAAAAACATTTGAAATAAATCTGTTTCTTTTTTTTTTTCCTCCAAACGATAATTTACTTACGTAACACTTTTAGTTATTCTAGTGCAAAGTTTATTCTTAGAGGATAAATAGCTTCATAGACAGACGTGTTATGAACTTTTAAAATGACAATTTTAACTCATTTTTATGTTTCTTTTTCTTTTCTTTTTTTTTTTAACACAATAACTAGAGAATATTTATTTAAATAGCAGAATTTAAACTTTCATGCTAAACATAGTTATTTTTAAACACCATTCTATCTGAACATTCGATCAATTTAACAATCATGATACATAATTCTGCATTCATATTATGAAATATACCATAAAAATATAATTCTTAAGTATACTTTTCAAACTTAATTACTGATAAAATACCATGTTTATTCCATTAATTGAATAAATATTAACCCGTTGTTTCGAAACATAATATAAAACATATACACGTTAAATAACTATATTTTACTAACATATATTTAAAATATGCTCTCGATAGGAAAGAAAAAAAAATACCTTTATGATAGCTAGGCCTGTCATTGAACTCTCGTTGCTGTCAATCAAATACCATCGACGCAATATTATTCACTTAGATTAGGCACAACTTTCTTTGCTTTCACCACAATATCATGCGATGACATTTTTTCTTGCTGGAGTAACACCGCTTATAATTTTTAAAAGCTGGGGATCACCATCCTAGTCGTCTGCGCCATTATCATGGCCCGGTTCGGTATTCCACGATATTGGTGAAGAAAGAACACATTGAAGAGATTAAATGCTCCAATTAAATACATTTAATATTTACATTAGACGAACACAATTACAGCACACACACACAATATATATATATTTAGATAATACGCTTCCCGATTACATATCTCACGAGCGTCTTTCCGAACACCTCCAAAGAACTACTTCGTCTCTCTCTCCTCTGGCTGTTGCCATTCCGAGTTTCCTAAAGTCTTTCGACCACGGAGTATAGGCGACTTTCACAATTTTCCCTGTGTGAAATTTGATTTTTATTGTTATGTTTACACAAGAAACAATTTTATGTCTTAAAATATTTACTCTTTCATTTAAAACAGGTGGAGAAATTAACCTGATGCTTGGATCTATTCCATTTTACCTGACTTGAAATCCTGATTCAGAATATACTAAGCTTCAAGAATTCTTTATATTTGATGACCTGAATGGTCAGACAGGGTGCAGCACCCTCCTAAAACTGTCTGAGAGAAACTATGTAAAATGATATTATATTACAATAAATATTAGTCTGACATACTATACATATAATTTAATGATTATATAATTTGTATTTTCAATAAATGGAGCGGCATAACGCAAACCAACTTAAATGTGTTGCTATTTAATTGTGTCTGTAACCATTTCTTTTTTCAGCTATTGCAAGGCTGCTGTTGGTGAATATTTTTTTCTTTTCTACGAGTATTGTTAAAAAATAAATAAATCGTCGTCATAGATTATATTATTTAGGAATACTGAAAACATACATATATATGTAACAATAATTAGTCGCTTGGTGGCGACACTGCTGTTATAAAATTAACCCTTCAAAGTAAGTATTTAATATACAGTCCGTTTCATAAATATAAAGACACCGATGTTTTTGAAATTACATTTTATTATTTCAGTAAAAAGTAATTAAATTTATACCTCATATTAAGAACACTTAAATGAATCTTTTATAGGGGTTTTAATTTAAATAAAATAATTTCGTCTCGAATAATAAATAAAATAAAAAAAATACGCTGTCTCATAAATATAAAGACAAACTTGAAACTGCTTCATATGCAATTTTTTTTCGAATGCACGCGTACAGGATTAATGCGCACACGCAGAAATACACTTTAACTTACCCAAACGAACAAAGTTGTTTGACTTGTTTCAACTGCAAAGATGCCGTGGAACATTGAAATTTCAAAAGATGAAATTTGTAAAATACGTGAATTTAAAGCTAATGGCTTAAGTTTGTCAAATATGTATAAAAATTAGGAGAATCAGAGCTGCACTTTATAAAATTTTATCAAAAACTTACAATATATATTCGAGAAAACGATCTGGCAGACCGGGAAAAACTAGTGAAAGACTCGATCGCAAGATCATGCGACTTGTTTCGCCGCAAAAAATGTCAGTCCGATAAGTTTCTCAACGAGTTTATGGCATGGTCCCAAAGGATACAGTACATCGTCGAATAACAGAAAGAAAAAACACTGTATGCCGACATATGTGCAGATTTCCTTTACTGAAAAAAGAGCCCAAAGAACGGAGGTTAATCAGTGTTAAAGATCATATGCACTGGAAGGACGAATGGATGCAAGACATTTTTTCAGATGAAAAGAGATTTAACTTGGATGGCCCAGATGATTGGAATTCCTACTCGCACGATTTAAGACGTTAATCTCGAACCTTCTCCAGTAGGCAGAAAGGGGGAGGTTCTGTTATGGTGTGGGGTGCCTTCTCTTTTAATGGAACTACGAATAACGCTTTTTTGGAAGGTAAACAGACATCTAAAGAGTATATCGAACTGCTTGATAGTCGGTTATTGCCAATTGCTGAAACTCTTGGTGGTAGGAATTATTTGTACCATCAGGATAATGCATCGATTCACACATCAAGACTCACAAAAAAAATGGTTTGCCGATAGCAATGTTCATGTCACGGTGTGGCCCGCACGTAACCCTGATTTAAATCCAGTTAAGAATCTTTGTGGCACTCTTTTTCGCAGTGTATATGCATCTGGAAGACAATTTTCAAACGTCCTTGTGTTGAAAAAAGATTTCGAACGAAGTTGGTTTGATATAAAGCCAAAATAGTTATACAACTTAATAAAAAGCATGCCAGATAGAATATTTTCTGTCATTAGTAAGAATGGATTATTTATTGGATGACTAATTAAAAAGTATGTAAAATGTCTTTATATTTATGAGATAGCAAATTTATTTACATTTATCAATTTTCGAGTTTAAATTATTTAATTCTAATTTAATTTACTGTAAAATGTTTCCTTGGCACATACTATTCGTTATATGCATAAATATAATTTTGAATACGGAATTATTAAAATATTATTTCGAAAATATCAGTGTCTTTATATTTATGAGACGCACTGTACTATGGAAGTACATTGTTTATTTTAAAAAAGCTTTAAAATTTAAAGTAATACTTTTGTATTAGCTGATATTAGAGGTTAAATGGATTCTGCTACTTATAGCTGCCTTTTTCATGCTGATTATTTCAGTGTTGATTATGTATCCGTTATGTTTGTGCTTTATTTATTGAAAAGTGTTATATTCATCATTGAATGTTAAACAGAAACAAATGCTGAACTTTTGTTGTTGTTGTTTTATATTCAAATGAGTTAATTTTGCACAATCGAGCTGTGTGCAATATAAATTTTTAAAAGAATAGTGCTAGAAAATTATTTTTAAAACCATGAAAAATCAGTAAATTGAAATACAGATTTAATTTAATTGCATTTCATATTACAATTCCCCCCCCCCCCTTTTAAAGACGTAAAAATGAAAATTATGTGACGATAATTCAATTTGAGAAAAGGGGACGTGGATTGCTTAGATTGTTACTGTCGATATGTGTCAGCAATAGTAGAAAAATTATTTTTTTTTTAATACTAATTTAATAATAAATGCAATAGTGATAATTTTTCAGAATTGTGATTTTGGACAGGACATGTCTTACTGTCCAAAAGTTCAAAAATAGTACTATTAAAATTTAATTAACTTAATATAGTGAAAGTATGTGAAATTTTCATATGTGTAACAATTGTACCTTTATATTAAGTAGGTATGCGGAAATGTCTAAAAATATTTTTTGCTAATTAAAATATTTTTCATTTTATTTTTTGTTTTGTGGAAAGAAGATAAAAATTTGAAAACTGTATAATATAAAAATTTCAGCATCTGTAGATTCACAACAATTAAAAAAAAAAAAAAAACAATTACAGATCATGAAAGTAGCAGCTAAGTTATGGAAAAAACTTTTGTTCAAACCTGTGCAAAAATTAATATTGGTTGAAGAAATTCATTTGGCCATTGTTTAAATTAAAATATAATAAAAACAGGGTATGTATTTAAATCTAAGGAAATTATTATTATTTTTAACATTTTCTTTGTGAATAAGCAAACATTAAATGGACTATAAGTGTAACTGAGTGCCGAGAAATATTCCAAAACGTGCAAGGATAGAATGGTAATATTTGTGGGGGGAAAAAATGCAATTATTTTGTGAAATTAGATTAGATCAAACTGGTTTACATTTGTTTTTTAAATATATTTCAAAGACAAAAGAATCAATAATTTAAACTTTAATAATTTTTGGTTTAATGAAAACAAAATATATATGCTTTCCCTACTGCAACATAATCTCGCATAATCTGAAATTGTGTTTATTATTACACCATAAAATGATAAATTGAAAACCAAAGTGAGTGGGAAAAAAAAAAAAAGAAGAAAACTACAATCCGGTGTAACCTTTCCCCATAAAGATGAGAGAAAATCATGAATCGTGGTTCAACATTTTACCAAAAAATTGGAATAGAGAAAACCTTGAATTATGATTAAACCTTTCACCAGAAAATTGGATTTAGAAACAATCCTGATTTGTGGTTCAACCTTTTACAGAAAATTGGATTAAAAAAAACTGAATTATTGTTCAAACTTTCACCAGAAAATTGGATTAAAAAAACCCCTAATTTATGGTACAACCTTTCACCAGAAAATTGGATTAAAAAAATCCTGATTTATGGTTTAACCTTTCACCAGAAAATTGGATTTATAAAAAACCTGAATCATGGTTTAACATTTCACTAATATAATGGTATTTGTGAAAGCACCAATAAACTGATGAAACTACTTATCACCAATATCTTGGTTGCAGCTAAATTTCAGCGACTTTTCACCATTTTCTTGGTGAAACATCACACTTTATTTTTAACAGTGTACTATTAGAACTGATATTGACTTCGCAAATTAAACAATTACGGATCAAGATTGGATTCTTTAACGGACCTCATTATAAAATTTGGATAAAAATATTACTTATTTATAAGACTTAATGCGAATTATGTATTATTAGAAAATGCAGAAATATTTTTTGCAAAATAACAATTCAATATTTTACTGAAAATAAAAAAAATCTACACGTCTACCTTATCCAATCACAAATTCCATACTGTATGTCTACCTTATCCAATCGCAAATTCCATACTGTATGTCTACCTTATCCAATCGCAAATTCCATACTGTATGTTTCACAGTAGCATTACTTTAAATAAGGAAGTAAAAAATTGATATTGTAAAATTATAGGATTTTTGTACAATGACGTTACATTTTGGGAAGTCAGAAAATGCTCTTTTACTTCTTGAAACATGAAAGCAACAAAAATACAACAGAAAGCAATAGAAGTAATTACCTTAAAAAGATCTAAAATTAATATATTTTAAAAAAAATTAGTTTGATTCAAAATGTGAACTTCAAAAAATGTGAACAAATTTGTGAACTTCGCAATTTGAAAACAAATTTTGTGAGCTTCACATCTTGCAAAAAAAAAAAGCTCGCTAAATTAGCAACTTTTGAAAATATTTGTTGCAGCAAGTTGCGGACAAATTTTGTGAATTTCGTAACTTGCAAAAAAATTGGTTAACTTCGCAATTTGCTAACAAATACCTGAGTTTCGCAACTTGCGAACAAATTTGCGAACCTCGCAACTTTCGAACGAACTTTGCACTTTTAAAGCATTTCTATGCACATTATATTACGTGCACAACTTATTCTTTTCCACTCTATGTTCGCGCATTGCGAATTCGTTCGCAAGCTGCAAAGTTTACAATCGCAAATTTGTAAAATTCGCAATTAGTGAATACATTAATAAACTACACAACTTGCGAACATGATATCCCTTGATAAAATGATGGTCAACAAATAATCATGTTAAATCATGAATTTCACAAATTTATTCGCAAGTTCTGTAATTAACGAATTTGTTCGATAATTGCAAATTTCATAAATTTCTTCGCAAGTTGCGAATTCTACAAATTTATTCTTAAGTTGCAAATCTCGCGAATTTTTTCGTAAGTTGCGTAGTTAATTTGTTCGTATGTTGTAAAGTTTACAAATTTGTTCGCAAGTTGCGGAGTTAACTAAACTTTTCTCCACGATTCGTTCGCAACTTGTGAAATTCACGAAATTTGTTCACAACTTGTGAAGTTCACAATTTGCGACGCTCGTGAATTTCTTCACAACTTACTGATTTCAAAAAATTTCTTCGCAACTTGCGAAGTTCACAAGTTAGTTTGCAAGTTGCAAAGTTCACGAATTTATTCACAACTTACTGGGTTCACAAATTTTTTCGCAACTTCCTGTGTTTACAAAATTTGTTCTCAACTTGCACATGCACATAGCTAATTTGTTCATAAATTTGTTCGAAATTTGCGAAACTCACAAATTTGCTTGTAAGTTACGAAGATCACAAATTGGATAACTTAAGATATGATAACTTCGATTGTTTTCCTCTAATGAGACATTACGAAACGTGAAAATATTTGAAGTTACTGCATTAGTTAAAAGGCAGTGATAGTAATATTTGCAGATATGTAATAGCACAATTATTGGCAATCTTAGTCAGTAGTTGAATCATTTTGAAGATCCAGAATAGGCTGTTTAAAGGAGAATTTTTTTTTTCGGTATATGCAATTTCTGTACATTTTTTTACAGTAGTCTAAGAAATTAAGAAAGGTGTATTTAATTAAGATCATGTGTAAATTGTTGAACTATGGATGTGACTGTGATGGAAATTATTAGGTACACTGTCAACCGGGGTCGACTGACTGTCTTTTTTTTTTCATCTTGTCTTTAAAGATCCCAAAATTGTTGAAATTTTCATTTATTCAATTTCAATTTCTTTGTTTTTTTTTCTAGTTTCAAGATGTAAATTTTAAAAGTCACGTTAAGTATTTTTAAAGAATGGATTTTTTTAAAATAATTTTTTTTAAAGTGGGACAAAAAAATTCTTAAAAAAAATCTTAGGTAATCAAAAACAAAAAAAATTATTTTTCCTCAATGAATCTTCTTAGGTGCAATATCTTATTTAAACTTTTTATTGAATTTATGCTGTTGTTATATACAGCCAATGTCCATATTATTTTCTAATTGCAGTGCGGAAGAAGATAGAGGTGTTACTGCTTCTGCACAAGCTGGTTTTTCTGATGAATCCTTGACTGCGGATGCAACAGAATTTCTTGAACTATCGAACAAGTTGCACTTTCTGATATAAGTTCCACAATTAAAATAACTTTAAAAGAGAGCATTTATAATAAACCTCAGTGCGTAATTTGTGGTAAAGTCTAGTTCAATGTTTCCAGCAAAAATGCGCCTTCATAATGAGGGGGTCCACCCAGAATACAAGGACTGATTTTTTCAGTGTATACCGAATATTCGGTATTCGGCAACCGAATACTTAAAAATTTTGAATAAACATTTTTGCATATATTAGCTTTTTTAATAAACTTCAATTAAAATTAAATTTTTAATAATTTAGTTACATTTTTATTCTTAAATCTAATTACACAAAAATATTTAATGACTTCTTTCCACTCAGAAATTCATCACTTATTTTTTATCATTTTATCACTAGTCAATACCCAAAATAATCTATGAAAGTATTAAACTATACAGGATGTTATTAAGCATAAGAATTGTCGGAAAAACAAAAGTTCGTTCAAATAAATAAGCTGATTTATCCATTGTCTATGTCTAATTATAAACACATTGAACAGAAATGTTCGCAAATACAAAAGGTATATCAATTTGTACATTACTATGTTCTATCAAATTGTTGCTATTTATATTTCGATTAATGGTTTAACTTTGTGGCGATGAAGATAAAAAAAATTGAGCGATTTTAATTTAATGGATATAAAAGCTATAGGATAGTCATAGGGATATACTCATTTGATGACTATAACAAAGAAAATACTACACATTAAATAAATTTAAATTTAAAAAAACTAGAATTAAATGATAAGGGAAAGATGCTCTAACTTTTTTTTCCCTGTTGTAGACAGTTGTTTTGAATTTACGTTATAGACTATTTTAGGAAGGAAAAGGTTTTTATTATTATTATTATTAAAAATGGCTTTTGACTTGTTTTTTGCAGTGCAGCTGAACTCTGAACTCATGCATATAATATTGAAGGTCATCGTTTAGCATATTCTACTTCTAAGTAAAAGAGAATTAATTCTTCTATTTCTAAGAAAATACTTATCCGCACCTGGCAGCAGTGTTTATAGGGAAGATTTATTTTCTGAAGCTGAACAGATTTATAAACAGAAAAGAAACAGATTACAGCCAGATAATGCCTAGAAACTTCTATTTTTGCACCATAATTTGCCCATGTTAAATTTTGATTACAAATAGTAATGCACTGCTTTTATAAATGATCACTTATCATTGAAGCATATTAAAATAACATCAAATGAGCATTGGCCATCATATATTTTTACAACTAGTAATACTTTACCTATTGTTTTTCATAAGCTAATTATTTGGAAAATTCGTCCGAATACTTAAAAAGTATTCGGCCAAAACCGAATATTCGGTTTACATACCGAATCGACTATTCGATATTCGGTCATTCCCTAGCTTCGATGGCATTTTACATAGTCAGTTACCGAATTGCTCAAGCTGGCGAAGCTCATACTGTTGATGAAAACCTTATCAAGCCTTGTTTAAGGCATAAAATGCACTTGACGAAAAGGCTGCAAAAATGATAGACACAATTCCTTTGCGAAATGACACAGTCTCGCGAAGAATCGGGGACTTAGCAGAGAATAGCTTTAATTTCTCCTATAAAATCCCTTAAATTTTCGCTTCAAATGTATGTACCGGGTGTCCCAAAAATGAATGATGGATTTAAAAATTCAATAACTTGCAAACGGTGACAGATATTAAAAAAATTCTTGCAGGTGGGTTATGTAGGATGCCAGGAGTTTCTTTACTGTGATTCTTGATTTTAGTTTGTATTTCAAGCAATAGAGGGCGCTGACAGCAATAGGTGCTCAGTCCAGACCCGATTTTTGGCACTTCGCGATCCATTTAATACATTTTAAACTCCTTTTTTTCGCATGGAAGAATAGAGAGGCCGAAAAATCGACTCTGGATTGAGCGGTTATGGCTTGCAGCGCCCTCTATTGATGGTATTTCTAACTAAAACTGAGAATCGCAGTATAAAAACTCCTGACATGCTACATAACACTCCTGCAATATTTTTTTTAATATCTGTCACTGTTTGCAAGTTATTGAATTTTTAAATCCATCAGTCATTTTTGGGACACCCGGTATCAACGGAATGTTGCTGGATTAATGGTATTTGTGCGCTGTCCATTTGGACTCTTTCCGAGAGGATTTACTTCTCTGCAAGCCATTACCGACTATCGCAAGCGGCACTGAAATATTTAATTTATTAGATGAATTTTTTTGCGGAGAATAGCATCCTATGGGTGTGTGTGTGTGGGGGGGGGGGAACTGCGTTGATGTGTGTACGGGTGGAGCGAAAGCTATGACTGGTAACAAGCGTCTTGCGATCACACTTTTTCATTTTGATCCTGTGATCCTGCGGGATCAGCGTGGTCCGCGCATATCGTTCCGAGCATGTCGTAGCGATGTTTGTGTAAAATAATATTCTAAGTAAAATTCTTTTAGGAACTTTATGGAACTTTATTTTATTTTGATTCAAATTAATTAAACTCTAAAATTATTTTAAAAGGACGAAAAAATTATTAAATTATAATTTAAAAAACAGAAATTATTAAATTGAAAATTTTGAAAAAAACAATTTAAACATTGTGAAAAAATATTAAATTTAAATTAAAAAAACTGAAATTATTAAATTTAAATTTAAAAAACTGAAATTATTAAATTCAAAATTTTGAAAAATACAATTTAAACATTATGAAAAAATATTAA
This sequence comes from Maratus speciosus, assembly GCA_963932465.1. Taxonomy (NCBI): domain Eukaryota; kingdom Metazoa; phylum Arthropoda; class Arachnida; order Araneae; family Salticidae; genus Maratus; species Maratus speciosus. Next base: position 611,469,153 of record OZ010790.1, on the reverse strand, counting down.
ATTTAAATTATTAAACATAAAATTACTAGAAACATATAAAAATTTATTATATTCAGAATTTAAAGTGCCTTTAAATGATTAAAAAAAAAAAAAATACTAAATCATTATAAAATTTAAAATTATGAAAAAAATAGTAACAATTATTATTTATTCAAAATTAAAAGTTCTTTTAAAATGATAAAATCTAAAATTATTAAATTTAAAACATTCTTTATGATTTGCTTATCTTTACATCACTAGATGGCGATACTAAAGGCATTAAATCTGTTAAAACTACGATCACCATATCAAATATCTGGAAAATTCACAATAAAAAAATTGTTAATAGTGGTACAAACATTGAAAAATATAAATTTTCAATCTTTATCTTCAAAAAATTTTTGTTTTTTAAAGCAGTCTTGACATTCATTTTCATTCAGCTCCGTAAGGAATCGAACCCATGCCATCTAATCTGAGGTTGAGCGTCATACCACTACACCATAAAGTTCCTTAAAGAATTTTGCTTAAAATATTATTTTACACAAACATCGCTACGTCATGCGCGGAACGATATGCGCGGAGCGCGCTGATCCCGCAGGATCACAGGACCAAAATGAAAAGTGTGATCGCTAGACGCTTCAATGACTGGTAAGATGTCTGGTGCAACAACGCCACCTATAGACAATGCATACCTGCTCGATTTCGATCATTGGATCCTATTCATGTGACTGTTGCGTCACAAGCATAAGGTTCAATGAATCATTCGCTAATGACCGACCTGCCGTGGCGTCAAAATCGAGCTAGTACGCATTGCTTACAGGTGGCGTTGGGTGCAATCGCAAAAATAAAAGAAAAAGCCAAGGGGTGCAGCAATAGCCACAACGTACTTCACCTCTAGCAATGAAGAAAATGCCATCTTTCATAAAAAGAAGTTGTGGATGAAAGTGTTAAAGTAATAAATTTTGTAAAATCACGACTGAAAGAATAACCAAGTTGTTCAAAATCTTATGGGATGACATGGAGAGTTCCGCATACGTCTTTACTTCTTCAAACAGAAATAAGATGGCTCTTCCATGGTAAAGTTTAAGGCGGCTCTTTGAACTGAGGAATGAAGTCAGAATCTTCATGAGTTACAATGATTTTGCTTTGGGAGAGAAGTTGTGTGGTAATCGTTATCGAATGAAATTGGCGTATTTGGCAGATGCTTTTACAAAAGTTAATAATTTATGTCTCACACTTCAAGGAAAAGCAGTAACTGTTTTGATTATAGCGCCTAGAATATACAGTGTGGAAACTGGCTATCCCTGCAATACTTAAAAAAGGGCTAAAATATTGTATCCCTTAAATGTGCAACGACGCTGCTGAAATATACAGATCGCAGCGACATCTGCAGGATATTTTCTACAACTGCAAGATATTGCTAGTCTATACAATGTAATACGAAAATCCCGCAGATGTCGCTGCGATCGACACTGGGATTTTAGCAGTATCGTCGCACATTTAAGGGATACAAATTTTTAGCGTTGTTTGGATAGCGTATTTCATTTCCACACTAGGTATACTAGACGCTGCAGTTTTGATGCTACTGATAAAATGGAAGGATTTAAAAAGAAACTGAAGTATTGGGTAGAGTGAATCAAAAACGGAACCTGGATTGTTTTCCACTAACAAAAGGATTTGGAGAAGAGCTCGAATCAAACATTCCTGCGGATATCTTAAACGAGTTTGAAGTTCATCTCTTGCGCTTGATGGATACTTTGAACTCTTATTTTGCAAAAGGATTGCAAGAAAACATAAAAGAAAACGTTTGGGTTGTAACACCATACTCTACATCCAAAAAAACCGTCCTAACTGGCATCACAGGAATATGAATGGTGTTGGTGTTGTTTATGACGGCCAATTGTCTACACGAGGGATATAGGCCCAAGGGGTCTTTCTAAGGAAACCTAACCCGTATTTATGCAAAGTTACCTAAGGTTCGAAGAAAACCACGGAAAACTCCGAACGGTTAGGCCGACGGGCGTGATTGGGTTCGAGCCCAGCACCTCCCCGTCAATCACCTTTGAGAGCAGAACCTCTCAGCTACTGGTGAGGCCAGCAATATGAATTTTTTTTTTATTTGACATCGGACACAGCGATAAGATCAAAGTTTGAAACTGAGAAATCAATCTCAGATTTTTGGTGTACGTTAAAAGATGAATTTAAAATTCTATCGGATAAAGCGAAACTTATCTCTGCCCTTCGCAACCATTTATTTATGCGAAACAGGTTTCTCCGCATACGCAGCTACTATAACAAAATACAAATCGCATCTCAATGCAGAGCAAGATATTCAGTTGCAACTATCCGAAATTCATTGTGTAAATTAAAACAGCTTCATACTTCTCATTAAATTTCTGTTTCACGAAACCAAGTAAAAATTTGTAACAAAAGTAATAACACCAAATTATTATAATACCAAATTGTGGATCTGCAATATTTGACCTGAATTTATTTTCAATTTTTTTTTTCATGTGTTTGTTTTCTGTCTGCAATGGGAAATTAGTGCAGAAAAAAAAATACAGTAAATTCTGTCTAAGGCGTACTCTGTGTAAGCCGGAAATCGGTTTAACGCGGAAATTTTTCAAAGTCCTGGCGAACCAAAGCCGCCTCAAGACTACAAGCCAAACACAAGGTTTCATGACGTCACGACGCGGGGCTTAGATCAGCCGTGGAGAGCACATGCGTTATTTAAAACATTAATTCTTTCCTCCATATTTCAACTTATTATCACAGCATATGGGGAAAAAAATAAAAACTTATAGTTTAAAGACGCTAATTAAGTGCTTTTTAATCAATTTCGATCACTCGAAACAATAATAACGATAACACAAAAACATATTTATGAAACAATATCACTGTGTCAATGAAAATGTGCATCAGAATTAAAGATACATTAAAGAAAATTCGTTCGTTAATGAAAAAAAAAAATCCCAAGTATTAAATTTATTTTAGTAGACAGTTTTTATTATTTATTCTACTTTGAAATTTAGAAACAATATCAATTATCTATTTGTATATATTCAAAAAACAAGACATTATACATTATTACATATACACTGCTCAAAACAATTAAAGGATATTGCAGTTTTAGGTGGATTTTGTATCTGGTAAACTGTTTAGCTGATTGATACATGGTCGACAGACATAGTAGGTTATATGAGAATAAATTACACATGTTTGGCAGAAAAAAATGCATTTTATTGCGCATTTGTGTACTAAAGGAAAAAAACACAATTTGTGCATATGAGAAAAAAAGAATAAGAAAAGGTGTTTTCTTCAAAGAAAATCATTTTCAGTAGGGGGTATGGTTTCCACGGGCGGCCAGCAACGTTGAACACCTTTGAGGCATGGACTCAATGAGGCTATTAATGACGAGTTGGGGTATTCTGCCCCACTCTTCCAGAAGAGCTCTTTCCAGTTCTTGGAGAGTTTGTGGGGGTTGTTGGCGGTCAGAAACTCGTCTTCCTAGAGCGTCCCAAACGCGCTCGATTGGATTCATGTCTGGAGAACACGCTGGCCATTCCATTCGAACGATTCCTTCCTCGAAAAGGAAATCCTCCACCAGGTTTGCACGATGTGGCCTGCAGTTATCGTCCATTAAAATGAAGTTATCTCCGATTGCTGCAGCGTAAGGGACTACAATAGGTCTGAGGATCTCATCCCTATATCGGCGACCAGTCAGAGCTCCATCTCCAATGATGTAGAGGTCAGTGCGCCCGTCAATGGAGATGCCACCATACACCAACACTCCTCCACCGCCAAATCTGACACTTTCGTGCACGAACGCAGGATTATTCCTACTGCCACGGTCCCTCCAGATGAAAATACGCCTATTTTCCGGATGCACAGAAAAACGGGACTCGCCAGAAAACAGAATATTGCTCCATTCATTTCTCCTCCAGTTGACGTGCTCGGTTGCCCACTCCCTGCGGTCGCGACGATGCCTTGATGTTAATCTAACACATACCATCGGTCGGCGAGCATACAGACCTACAGCATGGAGCCGGTTTCGGACAGTCTGAGTTGAAATCGTGGTGCTTGTAGCCGAGCGAAGGTGTTGTTGGAGAAGAGTAGCGTTCATGGTTCGGTGTCTCCGAGCTGTTAATGCTAAATACCGATCTTCATTGGGCGTTGTTGCCCGTCTACGACCTTGCCCTGGTCTTCGGCCTGCACATCCACTCTCCAAAAAACGGTTCCACATCCTGGAAATGACACTTTGTGACACTCCAATGGCTTGCGCTACTTCGGCTTGAGTTTGGCCCACTTCTAACCTACCAACAATTCTCAAAGCTTCTGAATCTGTCAAATGACTTCGCTGAGACATCGTACTCATCGAAACAAAGCAATCACTGAATGCCGATCATCCTTGTCTTCATTCTCTTTTATCCAGTTGAAAGTCAAATTTCATTCGCTGCCGCTGAAGCGACGTTTTTGACGTCGAACTCAAAATTTGCATACTCCACAGTTTGAAAACCAGAAAAATTTGCATTTGTGATTCTCTTCTTCTATTTTCGGCAAAAAAAATTTCGTTTATATCTTTATCTTCTATTATATATATAAAATCCAAACGGAAATTTCGTTCCGAACGCCGAGATTTCGAGTTCTACCGCATGGATTTTTACGGAACTTATACCGTTAGATAGGTATCGTTCCAGGGAAGGTTTTAAGCTATAACACATCATTCTACCTAGATTAGTTATAGAATTATTACGGAAAATTCTATTATTTTGGACTTTGTTACTTCACATTTCCTTAAATATCTGGGATCCTATTGGTCGTAGAGCTTAGATCTCGCGCCAAAAGTAGCTCCGAAGCACCCAAGCAAACTTTTCCCCGCGATTATTTTGCCGTCTTCCGATTTCCTCTAACTCTATTAGGGGCCCGCGTAGGGCCCCTTTAAAATATTTTTCGTAGTAATTTCAGCAATTATCTTAAATTATTGGTTAAGACCGCCACCCTCCCGATTCATGTATCTACGGAAAGCTTGCATGAAGGAGTTTCGTTCAGATACGCTTTCGTTAAGAATAGAGTGCGCTCCCTGGTGGTGGAATGTGGAACTAACATAACGCGATATTGTTAAAATTAGGAAATCTAACAATGCGATCTGTTTTAAACTTTGAGATAGTTCATAACACATAATCTATTATCTATTCTATTATATATATATAAAATCTATTATCTATTCTATTATCTATTATATATATAAAATCCAAACGGAAATTTCGTTCCGAACGCCTAGATTTCGAGTTCTACCGCATGGATTTTTACGGAACCTATACCGTTAGATAGGTATTGTTTCAGGAAAGGTTTTAAGCTATAACACATTATTCTACCTATATTAGTTTTAGAATTATGACGGAAAATTCTGTTATTTTGGGCGATAAGGTTACCATTTTATTTCTTGGAAAAATTCATCGTTGATAAAAAAAAATTGAAACGGCTATTACACCTCGAAACATAAAAGAGAAAACTGTTACTAATTTTAATTACAAAAAAAAAGAAGGGAGAAAAAAAGAAGAAAAAAATCAGTTTTAATGAGTGATAATATTAAAAAACGAAAATATTTAATTTAAACATGAAAGGGAATGTTCATAATGATTAAAAAATTACTCAGTTAAAATATTGCAATTGAAATAAGATTTGGCTCTTTATCTTTTGCGTCAGGTTAAGAAAAATGCATCTGGAAAATTGATAGGATGATATCAAGGAAGTTTCGATAAGTACGTGCTCAGAAAAATTTGAAAAAATATCTTCTCATGAGGAATATATAGAAGATTCTTCTCGTGACATATAATATGTTTATAAAAAAAATCCTCAGAACCTCGATTTAGCGTTTGTAAAAAAATAATGAAAATTTAATTTTTTTGGCGACTTAATGCTGGTTGGCGGCACAATAAAATTTTGAATGATACTTTTTTTATCATAAATAATTTTTTAGTAAAAACATTTTCTACTCTTCATACGAAGATAGTTAGATTAAGTTTCTCTCTATTCTAAAAAAAAGTAACTACCGCTGTCACCGCCGCCGCCGCCGCCGGTTTTCAATTTTTTGTGACCGGAGGTCTTTCTTCGTTAATATTAAGAAAAATAATGCATACAAAAATATGAAAATCGGTGCTTTTATACAGAAATGTTTGATAAACATTCTGATGCAGACAGTTTTCAAATCGAAGAATTATTTTAAGAGATATTTAATGCTAAAGTTGGACAAAATCGTTCCACTAAAAAAGTTTTATAGCAGAAAAAAATATACATGACAGTGTAATCATTTTTAGATCATTTTATGCGTTAGAATTTGCCGGAGTGCAGATTGCATTAATTTTTTTATTTTGACTCATTTTTTCAGGTTTTATTTCTATTTTAAATTCAAATTTTCAGCATTTCTAGAGATATTTTTTACAGATTTCAGAAAATTGTACTAATTTACTGTTAATTTGACTGTTGCCAACTGTATAAAAAGCGCAAGCAATAATATTTGCTTCAAATTAAAAATTTATTTACACGTGACTATTATAAACAGGAAAAAAACTTTCAAATTAAAATTAAATAATTACGTATAAAAGCAGGAATTTATTAAAAATTATGTCATAAAAAGTACACACGTGAATTTTAAAAGAGAAAGGATATTGTAAAATAATAAGTTCATTAACATGCGTTATAAGTCGTAGGAGAAATTACGTCATATTTACGTCACATTATAGTTATCACATAAAATGAACACAAAATAATATTGCAAAAAAGTTTAAATTTAGAAATTGCGCTAGACATTTATTTAATATTTTGAGAGGATCTTTTCAACTATTTTTGTTAGGAAAGAGCAAATAATATTCATTTCTAACAAAAGTATCTTCACGTGAATATTTAAAAGAGAAAAAAATAGCTTGGTAAAAATTACGTTAGATTAAAAACGATTAATTTAAAATGTCTCATTTAAAAGAACTTTCTTTTCCCTTTGTTAAAAAATACCAAGAGACAAAGACTCTGTTTACTTAATTCCTTTTATATTAGCTTATTTTGAAATGTTGTTACACGTATCTACGTCATCAAGTTATTTTTATTCGACGTTTTATTTGTATTTTTATTAATGTTGTACGAATTTATTTGTTCTATTGTTATTTAAAATAAAAAATTATGTCAATTTGTATAATTTGGCGAGTGGTTTGGCGATTTATATAATTTGGCGAAATGGGTCGACGGGATAATCAAGTAGTACCGCAGCGGATTTGGCGTTAAAATTCCCCAATCAAAGACAAATGAATAGAAATTCGTTTATAGGGAGATCGCCACTGCTTTTTACATTATAATTCAGTCTTTCGAAATCTTTTTAAAGCCGATCCAATTAGCGTGCATTTAGAGTCTGCGGTGTCTGGGCGGGGGTTGGCGAGCGTAGCTCGTAGGGGGCCGAGCCCCCTAGTAACTTAAATAAATACATTGTTATTATTACAGTTTTGTCATATACCTTTATATGTGTATATATTAAAATTTTATTATCGTAATTATACGGTTTAAAACAAAATTTCAGGTTATTAAATTTTTTCTAAATTCAAAGTTAATGTCCGATTCGGAACATTGGCAATTTGACTTCGATATTGTTAGTATCAGAAACAACAAATGAAGGTTATTGATGCCATGGAAACAAGTATTTAATATAAAATGTTTAATGAAAGCATTTTTAATTAGCCAGCCACCTTTAAAACAAACTTAAAACGGTATTACTTGATTTTTCCCGTCGGCAAAATAACTGTCGCCAAACTATAAGATTAAATGCAATAATAGCTGATCGTACATTTTACATTCACTTGACATTAAACACGGTACACGTGTTTGTTGCGTCATCGAGTGATTTTTAATTTCCCTTCTATTTGTAATTTTATTAATGTTTAAAAATTTATTTATTCTTTCGTTGTTTAAAATAAAAATTTTGTCAATTTGTATAATTTGGCGAGTAGTTTGGCAATTTATATAATTTGTCGAATAGTTTGGCAATTTATATAATTTTGCGAAATTGGTTGAATGAATAATCAAATAGTACCCTTAAAACATTTCCAGCCGGTGAAGCCATGTAAAATTAAAAAACTACTGCAACACGCTATTTTTTACATTATATACGCTTAAAGATAAAATATAATACGCTAATCCTTCGTTTAAGTTTAAATTCATTGAGTTTTAGGCATTTAAAAACTTACTTAAGAAGCAATTTTCAAATGCATTTAAATATCTTGCATTTGGGGTGGAAATGTGTTGGCTAACCAAATAGCGTGGAACGTTCGTCTTTTTTGCGCCAAATACTCGAATATATATAGAATATTTTTCAGATTTTTACTGAGATTCCGCGGTCAAATTTGACTGATGTTTTACTACATACATGAGTAGTTTTAAAAGCATTTTTCTTTTCAAAATAATTTGAGTATGCTCTTTAAGGAGACCTACCTTGTGGTAACAATTTTGTTTTTGATTTGTGCTTTCTTATTTCTAACTCTTCCATCATGGGACTGTAAGACGCAAACTAGCAGATGTAATTGTAAAAATGATGGTACATATGATTTACATGTTATATGTTTATTTGTGATTTTTGAGTTCACTTTTGTCGCCAAACAATTTGATCTTAAGCCAAAAAGACGTAAGCGTGAATTGGGTTCAAGCGATGTTTACAATAAAGGTGATTTTGCAAGAGTACGAAATCATTTTTTGAGTATGTTTTTTTAAATTCAAATGTACAATATATAAATAGCAAATAATATTTTAAAAATAGAGTCAAATATTTTACTTTTAGTATAAATGTCTCCCACACACACACATACATATTGTAAAATAATTTAATTTTAGACATTTAAAAAATTTTTCATCATTTTTTACTGCGAAAGCATGTCGGTTTGTTTTCCCCAAATTTGTGACTTTTATAACCTCGAAGCCAGATTAGCTAATATTGTCCATTCTTTTTTTAATAAAAAACATATCGCCAATTTCATTTATTTCAATGTTTGCAATGCTAGGTAGTAAATATTATTCTTAAGAAAATGTAAGCAATTATGCGTTATTTCTATCACGAAAAAAGACATTTTGCAATAAAAATTGCTTTCTGAAATCACTTTTCGATATTCCATTCCATTCGTCATTTCTTTTTTTTTTTTTTCATATCTTCCCTTCTTTTAGAAATGTTATAAAAAGATATTGGATGAATCTTCAATAATCAGCTACCTTAAAAATTGGCGAATTTACTCTATAGTGTTGGAAGATTCGTTTATATTTGAAAGGAACCGTGGGCGGTAAATCCGATTTCAGAAGATACGCGAAATTTGTACTTTTAGTAATTAGCGATTAGTAAATTTATGTTTTTTTTATTATGGAGCAAACGGACAAAAGAAGATTTACTAATAGATATTTTTCATGTGCAGTTATTTTACTATCACTAAAAAAGCATTAATTTGAATGTACAATAAAAAGTTTTCAAATGCCAAAGGTAGCCAATGGAACAATATTTGTTCATTTAGCCTAGGTTTTTTAAAAAAGGACCTCAGATTCAAATAAAATTGCAATCATTATAAAGAAATTTTGGCTAATGCACAGCCCGGGCAGCTGATCGTATGCCGAAGGTGGCCAATGGAACAATATTTGTTCATTTACCCTAGGTTTTAAAAAAATGTACCTCAGATTCAAATAAAATTTCAATCATTATAAAGAAATTTAGCTCATGCACAGTCCGAGCAGCTGATCATAGTCACAAATTTAGTTTTAATTTAATTTTTAGTTTTATTTAGGCAACAAACTGATGAATTAAAACGTCTTGAAAATAAAAGCATGTTTACTTCTCCGTCTTATTACGCTCATTAGAGAAATGCGAAAAAAATCTTTGGTTTGCCAAAAAAGATCACAACTAAAAATTTTGCATAACTAACTTTATTTATCATTTGCAAAGAGTTTTGATAGTGAAAGATCTAAAATTCAATCAACAGCAATTTGACATTATTTAATGGAATGTAGTTTGGAACGTATTTAACTCTGTTTTGTAGCTAACTCTGGTACATTTTTAGCCATACCGTTACTAGCATTTCTAACGTTGCACATCAAACTTGGTTGTGGATCCGATTACGGATGATTGGGAAGATTTTATTGAATGAAAACTAGAGGTTTAGTTTTCTATTTGAATTAGTTATCGAGGTTATTTTCCTAGGTTAATTGTTGCATGATTAAAACTGGTATGTAAAAAGAAACGGCAGTTAAAATGACATTATTTTAATTTTATTCACACAATTCCGCTTTAAATATCCACTTTTACATGATTCACATATTTTAAAATATAAAAGTTAAATACTATTTTGATTGTATTTACTCTACTGGAAATCGAAGATAAGAAACTGTGGAGAAAACCTGAAAAAAGAAGACGTATATTACTAAATATAATGTAACGTAGAGAAAGATTGTATTTATGTTATCAGATCCGCACAAAGTACCAAACTGAGAATCCCGGAGTAAAAGAACTAACAAAGGAAAGTGAATAACCCGAACTTTCTTTAAGTTAAATGGTCAATCTCTGCAGTCATTGTAATATGTAGTGTGGTAATATGATCGTAATGACCACATTTCCCTCCCAAACTCCACATGTGTTCTAAAGAGTTGCTTCTGAATTGCCCGTATTCCGTCTAACGCATCAGATAATATAAAAGCGCAATGGCGTCCGATGCGTATTCAGAAAGTGCGGAAGGACCTTCCAGGTGGGGGTCCATATTAATTTAAAATACAGGGTCGGATTTTCCATTTCGTTTGATTGAAGGTTTATTTGAATAATGGTCCAGCGTAGCGGGCTCAGCCTGCTAGTTTTATATAAAACTTCAAATATCCTTTAATTGTTTTGAGCAGTGTATATATACATGTATATATATATATATATAAATTTGCAGTTTAAACACATAAACTGAATTATTTTGCTTTCAATTATTTCAAAATAAATAAATAACAATAAGTGTGCCAATCAAAACCCACATTTAAAAATTAAATTAAAGTGGAAGAAAAGGGAATGTTAAATGAAAACAAATTCAAGTTGTGTTCTATTTTTATTTTTAATTGGGCTTGAAATTATACAGTAAATATCCTATTAAATATTAAGTGATTTGAAACCTGCATATAATAAATAGTAAAATTAAAGTATACATGAAATTAAGTATATTCTTATAAATAAATTTTCGTACTGTAAACTTTACTTATCAGAAATGGGTAATTTTCACATAAAATCCATTAAATTAAAAAACATAAAACTGTCATAACACTAAAACAACACAAGTTCATGAAACAGAAAATTATTATTTAGTTTTGTATTCGTTTGATATATTATGCAAGGTACAAGCAATAGATTTTTTTTTAAATGTATTGACATATGAAGAGAAAAATAAAAGAAAGAAAGAAAAGACTTTCATCAATTGGAATTAAAATATTCCTAATTTATGTTCCTTTTCCTCGAATGTTTAGGTAATAGCTGATAAAAAAAAACATCGAAAAACACAAAAACCTTCCACGAAAATATTTCATTTCCAAAATAATGTTGTGTGGGTTCTTAAATGTTTGTTCACATCTTTTAAGCTTAAAATAATCAATTTTTATGAGATGAAAAGTATTTCCTGACTAGATCTAAAAGTAAATTTATAATTATAGAATAATAATTTTATTTATTGTTATTTTTAATTAAACATTAAAATGTATATGAAAACACATAGGATTTTTGCGAAGAAGGTGTGTGTGTGGGGGGGGGGGGGGGACTACTGTTTTGCATAAGGGTACTAACAACCCTTCCTGTAGTCTTGTAAATAAATTGTTTACAGTTGTGGCAAAAATAGAGAGATTCAAAAACATTATCCCCATAGCTCTATTTACACAGTACATAAGCATTTATAATTTAACAAAAAATTATAAAAAGAATTTTTATTAAAATAGCAAACGTTTAAGATTAAAAAACAACAATAAATTGATACAAGTATATCGATCGGGGTTTGCTTTAAAAGAAGTAAACAAGATAAAAATGCTATGTATTCACAGCGACTTTTATGAAAATTTCTAGAATATTTAAATTTTTAAGTATGAATATATATATATATATATATAAATACATAAATTTGTTGTCAAATTAAAGTCCAACTAATTCTGCATACAAAATAACCCGAGTTACTATTCACACAAGTGTCTTTTAATAAATGGGCGTTAATTAAAGGTCACTCTAATGAATTAGAGAAAACAGAACAAATTATAAAGAGAGAATGGTGTAACAAGATACAAATTAAATGATATAAGTCTTGACACGATTTAGGGATGTTTGCCATTTTAAATTATTGCTCTATGTGGAAAGAAACAGAACTACAATAATATCGTTTCGTTTTGAGATACGGTATTATTGATAGAATCGTACTAGGATTTTCTAGTTAATTTATTTCAAAGAAATTAAAAATAAAAGATTTTGAACACAAGAAATAAAACTTGTGCTGATAGCATATAAATATGATTTGAAAATAAAACTTACCTTGAAAAAAAATATGTTATTAGGCTAAGTAAAACGCACGTGCACATAAAATAGTAAAATACAAAATTCAAATGTTCGGGGCTGGCGCGTTGGCAGTTAGCCAGCCCCAGGCTGTGACGTCACATGTGGGGGGATGAAGGGCGTGTCTGGCTTGTAGTCTTGAGGCGGCTTTGGGCGAACCCAAAGCAAATAACATTAATCCATGCTGTTTAAGCCGGAATCTGCCGAACGCGGAAACGGAAAGGCCCCACCGAACCCGAAAATTTTGCATAAGGCGGAAAAAATGATATTTTAAAAATGAATGCATTTGATTCATGAAACTTTAAAACTGATATGTATATGCATATAATAGTCTCGAACATTTTAATTAAAATTCGTAATAGATTAATAAAGTTAATCCAAAAGAACAGTATTTAACTTTGGTTAAATATGGTAATTTTTAATCATAGTAATGAGTAACACAATGTGACTCATAATGTGTTACTGAAGAATGCTTGTTAAATCGGAAGTAAAAACAAGCATCGATAAAATATTATTTTCCGTCTCGTCGGATACTATGTTAAAGATGAGGTATTTGTTATATTGTGTTGGTTATTAGTTATTGTATTAGTTGTATTTGTTATATTGTATTTGTTAAAGTGAATATTTTTCATTAAATTCCAGAACTGAAGAAATTTCTAATCAATACTATTTATTTTAGTGTTCGAATAATTTTTTTAATATTATTAAAGACTATAAATTTAATAAAAAGTTTAATTTCAATAAAAATTTAATTTTAAAGAACGGTACTAAAGGTTACAAATGTAAAAAAATATACAACTTGTGCATTTTAAAAATTTAAAAATTTTACTTATTTATTTGTTTTTGGGGGGTATATTGCATAAGGCGGAAAATTTCATCGGTCCCGATCGATTCTGTCTTAGACAGAGTTTACTGTAAACAGTAAAGTCCTGCAAGCTTAAATGACGAAACTCATAGGCGTAACCAGCCTTTTGAACGGGGGGGTGCCCAGACTTTTTAACCTGAACATGTTGGATACAAACAATATCTTATATAATAAAACCTGCTAAAACGAATCCAATAAAACCGATCGAATTTCCGTTTTAGACAGTTTTCCATCTTAGAAGATATAATTGTGTGGTATTTCTTTTAAAAAGAGCTCAAACGCGATTTTTGTTTGCGTGAGGAGGGTTGAGAAGGGGTTCAAAACATTAAAACTAAATCTAATGGTAAAAAAAAAAAAGATACGTAAATGTCCTTGCAGCAGTGATATAAGACAGTGACTAAGTGTGGTCACAACTGTAAAACCTTTTGGCACTCTAACTTCTTATAAAGATTAAAAAAGGCCTTTAATCATGCTGGAAAGATCTATAGACACAAGGGAACACTGCATGAGATGAGATCTAAAATTATATCAGTTTCAAAGTCTTGTAGATGAAATTTTGCCGGATGATAAATCTCCGATAATACATGCGGTACATCTGTACATGCGCACGAAATTTTTTCAGAATGTGACTCCATGATTTCTTAGGGATCACCGGAGGGACCCAAGAAATTTTGGAGGAAAGTCTATATAAATAATTATTATAATATTATAAATAATTATAATATTCATTAATAGCGTAATTTTCTGCCTATAATCCGCGGCTCAGACAATCATGTTTCGACCCAGAAATTTTATTTCATTATTTAAGTTAAATATTTATCGCGATTTGATAAGTTACGTTTTATGAAACAAGATTTCTGGGTCTGAACCTAATTGTTTGATCCGCAGATTATAGGCCGGAAATTACGGTAATTCAGGTTTTTTACCCCAGAGTGTGTCGAATATATATTAGGTAAAGCAGGTTAAGATAATATAGACTAAATTTTTATCAAGATGATAAAAATTATACTATCATGATGCGACTATAATAATAAAGATACGTGCTTGTATGTCTCTGTGTGTGTGTACGCGCGCACGCGCTGAGCTTTGAAAAAACAATGCAGCCTGCACCCGTAAGATTTGACAGGACCTGTATGCCTGAACTCATGCATATGGAAGACAATTTCTGGAATTTTTCAATTAAATTTTTATACGAATTTTTTCGCATTTTGCGGCAATTTTTTCAAATAAGTAAAAAAGAATCCGATTTCAATATTTTACCCAGTAAACTTTGTCTTCTTTTCAATAAAGTGTTTTCGAGATTCTTACAGCAATTTTTCAATTTTTAACAATTTTTTAATGTTATCTTTAGAGGGGTTTCTTTCGCATTTCGCGGGGATTTTTTTTTTTTTTTTTTGACATTTCTAAAACAAATTCGGTTTAAATCTTTTACCCAATTAGTTAATTTCGTTCCCTGTGGTTTTATAATCTTTTCCGAATTTTTAATGCACTTTCTAGCGGGGATTTTCGTGCTTTGAGGCGATTTTTTGACATTTTTTGAAACAGAAAAACTCTCTGGTAATTTTTGCAATTGCCGTGATTAAATTCGAATTAGAATAATGTCAAATCAGCTCTTATAAGAAAGCTGAAAATTTAATTTTGCTCGAAATAAAAAACGCAATAATTCAAGATTCGCTTGTTCGAGACAGAAGAGGTCGTAGCTTGCTCGGGAGTACGTTGCCGAAGGCAGTCCCCCCCCCCCCCCCCAAATCCTAGATTTGTTTAATTCTATGTTCGTTTAAAAAAACCAACCACTTCTCTAGTAATGAAGTTTTCTTTCAGGGACAGGGTTTGAAATAACGCGCGGGATCGCGCGATTTGTGCACAGAAAAGGAAAGTCTCTCATAATAAAAAATGCTGGGCAGTATTTCCCCTTTCAAATTCTTTCACAGACCTGTGATTCTTCAGTAAGTATTTTTTTAAAAATTGGGTCCGCGATTTTTATTTTTTTTTATGGAATTTCTCAAAATCAATTCGTGAATCTGTCCCGTAAAAAATTGAGAATTTCTTCAAACGATCGTGGAAAAATATCGGGAATTTCAATAAAAGAGTGCAGAAAGTAATCGCCAATTTCGTTTAAAGATTGCGCAAAAAAATTACGAATTTCGATAAAGGATTGACGAATTTTTTTTTCAAATTTCGTAAAATGTTGCGGAAAAGAGTAGAGAATTTTGTTAATTGGTACGGAAAGACATCGAGAATATTTCCGAACGGTCGCGCAATACTATCCCGAATTTCGACAAATGATCTCCCTGTAAAAATATCAGTTTCGTCAATCGGTCGCAACAGAAAATAAATTTCGTCAAAGGATTGCGGTAAAAACGAAAATTTCGTCAACGGATCGCAGAAAGAAAGTTCGAATTTCGTCAAAAGATTACGGAAAGAAAAAGCGAATTTCATCAAAAGATCGTGGAAAGAAAACGCTAAATTCATCGAAGGATCGCGTGCTAAAGAAATGCCAATTCCGTCAAAATATTGCGGTAAAAAATGCGAATTGTTGGGATTTTGAATCCCGTTAAACAGGCGTGAGTACGTGATAAATTGTAAATTGGGACTTACCCTTCTTCAGGATACTTATCCATTTCGGTGTAAATCCACACTTTGTTTTAATCCAATATGTGTTAGTTGTCATATTTTTTAATCAACCACTCTTTATAACCTCCTTTGACAAAAGAAATTGTAGGCTATTATATCAAATGAATAAGCGGCGGTAACACTTTAAGCTATTTAATTCACATTGTTTAAATTGTAAAAGAGAAAGAGCATTTTACATGCCTCTTCTCTGGATTAACTACATGTTCAGAATGGAAAAAAATGTTTACATTATAAGATAATAAATCAGTAATAATAATTGTAATAATAATATCATAATAATAATAATAAATCAGTTTAATGTAGTCTGTGAGTCTTAATGCAGTCACTCAACAAGTCATTATCTTTATCAAAGGATTTTCAAGGTTAAATACATTTGAAGAGATTTATGGCTGAGTTGAAACGACGTATTATTTATGTAACTGAAGAAATTATCTTTAGCACAGTTATTTAGCTTGATTTATGTCCATCACGAATTTTGTCAAAGGATAGTGGTAAAAAAACACGAATTTTGTCAAAGGTTAGCTGTAAAAAACACGAATTTTGTCAAAGGTAAGTGGCGAAAAGTGCGGATTTTGTTAAAAAATCGCGTAGAAAGACGTGAATTTCATCACACGATTTTGGGGAAAATTTGTAAATATCATGAAATGATCACAGAATAAAATCGCGAATTTGTCAAAATTTACTGCACTGGGCTAAAAGGTTGAAACGGGGTTCCTTTTCCTACTTTCAAAAGAATGCCACGAAACGAGAAAAAACTCTAAAAATCGTATACATATTTTCAGAGGAAAAAAATTACTATATTGACTTGAAAGACTGCAACTATATTCCTTTCAAGAATGTCAAAAAATGGCCACGAAACACTAAATTCAACCAACCAACCAACCTGCAGATTAATTAAAATTTTCTGTGCTATTATTTGACATTTACAAAAGAGGCAGGGTATGTGTCCCCCCCCCCCCTTTACCTCGGCTAATCGAAATTTGGAATTACCGTTTCACATTTGCATCCCCTTTTAATGCTCTTTTTTGCTTCTTTCTTAACTTTAAACTACCAAAGCAAAAAGACAAATAGTTTCTATCCTCCTCAAGAACTTGCGTTAATTTCTCATGAAATTGTAGAAACATGCAATAGAAAGAACGGCGTTAAAAACATCTACCACAGACAAAGGATGTCAAAGTGGGATTATAAAGCCACCTTTTTGAATTACTATGACTAATACAGATTCTTGCAAATATTCTAGTTTTAAAAAAGATAAACGACATAATTTTCTTTAAAAAAAAAAGAATGTGGGTTTCTTTTTTTATCACATTTCAAAACTTAACCGTTTAGTTTTCTGAACTAATTGAACTCTGCTTTCACTTCTTCTTCTTTTTTCTTCTGTAGATTTCGATTTTTTAAAATAATTGTGCTCGAGTCAGCGGAAACGGGGGGGTGCCCGGGCACCCAGGGCACCCCCCCTGGTTACGCCTATGCGAAACTACCTTCTATCGTCATTGCTATTTTGTCGTTCTATTTATCAAATACAGAACATTAGCTGCGAGATAAAATTTAGCTCTCTACATTGAATTTCCAATTACAAAGGTACTCCGTTACTGAAAAAGTTTGAGAACCTCTGGAATAATGTATCAATATAAGTATATTTACAAATTCTGAAGGAAAATATTAAAAATTCTGCTCAAAAATTAGATAAAGATGATTGCTTTCAAAATTATCAAGACAACGATTGAAGCTTAAAATGTTAAATGTAAAAAGCTTTAAATGGTTGCTTAATAATTGTCCTCATGTTATAGATATACGCACCCTCCATCTCAAGGCTTAAAGAAAATTCAAAATTTAAAGTCGCATTTTGAGGTAAAATTAAAAAATCATGCCAAATCAACACAATAAACTTTAGAAAAGGCATTAAAAGAAGAATTATTGCGAAAAATAAATCCGTTCTATGCTGAATACATGAAAAGCAAATAAAGGTTAGTCCATTAAATTTTTAATCTTCAACTAAATGATTCAAATTCATTAGAGTTATGTCAGAGTTTTTTAGATTATTTTTCATTGTTTGTTAAACTTTTATTTACTTTTTTACTTTCTTCTATCTTCAATAGAAAAAAGTATTGTAATCGAAATTTTTTTCAACTTCCGGTTTTCGACGATGAGTGTGTCGCTTTAGGGGTCATTTACGCCATTTTGAATACTGTACGATCGAAAACATGTTTAGTATATAGAAAATGTCTGTCTGTCCGTGTGTCCGTATGTCTGTCGCCATTGTACCATCGAAAGGTGTATGAAGTTATGCCTAGAATTGAACCAAAATGTTTTTTTAAAGTTTTTGGCTAAGGCAATAAACTAGATTAATATCAACACAATTATTCCAATTGGTAAACAAATCATATTAGATGTAAATTTCCAACTGGGCGAAAAATGTCCGGACCAGGATTCGAACCCGGGACCTCCCTGGCTGAAGCCGCCAGTGCTCTGCCATCTGAGCTATCCCGGACGATTCTGGTCGAACTTTTTTCACCCAGCTAACCTTGATGATTACAGCATCTGGTCTGAAACCTGGTTCAGCTCAACAGAATAAATCTCAGGTAATGGAACTCCAGAAATCGCTGGATACGAAATTACACTAGATTAATTTTAACACAATTATTCAAATTGGTAAACAAATCATATTAGATGTAAATTTCCAACTGGGCGAAAAATGTCCGAACCAGGATTCGAACCCGGGATCTACTGGCTGAAGCCGCCAGTGCTCTGCCATCTGAGCTATCCCGGAACATTCTGGTAGAACTTTTTCACCCAGCTAACCTTGAAGATTACAGCATCTGGTCTGAAACCTGGTTCAGCACAACAGAATAAATCTCAGGTAATGGAACTCCAGAAATCGCTGGATACGAAATTACACTAGATTAATATCAACACAATTATTCCAATTGGTAAACAAATCATATTAGATGTAAATTTCCAACTGGGCGAAAAATGTCCGGACCAGGATTCGAACCCGGGACCTCCCTGGCTGAAGCCGCTTTCGACCAGAATCGTCCGGGATAGCTCAGATGGCAGAGCACTGGCGGCTTCAGCCAGGGAGGTCCCGGGTTCGAATCCTGGTCCGGACATTTTTCGCCCAGTTGGAAATTTACATCTAAGGCAATAAAGTCCTCCCTTCATTTGGAAAAAATCCTCCGGAAGGGGGCGCTGTAATAGCGATTTTTATGCCGTTTTGAATATTGTACCATCGAAATGGGTGTGAAGTTATGCATAGAATTGAACCAATTTTTTTGTGTATGGTTTTGGTCATGGCAAAAAGGTCCTCCCAGAATTTGGAAAAAATCCGCTGGAAGGGGGCGTTGTAATAGCGATTTTTGTACCATTTTAAATATTGTACCTTCGAAAATGTATGAAGTTATGCATAGAATTGAACCAAATTTTTTGCGTATATTTTTAACCACGGCAAGAAGGTCCTCCCTGAATTTGGAAATATTCCGCTGAAAGGGGGCCCTATAATAGCGATTTTTGTGCAATTTTCTTGATTTTTTGTAGTCTTATCGTACACCGGTGTCTCGTGAATCGACGGGAACTTCCACAGCCATCTCAACACAGGCCAAATCGCTAACATAACTCCGGTGGGTCACGTGATCAGTCGAAGGCTAAATTGAAGCGAAATCAAAGTGACGGGCGCCATTTATTCTGTTATTGAAAATTCCATCGTTGATGAATTCAAGTTGCAGTTTTCGAATAAAGTTGTACATGGTTCATGATTTTCATCTGGATACTATCCATTTTGTTAAGATACTTAAGTTTTCTTTCGAGAAAGTGATTCACGTATTTCTCTTGCGTTTCATGTGCCTTCCTACTAGGGTAGGGGATGATATATATGATCTCATGCGGTTTCTCTTTCTGAAAAGATATATCTCTCAAGGATTCGCAACGATAATTTTAATTTCATCTAAAAAGCTAGAATATGCATTAAATCTTCTAAAATGATATTCAGTGGATATCCTCAAGGATTAACATACCTATTGAAGTAAGTTCTGATTTAACTTTTCAAATTTATTGTCTCAATAAAAAAAATTATACACAGACGCTTGGTTTGAATTTTAGCAATCTAGAATATAAATTTCAGGTTGACATGATTGTTAAAATGTATGATGATGCAGTCATCTGTCAGTAATTATTATAAATCTCACTAGAGCAGTTGACTGAAAATGAGAAAAGAATAATAAGTCAAAAGCTCTTTCATAATAAACAAAAATATTCATTTAAATATTTAGATAAGAAAGGCAATTTATCAATAAATTTAGACGCATTTAAAGACCTTTAAATGATATATTAAACCCAGTTGATGAAAACATTGTGCCAATCCTACTTTTCATTGCAGGTTATGCTGCTTTATTAACTTGTTAAAACATCACTGTTGTAATTACCGTATAGATTTTAGTAATGGTGATTTTTCATATGAATTTTTGCTGAATTTGTTATTAAAAATTAGTTAACTTTAGGTTAAAAATGTAGTGAATTACATAAATGATCATTTATGTAAATATTGTCCTCACAGGGGTCTGTTAAGATTTTTCTTTCTGGGTCCTACTTTTGAAATTGTGAATAGTTTTTTTTATTTTTTTCATTTATGAAAAATCTACTTTTAATTTTGGGAATGTGAAATTATTATATTCAGGTTCTTGTGTATACATTTTCAACAAAGTGATTTGCATATCTATATCTTGATATTAGGTTCTTTGACGACTTCAGTTATTTTGTGACCCATTAGATTTTACTTTTAAGTAATTAAATTTGTGAAAAGCTCAGTTTTGAAATGCAAAAGTTTTGAATAAAGCTAATTGTTAAGTTGAAAAATTTTGTGAAGCATCCTGTTTTAAAATAAAAAAAATTTGTGAAGGGTCCATTAAAGAACCCAATTTTTTTCTAAACAGATCCCTGGACTCGTGACAGTTTTATTTATACTTAAAAATATGATCCAAGTTGTATATAAGATCTTACCAAATAATTACTCAAAAATAGTTATTAAAAATTTTAATTAAGAAAATGAATGTACGAGAAATATTTAAAAAAAAACTGAAAAATAAATAAATCGGTATTTATTTTTAGCATTCAACCTTAGAATATATGAATTTAATTTCTTAACAATACGTGAATCATTTTTCATGTCATGTTTTTTTTTCATAATTTAAATATTAAATTTATCCTTTCATTTATTTTTAATTTGTGTAAATGCATTTAGCCAATATGATACGTTATTCTTTTCATAACTAAGGAGCTCCACATAAAACTTTGATCATGATGCTAAACAAAAATTTTAAACTTTCTTTACTTTTCTGACAGATATGTAATACATGAGAAATAATTTTGTTAATTTTTGATAAATATTTTTGAATGATGGCATACCAAGTTTCTTGTCAAAAGAAATTTTTAGTAGCAAATTGTACATTCGGTGTATGACATATTCAAAATTTTCCACGAGTTATTTTGAATACAGAATATTGCTTTTTACACATTAGTATAATACTTTACTTTGATGATGAGTCAATAATAAATCTAGTTTTATATTTTGAAACAGATTTTTCAAATAACAACCATAAAAAGCATAAATCCCTGTGAATTCTAAGGGTACTTTTTTTTTTACAAGCATTTGATTTTTTTGTTACATAATGGTAATTTTATTTTCGATTCCTAATGTCATTTTAATGCTTTACTGCATAATTTCTTGTGGTCGCGAAATGCTTAAAGGATTGGAATGTTTTGTAAATGTTGTTAGAAAACAGAGAAAGGCGGAAAATTATGTTATTTGAGTATGAACCATAGTGTCAAAAACATTAATTGATTGATTGAGCTTAATGAAAAATCTTTCAGTAAAATAATATTACAAGAAAACCGGGACCTAACTTTTCGCCTGGTCTCATGGAGCAAAAATATAAGGGAGATTCATTAGGCGCTCAATCACGATAAAATTATATTAGGGGGAAAAAGTCCGCCTTCGGCGGCCGCCATTTTGAATGAGCACTCAGGCCTAGTGTTCAGAGGGCTGTGGAACTTCCCATCCTGATAAGCCGACTATTCGCGAACAGCTGATATACAACAGAAAAACGAAAAACAACGATTTTGAGAAATACAGTAGAGCGCCGATTATCGGAACTGCAATTAACCGAACAGCCTATTTCTCTCAAAAAAAAATTTTTTTTAACGAACTTCCAGTTATCCGAACAGCCTGTTTCTCCCAAAAAATTTTTAAACCGAACTCCCAATTATCCATTGGCTTGGAATAAAATTTTAAATAAAGAAAAAAAACTGTCACTGGATCAGAAAATGAAGAATGTAAAACAATAAAGGAGATGGGAAAAGAATCCTAAGCTATGAAGAAAATGAAATGAATGAGTGGTTTAGTAGTGAAGTACATGACCCTGGATATCTGATTTTAAAGGATGATGAGATTGTGAATGAGATTCATGATGAAAAAGAAATTGAAGAAAATGAAATCGAATGCTCTGAAAATAACCCAGGCCCATCCCATAGCGAAGCCTTTGAATGTTTGGAAACAGCTATGAAATGGCAGAAACGGCAGAAGAACGTTGTTCCTATCACTGGCGGATCTAAGGGGGGGGGGGGGGGGCGTTCATCCTCACGGGAAATGACTTGGGGCGAAGCTCGAGCCCGGCGCGACCCGGGTCCGGTCGCGCCAGTTTAAATCCAATAGACTCGGCCCTTGTAAGGTCTTCTCTCTCTTAGAACCGTGCCCTGATCTTAAAATTTTCTGAAAATTTGGGTCGGGCCAGATTTCTTTTTCTTCCAGATCGAACCAGGCCTGTACTTCATTCTTACTAGAGGTCTGCACTGCACTGGTCAAAATTTCCAGGTCGGGGCTCGTCCCGGAATAAAAGCTAAACGTTCTGTCCAAGTCAGCCCATATGATAAGCAGTATTGGCCCGATCGCGACATGTGCACTTTTCTAAATTCTTCTCCCCGAGCCAAAGTTGGTCTGGCATCTTACTTATTTGTTATTCGTAAAAATTACATTTATGTAGTACATTTGTTTAGCGAAATCTTTAAAAATTTAATTTGATTTGATAAGTTACAGAGTGGTAGGGGTGGTGGAGCTTCCTTTCTGTTTAGGTCTAGAATGAATATGCTATGTTTTCCCCCTCGTACTAGGTGAGCGTTAGGAAATATGTATAGATTTATAGTAAAAAAACACAATTTTTTGCACACCATAACAATATCTCAAAACAGCGAAATCTGTCAAAAACATTGTCGATACAAATGTTGTAGAGCTTAAAGTTCTGAGTAAAATGAGTACCTACACTTAATATTTTTGTTGAACATTAAGGTGACAATTCCAGTTTAAAATTTTTAGATCCGTGATCAGGGGGTTGAACTCAGAATTAATTAGGAGTAAACTGGAAATTGTTTTAATCCCTTCAGTTTAGGTCTAAAATGAACGTACTATGCTTTCTTCCTCGTACTTGGGTGAATGTTAGAAAATATGTATATATTTATTTTCGAAAAACACGTTTTTTTTTTTAAATTACTTAACAATATCTCAAAACAGCTAACTCTATAAAAAAACATTGTCAATACAAATGTTGTAGAGCTTAAAATTCTGAATAAAATGAGTACCATCATTAATATTTTTGTTCAACATTAAGGTCGCAATTCTATTTCAAAAATTTTCAAATCAAGAGCTTGAAGCCAGGAGAGACCAAATTAATTTAAAATATCTCAAAACTGCGGCCTTAATATCGAACAAAAATATTAAATGTAGGTACTCATTTTACTCAGAATTTTAGGCTCTACAACTTTTGTACTGACAATGTTTTTGATAGAGTTAGCTGTTCTGAGATATTATTAAATTAACTTTGTCTCTCCTGGCTTCAAGCTCTTGATTAGCGATTAAGGCAATTTTTTGAAAGAGAATTACGACCTTAATGTTGAACAAAAATATTCATGATGTACTCATTTTATTCAGAATTTTAAGCCCTGCAACATTTGTATTGACAATGTTTTATATAGAGTTAGCTGTTTTGAGATACTGTTAAGGTAATTAAAAAAACGTGCTTTTCGAAAATAAATAGGTTCATATTTTCTAACATTCACCCAAGTACGAGGAAGAAAACATAGTACGTTCATTTTAGACCTAAACTGAAGGGATTAAAACAATTTCCAGTTTACTCATAATTAATTCTGAGTTCAACCCCCTGACCACGGGTCTAAAAGTTTAAACTGGAATTGCGACCTTAATGTTCAACAAAAATATTACATGTAGGTACTCATTTTACTCAGAATTTTAAGCTCTACAACATTTTTATTGACAACGTTTTTGACAGAGTTAGAGCTGTTTGGAGATATTGTTATGGTATGCAAAAAAACGTGTTTTTTTTACTATAAATCTATACATATTTCCTAACGCTCACCTAGTACGAGGGGGGAAACATAGCATATTCATTCCAGACCTAAACTGGAGGGATTAAAACAATTTTACCCTCCAGCTCACCTAGTACGAGGGGGAAAACATAGCATATTCATTCTAGACCTAAACTGGAGGGATTAAAACAATTTCCAGCTTTCCCCTAATTAATTCCGAATTCAACCCCCTAACCACTGGGCTAAGATGCATTTTTTAAAATCTACTTTTTACTTTCTTCTATCTATAGAAGAAAACATTGTAATCGAAATTTTTTTCGACTTCCGGTTTTCGACGGTTTTACACGTTTTAGGGGTCAGAGATCCCAAAAAACATGTTTATAGAAAATGTCTGTCTGTCCGTGTGTCCGTCTGTGCGTCTGTCTGTCGCCATTGTACCATCAAAAAGTGTATGAAGTTATACATAGAATTGAACCAAATTTTTATTTTAAGTTTTTGGCTATGGCAAGAAGTTCGTTCCTGAATTTGGAAAAAAATCGCCGGTAGGGGGCGCTGTAATAGCGATTTTTCTGTGATTTTGATTATTTTACCATCGAAAAGTGTATGAAGTTATGCATAGAATTGAAGCAAATTTTTTTTTAAAGATTTTGGCTATGGCAAGCGGGTCCTTCCTTAATTTGGAAAAAATTCGCCGGTAGGGGGCGCTGTAATAGCGATTTTTGTGCGACTGCTGTGCCACTTTGATTATTGTACCATTGATAAGTGTATGAGGTTATGCATAGAATTGAACCAAATTTTTTGTGTTTGTTTTTGGTCATGGCACGAAGATCCTCCCTGAATTTGGAAAAATTCCGCCGGAAGGAGGCGCTATAATTGCGATGTCTGTACGATTTTCATTATTGTACCATCGAAAAGCGTATGAAGTTATGCATATAATTGAACCAAATTTTTTGTGCATGTTTCTGGCTGTGGCAAGCAAGTCCTCCCTGAATTTGAAAAAAATCTGCCTGAAGGGGGCGCTGTAATAGCGATGCCTGTCCCATTTTCATTATCGTACCATCGAAAAGTGTATAAAATTATGCATACAATTGAACTAAATTTTTTGTGCATAATTTTGGATATGGTCAACAGGTCCTCCTTGAATTTGGAAATATTTCGCGGTAAAGGGGCTCTGGGATAGCAATTTTTGTATACTTTTCTTGATTTTTCGTAGTTCTATTGTCCATCGGCGGCTCGTGCAGTGGCGGGAACTCGCTTCCTGCTAAGCCGGCTATTCGCAAACAGCTGATAACAGAATAAGAAAAAACTATTAATTTTAACAAATATCATGATATAGATTAACTCGTTTTTAGCCGTTTAATTGACTGGAGCAGAAATTTAAGAAGAAAAGGAAAGTTGGTATAGTATTGAACTAATAATATTGAAGTATTAACATGTGTAACTGCTTTTTGAAATATTAAGATGTATAAGATAGAAGAAAGTTTGGGATTGGCACATCCAACTATCTTTCTTTGTAGAGCTTTAAAATTGTGATTTTCTTTTATCATCCGTTTCTTTCATTCTAAGCTGATTTTCTGACTGGATTTTCATACTGGAATGTATTTGTCTAAGTAATGATGTTTACGTAGTGTTTATCTACATAATTGCCTAAATAGTCATTTATATTAATGTTTTTCTGTATTCATGAATTTCGAACATAATCTAAAATAAAATATGAGCATAAGTAAGTGTGCTTTATGAGTAAATTTAATTGCAAAAGGCAGGCTGAGCTGGAGTCGATTTTTTAGCTTTTATACCGGGCCGGGCCAATATTTTTTTGTGTGTGTGTGTGGGTTGGACCTGGAAATTCCAGCCCGGTTAAACCTCTAACTGACATATCGAAGCCAGCTTTATTTTCTTTTATGCTTCTTTCAGTCATCATCTCATAGCTACTGAATATACCGTGTGTCCTAAAATGGACTGACTGATTTTAAATACAATTCAATAACGTGCAAATGGTGACAGCTATTAAAAAAATATGCTTGAAGGAGGGTTATGTAAGATCTCAGGAGCAGGTGTGATTCTGTTCCGAATTTTCCGAAAATTTAACCCTATCGCTGCGCACCCTGCGATTTCCACGACCAACGTATAAGTGACAAAATGTGCGCAACCCGCAATTTCCGCAGCAGCAAATCCTTTTTTTTATGGCCTAATTCTAGTTAAAAAAGAAACTCTTTCATAAAGATTTTGGACATATTTGAACTCTAAAATATATGCAGATTTGAAATATGTAATAAAATAAAGGCTCAATTTTTTAACCTATTTTCATAAATGTATATATGTATACCCAGCGAGAGGGTTAAGGCATTCGGTTCGGAAAATAAAAAAAATTCATCAACTCGAAAATTCGGACATAAAAATAGTCGCGAATTTTGACAAATGTTCGCCATAAAAAATCTATTTCGTCAATCGTTCGCAGAAAGTAACTTCAATTTCGCCAAAGATTCGTGGAAAAAACGCGAATTTGGTCTAAGGGCCATGGAAAATACACGAA
This sequence comes from Maratus speciosus, assembly GCA_963932465.1. Classification (NCBI taxonomy): domain Eukaryota; kingdom Metazoa; phylum Arthropoda; class Arachnida; order Araneae; family Salticidae; genus Maratus; species Maratus speciosus. Next base: position 611,442,207 of record OZ010790.1, on the reverse strand, counting down.
ATTCTTCATATAATCACGGAAACGCGAATTTCTTCAAAGGATCGGGAGAAAAATGCGAATTTTGTCAAATAACCGCGAAAAACGCAAATTTCGTCACAGGATCGCAAAAATAATGCAAGTTTTATCAAAGAATCGCAAAAGCAACGCGAATTACATCAAAGTGTCGCAAAAGAAACGCGAATTTCGTCAAAAAGTTGCGAAAAAAACTCAAATTTTGTCAAAGGATCGCGAAGAAAACGCGAATTTATTCAAAGAATCGCAGAAAAAAGTTAATTTCTTCAAAAAATCGCGGAAAAAGTTAATTTCATCGAAGAATCGCTTAAAAAATCCGATTTTCGTCAAAGGATTGCTGAAAAAATCCGATTTTCGTCAAAGGATTGCTGAGAAAATGCGAATTTTGTTAAAGGATCGTGGGGGGGGGAAAACGCAAATTTTATCAAAGAGCTGCAAAATTATACTAATTTCGCCAAAGCCTTGCAGAAGAAACTTAAATTTCGTCAAAGGGCAATGAAGGAAACGTGAATTTCATCAAACGGCTATGAAAAAAACGCGAATTTTATCAAAGGGCTGCCAAAACATGTGAATTTCGTCAATGAGTTGCGGAAAAACGCGAATTTCGTGAAAGAGTCGTGGAACAAATGCGAATTTTATCAAAGAATCGTGGAAAAAATACAATGGTCTCTTTAGAAAATAGAACACATACATACACCTACGTTTATTATTATAGGTAAAGTTTTTAATCTGAAATAATATGCTGAACTAACTTTTGAACCAAACCCAGCTTGCAGGAATCTGCACTCAGCCTGAAATTGACTCGAATCGAAAACATCTAACCCGACCTGCAACAAAAATAATTAGTGCCAGGAAGGAATCCTACCCCCCCCCCCCCCTCCTCTGCTGTAACACTTCAGAAAATTTCAGAATTTGTTTTTCTTTTTTTTACTGAATCCCTGATCATGAGTTTTTTTTTAACTGAGATTTTTAATTTTAGTTTAAAATAGAAATGACAGATGACGCTGCAAGCAATAGGCGCAAAATCGGTGCCTGACTTAACGACTATTGTTTGCAGCGTCATCTATCGCTGCAATGTAAAGTCGAGAATCGCAGTAAAAAAATCTCCTGACATCTTACATAACCCTCCTGCAAGATTTTTTTAAATTGCTGTCACCATTTGCAAGTTACTGAATTTTAAAATCAGTCAGTCCATTTTAGGACGCCAAGTACGTTTTTTAATAAGTTTCAAAGCATTCTTTACTGAATTACAATTCATTTTAGATATAAAGAGACAAGCACCAAATTAGTATTTTTTACATAATCCTAAAGATTAAAAAGTATTGTTAAATAATTGTTTGGGCGTGCCCGTTATGGAGCTTTTAATGTACATAGTTTTTATCTACAAAAGTATTTAGACTTTCTTTTCAAAATTTGGGTTGGCCCGAACCCTTCTCGCAAGAGTGAAAGCCCAATCCGAAACTGACCAAAACCCGAAATTATGTATGTCAATCTGCCCCAAACCCAACTCGCTAGGACGCAGCTAAAAAGTACAAGTCAACCCGATCCGCAGCAGAAAAGTAGAAATCAACCGGACCCAGGCGCGACCCACAGCAAAAAAGTATAGTAAACCGGACCCAAACCGACCTGCAGCAAAAAGTAGAAGTAACGCGACCCGCAGTGAAAAAAATTAGCCCCGACCCGCGTATCATATTGAAGTCTCCAAATTTATAAAATCGCCCCCCCCCCTTGAGGACTCTCCAGATCCGCCCTTGGTTCCTATTCAACTAACGTATTTAACAAGAATGAGAGATAGGACAGCATTGAAAAGAATGTCTTCGTTGAACAATCGAAAGCATTTTTGCTTAAATTATAATCTCGAGTTCAGAAAATGATAAAAAGAGAAGAAAAAAAAATTTAATTATAAAAATGTAAACAACAACAACAAAAAACAATTAAAAAGGCAAAAAACAATTTTTAAACATGCCAGCACTAACGGGTGCTGCCAGTCCTAAGCTTAGATAACGTGTGAAGAATTTAGTATAATCAGCTTATAACATTCCTTAAATTGTCTGTCCATTTATCCGAACTAGGGTCGGTCCCGACGTGTTCGGATAATCGGTGCTCTACTGTATCATGATCGAGATGAACTCGTTCTCACTCCGATTCATTGACTGAAGCTGAAATTGAAGATGAAAGTCAAAGTGGGTATAGTTCTGACTCATAAAAATGAAATATTGACATCTGTAACAACATTTTGAAATATTAAAATATGTGAGATAGAAGAAAGTTTTGAGATTGGCACAGCCAACTAGTTAAATTCTCGTTTTGCTCTCATGTTTTTTGGATGTTACTCTAAATGAGTAAAAATAAATCATTTTGTTTAAATTCTTTTCTTTTTTTTTTTTTTTTTATTATAAATCACGTCATAATGTATATAAAAAAAATAAACGTCCGAATTTTACTTTGAGTCAATACTGTATGTCAGAAAATAGCCAGTTTCGATTTGAGAACAAACAGCCTAAAGTGTTCTGGCCACTCCCGAATAATGCACGGAATAATAGGGGGAAAACTGAAAAGAGGCAATCTAATTAAAAATGTATCGATTTTTACTCTGGCGTAAAATCAGTGTTTTAGCAGGCAGCTTCTGTTTTCACAGATGCATTCCGGACCCATTAAAGTTCTGGGGCGAATATTAAAAGGGATTTATTTATTGCACGAGTCCCTTTAAGTGCTTTTCAATGTACTATGCCTATTCATAAATGTAATGAGCGCGTAGAATTTTAGCTTTACACTCTCCTCTCCCAGAGGGACGGTACACTTATTAAAACAAAAAATAGAGGTCGCCATAGCCGTGGCGAAAGATAGGTTTATAGAACTTTATACCTAGAGGTTTGCACGGGCCCGGGCTTCAAACGGACCGGACCGGCAGAATTAGGACAATTTTTTCAACGGGCCGGCCCGGCAAAAAAATTGAACGAGCATGCAGGGCCGGACCAGACCGATAAAAAAATTAATCGGGCTTGTCGACCCGATATAAGAATTCATGCGAAGCAGATAAAATACGCGCCATTTTCAATATGATTTTCTCGAGAAGTATAAATGTGCGTCACGTGCCGATGCGAGTTTAACAACATCAATACAGAAATGTAACATGTCCAGCATAGAGATCGGCATCGTACAGTTACAAGATGTCTGATTCCGGGTTTAATTTTTTTTTTCAGCAGACTCGTGCCGGGACGGAACGGGTCTTAATCGATCTCCGGATGTGTAGGACAGGCATTATGTTTTGTAAAAGTATTAATAGTGATAATGGACTTCTGTTAACAGTATCTTTGGAAATATACCTTAAGGTGGTTCTGATATTCGCTGCTCAACAATGCGAAACTTTCAGACACATTTTCTGACTCATTTTTAACTATAAAGACATAAAATTGACAGGCCTGACTATTGAAGGCATTTGGAAACGAATAGTTTTCTCCATATTTGGTAAATTACTTACAGAGATAACCGAGATTCTTGTCACGTGACTGTACGTTTTTTCCCCTTTTCTGTGTTATCACTTCCGGAAATTTGATTCAAAACGCTAACTTTTGGCAGTATTTTCAGAAAGATATATTACTTTTATTTATGAAAAAAACGGCATTTACATAGTTTCTGGATAAGAATACCTGCCAATCTTACGCGTTTCTGAAAAGAAATGAATTCATAAATGTGTCGAAATGTTAGCTCCTTTGGGATTTGAGAAAAGCCTTAACAATGAGAGAAATATTTTCACAAATCTACTTTTTATTATACAGCTTCAAAAGTTATCATGTTTTTAATCCTTTATTCTGAACTACATTAATCTTTTAATGAAACCTTATTTGAATTTCGAAATGTCTGTAGAGACGATAACTAAAACACTGTAAGTAATCGTTAATGTTTACTATTGTGATGTGTTTTCTGTTTTGCGAACACATAGTAATCTAAAATATACTGTAAAATGTTCCCATAAATATGTAAGTAGTATTCATTAAAAGAATATTAATTGTATGTCGAGAAAAAACGGATTTTTTTTTCTTTTTTGTAGAAATTGAATCGGGCCGGGTCGAGAACTGTAAAAATGCAAACGGGCCGGACCGGGCTCGGGCCGAATTTTCAATTTTTACACCGGGCCGGGCTCGGGCCTGGAAATTCCGGCCCGTGCAGACCGATACTTTATAGCTTAGATGGAACTATTTCAAAATATTGCGCCTCACTTTAAGGCTGTTCTTAACTGCTCTGCTCAACAAGCGCAAAACGTTTCGACATATTTACAAATTCATTTTATAACGGAAAGATATAAAATTGGAAAGCCTGACCATGGAAGCGATTTGGAATCGAACTATTTTTTCATTTTTTTTATCCATCCATTACCTATTGCGATTATAAGCGATTTGGATCACGTGACAAACATGGTTTTCGCCCTTTCTTGAGTGATTATTCTTCTTTCGCGCGGAAATTCGGTTCAAAACGCCCACTTTGACCCTTTTTTCTGAAAGATCTACTGCGTTTGCAAAAAAACGGAAAAAACAGCTCAATGAGATAGTTTCTGAACAACAACACCTGCCAGTTTCATGTATTTCCGAACAAAAATAAATTAAAACTTATGTCATAAAGTTGCCCTCTTGGATTTGAGAACAGACTTAATAGCTGCTAGCTGTTTTTTTTTCCCCCTACAGACTTTTATGCAAGAATACTTAAGGTCAGTTTACTACTCACTACAAATATCCTCCTTCAAGATCAATTATCGCCTATTCTTTCCCAACCGTTTGCGGTTATTAACAAAAGGATGAGGAGATTCAATAATGAAAAGAGGCGCAGATGAATTTATAGGAAAGACTTTCGTCCTACAGAATGATACTTCAGTATACTTGAAGTGCAGTTAAAAATGAAAAGCACCGCTTAACCACAAAAAAGAGGCCGGCTGTTAAATGGGTCTATTCGGACCTTATAAGTTTTGCGACCGGGTTATTCACCCCATCCCGGACCCTCTAAAATACACCAATGACCACAGCAGTGACAGTTCATTAAGAGCCTACGATCGGTTCGAGGAATTTGCTATTACCCAAACTTACGGATTCGAGTGGGTTTGATTCTTTATTGTTTGTTTTTTATCGGGTCGGGTTGACTTTTATTTATTTAATTTTAAACAGCGACAGAGTTTCTTATTGTTTTAAATCCCCGGAAAAATAATAAACAATGTTTATTGCTTGATGAATTGCTTATTGTTTGATCGCCGCAGAATTCGCGTAGCGCGGCGTTCCGCGTGTCCGTACGAGGCTCCTGCCCGCGTCCCTTTTGCCGAGACTACAGTGCAAGTAATTTTAAGTGGGGCCCGAATACTTTTGAAATTTTTTATCGAGGTACACTGAAAAAAAAAAACCTACATAAGTAATATAAGTTCTTATTACTTTTAAATTGCTATTTCTACATACACATATTATGAAATAGAAAGTCAGGTATACGTTCTGAAAATTTTTACATACACATAATAAAATAGAAAAGGCAGATATTCTTTGAAAAATTACACTTGCGGTCTTAAGCCAGTTTTTATCCGACTGCCAAGAAGGGCGTATCTGGGTATATGGATTTCTTTATACCCTCGAAAGACCCCAACGGCTAGATGGATTTTAATGAAGGAGGTCTCTATCGATTCGTCTTAACCGTAAGATGGTTATAATAGGTTTTGTTTTTATAAATTCAAAATAGCCGCCGTAAAATACAAAATGGCGGTAGAGACGAAATTTTTTTTTTACACACCCTACTGAGTGGCTTATCATTGGATAGGTCTTTCAAAATGAAGCCGATGTTTCATTGACTATTTTACAGTCAGAAGCTCCGTTTCAATATTACACAACCTGGAAGTTGTGCAAGTAGGATCTCTAGCTTTACTACAACTCTAACCATCCTAGACGTCTATAGGCCTCATCAAAACAGTGTTTATAGATAGGAACTAACCATTAAACAACTTAAAAGTCATCAATACAAGTAAATAAAAAAAGTAAGCAATTAAATAAAAAAAAATGCAATTTAACAAATTACAACGACCATTTGGAAAATGATTTTTTCAAAGACTAAAATTTAAGACAAAAAAAATCGCACGGAGTGGATCCTACATGATGTACGCCATGGATTACAATTTTCGGTACTGTCAATTTTTAAACTTCTACGGAGCTGGTCCTACATTACGTACGCCATGGATTAAACATTAATATTCCTGGACCCATTTTAAATGAAATTTCACTCTTAAACTTCTAAACATCCCACACTATTACTTTTTACACCATCGTATAGAGAAAAAAATGTACTTTTAAATGCAATTGGTTTGAAAGCTGTATCTCAATTTGTTTCCGAGTTATTTATTTTTTATTTTTTTTTTGTCATAGTGGCAACAGAAGTATCCATCTCTGTTGAAAGTAAAGGGAAAATACTGATTACTGTATAGACCCATCAGAAAAGGAATAAAATGCGGATTCAACTCATAAAAAGCTCCAGATATGTTTTTGATTTCCTACCCTGACGAGGACAATAACCATTTTTCCAAATGGTTAAAAGAATATTTTAACATTGATGAGAAATAATTAATTAGTTCGATTTTTACGCAGCCGGGTTTTTTGATTTTTCAAATTTAATTTTTACTTGTTTATAGTTTGGTTCACGTGGTGAACAGGTAATGCGAAGAGTGTCTTCAAGGTGTGCGCCCGTTCATCTCGAACGATATTTGTTCTCAAAAAATTCATTTTGGAGAAAGTTCTTTCACCTACATATGTGGAACTAAACGTAGTAGTAATTAGTATTTTTTTTTTTGCAATTTCCACACTTTTCTGAGACATGTTTACCCCAAAAGGGCAATGCAGTTTTATACATTTGCAAGGAAATATCTTCTTGCAAGTCAACTGTCTCCATTTGAAGTAAAAGTTTTTCAAGACTGAACAACTTCGCAGTCACATCGAGGAACACTGCAGTGTGCGTGCTTCAAAGTTCTTTTTATATTCAAGTACTGTTGGAAAATGAATAAATTCTTCATTTGCAATATCCTTTTAGGTGGTCCAAACTTCGACGTTCCGCGGTCCGCTAGTTGCCGGGGCTCTAGGGAAAGCCAAGTCGAAAAGGAAAAATTGAAAGCGGACAAATTTAAATGGGGAAATTGATAAATTAAAGACATTGAAAGCGGGAAGAGTTGGGTTCGGGGCACTGAAGTTACTGGACGACCGCAGCGGCCCAAGCTCATTATTAGCTCACTCTTTGAAAGATAGTCCGTCAAGAATGACGGAAAATGAGATATCAAGATAGATAGGGGAGAGTGGGGATGAATGGGCCATTAACAAAATACGAAAAAGTATTTGCATAAAATTATTTCAGATGCCACACATAGATGAAGCTATTTGTTCTACCAATCTCATCCAATTTTCCATTGTTTGGGAGAAACCATTTTCCCACTCGAGTAGGATGGTCAAGAATCGTATTGAAAAGTAAACTTTTTCCCTTTTCAGTAAAATAAATAAATGAAAAAATATCTATTATTTCGTTGCAGATATGTGTATTAACCTTTAACTGATGTCACGTGGTCTCCCAGATCCCGCGACTCCCAGCTGTAAACACTTTTACAGCTTTTTACTTTTCTGTACTGAAGTTAAATAATATGAATAAAATACTTTTTTCATGCAATTTAATCACATGTTCCTAAGAGAAGCACAACGATATTTGTTAAGACAAAGTTTAAGTAAATTCAACCATTTGAGTTATTTTTTTTATTCGTTTTATTCGAAGGGTCTGAGAGACCGGATCACATCAGTTGTGTGACAAATTTTAGTCACATCAGTTAAAGGTCTTTGCATATCTGTAAACTATTTTTAGGATGTATTTAGATGTTATTTGAATTTAATGTATTAAAAAAACCTGAATATATTCCAGAAGTATAGGTGGGGCTGAATGGGCCAGTACATCATGGTCATGAATGGGCCACCTTTGCCCTGATCATGAAAATAGGGTTTTTCTTTCTTTTTTTCTGATTTTCTCTTTAATAGTAAACATAACTGACTGTCATGGATTTATATTAAATTACTGTCTAGTTAGAATAAATTTATAGTGATGTCTAAAAAAGAATTTGCACATTTTCACCCTAAGAAATATCAGTTATTTACTAGAAACATAAGTTAAGTTGTGTAAATGATTAAGGTGAACTGTCCAGTTGTGACCACACCTACCAGTATTTTTCCATTTGATATAAAACTAGAATAATTGTTTATATTCTGAATCTGATGGGTAGAATAAATAATACAAGAAATTTACACTAAATAGTCAATTAATAGGCAGTTCCAACCCTGTTACAACCATGTCGTTTAATATTAATTTTGAAAAATATAAATTTCGTTAAATCATAATGTGTATTATCTATTATTTGTATGTATATTTTATGTTCTTTCTTTCTTATAGTCTCATTATTTTGTCATTTTTCTGCTACAATTATGTGATTTAATAATACCACTTTTGATATTCATAAATTTTGATAAGCATTGTGCATTACTCACTATTTCAGTATGCTTTGATCATATGTCAAGTAACATTCATTTTGTCATATTTGGTGAATAAAAGATTAATTCCGCATTTTTTCATTGAATTCATTTAGAATTGATTAAATCATTGATTGACAATGATCAAATTGATCATTTAGAATTGAATTCATTCATTACCTTCAATGGCCTATTCAGCCCCATGGGTGGGGATGAATGGGCCAAATTTCTATACTTTTATTTTTTATTATCATTCATTATAGACATTTTTTAATCCAATTTTTATGACTTTTTTATATAACCAAATAAGTAAAGTAACTGAAGAGCCAATTCCGAGCCAAAAAAAATTATTAGAAAAAATTAAAAACCAAAAATTGGCCCATTCATTACCACTCACCCCTACAGTTTTCTCTATTTCGCCAAGGCCCTATACCGGAAAAATACCGAGAACTTAATTTCTCTATTCGGCTATGTGAAGCAAATTAAAATCGGGCAGGTAGGAGCTCAGATAGTGCAGCGCCGTCTAGTGGCGATCATTTTATTAGTAGCATCGGATTGAAGATGTAAAGACGTATATTTTCATGCATTACACTTTCAATTCTGACCCATAGATTTTGTAAAAAACCTTAAATGCACTGAGTTTAAATTAAATTTCGGTTAGCTCAATTATGAAAAATTAGCGGGTTTCAATGGGAATTTCGCCAAATTAGCCAGCTATCGCCATGTTGGCGTCCAATATGGCAACTTATTTTTGTCGCCAAATTCGGCGATGTTTTGCCAAGTTGGTCAAAATTTGGCTGTATTGTGGTAACCTATTGTGGCTGCTATTAGTACTTTTCAGCAATTACTCATTGTTGAAGCTCATACCGATTTCTCCATAGAAATCCTAACATGGCCGCGATGAATGAGGCGGTCCAACCGGAATTGTGAGGGACACACAGAGACTTGGATTTTATATAAATAAAAGATTGTTATGCAAAAATAGAGATTTTAATGAGGATAAAGTACAGACGAACAGAAAGGGATATTTTAAAATGTGAAGATAGGTTGATACATTGCACAGGTCCCCATTACGGATGAAAACAAGCTGCCTAGAACGGCTCACAATGACCCTCAATAATATGACATTTGTGGAGTTTAGCATGTTTTGCTACTTGCAGCGCCATTTTGTCCGCTAACATTTATTCAGGGTACCCTTTTTACTGGTAAATAAAACAGTTCTTGATAAAATGTGTCAAAATTTTCTTCCACTAAACTCTTCAGTTACATGAGTCAACAAATTTGAACTTTTGCTCTTTCACAAAACCAAAATGAGTTGTTTCTTATGTGGTTTTTTGTGCTGATTCCGAATCTACACTATATTGTCGAAGATTACCGGTCACTTGCGATTTTAGTCGTTTTCTTAAATATCTAGAAAAATACATGAGGAATTATCCTGAAACTCCAGGTGTGTAAACAGAATAGTACACGTCATATATTTCCGTGCAGATTTTTTGCTGAAACCCATAGAGGACCGCCAACAAATTGAAAAAGAACGAGTATCTTTTGGATAACCCTGTCAAAACTTATGTAGCAAAAGCTTTCAAAGAGTAGATTATGATTAAGTGGCTTATTGTAATAATTTGTGTTCATTTTTAGGAGAATAGCATGTATACTCTAAGAGAAATTCAAGTTTTCATAAAAACAGTCTCAAATTTTGCCAAGTTTTTTGCTTACAATGTGGTTTTGCAAGTAATTTGCGGAGTTCTTAATATGAAAAAATGTTCTTTTCAGAAAATATGACAAACAACATTGTGCAGAATACCCTGCAATCAGAATTAAAAAATAATAAAAATTGTCTGTAAAATGAGCAGGTTTACTAAATAATGATTGACTGCGCATGTCCGAATATAATCAAAATATAATGCGCATAATGTGTTAGCTAAATGTAAAGAGCAACTTTTGTGAAAGTCTCAAAAACATAGTTTGAAAAGGCTGAAAATTATCGTTGATAGAATAACCTCAAAATCCGTTATTATCAAAAGGAAGGAAAAAGATGAAGGGCTGCATGCATCGAAATACAGTAGTACGGGCAGTATTGTGTATGCTATATTGGCACTAATCAATGTATATATGGATCAAGATCGTACTGTGTTTAAAAAGAGCTCCTGCTCTGAATTTTAATTTGCTGAATTAGATGTAAAGGCCAGTGAATAGGACGTCTTATTGACAAAATCGTACTAAAATATTTCAGTTCTATACAGATTCTAAAGCTCAAGCAGTTCCTAACAAGCCATTTTTTCCAGGGATCATTTTTACTGGTAAATAAAACAGTTTTTGATAAAATGTGTGATAACATCTTCTTCCACTAAGCTCTCCAATTATCCAATAACTAAATTCAAACAAATGACAAACTTAGAAAAAAAACCCTAAAATCTAATATTTTTTAAATACATTAAGGAGACATTCTCAAAAACAGAAATAGTCATTAAATCATCATTTTACGTTTAAGACGTATTTAAGTAAGGACAAACGAAAATCGGCACATTTTTGTGACATATCCGCAGAGCTCCGCTCGAGTAAAACATAAAAATGAACAATCCTTTAATCGTTTTTTGCGAATAAACACGACAAAAACATCAGTACACAGAGGGAGCGAAAAGCAGTAAACGATGTTCCTAGGGGGTGGAAAAATCATCATTCAAAAATGGAAACGAGAATGTTTTTTGGCTGTAATGTTATCAAAGGAACAAAAAGGATGTATTGTTGTCCTATTTGCAATTTTTAAAAAAGTTGTTTTTATTTTGTGCAACAACGCAAATCAAGTTTTTATTTTTCGATTTATGTTTAGTTTCAGCTTCATTTAAGCTTCTCTTCGAATACAATGAAATATATTTTAAACATCAATACAGCGAAGGACAGCGCAGAGATAAATCTTTTCTAAAAGATAACGGTCATGATATGCCATTGAAACCGCTTTTATCGAACCCGAAGAGAACACAAAACTTATCTAGACACACGGCAGTGTGTCAGCCAAGTTCGCCTGACATAGCCGTGTGTTATTTACACGAACCATTTCGAGCTGTTTTCGTCAAATTTCAATGCTCTACTACTGAAAATCTATGAGACCTACGTACTTGTTATACGAAATGTGCAGTAAGGCCACCCTAATTACCTAAAATCCAAAATTTTATAAATAACGCATAATTAGTTTCCGAGATAATGACATTTGAAAATGTCTGATAATCGATAATTTTACCACTGACTGACTGATTGACTGACTGACTGACTCACTCATCAAAAAGATCTCGTATACCTACTGCAGTTACAGACTTCAAATTTGGTGCGAAGTTTGTTTACACTATAAAAGTAAGGGAAAAAAATAAAAAAAATTGTGAAAATCGATGAATTACCCACCTGGGGGTGCCCATTTTTACTTTAACATTACGTCTATTAGGCGAAATTTTAATTTGCCGTAGGAGGGGACCCTGTTCTGTCGCCAAATACCGCCAAGTTTCTCGCCAACATGGCGATATATCGCCAAATTTGGCGACCAAAATTAGTCGCCAAAAGTGACGCCACCTTGGCGATATCTCTAATATTTCGCCAAATTCCCATAAACTTCTCTTGTAAACTTATCTACTTACTGGAGGTTTATCTGGGTTTACTTGCTTACAGAAAATCAACAAATTGAGATATTCTGTCCGTCACAGAGCCCGTTCTCAGAAACTATACATGTTGGATACTTGAAATTTTACAGACTTATAGCTGAACACTTCACATCAAACGACAAATCATAAAATTTTGAAAAAGTCGTACATTTAACTCTTTGAACTCCCACATGTGTATTTTAAACAATTCTTTCTATGTGAGCCTCTAACAAGGTTGGAGGCGTGAAATTTTGCATACTTATAGCTCAACACCTCACATCAAATGACAAACCATAACAGTTTGAAAAAGTCGTACATTTAACCCTTTGGGCTCCCACATGTGTATTTTAAACAATTCTTTCTATGTGAGCCTCTAACAAGGTTGGAGGCGTGAAATTTCGCATACTTACAGCTGAACACCTCACATCAAATGACAAATCATAAATTTTTGAAAAAGTTGTAAATTTAACCCTTTGGGGTATCACATGTGTATTTTAAACAATCCTTTCTAAGTGAGCCCCTAATTGGGTTGGAGGCGTAAAATTGTACATACTTATAGCTGAACACATCACATCAAACGAAAATCTATAAAATTTTGAAAAAGTCGTACATTTAACCCTTTGGGCTCCCACATGTGTATTTTAAACAATTCTTTATAAGTGAGCCCCTAATTAGGTTGGAGGCGTGAAATTTTGCATACTTATAGCTGAGCACCTCACATCAAACAAAAAATCATAAAATTTTGAAAAAGTCGTGCATTTAACCCTTTGGGCTCTCACATGTGTATTTTAAATAACATTTTCTAAGTGAGTCCCTAATTATGTTGGAGGCGTGAAAATTTGCATACTTATAGCTGAACACACATCAAATGACAAATCATAAAATCTTGAAAAAGTCTTACGCTTAACCCTTTAGGCTTCCACATATGTATTTTAAGCAATTCTTTCTAAGGGAGCCCCAATTAAGTTGGAGACATGACTTTTTGCATACGTATAGCTGAATACCTCAGACCACACGACAAATCATAAAAATTTCAAAAAGTCTTATATTATTTACTCCTCCGGGCTACTTACTCCTACTTGTGTATTTTAAGCAATTTTTCTAACCTCCGCCCTTTTCACCCGGGGAGCACTTTTCCAACTTTTGCTGACACCCCTTTGATCGTTCTTTCATATTATGCACTATAGCCTTACATATTTTAGTTTCCCTTTTTACCGCCAGGGGCGCCTACTTATCTCGGGTGCTATGGGCTCAATCCCCTCGTCTAATATATCTACGGATAGTATGAAAAACGGAGTTTCGTTCGGATAGAGGTTTGTTTAGAATAGAGTGCGCCCCTGGTTGCGAAATGTGGAACTAACAGATTTTTCAAAAGGATAAAGTGTTTTGAAAGGAATATTAAACGAAACCCTCTGTGCGATCTATGATCACACTTACCCACTTGTTATTTTCAAAATCATCAGAGAAAAGGATATTTAATTAATTAAATTTGAAAATCCAGGGGGAGGTAACGTCCTTCCTCTGCACTGCCTATTTGCCGGCACCCATAGATGAATGATACATAGTGTGGCATAAGCACATAACTTTATTTTTCACTTTCAGTACAAAACAGCAGGCCCAGCTATAGGATATTTAATTGGAAAATTTAATATATTAATTTAATAGGAATTGTTGTTTCAGAAACAATAAAAAATTCGAATCAATACATTTCGTTTCAAAACATGCATTCAATGTAGCAGTATTAAAATATAGATTTCAGCCGCAAATTGACAATCAAAGAGCTTGTTGTAGGAAATTTAAATTAAAATTGAATGTTGCTTGGTGAATAAAATAGTCACATGTAAACACATTTAAAGCATTAAGTAAAGTGTCTAAATATATTGTAACTTTAGAAAAAGTAATGATATCTAACAAAAACATAGCTGTGAAAAAAGGCAGCCAAGTTCTGTAAAGACAATGGCAAGAAAAGAAGTGATATCTAAGTGGGTGCCAAGTTCAAATAAAATTCCCTCAAACTTACCTACAGAAGTATTAGAGCATTTTTTAAATTGCTTAGAAATAAAAATTATTGATAGCATATTAATAATAAATCTAGAACTTGCCAAGTTTTTGATAAATGTTATGCCTATCAATTTCATGTCTTAATAAAATGATGATGTTAATATTAACAACAATGTCATTATAAAAAAATTAATATAGTTACTATTATAAACAAATGACTCATGTTAAAGATTTGATAAACCAATAAATGCACAGATACACTCCCGCTCGTCTTTTTTTATCACTCTAGCACCCACCCTCCAGAAACCTCAATGCAAACAGACTAAAAGGCCTGAGAAAGAGACAGATACCCTTACGCTTGTTCTTGGTCATCTCTCTAGAGACTGCACCCCTTTAACCCTGCAGGGGCAAAGAGCTTTTATTCGTGACATGCTGAAATGATTGAATCACACCAGAATTTAAAAACAAATTTATTTCAAAATGGGTAAAAGCTTCTTTTCACGTATTTAATAAAATTAAACTTTTTAGTCCTGAATTCTAGTGTCAATGTGGCATTTTGCAGTTAAAATTAGGTGGGATATATTTTATCCCACCACCCTTCAAGGAAAAGGAGCTCACTCAAATGAAGGCTTCCAAACATGAAATAACAAGTTTTGATATAATAATGTCATTAATAAAAATAAATGACTCGTAGGTAAAAACTTGTCAAGTTCTAGATTTATTATTAATATGCTATCAATAATTTTTATTTCTAAACAATTTAAAAAATGCTCTAATACTTCTGTAGGTAAGTTTGAGTGAATTTTATTTGAACTTGGCACCCACTTAGATATCACTTCTGTTCTTGCCATTATTTTTACAGAACTTGGCTGCCTTTTTTCACAGCTATGTTTTTGTTAGATTTAATGTACGCGGACTTCTTTATATATTTTCAGCAAAAACATTAAACATTTTATTAAGAAATTTAGGTAGATTTCTATTAAGTTATCTCCATTAAAATGACCGTTTCGGTAAACATTTTCAATTTAAGAACAATGTTTTATGATTCCAAATCTGTTTTAACTTTATTCCTACGATGACTAGAAGAGGAGTTAGGGACCATTCAATAAACAGGGAGTCGTGAGTCCAGTAGCGGAAGTGGGCGTAGGAAAGTCAGGAGAAATGTAAACAATGTTTCCATGCAGCATTTTCTTACGCTTTTTACATAACAATACTTATAAACTTAAATGCACACTTCTAGATTAACTTCATAGATAAGAAATCTTTAAATACAATTTCTGGAAAATCTATTTTTCCGTTCATTCCATGAACGATAAACTCCATTCCATAAAATGTTTTAAACCTATTTCAGTGAAATTGTGTCAGAATGCTTTCCATATTATTCACTATGTTCTGAACTAGAATCTAAGCTGTACGTCATGATAATGTCATTGCTTTACGAGGGTGTATCAATAAGTTTTCGCCCTCACATAGAAATAATTGAGTGAAATTTATGAAACTGCTACATTGTACGAGTCCTTTTCTATAGAGTCAGTGTGCCCAGTAACACATTTCTGAAAATGGCATTTCAAAGAGAGGGGGGTGGATGGATTCCAGGAGGCGCGATAGTAGACCCAAAGGGGACATTTTTCTAACTTTTGCCGACCCACCCCCATGTGACATAGTGTTGGAAAGGTGTGTAATCACTTATTCATGCTATGCACCTCCCGAGCCCCTCCCCTCAAATCCCCCCCCCCCCACGGGAGACATGAATGATGTCCGCAAAATTTAGAAAAGTGCCCCCCCACCAGAGGGCAAATTTGTGGACAATTAAAAAAACTATTTATAATTTTAGCGGATTTCATGATAGGACATTTTTTTAAAAACTGTAGCAATCATGTTAGTTTCCTTCTAGAACTGAAAAGGAAGGAAATAGAATAAAACCGACTTTATTGGATCAACTACTGGCTGGGTCACCCTATACAAATTTTTATATATATATATTCTTACAAAATCATGGGCCAAGAACGAGAGGGGGTTACCTATACCCGAAAAGTAGTCCATTTAAAATGCATACCGCAGAGGAAAACGCGCTTCCAAAAGGGGTCGATCTGAGTCACTCCTGAAACCGAATACTTTTGTGTCTCTCTGTCAATGAACGATGGATGCTATGCACTTCATGCTATATATACTATATAGAAAGCATTTTGTAGGGCATTTCGGAGTTTTAATGATGTTTCAAATAACGTAACATCATCCAAATGAACCAGAAACGATTTCCCCCCTCTGTAATGGAATTCTTTTGTGCGACTTTGTAAATGAATTAGACCTCCCCACTTAATCAGGTCACAGATAATCGAATACTCCGTTTATTCGAATAGAATCCTCCGGAACCGAATTTATTCCTATTGGTTCTATGTTATTTTTCCCCGCTTATACCAAATACCTTTTACGAACGTCCCCGCTTAATCGAATAACAACTGTGTGACCTATGTTTGAAAATAGGCACGGAAAGCACGTTTCACCTGGAATTTCCTTCCACCTGTTGTCATTTTCGGTTCATTTACGCAGAAAACAAATTTTCAGTTCTTCCTGCAATGATTTCGGCCGGCTAGTGTATAATAGATAGGTAAAATGATTTCCCACCTTGATCTCCCCATCATTTCTTGCTGTTAATCAGGCTTTAATGGCAATGCGCCGTTACTTGGAAACTCGAGATGGTATTTTACACTCATGATATTTTACATTCATTCGAAAAATAACTCGATATTTACTCCTTTAAAATTTCACTTAAACAAACCCCTTTAAACGATTTTTTTAAAGCAGTATAAGTAACGTAAATTAGAAATAGCAAAGTTTTGACCCAATTCAAACGAGCTGCATTAAGTGTGATGTAAATCATATAAATGTATGTACTGCCATTAAATTAATACGTATTTACTTTATATTAGCATTTGTGTTTATTTTAGTTTATGTTATTCTATTAACGATTTATTATTATGTTAATTAAATATACCGTAGATGGTTATTTTGCCTTTTTATTACGCATTAAATATTACAGTTCTGATTCCCCGCTTAATCGAATATTTTTTCTGGAACCATCAATATTCGTTTAAACGAGAACGACTGTATAAATGCTACTCATTCTATTCCCTTCAGAAAGCATGTTATAGTCCATCTTTTAGTGATGCCTATCCACATCATTATGCTTGATATAGCGTAACATCCATAGAATGCGCTGCAAATGATTTTCTCCCTAGACAATACTATAAAGTAGGGATGCACAACCTGTGGCCCGCGGGCCAAAAGTGGCCCGCGAGGGGTTAACGTGTGGCCCGCGAACCTCGTCAATTTATAACTGGAAAAAATTGCAATTTTGGCCCATATGGTCGCAGGAAAAAAATCGTGAATTTCATCAATTTTTCGCGGGAAAATTTGACCATTTCGTCAGTCAGTTAAGAATCGCGAATTTTGTCCATCGGGCGAGGAAAAAATCACAAATTTCGTTATTCGAACGCGGTAAATTCGCGAATTTTGTCGATAAGGCGCGGAAAAAATCGCAAATTTCGCTGATCGGACACGGTAAAAATTGCGAGTTTTGTCGATCAGGCTTGGAAAAATCGCGAATTTCGTTGATCGGACACGGAAAAATCGCGAATTTTGTCGATCGGGCTCGGAAAAATTGCAAATTTCGTTGATCAGGCACGGAAAATCGCGAGTTTTGGGGATCGGGCTCGGGAAAATCGCGAATTTCGTTGATCGGGCACGGAAAAATCATGAATTTTGTCAGTCAGGCGCGAAAAAATTTGCAAATTTCGTTGATCGGACACGGAAAAATCGTCAATTTTGTTGAAGATGCGCAGAAGAATTGCAAATTTTGTTGATCGGTTGCGAGAAAATCGTGAGTTTCGTCAGTTGCGAGAAAAAAATCTCGAATTTCGTCAATTTGCCGAGGGAAAAAATCACAAAATTTTGACAGTTACTTAAGATTCGCGAATTTCGTCGATCGGGCGAGAAAAATTGCGAATTTTGTCAACTAGGAGCGGGAAAATCTCAAATTTTGTTGATCCGCTTCGAGACAATCACGTGTTTTATCTGTTTATCATGAGAAAAAATCGCCAATTTCGTTGATCGGGGGCAGAAAAATTGCAAATTTCGTCGATGAAGCTCGGAAAAATTGAGAATTTCATTGATCTGGCAGGGGAAATTTGCGTTTTGTCAATCAGGCTCCAAAAAATCGCGAATTTCGATGGTTGAGAACGAAAAAATCGCGAATTTCGTTGATCGGGGTCAGAAAAATTGCAAATTTCGTCGATGAAGCTCGGAAAAATTGAGAATTTCATTGATCTGGCAGGGAAAAATTGCGTTTTGTCAATCAGGCTCCAAAAAATCGCGAATTTCGATGGTTGAGAACGAAAAAATCGCAAATTTCGTTGATCGGGGTCAGAAAAATTGCAAATTTTGTCGATGAAGCTCGGAAAAATTGAGAATTTCATTGATCCGGCAGGGAAAAATTGCGTTTTGTCAATCGGGCTCCGAAAAATCGAGAATTTCGATGGTTGAGAACGAAAAAATCGCGAATTTCGTCGGTCAGGCGCGAAAAAATTGCAAATTTTGAGGATCATGAGCGAAAAAGTCGCATTTTTTTTTAATCGGGTGCGGAAAATAGCAAATTTCGTCGATAGGGTGTGGAAAAATTGCGAATTTTGTCAATCAGGCGCGGAAAAATCTCAAATTTCGTTGATAGGCTCCTCCCTTCCCCCTTCGTTCATAAAGTTCACATTTTTTTCAGCACTAGCCTTTATCTGATTATAGGCCATAGATCACCCCCCCCCCCCCCCGTAATAGAATCCTCTCTGTGTTACTGGTGTGGCCCTCGATAACCCAGGCAGTTTTGTAAGTGGCCCATCTCTTAAAAAGGTTGTGCACCCCTACTATAAAGGAATTCTTTTATGCGTGTCTCTGTAAACGAACTTCATTTTAGTACCAAACCTCAATAATATACAGAGCACGAGTTAGACAGACGGTATAGAATCTAACCGAATTATTCATAAATACGTTTCAACTGGTTGAAAGCGATAAAAACTAGGGATGCACCTAATATTCGGCCATGTTACCGAATATTCGGTTTGGCCAAATATCGAAATATTCGGACCAACCGAATACTTAAAAAAACTTTTAAAACATTTTTTAAAACCTTATACCATTTCTACGTTTAACAGTCAACTTATAAAGATATTCAGAATAATTAGAAACAGAATCATCTACTTAAATAAAAAAGAATGTTTTTACATTATTTATTTGCTGTATGTTAAGCATTATTTAAGAAAATTAACCAATCACGAGGATTTTCATAGGAATTAATGATGTACAAATGCAAGTTCCTGAACATTGTCCAGTAAATAATCTGTTTTTTGCTAAGATTTTAAGAACAACATTTACAATCTCTGAAAATGATCCCCCACTCCACACATTGATCTAGGATGCATTTAAAAAATTCCTTGCTTCATCAAAGGGGGTAGAACAGTTATTCTTGCTGAGTTGCCACCCTATAAAATTTGAATAGATTGTATTATTTATTTACTTTTACTTTAGTCTTTTCCTGACAAACAAATAATATAGGGTCCTGTACAATTTTTCTTCCAATTTTTTCACAATTTCTCTTTGATTTTAAAATGTTTCTTTTAGAATTTAAGAAAATTTTATTCATTTGTTTTAATTCACAGAAGAAGCCATGAAATTAAAAATTTTATTAATTAAAAAAGTTTTATTAACTATTCTCTTCTTAAAATAACTCAAAGCAGATTTTTTTTTAGCATAAAGTTTACTTGAAAAAAGATCTTGATTATCAAAATGAAAGTTTCTGTTTTAAATATTATCTAAAATCGATTTAAAATTTAACATTTTAATGCCTTTAAACTTTGAAATATAAAATTATTCGACAAGCCGAATATTCAGTATTCGGCTGAATAGTTTCTATTTGGCTGGCCGAATATTCGGTATTCGGCCTAGCAGTTACTATTCGGCTAGCCGAATATTCGGTATTCGGTTCGCCTGTAGGCTGAATATTCGGTATTCGGCTAAAATCATTATTCGGTGCATCCCTATTAAAAACAAACAAACAAAACATATTCAAAAATTGTGTTAATAATGTTCGCATTCAAAAATAGTATTCAAAAATTGTGTCTAAACGTGTACAGATTGAAATCAAATATTGAATTAACTTATTGCAACTATCATTTAGTACATTGATGGCCCAAAAATAGTGTAGATTAAACCTTTTGGCATTCAAAAGTACTTATAGCAAAATTAAAATAGCAATCTGTTGTTAATTAATCTACTGGCAAATTGTTCGTATGCAGAAATTGTAAAATTCTTTTGACACAGAGAATATTTATTGTATGCAACTGAATTTAATTTGTTATCGGACTTGTTAGTGGACTAACTCGGTATACAGTGTGTCCACGTATAACCTGACCGACTTTTATTTCCTAGATGCATACTTCCAATTACAAAAGTGGTCAAAATTAGGTGCAGAGTTAAGATTAAAAAAGTTTGAAGCGAAAAAACAATTTAACGAAGAATTACAGAATCTAAATTTTTATACGGTCCCCCGGTCCTATAACTTATATTTAGTAAAATTTAACTGTTACACTGACAAGTAAGGCAAAAAAAGCCCCATTATTCTACGATTAAAATTGACCGAATAATAGCTGTTTAAAGTTGGGGCATATTTTTTGCTGAAATGTAGGGGTCATTCACAAATTTAGTAGAAATATAATTTCGTCAGATATATTAAAGAAATGGTTGGGAGTAAAATTAGCATTGCAATATAAATTTGAAATCTTTAATCATTGTGATATATTACAAGTACTGAACATATAAGAGGATAAAAATAACAGAATTTTTGTTAAATAAAAGCATGAAAAACAACAGCCTCAATTCTTTACAAAAATGATACATATTTTAAAATGTTGTTAGATTACACCGTCTTTCAAATTTTCGGTTGTGCCATGTTTTTTAGCTTTTGAAAATTGATTCACGTGTATTTTTTAGCTCTGAATCCGAAAATGACATTCATTTTAAACCATCACGTCAGGATTTTTCTCAAATCGCAAATTTCAAAGTTAAAAAGCTCAAAGTTAAAATTGATCCCCTTCCCCTCCCAATCTCATCGGACCCCTGAGCTGTTTAGCTGTAAGAAACTCAGTATAAGCCACAAAATTGAATAAATTATTGAATTAAATAAAATTAAACTGAATAAAAAAGTCTTACATCTATTTTATAGTATCATATTTTTCGCTATTTTTTACCCTTGAAACTTACGATTTGCGAAAAACGCTGACATGATAGTTAAAAGGGAAGGTAATTTTTTTATTTAGCGTTAAAAAAAAACATAAAACTTAATTACAAAAGTTAAAAAACACAACCATCGCAGGTTTATGTTATCTATAATCTAAAACCATTTCTTAAACTTGTTGACGGTAATCTATCCGAATTTTTTTGTGTTATCCTCAAATATAAGTATTTATAAGATGCTAAGCATCAAAAATCATAATAATATTACATTGTAATCGGATTTAAGTCAGTATGTAAAATTTTAACTTCGATCGGACATTTGAAAGTCAGTTAAAGTACGAGTACAAATTTTAAACTGGAAAGACGATCGTTGCAAGTTAAATAATGAAAATAACATAATTTTTGTTAAAAGAAATCATAGCCTCAAATCCTTACAAAATACAACAAATGTTAAAATACAATTATTTTAACTAATCTGAAACTTAACTAATAAAGTTAACTCAATCGTAATAGTGGTACGATTTCTTTCAAACCTCAGATACCTTGAAATAAGTTTAAGTACCTTATATACGACCCCTGAAAGCACGGTCGAAATCATCTGTTTTGATATGCAAAAAAGTGGTATAAGTCATGCATTTCAAAGTTTTATAACTCGGTCAATTTTAATGTTAGATGAATGGGACTTTTTCTGTCTTAATTGTTAGTGTCACAGTAAATTTTTAGTAAATATTACTTATAGGACCGGAGGATCGTATAAAAATTTAAATTTCGTAATTTTTTAATAAATGTGTTTCTTGACCGAAATCGCTTTAAAAATAATTCTTTACCTTATTTAAACCATTTTTGTAATTGGAAGTATGCATCTAGGACCAACGGTTACGAAAATAAAGGTCTGTCAGGTTATACGTGGACACACTGTATAAGTAGAAAAAAAAATATTTTCAAAAAAAAAAGTAGCTATATATTTTCATATTCACATAAATTTCAACATTAAATTACTCCTGAAATGCAACTTTTTATGCTAACATTTATTTATTATTGCACAGAGGATATAAAATATGAATTTAAAAAAAAATCTGATAGTAATTAGAAATGCGCATGGAACGTTTCAAAGGTTAGAAATGTGCGAAATGTATACACACTGTATGTGGACACACTGTATAATTGTAATTTTCTTTGTTTGTAAATTACTTTTAACTTGAATAAGATTTTTTTTGTTTGTTTTGTTAAAGATAGGTGCCTTCCCCTTCTGGCTGGGCCGGGTATCTGCCTGCGAGCCCCTGCGTGTCGGGGAGACCTCCGGGTGGAGCGTAAATAAGTCTAAGCTGGATCTCTAATCAGACGATCATGCCCCACTCAGGCCGTCAAACAAACAAAACATTCAGTAATGTGTGCAGTTCTCAATGCCTGTTATTTTGATAGAGCGTTCTATATTATACGGAAAGTTTTATCTTTTTTAACATTTTAGAACACAGCTGAAAAGCGTTCAATGAATTCGATTTGTCTGACCCTCTCTCAGTCTGCATGACCGAGCACTCACTCGTGTCCGTATACTTGGATGCCCACGAGTTTCGCATACATTATTGATAAGGGGTTACACATCCGAAATTCGGTAAAACCACAAACCTTTATTCAAGGGCTAAAAATAGATTAGTTTCATAGCTTAACCTAATTAGAGAAATAGAATGGAGAATTCCTTTTCCTGGTTTATAAAACAGGAAAAGGTATCTTCCTTATTCCTCGCTTTTAAGAATTCAGCTCATTTTATACAAGCACGCAAAGTTAAAATGTGTAGAACCCGATTATAGACGATTCCCAGTTTTTGTCCACACTAAACTTTAATGTGAATTTCAAATAAACTTTCAGCAATCGGCAAGTAGGATAAAATGAGGGCGAGCTGTTTTTGTCGCCCCATTTCATAGTTTGCTAAGTACCGCCAAGCTTGATGAGAATTTGAACCTGGCGGATAGGACTTTACTACACTGGTTATCAAAAATTAAGGAAAAGTCACAAAATGCTAATTTTCAAATACGCGAACACTCAGAAGGAAATAATATAATTCGAGTAATTACTATCTCTACCACACAGCTAGCCCATATAACATCTCATTCATGTCACACATGGTCACAAGGGTCACAGTCACTACGGTGAAGCAAAAAAATAGTACATTCCATACATTTCGTTATGAGTCTCAAATGATCACTATAGGTGACTTCACTGAGAAGTCAATGTGACTGCTGCTTTGTGACGAATCACCAGGTGACTTTACAATGTAGTTAAATTGTGACCCTCATGTGACTGTCATTTTGAGACTCAATTTCATAGTCATCATGAACGTTGCATTATGATAAGTCACCAAATAATATCATATTATAGTCACATGGAGACTTTTCCCAAAAGAGCACAATGGTGACTTCACAGTAGTCTCTCTGTCACCTGAAAGTCATCATGTGACTTTAATGTGCCATTATTTGGTAACTTATCACAATGCAGCGTTCACGATGACTTTGAAATTGGGTCTACAAATGATAGTCACATGAGAGTCACAATGTAACTACATTGTAAAGTCACATGGTGACTCGCCACAAAGCAGCAGTCACAGTGACGTCTCCGTGGAGTCACATAGAGTGATCATTTGAGACTCATAATGAAATGTATGGAATTTCCTATTTTTTTGCTTCACCGTAGTGGCTGTGACACTTGTGACCATGTGTGACATGGATGAGATGTTATAGGGACTAGCTGTGTTGTAGAGATAGTAATTACTCGAATTATATTACTTCCTTTTGAGTGTTCGTGTATTTGAAAATTAGCATTTTGTGACTTTTCCTTATTTTTTGATAACCAGTGTATATTTAGTTACTATAAACTAAGATAGGGTTAATATAAATAAAAAATATACAAGACAAGCAATGATACAAAAAACTGAGCATATTACAATCTATGGAAGAGCAATTGATGAAAGTGCGATTTTAATTGGCTAATGCGTTTAGCTATCTGGTTTAAAATTTTGTAGATCCTATGCAGGGGTGTACCAAATATTTCAAATTAAAATAGAATGGCGGTAGATGCTGAAAATATTTTTTTTTTTTTTTAATGTGTTTTGCATGTTATAACTGAATTTAATTTTAGAAAAATCTGTGGAATGCGTACAAATTTATAAAAAATACAAGGCTGCTCAAAAGAATTAGAATATACATTATTGTCTGTGGGCACTCATTGTTGAAATTGGGTATTCAGCTCTGTTTGTTATGTGTTTCCTAAATGGTTTTCTTTAGATATCTTCTTTCATCTAATTAAATAGTGAAAGTTTCGTTGTAGTATTTCGAAAGTGTTGGAAAGTGCCCCGTAATCATTGCACGATATACGATTTTACTTTCTTCTTCTTTTGGCGACATTATCAAGATCAATAAACAAACGATTTCCGCAATTTTTTGTTAATAAACAGGATAAACAAAATCACAGGTTTTGTTTATGAAGTTCATTTTTAAAATTCTTGCGGAAATTATCAATATTGATTTTTTATTAGTAATATTGATCTCGACAAAGTCGCCGATTGTGCGTACGAAACATGTCGATCTGTGTGATTAAAAGGTATCTTTACTTTACATGTATTATTTTCCCTTTTAGCATGTTACAACTTTTGTTTAATGATAATACGTGAATTTCTTACATAACCTCTATATTACTTCTCTTTCAGTGTTTTGATTGGAATGTATTGATAGAGAAAAATCGTTTGCCGTCATTATAAATATTCGCCATCCAAACTCTGGACGTTGATTCGAAAGTTCCTCGTTTCCTAGGATAGTGTTCAACCTTTTTAGGTGCGTTCATAATTACAGTAGAACCACGATCATCCGAAGTCATTAGGATCGACCCTCTTTCAGAAAATCGAGAAGGCTTCGATTACTTCTTATTATCGTAACAATTGCTTAATAAAAATAAAGCAATAGCAAAATAGAAACAAGAATAAATTACCTGAATTTTAATTTCGAAATTAAGTACCTTTTACATATTTCACAAGGGTTTGAAACAATGTTTTGTGTGTCGCAGTTTCGATTGTCTTTGCTTTGAAGTTGTATCACGAAGTTTTTTAATATTATCAGTTTACCAGTATCACAGTCTTTCTGCTGCTCCAGCCATGCCAAACCTTTTGCAAAACATTCAAAAGCTTCAGAATTGCCAATTTGTTCGTTCCATTCCGCAGCTTATGGGAACTAAAGTTAAATTCAAACGAATTCTAAGATAGGGGAAAACGGGGTACAATGAAATAAAATTTACTATTTTTTTCCTATCCAAAATTTTGCATGCACAAAAATATAATTAATGCATATTTTTAATCTTGTATTTTCCCCATCTAAATAAATGTTTATTAGGTTCTAAACAATATCTTTATACTTGAAAAATAACAAAAAATAAATGTCTTACAGTGTTTCATTGTACCCCGTATGCCGGGGTACAATGAAACACATACTGGGGTACAATGAAACACTCCAAATGAAGAAAGCAATTTTCACCCAGTATAGTTTATTTTATTAAAAATGAGATAAATACAAAAACAAAACTTGATTAATAAGGAACTTGATAAATAAGGAACTTGATAAAAATATTATAGTCTAAGATGAAAAATAAGAAAATTCTATTAGTTTAAGAAATACCTTTCATTTTATATTAAATTGGCTCAAGTCAGTTTCAAAAATTAGCATTTCTGCTTATATTTCAGTTGCTCCTGAAGGAATATGGGGTGGTAGTTTCAACACAGTGAGTTTTTTTTTTTTTTTAATGTAAGTTTCTAAAAAAAAACTGGTACTTTTCGGTTAGCCGGGCGCCAGTGTTATGTATACATGTATATGTCTATATACATGTATATATACATATGTATAGATATGCATATATGTAGATATACATGTATATATGTGCATATATACAATATACCGGGTGTCCCAAAAAGGACTGACTGATTTTAAAATTCAATAACTTGCAAACGGTGACAGATATTAAAAAAATTCTTGCAGGAGGGTTATGCATAAGGTCAAAAGTTTTATTACAGTGATTTTCAATTTTAGTTCGATTTACAAACAATAGATGGCGCTGTAAGCAATAGTCGCTAAATTCAGGCTCGATTTTTGGTACTTCGTGGCCCGGATAATACATTTCCATCTCCTTTTTATGCATGGAACAAGATAAAGGACCAAAAATCGAGCCTGTATTTAGCGACTATTGCTTACAGCGCCATCTATTGTTTGTAAATCGAACTAAAATTGAAAATCACTGTAATAAAACTTTTGACCTTATGCATAACCCTCCTGCAAGAATTTTTTTAATATCTGTCACCGTTTGCAAGTTATTGAATTTTAAAATCAGTCAGTCCTTTTTGGGACACCCGGTATGTATACATACATGTGTATATACATATATATGTATGTATACATAACACTGGCACCCGGCTAACCGAAAAGTACCAAAAAAATAATAATAATTAAAACTGGGTTGGAGTCTTTTTATATCAAGTACTTCACATTTGACTTCATTTAAATGCATGATTACTCCAACGGTATATATTTCCTTATGTTTCCATTTATACGGATACTGGTTGTGCCATACATGTTGTGTGTGGATATCTCATTCTTAGTACCTCGATGACCAGCTGGGCCTGGAAAAAAAAATCTGGATCATCAGAGTCTGTAGCAGGCAGAGTTTGTTTTCAAAACAATCCCTTCTTAGTTTTTTTTTCTCTTTCTATTTTTTAATTGTTTAACAAGAGCATTTTTTACTGACCTGGTTTGAACAAAACTCTTTTTTTTTTCTGTTTTCCTACTCTTACTTCTAATATATTATATTTACTACTTTTATTACTATAATAAAACATGTTTCATTGTACCCGTCTGCAAATGTTTCATTGTACCCCGAACTGAGGTTACTAAATAAAAATTTATTTTCAAACTTCTAATATTTATTTTTTTTTAGTTTGGTTTTGGAGGTATGAAAACAACAACCGAAAGATAACAATGCATAGAAAAATAATTATTACATATAACAACAAGGAAAAAGAAACAAAATTACTTTTAATAAAGAAAGTTACTTTCAATGGTGTAAAAGCAATAATCTTCTATTGCTACTGTTGTAGAAGTGCGAATGTATCCAAATCACATCAGTAATTGGAACATATAGTTGTGTAACATATATATAAACTGCAACTCTCTATGACAAATTTGATTGATTTTACAAGTAATGTTTCATTGTACCCCGTCTTCCCCTATTTATATGCACTTGTGTTTCGGAAAGGACCGCTTGCACACAAGGAATAGGATAGTTTAAAAAAGAGAAAAAAAAGCTTTCAAAATGAATTTTGCACACAAGAAATGTGATAGTTAAAAGAAAAGCTTTAAAATTGGGTTTCGGTTAACCGAGAGTTTCGGATAAAAGAGGTTTTACTGTACATAAATACGTAGCATCTAGAGTCGTCTGTCCGCATGTATTAGCACAAAAACTACCCAACCGAATTGTTTGAAATTTAATAGAATCGTTGCAAAATCGAATCAAAACTTATATTCATAAAAGTTTTCTTCATTCTGTTCAATCCTATCCTACGTCATGAATTCGATGCCGTGATAGGGTTACGACTGAATTGAATCGTCATAATTTTTGCACGAGAGGGCAATCGCTATGGCATCAAGATCTGAATATTTACAAAACTGTTTATAGAACGAACGCAATAACATTTGGCATGTTTGACATACAATTTCAGACTTGCTTTAACTAGCAAATCTCCTAGAAAAGAGTCAAAAAACATTCGCAGCGTTTTAAAACCTCCTTTCTGTTGAAGGCTTGGCAAAAAAGAGGAATTTCCAAGAATTATTGTAACCACGGTGACCGTTTTTAGCCTGTTGTATAAAATCTGGACTGTTGTATGAGATACAACAGGCTAAATCCGGCTAAAAACTCAGGCTAAAAGATAGTTGTCAGTCTATCGACTGGAAATTAACAGATTTTTTTAATACTCGTATAACGAAATTTAGAAACGATTGGGGATGATTAAAACAAAAGACATGGGTGTTTATTGCTCCGGGAGGTTATCTTTCCCTGGATGTCTGTCTGTCTATCCTACAGCATGCAATTTTCTTGTAAAGGATGATATTATTATGCAGTAAAACCGCCATAACGGACACACCCGATTAGTGGACACCTCTATTTAGCGGACATTTTTTCGATTACCAACCCTTAAATAACTGTACATTATTTACTCTCAGTAGCGGACACCTCCAAATAGAGGACAAATTCTGCCCTCCCGAGGTGTTCGCTATTCAGAGGTTTTACTGGTAAAACCTCCATAACGGACACACCCGATTAGCGGATACCTCTATTTAGCGGACATTTTTTTGATTACCAACACTTAAATTACTGTACATTTTTTACTCTCAGTAGCGGACACCTCCAAATAGAGGGCAAATTCTGCACTCTCGAGGTGTCCGCTATTCAGAGGTTTTACTGTATATATTATTGGCAGTTATTTTACAGGGCCGCACAAAAGAATAAGAATATATGAAACGAATATAAACTATCTTCGGGATTGGTAGATCGCTGATGGTAATGTAATTTTAGGATGTTGTTGCAGTCACCCGCAGCATGTTTCCAGGTTTTCGTTCATCTGACGAAACCCTACCTGTCCCACTCCTTTGTCTGTCTGTCTGTCTGTCACAGAGCCCGTTCTCAGAAACTATATATGTCGGAGACTTGAAATTTTGCATACTTATAGCTGAACACCACACATCAAATGGCAAATGATAAAAATTTGAAAAAGTCTAATATTTAACCCTCTGGGCTCTAACATGTGTATTTTAAACAATTTTTCTAACTCAGCCCATAGTTAAGTAGGAGACTTGAAAGCTTGCATACTTATACCTGAACACCACATATCAAACGACAAATCATAAAATTTTGAAAAAGGTCTAATATTTAACCCTCTGGGCTCTAACTTGTGTATTTTAAACAATTTTTCTAACTCAGCCCCTAATTAAGTTTGAGACTTGAAATTTTGCATACTTACAGCTGAACACCACACATCAAAAGACAAATCATAAAATTTTGAAAAAGGTCTAATATTTAACCCTCTGGGCTCTAACAATTTTAAACAATTTTTCTAACTCAGCCCCTAGTTAAGTAGGAGACTTGAAAGCTTGCATACTTATAGCTGAACACCACATATCAAACGGCAAATAATAAAAATTTGAAAAAGTCTAATATTTAACCCTCTGGGCTCTAACGTGTGTATTTTAAACAATTTTTCTAACTCAGCCCCTAGTTAAGTAGGAGACTTGAAAGCTTGCATACTTATAGCTGAACATCTCACATCAAACGACACATCATAAAATTTTGAAAAAGGTCTAATATTTAACCTTCTGGGCTCTAACTTGTGTATTTTAAACAATTTTTCTAACTCAGCCCCTAATTAAGTTGGAGACTTGGAATTTCGCATACTTATAGCTGAACACTTGCGATAACACGACAAATCATAAAATTTTGAAAAAGTCATATTTAACCCTCCGGTCTCTAATTTCTGTATTTTAAGCAATTTTTCTAACTCAGCCCCTAATTAAGTTGGAGACATGAAATTTTGCATACTTATAGCTGAACACCTCACATCAAACGACAAAAAATAAAATTTTGAAAAAGTCTAATATTTAACCCTCTGCGCTCTAACTTGTGTATTTTAAACAATTTTTCTAACTCAGCCACTAATTAAGTTGGAGACATGAAAGTTTGCATACTTATAGCTGAACACTTGAGATAACACGACAAACCATAAAATTTCGAAAAAGTCATGTTTAACCCTCCGGTCTCTAACTTGTGTATTTTAAGCAATTTTTCTAACTCAGCCCTTAATTAAGTTGGAGATATGAAATTTTGCATACTTATAGCTGAAGACTTGCGATCACACTACATATCATAAAAATTCAAAAAGTCTTATATTATTACAACCCTTTGACCACTCTTTCTTATTGTGCACCACAGCCTTACATATTTTAGTTTCACTTTTTACCACCAGTTGACGCCTACCTATATCGAGTGCTATGGGCCTGATCCCCTCGACTAATATGTCTACGGATAGGTTGTAAAACGGAATTTCTTTGGGATACAGGTTTTATTTAGAATAGAGTGCGCCCCTGGCTGATAAATGTGGAACTAACATATTTTTTCAAAAAGATAAAATGTTTTCAAAGGAATATTAAACGAAACCATCTGTGCGATCTGTGATCACACTTAACCAACTTGTTTCTTGAAGATGGTGCATTTAGCATTTATAATAGTTATTTTACAGGGTCCCACAAAAGAACACGAATGTATGAAACGAATATATCTTAAATGCGGGGTTTGTAGATCACTGATGGTAATGAAACTTTAGCACGTTGTTACAGTCACACGCAGCATATTTTTTATTTTATTTTTATCAAGAGGGCGCAAATAGCATTTATAATAATTGTACAGGGCCGTACAGTAGAATACTAATATATGTTATATGCGGGATTTTTAGATCGTTGATGTAATATAATTTTAGCGTGCTGTTACAGTCACCGCAGCATGTTTTACCTTCAAGAAGGTGCATACAGCAATTAGAGTTATTTTACAAGGCCGCACAAAAGAACACGAATGTATGAAGCGAATATATGTTAAATGCAGGTTTTCTAGAACGCTGATGATAGTGTAATTTTAATATGTTTTTACATTAGCATACAGAATGATTTTTCTTAAAGAGGATATATATAACATTTATAATTATTGTACAGGGCCGCACAAAAGAATACGTACATATGTTAAATGCGGGATTGGTAGATCATTGATGGTTATGTAATTTTAGCATGTTGTTACAGTCACCCGCAGCCTGTTTTTTTTTAAGCGGGTGCATGCAGCATTTATAGTTATTATGCAGGGCCTTACAAAAGAATACGAAATACGAATACATGTTAAATGCGGGATTTGTAGATCACCGATTGTAATGTAATTTTATGATGTTGTTACAGTCATCTACAGCATGATTTTTCTTAGAGATGGTGCATATAACATTTATAGTTGCTTTACAGGGCCGCACAAAAGAATACGAATATATGTTAAATGCGGGTTTCGTAGATCGCCGATTGTAATGCAATTTTAGGATGTTCTTACAGTCACCCACAGCATGTTTTTCTTCGACATAGTGCATATAGCATTTATAGTTATTTTACAAGGTCATACAAAAGAACATGTAAGTATCAAACTAATATTTGTTAAATGCGGGGTTTGTAGAACGCTGACGGTAATGTAATTTTATCATGTTGTTACAGTCTCCTACAGAATAACTTTTCTTGAAGAGGATGTATATAGCATTTAAAGTTATTGTACAAGGCCGTACAAAGGAATAAGATGGGAGGAAATGGGGTAACTAAATTTCGGTAAAATTAATTTTTTTTGATTTTTCAATTTATGATAGCTATATTAAAGTTAAAGTTCGCACAGATTCAACACAATTTTATCACGTGTTTATATATGCAGTGTCCCCTGGCGGGAAATAGAACAACTATTTTAAAATAAAATATTTTTATTAAAATAAATTTTCAGAATACGTTTCTGCCATGGTGAAATTTATGTTTTACTAAAATATTTTACACGAAACTTTTTCTTTCGCTGATAGTACCCCTGGTGGGAAGATTGTATAACTGAAATTTTAAAATTAATTTTTTTTTTTTACGTTTTCTTTTACGTCCTTAGCTTTAAGTATGCAAAATTTCATGTCTCCAACTTAATTAGGGGCTGAGTTAGAAAAATTGCTTAAAATACACAAGTTAGAGCACAGAGGGTTAAATATTAGACTTTTTCAAAATTTTATTTTTGTCGTTTGATGTGAGGTGTTCAGTTATAAGTATGCAAAATTTCATGTCTCCAACTTAATTAGGGGCTGAGTTAGAAAAATTGCTTAAAATACACAAGTTAGAGCACAGAGGGTTAAATATTAGACTTTTTCAAAATTTTATTTTTGTCGTTTGATGTGAGGTGTTCAGTTATAAGTATGCAAAATTTCATGTCTCCAACTTAATTAGGGGCTGAGTTAAAAAAAAAAAATTGCTTAAAATACAGAAGTTAGAGACCGGAGGGTTAAATATGACTTTTTCAAAATTTTATGATTTGTCGTGTTATCGCAAGTGTTCAGCTATAAGCATGCGAGCTTTCGAGTTTCCAACTTAATTAGGGGCTGAGTTAGAAAAATTGTTTAAAATACACAAATTAGAGCCCAGAGGGTTAAATATTAGACTTTTTCAAAATTTTATGTTTTGGCGTTTGATGCGTGGTGTTTAGCTATAAGTATGCAAAATTTCAAGTCTCCAACATTTATAGTTTTTTAAAATGGGCTCTGTGGCCGACGGACAGACAGACAGACAAGTGAGCCGAATACGGTTTCGTCAGATATGAAACCCAAACAATATGTATGAAGTATACATCTTTTGTTAAAAACATACAATAATGTATATGAACAAAGTATTTCAATTTCGCCAGTGTAGTGTAATATAATTCAAATACGATACTTCCAACAATTTACGCCTTTAGAAAGTAATGGACCCGATGTTTTTTGTGGAGCCCTGTATATGAATAATAAATATTACGTTAATAGTTTTTGATTGAACCATGCTAGAGTGAACCTAAAGATCGTATATCGAATTTGTTTCTCAAAATATGATTTTTTTACATTTTTAATTATACAAACCGTCAATAGATAGCAGGACAATCGATTTTATTTTTAGCCTGTTGTCAGGCTAAATCTAGTCTGCATTTAGCTTGAAAAAACGGTCACACTGATTGTAACCCTTTCTCATTTACTGCGTTTCATTTTTAATGTAGTAAGTAGATGTAATTGAACTTTTGAAGCGAGTGATCGGCGCTCTATCCGGCTTTATCTGAACCAGCTTATGGCTTGGTAATAATAAATTTGTTCATATTCATATTCATTTATCCCCGAATATTTTATTATCAGAGTTCATGATTCACATTTTAATGTGTAAAAAGTCGTCCAGAATAGTTTATTGAATGAATGCGATAGAGATCTGATTCGAAGAAAATTTGTTTATTATCGTCTGTTTTGAAATCCTCACAGCGAATACCATTTTGCCATATTAACGAATCATTCGTAGAAAGGAAAAGAAGTAGTTGAGGTGCGTTTTTTGTCAACACCTGCTTGCCTATATAGGTGAGGTAACTAACTACCTTGCCCCGGGCGTAGTCCACTGTAAACTGACATTCCCGAAATTCTTTTTCTTCCTCCCCTCGACTTTATTTTATCTCTCCAACCATGGGCAAAATTTCTTTCCTGAAGTGGTTTCAAAGAAAGGCGATTCGAAAATAAATCCAAACATAGAGGCTCGGATTTTTATCATTCTTATTTTTAAGGATAAGGGGACAGTGGGCTTTCAAAGTTCCAAAATTCGACTAAAAAATCTAATTCTTTTTTTTTTCTTTGTAGAAACTAAGACTTTCACATGTATCCGATGTAAAAAGAATTTTTCAATTCTGACACTTCTTCGCAGAGATATAGCCTTTTATAGTTATAAAAACTGTATATATGTACACAGTTTTTAAAAATTAAAACGCTATTTTCTCAAAATTTAAAATTTTGCTCATTTCTAAATTTTGAAACGTTCCGTGGCTGTTCTCAACTGCTCTGCTCAACAAGCGCAAATCGTTTTGACACATTTACAAATTCATTTTTTTAACGGAAAGATATAAAATGGGGCCTTGCCATGAAAGCGATTTGGAATCGAACTGTGTTTTCCCTTATTAGATCAATCCATTACCTATTGAGTTATAAGCTATTTTGATCATGTGACAGAGACGTTTTTCACTCTTTCTTGAGTGGTTCTTCTTTCCCGCGGAAATTCGGTTCAAAACGCACACTATGACACTCTTTTCTGAAAGATCTATTGCGTTGGCAAAAAAAACGGAAAAAAAGTTCGATGATATAGTTTCTGATTTCTGAACAACAACACCTGCTAGTTTCATGCATCTTTCCGAACAAAAATAAATTAAAACTTATGTCATAAAGTTGCCCTTTTGGATTTGAGAACAGCCTTAACATATTCTTCTGAAATGGATGGGAGTATATTTCCTCCATACAGTAATAAATAACTGTTAGCCTGAAAAGTTGCCTTTCAGGCAGGGTTGCAATTTTAACCGGCCAAAATTGATTTTGACCAGGACACTGGATAAAAGTGCTTTTAACAGCCCAAAAATGGTCAAAAAGTGGCCAGAAGTGGTCAAAACAGTTAAAAATTGTCTTAATTTTAATAATTATTTTTCTTTGCAATTAAAAGTAACTTAATAAGTAACAAAAGTAACAGTGAAGTTAAAAAAAAAATAATACACTGACATGTTAATGAGGCTCATTAGTAAAATATGCTTATGTTATACTAAAAGAAAGATAGATCCATAACTATCCTATCATTGTTAATTGCGAATCAACAGGGAAAAAATCATTCTTCGTTTCAGCTGTTGATATAGGGGCACCTAAAAAAAAACGCCCAGTATTGTTTAAAACTAGCAGCTGATGCATATAGAGACGAACTGTTTATTTCTCATGGATGTGTTGCACATTACTTGAACCTTGTAGGACAAGATATTTCAAACACAAAGTTATATCAATAATGAAGCATGTTATTGAAGTCCAGAAATACTTCTGAAACAACCACCGACCTTCAGGTTACCTATCTGAATATGAAGCAGCTGTTAAACCCCAACTTCCAGGGGAAACACGGTGGAACAATCAGATTGAATGTTTGACAACTTTTGTTAAAAACAGATTTCTACATGAAAATTGCAGATGAGCATGAAGATGATATTGATGATAACATTGTTAAAATCATTAACACGTTAAGCACCACGTCAGCCACCAGTGGCTCACAGCGAACTTTCCGTTTAAAACTCGTCATTCACCGATGGCTGACGTCTAAAATAGGATACAAAACTGAAAAAATATACATTGTTTTAAATAATTACTGAACAAATATTTAAAATTTACCTACCTTTTATTTATTACAGGATTATACTTTCTTAAAAATCACTTTAAAATTTGTAAATTTTCAGCACTTCAGTGTCAGTTATCGTGGCACTCAACGTGTTAACAATGTAGGCATATACAAAGTAAAACATTTACAAAATCAACTTAAGCCTATTTCCCTTGGTTTAGATAAACTTCAAAAGGAAGATGCTACTATATCTGATGCATTCGACGAATAGTTAGATTGCTAAAAGAGAAACTTATTCTAAAGTGATGATACAGTCTCGATTTAATGAAAATATTACCCCAGTTCATTTTCTGGCTCATATACTGAATCCTGTCTATATGAGTAAAGGTATTGATGAAGAGAAGCAAGAAATAGCAAGGCAGTGGTTACACGATAATACTGATCCTACCTTTTTGCCTCTTGTGATTGCATTTCAAGCAGAATCCTCACCCTATCTAAAATCCTATTTCTCTGAAAGTGTAAAAGATACAATTGGGTCTGATGCCTGGTGGGCAGCAATGAAAAAGGTTAAAGGCATGGCATTGATAAAAAGTTAGTTGAATTCACATTGCATCTAATGAACTGTTGTGCCAGCTTTCCATCAATAGAAAGATTGTTTTCTAAGTTTAGAGTAATACAACATAAATTACGAAACCGTCTAAGTTTAGAGACAACCGCAAAGCTTGTTACTTGTAATCATTTTTTAAATTCAACACAAATTACATAAAAACATAAAAGAGCTTTTGTAAAAAAATAATTAAAACATTTGTGTTGTATCTTGGTGTTATGTTATCCAACCCTTAACCGGAAACGTGCCGTCTGTGAGACGGTTGCGTCTACATATCTACCCTTTACACAAACTGAACGCGTCCCCAATCTTATCACACAATCTAATCCTTACGCTACTGGTCCTCTGCCTCCCCCACCCATTTGCAACACCTGCGCATTTTTAGTTATTGAAAGAAAAATTATTTTATTTTCAACGCAGTCTGTGGGACGGCATGTTTCCATTTATGTAATTTTTTGCTCTGGGGTATTGATATGGAGGAGCCGTCAAAAGCGGGTACGCTACAGTGATAAAAAAGACTGAAGAAAATGCTTTGAAATTGTTTGATGAAGTAGTAAGTGACATAAGCTATATTGAAAGTATTTCAGATGATGAATATATAAATTCTGAACACGAAAGTGACTCAACATTGTCAAAAATGCATAAAAAAAATGCAGATATTTAGAACATGTTGCAATATTTACTATTAAATGTTTGGTTGATTATACTAACTGCGTAATATTTTTTTTCTAATTCATATCGAACCGAAATATATAAAGATATCAGCCTTTACTTAATTATTATGACGAAAATTTTATAGTTTGAACAATAAAGTAATTTCAAAATATTTTCTGTCTCCGACATTCAAAACTTATTTTTAGCTGTCATATTAAAAAAATGGTCCTGTTAATGCATTACTATTAA
Organism: Maratus speciosus; assembly: GCA_963932465.1. NCBI lineage: Eukaryota > Metazoa > Arthropoda > Arachnida > Araneae > Salticidae > Maratus > Maratus speciosus. The sequence goes on along the minus strand of OZ010790.1, from coordinate 611,405,276 downwards.
ATATTAAGTGTTTAAGTTCACTAATTGGTAAATTATTAAGAGTTATTTTCCTTTTAAAATTTTATAGCAATTTTTTTTTTTTTTTTTAATTTAGCAGTCTCACAGACGGCACGTTTCCGTTTGTGCACGGGATTTTAATGTTTCCGGTTAAGGGTTAAGTTATGACTTTTTTAATTTGGTATTTGCGTGTGTTGTGTTACTTATATTATGACATTTTTAACAAATGTCATAATATACTGCATTTTTTACGATTTCAGCATAACTCTATCTCAAGAACTCAGGTACGGAATTCAATAAAACTTTAGTTAGACATTGACGTAAGCTGTTACTGATTAGGTTTTGGTGTAAATCGCACACAACAGATGGCGCTGCTATGCTGTTCTTTAAACGATTTCTCCAATAGCTCCACGTTTTTAACAATAGTCATAGCTGAAGAACTCATTCACGGAATTTCATTAAACTTCATATTCTGTTAAACCTCGACATAAGTTTGTGCTGATTAGGTTTTATTGTAAATCGTAAAACAGGTGGCTCTGTTGTGCTGAATTTTTCACGATTTTCGCAAAAGCTATATCTCAAAAAATAATGCACGCAATTGAACTAAACTTAATATTATGTTACATTTACGCGTCAATAGATCCTTATTAGACTTTGAGTTGGAAATTTTGGTTGCGGACCTCTAAGAGGGTGGGGTTCCGAAATTCAATGATTTGTTTGAAACAATGCGATACTTGCTTATATCTCCTTGTTAAATGCATCTAATTCAACGAACCAACCCCTGATGATTGTCATTTCATTTTGGCACTGTGATAGCGAATTTTGAATTAAAGTAGAACCTCACCATTTTTTTTTTTCTCCATCACATTCCTTGTGTGCAAAATCCATTTTGAAAGATTCTTTTTTTACTTATCATATTCCTTGTGGGCAAGCGATCCTTTCCGAACTACGAGTAGATATAAATAGTGTCGATCTCCTTTGAATTAACTTGAGCTCCTGTTAGCTGCGGAGTGGAACGAAGAAAACGACAAATTAGCAATTCTGAAGGTTTTGCAAAAAATTTGGCATGGCTGGAGCAGCAGAAAGACTGCGATATGGGTGAACTAATAATATTAAAAGAAAAAACTCCGTGATAGAGCTTCAAAGCAAAAGCAATCGAAACTGCAACAAGCAAAACATTTTTTCAAACCCTTGTGATAAATGTAAAAAGTAACTTAATTTTGAAAATTAAAATTCAGGTAATTTATTCTTGTTTCTATTTTACTATTGCTTTATTTTTATGAAGCAGTTGTGACCATACTAAGAAATTTTGCGTCTATTTTCTCCTTGATCTTAAAATGGAAGCATTCCTGATTATCCGAAAATTTCGATTTTCCAAAAGAGGGTCGGTCCCAATGACTTCACATAATCGAGGTTCTACTGTATTTACAACATGTGTATAAGAATAGAAGAAAATCTTGGGATTGGCCCGACTAGTTCTTTTTCTAGTATAATCGAAAGACAACGTAAAAAGCAGTGTAAAGAAAAAAATATTTAAATATATAGAAACGGGACTTTAAAATATTGGAAAAACTATTTTTGCAAGATTAATTTTGCCGTACACTATTAAAACTTTTGTTATGGTTTTTTAGAATTATAACAAATACATATTATTTTAATTCTATAAAACATACGTAAATGCAAAAAAGAAGTAATAGTCTGAATCAATGACAGACTTCCTCATCCTTGGTCAAGCTTCACTCATTTTCTGGTGCCCATAAGGTTGTTTCTCACATCCGAATTTCCTGACACATTTCTGAATTTATTTTTGTTCAAAAACACATGAAATGAACTCAGCCATTGTGTCATTGAACAGTTTTTTAGTTTTGGGGTAAACGCAGAAGATTTTTCAGTAAATGGGTATTTTGAACGAAAGTTTCGCACGCGACAGTGCGGAAAAGGAAGACTGCAGTTCTGAGAGGCAACCATCACTGATAACTCAAGATATCAGGTTGTAACGAAAGTTTCCCGCCACAGCTAATATCGTCTTTTCAAACAGTTCGCGATGTCGTATTTGCTCATATTTTGTCAAACGATTTTTGACTTTTGAAAGAGACTTGCAAACACTGTGTTGTGAAATTTGTAAAAAAATATTAACATTAAATACAGGGTGTCTGAAATGGAACTATCACGCTACCAGATTAGAAAAAGCATTTGCTTCCAGTTCTGTTGCAAAAAATCAGCAACAGAATGTCACCGAATCACACGTACAGCATTAGGCGCTACTGTTGAATCATATGACACTGTGAAGTTTTGGTACCGAAAGTTCAAAAACAAGGACTATGACATTCAAGAAGCAGAGCGCTTTGGTCGGCCTACTGATGTTGATGCCTGCGAGAACTTATGGAAGAATATCAGTATTCAACCACTCAAGAGCTAGCTAAGCAGTTAGACGTTAGTGCCATGTCCATTAGCCGCGCTATGCATTGCATAAACTTGACGTACAAGTTCAATCGCTAGGTGCCGCATGAGCTGACTCAAGCAGATAAGTGAAGACGTGTTCAGGCCTGCACTAATCTGCTCGAATATCAGCGCAAGGACAAAATTCTGGACCGTTTCGTCACTTATGACGAAAAGAGGATTCACTTCAACAACAGAAGCCGAAAAAGGGGTTGCTCTATGCCCGGTGAGCCCGTCGGCAGCGTCGCAAAGCGCAATTTGACTAACAAAAAGATAATGCTTTGTATCTGGTGGGATTGCCATGGTATTATCCACAAAGAGTATCTGGAAAAAAGTAAAACCATGGACAGTAAGGTGTACAGCAAGATGCTAGTCCGTGTTGACGCTGCTATCGAGGTAAAATGTCAAAATGAGTTCCGTCGCAAGAAGATAATGTTTCATCAAGATAATGCTAGATCACATATGTCTGCATTCACCGGCTGGACTCTGTATGGACTCAAGTGGGATCTTTTGCCACACCCACCCTATAGCGCCGACAACACTTCTTCGGACTACTACCTTTTTTCACACTTGCAACTACATCTTGCTGGTGCTATCTTTAATTCTGCACAGGATGCCCGAAATGAGGTTGATCTGTTTTTGGACCCGCGGCCCCCAAGTTTCTGGGCCGAAGGCTTTGAAAACCTACCAAAACCTTGGCAGAAAATCATAGATTCGGGTGGCTCACTAAAGGCACTGCTTTCATGCTTTTTTTTTCCCCAACTTTATTAAGAACTTTTTTTGGCGGAAAACTTTCGTTACAACCTGATATAATTCACTAATCGAAAAATGATTACAAATCCATATGCCTGAAGGTATACTTTTATGTTTAAAAAATGAGTCCATAAATGTGTCGAACAGTTTCGCGCTGGATCGAACAAGAAGCAAACTGGTTCTTACTTTTCTTCGATCACATACCAAATACACCTTGTCTCACTATAGTGTTGACTCTAAGGCTAATGTCAGACGAACGTCTTTTTGCACGCTTTTTTGCTTACGTATTATCCATTCACAATGTTATAGCATTGTGTAGGGATAATACGCAAGTAAAAAAGCGTGCAAAAAGACGTTCGTCTGACATTAGCCAAAGCCGCTTTAGCAGGCAGCAGCGCCCGGCGGCCCTTTTTATTTCTTTTTTGCGTCTGGCGGCCCTTTTAAACCCTTCCGATGCGACCCGTGAAAACATCGCAAATTCTAGGGGACTCTAAACAAATCAGTTCAAAATATTTTTTGTGAGCAAGGTACAAGTATGCCCTTTTTTAAGTGTTCCTTTTTGAAAAATGTACTTTTTATTTTTAGAATAGTATTCCCTTTTTGAAAAAAGTACAGTCGTGGAAATAAAAAAGTAAACACCCCTTACTAACTCCTCAACAAATTATCGTAGAAGAAAGTGACTGGTACCGAATGATTGGAAATAAAGTCTACTTTTAAATGATGCATATAAAATTTGCTTAGGGGGCCATCTACCTATTAAAACGAAACGAATCCAAACTTTTTTTTTTCAATGGCAATACCCAATTTTAATGAGATATTTCAAATCTTTGGTTCAAACTATGCCTAGACGCCAAATTTCAAGTCATTTGAATGATAAGTTTTTGAATTATAAACATTAAAAATTGAATGCTACTAATGTTAAATTACATTTTCATATTTTTATGTATATCTCCTGAAATTATATTCCTAATGTGCTAATGTTTTGTGTAGCAATAATACTAATATACCAAAACATAAATACGTTGAATTTGCAATTTTTATAATTTTATGATATGAATTATGAAATTAATATTCGAAAAAATTATGAATTGCATTCTACATTTTTTTTTTTTTTTTTTTTTTTTGATGGATTTAGATTTACTAAGCCCTGCTTTATGGAAATCAAAAATTTCCCATTTTTCTTCCAAGCAGTTTTCAAATGATGCTTAGAAAACGGTAAAAAGATGGTTTAAGGGACCGTCTATGACGGAAGTGACTAGATATTTTGAAATTTCTTCTGCTATCCTGTTATCTAGCAGTCCTCAATGATGCTTAAGGTACCTTGATCAAGAAGGGGGCTCCCTCAGTGAACAATCCAGTACCGAATTTTTGGTTTTGGATACAGCCCTTAAAATACGCTCGTTTTAAAATAATTAATTTCTCGGAAACTTGTGGTACGAATTGCATAAAAATTTGTTTTTAGGCTAATGGAAGAGTGTAGAGTTCATTTATGCTGTCAGAATTGTGTACTGCGATTTACAAAAACAAAGTTATGGTTTGTTTTAATATGTAGATGGCCCCCTAAGCAAATTTTATATATATCATTTAAAAGTAGACTTTATTTCAAATCGTTCGGTACCAGTAACTGTCTTCTATGATAATTTGTTGAGGAGTTAGTAGGGGATGTTTACTTTTTTTTTTTTCCCCACGACTGTACTATTTTTTTAGAATAGTATTTCCTTTTTGAAAAATTCCCGCCCGGCGGCCCTTTTTTTTTCCAGAGTTAACACTACACTAAATGTTTTATAATATTTTTAATTCAAATCGGATTTATATAGAGGTAGATCAACATCATTGTCTTGCTTGAAATCATGCTGCACTCAGGCACACTGTTTTTTGAGGCGTTTAAGATCAAAGAAAATGTTACCTTCGATAACAGATGGCGATACGCATTAATAGTTTGCGATTCAGCCCATACAACCACAAACTTTATTAATTTATGTTACTATGGTAAAAATTTAGACAGGTCAGTTGGGAGTGAGTCATTTCGGCATTATATATTTTGGAAATAGGCACTTTCAGTCGTGACGTCAGATATGACGTATTGCTTGGATACTGACTCCAAACAAACCGTCGCTATGCTGTATTCTTTATTATAGCTATATCTCACACATATATGTTTAATACTTTATATGTAGTGCTAACATTTTCTACGATTTATATTTAATAAGAAATGAAACATAGCAACCATTTGTTTTGAGTCGGTTTCCATCAGGGTCGGACTGGGCCAGGGAAAAGGGCGCAGACCTTGGATTTTCAGAGGGCGCAAAAGTTGTAGCGAACTCATGTATATTTTTCTTGTTTGTGTTGTTCCTGGCTTGAGAAGGTTTAACACATTCACACAGCACCAAGAATGAAAGTGGCTTAATATTACATCTCTGAGTCTAGAACTAGATAGAACACTTCGATATATCACCCGTGCAATTTTAAAGTTTAATCAAATCTACAAAATGCTACGCAATTTTTAAAACGAATCTAGTAATATCTAAAAGTTCCGAGTTGAACACAGATTACTTTGTAGTAGATGACCGATAGCAAGGCTAGGGCTTTATTATTTTGTTAATAGGTGCCTTATAAGACTCACGGGGGAAAAAAAGTGATCACCCCTACCAATTCTCTTGGAAATGAGTGTATAAAAATGACATAGGTACCAATTTGGAGATTGTCTAGGTTAGGGATTGACTAGTTGATTCGGTATTCGGTGGTTCGGCATGTAAACCGAATATTCGGCTTCGGCCGAATACTTTTAAGTATTCGGCCGAATAACTGCAGATAAGTATTTTCTTAGAAGTAGAAGAATTCTCTTTAGGCTAAACAAGGAGTTTCAATATTATGTGCATGAGTTCAGCTCAGGGCCGAAACTAGGGGGGGGGGGGGGGGGCAGAGGGGGCATGTGCCCCGGGCGCCAAATGAAGGATTATACCTTTGGAATGCATTTAATTTTGGATGGCCATAACTTTTGTAAAAAAAAATTACGGCCATTTTTTTCTTCCCATTCTGACCAGAAAATCAGAGTTCTAACTTTTTACGTCTGCTCTTTCATCTTCACCTAACACTTCATTTATAATGGCTGTTTCACAATAACAGAAGCCATCAGTCTACCAGAAGAAAATAACTCTGTGAAAGCGGAAACTCGGTTAAGCAGGACTCGGACAATCGGGACTCTTAACTGTATATTTCATTTTAAAAATGATCTTTAGAATATTTTTGTTGGTGTTCAGAGGGGGGGGGGGGGGGGGTTGTCATGACCCCCGTGACCTCTCCCTTGGATCCGCCATTGTAGATTACGTAGTTCAGTATTACATATTTAAAATTTTAAAATAAGTCGGCTATTAGAAAATTAGTAAAATTCTCTTTGTAAATATACTTTGCGGAAGAGGGGGGTGGGGGGGGGGGGAGGGCGCCTAAATCCATGCTTGCCCCGGGTGCAAAAAAGGCTAGTTTCGGCCCTGGTTCAGCTGCACTACAAAAAACAAATAAAAGGCCATTTTTAATTAAAAAAAACTTTAATTCCTAAAATAGTCCACATAGGTGTGAAATCAAAACAACTGTCTACAACAGAGATAAAAAAAAGTACGGAAGATGCGCATCTTTCACTTATCATTTAATTTTATTTACTTCTACATTAGTTTTTTTTTTATTTAAATTTATTTAATGTGTATTTTCTTTAATATACACATCAAATAAGTATATCAGAGTTCATATCTGTACATCTAAGGTGTACATTAAAGAAAATACATCAAATAAGTATACCCCTATGCTATCCTATAGCTTTTATAACCATTATATCAAAATCGCTCAAATTTCTTTTCTTCATCACCACAATGTTAAAATATTAATCAAAATATAAATATTCTATCAATAATTAGACAGAAAATAGTTAAATGTACAAATTGATATGATACCTTTTGAATTTTGAGAACATTCCTATTCAATACGTTTATAATTAGACTTAGACAATCAGTAAATCAGCTTAATGACAACATTGTTTCTTTGAATGAACTTTTGTTTTTCTCACAATCCTTATCCTTAAAAATACCCTGTATAGTTTAATACTTTGATAGGTTATTTTTGGGTATTGACTAGTGATAAAATAATAAAAAATAAGTGATGGGTTAATGAATTTGTGAGTGGGAAGAAGTCATTAAATTTTTTTGTGTAATTAGATTTATTTTAAGAATAAAAATGTAACTGAATTAAATTATTGAGAATTTAATTTCAATTGAGGCTTATTAAAAAAGCTAATATATGCAAAAATGCGTATTAAAAAGTTTCAAGCATTCGGTTGCCGAATACCGGAGCTTCGGTATTCGGTAAAATTGCTGCTTCGGTCAATCCCTAGTCTAGGTATTAAAAAATGCACGAACGTTAATTTTTCAAATGGTGAACGTTGATTTTTCAAATGGTAACATCCACTTTTGATACCCTATTTGAATTCTTTGCCAGCAAATAAAGAGATAGAGTTTATACAATTTTCTTAAATCTGAATACAGTTATAAAACAAAAACTGTTAGGGGTTTATCCATAAGTTTCGGAAAATAAAATGAAATATCTTACAACCGAAAACACTCAATTACTCACCAGCCAAATGATATAGGAATTTTAAATTTATTATAAACTTTATATTACAGAAAATCTTACAAAGTATTTCTGTTAAGTTTCTACGATTGTTTTCAGTGGTTCTTTTGATAAAAGAAGACGGTCCCCTTGATTTATGGAAAGGCAAAAATTTTCCGTATCTCGAACACTAATTATTCAAATTAGCTATAAACTTACACATTGGTGTTTTAAACGATTGCTCTTTGTTGTATGCAAAAATTAATAAATTAAAGCAACCAAAAAAAAAGGTGTCAAAAATGGGCGTTATTGTTTGTAAATTCAGAGTTGGTGCAATTTTTAATATGTAGACGAGTTCGGAAACATAATTTATATATAACATTTAACAAAGTAGACATTATTTACAGCCAGTTGTATCTATAGACTTTTTTACGAAGATTTTCAGCTGAATTAGCAAGGGTAACCACTTTTATTCCATTTATCCCCATTGACGCGCTGAAAATCTGTACAAAAACTAACAAGATTTTTCACACCAGGCACAAACTAGAGTTGCCGCGGTGCTGCTAAGGGTTTAAACCTTTTTTTTTTTTAAAATATACTTCTTTATAAAATGAATTAGTTATCAGTCAATTTAAAATGAGATAAATTCAATTTCTGTTACAACTAGCCGCCCTTGGCGACCAGTTTGGTCTCCTTTAAATCTATGCTAAGCATTGTATCATGTTACTTTTATTCATAATTTAATTTACTTGATCGCTATTATTAAGATTACTTCGCCAAATCGGAAAATTTTGATACAGAAATCATGAACTCCGTATTTTTATGTTAGCCGAGTGCAGGTGATAAATCGCCAAACATTGAACCCGTCGTATTTTTTCTTATTTCATTAATTTCATTTAAAATATAATACTTTCACTCATTTTATTTAAAATACATAATTTTAATTTAAAACTGAAATGATTAAAATTTATGATTCTCAATTTTCTCTTATTTCTTTAAAAAAAGAAAAAGTAATGAATAATACTATGAACTACGACATTTAATTTCAACATCAAAGCTTTGTTTTAATTTACCTCGCGAAAAATTGTTTATGACAGTCGCATGCGATGGACTATTATAATACTGGTGATATGATGGCGATGGAACAATATCTGGCGATTTATCACCTGCGCTAACTTTAAATTAACTATAACTTTAAATTATCAAACTTTAAATTATCTAACTTTAAATTATCAAATTGGCTGTTTGGGATATAAAAAGTGAAGCGGTCAACCCGGAACTATTCATGACAGTCACATGACTTAGGCTATTATTATAGAGATGCGACAACAATTACATTTTATTTACTAGTTTTCTTTAAGTAGAATTTTTAAATATGGTATCTATCGGTGTCTCCCTCATGATACACAAAAAAATTCAGTACGCAAACTTCGCTTAAAATTTTTTTTATCTAAAACAAAAATGTACAATACTTCTCATATAAAAGTAGAAATTTTGAAAACTAAAGCTTGTGCTTCTTTTGTTCTTTTATAAAAAGTACCACATACTATAAGATATTTAAATGTTGAAACATAAGGATATTTAAACATTCAAATCAACATCACATTAAGGAATTTGAAAATAACACTTGCTTGTGAAAATAATGCTTATTACACTTGCAACATTCATATAAGGCGAGTTATGTATTTTGTCGGAAGAGGCACTTTGCGTTTGTGTCCTTAAAAAAATGACTTTATGTATCCGTAAAATGCTGCATTAATGTTGCACTACTAAAAAAATTATACACAGAAAGTACACCAAAAATGCCCCTTTGTTAGCCTAAAAATCACTAAAATAATTGAGTAAATTTACTCTTTTCAGCACCCTCTTCCTATGATTATCCTAATTAGAGATCAAGGGAAATATTTAAGTTTACACAACTGAGAGAAATGCCCCAGGAATTGTATTCATACAAGCTGCAGGATCCCATGGCAGCGTTTTTTTTATTCGAAAAACCTAATTTCTGAATAGTAGTCATCGCTTTATTTAATGATAATTTTTCCGTGATTAAATTAAAACAACTTTTTATTTAAAATACATACTAGAATTTCCTAATATTTATTTAGCCACGGAAAATCTGTTATTAAATAAAACAAAGATTACTAACTGAAAATTATGGTGTAGATTTTGTGAATGAAAAAACGCAAGCCGCGGGATTCCACAGTTTGCGGGATTGTAATCCAGAAGTGTTATAAAGTTTGTATTCCGCGAAAAGAAAGATCATGTTTTTCAACCAAAAACGAAATCCGCACAAAAAGTTTTTTTGTCTTCTGATATTCATCACTTTCTTTTCTCAAGTTGTTTTCAAAAAGCACGGTTTCAATTGTAGGCGCATTCATGGCCGTCATTAAAAGTGTAGGGACAAGGTACTAAAAGCCTGAAAATATGCAAAATTTTTGGTTAAAATCTAAAATGTATCATTCAAAGAAGTGATGAAATAAATCTTGCCCAGGGCGCTGTGGCTACTAAGCTTTCCCTGCGTGCGTTTTCCCTCTCAATAGTATGCAAAGATGCCACCATTGGTTTCCAATCCTGAAATTGTTTCGATGTACTTTTAATTTCTTTGTGATAAAAAATATTTCTAAACGAATCCTCGAAATTTAGTACGCTAGTCCGAATGTATGTGCACAACTTGGGGGAAAATATTGGAGCAGCCTAAGGCACTTAGGGGCGCGAAGTTTTCCGTGGACGAGGGCGCACCGGCCCTCGGGCCGATGGGCCAGTCAGAGACTGGTTTCCATGCAAAACATCATGACTGATGTCACACGGAAAGCGTCTATTGAGGTTTTTATGCTCGCACTGAAGCGGTTTTACAGGCAGTTGAAGCAAGTCACCGCCCAGGCCAGGATAGAAATTGGGAAATAAAAAATTGGCCTATTATAAATATCTTAGGCGTCCCATTAAATTTGTAGTTGCAATTTCTAAAATTCATTTTTAACTTAACTGTATACTATAGTAATATATATTCTATTTCTATGCTACTTTTTTTGAAATGCACGAATATTTTGTTCTTATTGAAAATTATTCAAGTTCTTAATCTCCAAGATTATTTTAATTGAAGCAGCTGTAAAACTGATATAATAATTAAAAAAGCTTTACATTTAAAAATTAATACAAAATTCGCTTAATCTTGTAAAACAAAATTAAAACGATAACTTCCTTGCAAATTAGATCAAATCCTTTTATATGGTAATAAGCTAGAAGCAGCAGGAGTCGTTCGGTAGCTTTATCACCCCAAGCCCTCCCTTCCCAGTTTTTTGTGTCTTTAATTTGTGCAATTTCCCTTTTAAATTTGTCCGGTTTCAATTTTCATTTTTTTTTTTTTCAACCTGGCTTTCCTAGCTTATCCTCAAGATCCATTTAAACACAAAAGTTTATCCAATGTTGATAATGCAATTAAATTTAGTAAAAAAACTATATAATGCATCTACATTTGAATCCGTCATAAAATCAAAAGGTGCAGTATTTTTTTTTTTTTTTTTTGTGTGTGTGTGTGTGTGTGTGCTAACTATTAAAGTAATAGTTAATAAACGTTAACAAAAAAAAAAGTGAGGTATAAAATTTCACGACCAAGAGTAATTTTGTAGTCATCAAATGCAATAATTTAGTTGCATTTGAGGACTAACAACTGCTAATTTTGAACACTGGCTCAAGGTCATCATCATCCTAGAAAAATCCCTCCTCTTGTATGATACAGTGTCAAGAATCCATGTAAGCCATGCAAAACTCTCTCCTTAAAATATAATGAATTTATAAAACTGATTTATTGACTCGTCTTCAGTGAGTGGACCTAACAATTCAAAATTAATGCAAAAAAATTCCAGTTAATCTGGGAAAAAAAAAAAAAAAAAGAGTATGGGCCTGGAACTCTGCAATCAAAGCTGCCATGGGTAAATTAGGCATCAAAAGAAACATCGTTGGCAGAATTACAAGTAATATCAACACAAATAAAACAATAAAGAGACAGAAAACGTTTGTTTTGGTTCTTGTTTAATGGCACAAGGTCCCAGAAAAATAACACTGATGGACAATTACAAAGTAAGAACATTTCAATAATCAGTAAGACACATCATTCACATATTTCTGAGCACAAAAAATTCACGTTTTCATTCGAGCTAGATTTCAGAAAGAAAAAAAAAAACAATAGTGAAATTTATAGCAATGTAGTACCAAGACTGGAAAGAGCAGCAAAAATAAAAAGTTGTGTTAAGAAAGCACCAACGATAAGTAAAATTAACCACAAAAATCTTCAGATATTATCCATTTACATAATTTTTTGAAGGATGTATCTTTCTTCATAACAGCTTGTCTATTTTATAGAGTTGTGACATGGTTTGTGGCAAATATTTTTAAGACAATGTACTTGCGACAAAAAGAACAGTAGCAAAATCCAGTCTTAGTACTAAACTGCAAGGGGAATCAATTTCTTAAAATGATGAAAATAATATAAAAGATAAAGAATTTTTCATGCAAAAAACTTGTTATAAAAATAAGGATACATAAACATAAAATTAAAAGAAAGCCAATACAGATTTCTTATTAATTTTATTGACATACTCAAGTATTTTAAATTTCCACAAAAAATATAACCTTCATCAGCTGAATGCTTTTTTTTTTTTCTCAAATTTTATGGATCTTAGGCTGAGAACATAAATTGATTAACCAATGAAGATGGCATGCATGAAAATTCATCTATTTTTAAAGCACATAAATGCTCATATATTAATAATCTTATATGCAGGACTTTCTGTATCATGGGTGCCAGATTAATTCTTTGGAAGGCAGCAGCCTCAAGGAAAAACCACCCAAGTAATTGCTATTTTGACTATTTAACTCTTAATGGAGAGTTATAGTAATATTAAATGGTCAACTGATAATAAAGGGCAGCAAAAATTAGTTATTTTTAAAGCACATAACTGCTCATATATTAATAACCTATGTATCTAGGACTTAATTGTGCCAGATTAACTCTTTGGAAGGCACTGGCCTCAAGGCGAAACCACCCGCGTAATTTCTGTTTTGGCTATTTAACTCTTAATGGAGATTTAAAGTAATATTACATGGTTAACTGATAATAAAGGGGAGCAGCAATCAATTATTTTGCTTTCCACCTAAAACCTGTAGCTACAATTTTACATGCTGTTTAAAAGATGGACGATATGGATTATTAATTTTTCTGGAAACTTCTAAAGGTTTTATATTTCATAAATAGATAAGAAGGTTTTTTGAGATACCAATAGTTTCAAGAAAACACACAATTCTTCTTTTTTTCTAATTTGCAGTTAAAACATATGGTTTCATGTCTAGAAAACCGTGCCAGTCTAGACTATGTCGAAGAAAATCAGGTATATGCGTTAGTGGTATCATTAAGTTCTTGTTCTAATGCAAAATAAATTCATTTCAGAGAACTCAATTCAAAATAAGTAACAGCTAAGGCTCCATCCTTCAACAAAACTTTTGTTGAATTTATTCTTATTCTGCGAGTGATAAATGAGCATCCATGCATGGGCATATCTTCCCCCACACAACCTCTGTTACAATTCACAATCCTCCAAGTTGTGAGTCGCTGATAAAACGGAAAAGTTGGATATACACGTTACAAAGCACACATAAGAGTATCAACACACATAAATAGACACAGTCATTGTGAAAATGTGTAAACATTGTTCATTAATAAAACATTATACACAGCACTTAGCAAATTAATTATAAACACATTGTTTTCCTTACTAAACGGTCACAGATGTTTTGCACAAAAAGGCAAGGAATTCAGTCAATCCATAACATCTTCCCAAGTATACATTACTTTGAAATTTCAGGACAAAATAGGACCACAGTTTTAACATGAAACAGCAGACAACAAACACTCATAAAGTATCCTTTCATTTCATCGCCTTCCAAATACTTTAAAACACTCACACATTCTATCTGTATAGCACATTACAAAATTACTCTTTTCCACAATTCAATTCCATCCCATAAAAACCATGAAGCAGAAAACAAATTCTAAATAAACAACCTACGTTGAAAGGTTGAAACCTATGCAACCACCAAAGCAACAGCAATAAAACACATTTACAAGACATAGTATCATCCATATTTTTATATAAAGCGCCGACACAATAGAAGCATTGACACTACTACTAAATCTAGAGGCTAAATTGAATCCTCTCCCCCCAAACGTGTCTTCGAAAACACAGTTCAGCAATGTTTAATAAATAAGTCTCTTTCTGAAATGTAATCCTTTACATGTGGACAAGAATGTGACAAAATCCCCCCCCCCCCCAATTAAAAAAAAAATTAATTACATAAGGTTCCAATTTAAAAAAAGGAGAAAAGAAATTAAGGTGAAAAATCACTAGATTCTTTAATTCAATTTATATTCTGCCTACTCAAATCCTGGATTCGGTTAAACTAATATTATCCCTTCATTTATTTAAATAACTTATAACTTAATGATTTCTCAAATGAAAATGTAAATGTTTTATAAGCTTTACAACCTCCTCTCCAGGCTAACGTAAATATGTTCAAAAGTGTATTATTAGTGAATGAATGTATCTTTATTTCAGTCTCAAATTTTTCAATCGATTACTATTACTACATTAAAAATTTTAAAAATATAAGTTCAAATTTTTCAGAAACGAATGAAAAAAGTATGTTTCTGTTCCGAACAAATAAGTAAAGAAACAAACAGAAAAAAAAATTATTATTAAAAAAAAAAATAGAATTAAAGGTGTTCAAATCAAATCATCACCTATATTTTACAATTAAATTCATAAATGCATTGTTTGCAGTTGCCTCCGATTCTGATGTTTCGACAATAACGTTTGATTCTAATAGGTTAAAAAATAACTATTTTCTTAGCATTTACTTAACAGATAAACTACAGTAATGGACACTCCATAAAGGTCAACCTAGAACAGCAGCTGCATCTATTTATAAAACACTTTTTAAATTCCCATCACAAGTATTATTTGCATATTTTTACCTCAATAGCAGACACCTCTAAATCAGTTACAAATACAACACTCCCGACATGTCTGTTATTTGGAGGTTTTACTGTACTTATGTTCTTACGTTTAACAACAATCAAATGATCGTAATATGCAGCAGTTTTTTCTTGTTTTTGTTTACAGAAGGAATGTTTTATCTAAGTAATAACCTGCCTACAGCTTCATTTGACCTAGCCATTTTTTTTACCAGCACTATTTGCTGAAATTTTTTTGAAGTGATTCAGTCTGCGCAATACAGACAAATCCAATCAACAACCAAAATTATAAAAATCTGTTTCTAACAGATAATTATTTAATCTTTTTTTCTCTCTCATTTTCTTTTCTTAAAATTTGTAAAAAATTAAATTGAATAACAGTTATTACAAACATGAGAATAAAACTATTAATTTCGTTGCTAAAAATCAGAAACTAATTCATTAGACATTTTGGAATAGAATTAATAACCTCTCTCTCTCTCCACCATGCATTAAAACAGACATTACAAAAATAATATACAAGGAGGAAAAATGGGTGATTAGTACATATTTTTATTCCTAAATATAATAATAAACTCTGTTTTTCCTTATAATGAAATTGTAATTCTGTAATTCAATTCATCTGAATGAACAGTTGAGCCAATAACTTAATATTTCCAAATGCATGATCAAAACCAAGAGCCGGCTTGGTATTTTCCAGGGGTAAAAATGAGCGATCCATTTTATTTTAAAAAATAATCTGTTTTTATAAGGGCCTTGGTACTTTTACAATAACATTGGCACAGCTCAGGCTTCAGAAAGTAAGAAAGTTGCCAAATGTTACAAACAGATAGGATGTGAAAACAAACCACATAGACTATTGTGCCTGTTAAAAGTGTGCATAAAGAAACAAACAGGCTTCTCATGACACATCTTAGATAAATTACTTCTGTTTGCCTATAACAACAGATAAATGGATTCTGTGTATAAATAAATTGTACAAATATTGAACTAATTGTTTGTGTGCATAGGTTGACAGGAAGTAATTGTGAAAAAAATTCTCTTGCAAGGCTATTTTTTCAATCTTGTCAAGGCCCCTATAAAACTGAATTACTCTAAAAGTACTCAGTTAATGGGGTGTACAGCTGTACAGTTTTAGAAAGAGATTACACTGTTTTCTCATCCCCACCCTATACAAAATTAATAAATAAACTCAATACATTTACTTATTTATGCTTTTGTACATACAGTGATAAGTAAAGTCTTCAATAAAATGTTTCAGCCTTGAACTAAAATATACAATTGTGGCCGGAATGAAAAGCATGTTTCTTTTTTTAAAAAAAGACAAGAAATGGAACAGATGAACATTAATCATAATGCAAAGTAATAATTTAAATAAACGGACACTCGTACAAAACCTTGCTTTTAAGTTAACAAATATAGTAACTCTATATAATCACTAGAATTGCATTACTATTCCAGAGAGAATCCCATGAAAATGTCAAGAGCCTAGACTATAGTAATTTCAATTTGGCTTCTCAAGGTCATGCATCCTTTCCACTTCATCTCATTGTCATGGGAAATAGCAGAGCGATCTGCCAACCCAATGCGGTGTTAACCTACCAGGGATGCAAGCGCTGCGCCACAAATGGCTGATTATTACCACTAAATTTTTATAGTATTCCTCACCTTATTTAATGACAGAATTTCTGAGATTTAATAAGGCGAAGAATACTATTAAAATTTAGTCGTGAAAATCAGCCATGTGTGGTGCAGCACTTGCATCCCTGCCATAGTTACTGACCTAAGACAAGTACCAGGAAGCTGACCTTGAGAAGTCAATTGAAATTATATATAGCACAGCTAATATTAAACCTTTGGAGGCATTCTTTAAAATTTTCTCGTTTGTATTTCAATATTTTTAAAGGATTATTTTTGCATAAGCTAGCTTAGGTTGAAGGGTAACATCATCTCTGTCCGCTTTTTCATTTTGGTTAATACAATATCAGACTTTGATCTCAAATATCTTGTGCAAAAAAAAAATCTTTTAAAAATATTGAAATGCAAACAAGAAATCTGCCAATCCACTCGTAATTTTTTATGCTAACATGTGTAGGCTCTTAATGGCTGACATGTTTCGGAGAAAAACAATCACAGTCCGTGCCATACTTTTGAGCCACTGCAGTGAAATCAGTCAATGAAGGGTTAATTCAATAAATATATGAAAGTACTGAACAGAAGAATGGCAAGTCAAATTAAAATAACATGGGAAAATTATACTACTAAAAAAATAAAGAAAAAAAAAGCAATACAAACCAAATTAGCTCAAAAATAAATTTAAAAACGAAAAAGGTCCAATACATTCATGCAAGAAATGAACAAAAATCAGCTAAAACCTGTTATAAAAAAAATAGTCAATACAGCCAATAGGTACTAACAAAAGTAGATAAATCTTCGAAGAGCTCGGAGATGAAATTAAAACACAAGCAACTAAAAGTATAAAAAAAAAAAATTATACCATTAAAAATAATCAAGAAATGTAGTACATATTTAAATAACAATTAACACAAACACAAAAAAAGAAAAGAATCAGTTGGTTAAAAACCCATGGACACTTAAACCTGGTTTTGAAATAACAAACAGCACAATTCCTTTAGACTGTCAATATTATTACCATTACAGTAAACTCCTGACTATCCGGCTTAGTAAAAAAAATGAGGAATGTTGCAAGCGGCCGAGACAGGCAGGTTCCCGTCCATAGGAAAGTGCTAATTTATAACAAGAAGGGATTGCAGAATGCAATAGCGGAGACAAACAGGAAGGGAGAGGTGGGTTGAGGCATGATAACCTGTTTCGTCAGTTGTGCAGCGGATGTTAACAAGTGCGGACGTTATTTCCCGCTTATCCTGGTTACTTTCGTATAGTCTTTTGGTGTGCTTCGTGTTTATTTATTGAAGATTAACGAAATGGGTGATAAACAACAAAAAAAAAGATTTTAGTGACTATGGAGGAGAAACTATGAGTTAGCAGGAGGAAACGACGCCAGCTCATAGTACCTGCTGTCGCGGAAGAGGGCTAACAGGGAGAAGAGCAGTCCTCTATCAAGGACTTTTTCAAAAACTAAATTTTGACTCTTTTATCTTATGCATAACTTTTCACATTTGTGCAATCATTTATTAATAAACAGTAAAATAAGATATACTCATTTTTTTTTTACGAATGAGGCTTGTGTTTCACGTTAATGTTTTGCTTATTTTGAAACTGTATGTACCGTACGTATAAACTTTATATTAGAATGTGCAACATGCATTTTTAATATAATGGGGGGGGGGGGGGGGGCAGGAAATGAGTCAATATTTCTAGAACTCCGGCCTACCCTTCCGCCACAATAGGCCAGATAGTCAGGAGTTTACTGTATTAAGAGATGGATATCAAATTTAAAAGAATGTCCGATTCAACTTGCCGAAGTTAATTTAAACATATTGCACTTTATTTTTATTTTGAATAAGAATATTATTTCAAAGCCACTTAAACGACTACACCCATTCGTCAGTGATATTCCTTTCAAACTATTTTTCTTTATAAATTTCGTCTAAACAAAGATAATAATAAAAATAAATCTACTTGATTTTAAATAAAGACAGTTTACACATACTTGTACAAATAGGCAACAAAGTAATTCATTTTGTTTTGAAAATGCTACATTAAAAATATATTTCAATAACTAATAGGATCCTAGTTAGTTTATTATTACAGGATATACCTTTTACAATAAATTGTAAAGACACTCTTAGCATTAAAAAAGTATGCAAGTCATAACAATACTAAAGAAGGGTTGTTACGTAAAGAGACAGTGGAGTTTTGAAAAATTTACAAAATTACAGTAGAAATTTTAATTTTAAGAAGTGGTATTGGGTGCTGTCCTCTAGCAGACATAGATTGAAGTAATTTAAAATTTATTTAAAAATAGTTAAAAGTTGAGGCGGAGTTTGAACCCTCGTAAAATGTAATTATGTTTTTAATCACTAATAAATTATGTTCATTTTTTTCTGTTGAGTGAATTTGAATTGTTCTCGCATACATTTTCCCCCAGCAGTTAATAAATTGTGTTAATAATGTAAATTATGTCGCTTTTTAATTATAGGGTTTTTAATTATCTTAAATCAATGTATG
This sequence comes from Maratus speciosus, assembly GCA_963932465.1. NCBI lineage: Eukaryota > Metazoa > Arthropoda > Arachnida > Araneae > Salticidae > Maratus > Maratus speciosus. Next base: position 611,386,312 of record OZ010790.1, on the reverse strand, counting down.
CAGCAAGAATAGTATGAAAAAATTTATCTCAATGTTTTAAAAAGGGTAATCAAAGAGAAAATAAGCGTAAAAAAATATATGAAAAACAGATACTTATTTTATGCACGTACACTGTATAATAAATCTTTTGATTAGTTTAATCAAGTTAGTTGTATTTGTATAAGTCTGGGTGTTTTATTAATCTTCAAGTTAATGTGCGCTTATGCATATTTGAATGATTGCATTTTGATTTCACTTGTATTTGAGGAATGCCCTATTACCCATTTAATGACCCATCTAAAGCATTAGTACAAGACTACCACTGTACATTTTTCTTTCTGTTCTGTCCTGTTAAATAATGTTTAATGGAGGCTCAGTCGTCTTGATTATGTGTGTTAACCATGATAAAAATATACGCCACAGGAAGATATTCGATTTAAAATTAGATTATATGTTTAAACAAAACTGAGAAGCAAACTGATTCTAAAAGAAAAAGTTCTGCAGAAAATTTCGTATTTGAAATGCAATCCTCCTTATAGGTTCAGTTATAACATTTCAGGAACATCACAGATGCAGGCAATTATAAAAACGAATAGAAAATTAGTAGCTATACCTTATTAGAATATAAAATATAACTGAACCGTGAAGAAGCCTTATTACTTTATCACCACTCCTTTTATTTTAAGCAAAGGTGTTATGTTTCACAACAAAATAAAAGTTAAAATTATCATGACTCAAAGGAGACACAACCTGATATTCAAGATTTAGAAATATTTTTCTTATTCTAAAGCTTATTGCTGTAAATAGATTTCATTTTGGACAATTCAAACCAAAACATGTTAAATGAACGTAATCCTACAGAACAGTATAGCAGTTGTCCATGGGGAATAAACAAGGCAAAATATTTGACAGGATTATAAGATGTCAATTCATAATAACCAACTGAATTTTAATAATAGTAAAAAAAAAAAGCTTGTTAAGCATTAAAACAAAATGTAATTAAAAAAATAATAAAAGCAGAATGACAACAGACAATATCAGCAAGAATGAATGTTAATGTTATATTTTTCAGAGAATTCACTGCACATACTTCACCCTTTTTATCTCTTTAACTCAAAATAGTTTGTAAGCAGAATTAGGAAAGAGACTTCAGTCTATTACTGCTACTAAGTTCCTTAGAGCATGGCACAAAGCACATTATGACACAATTACAATGAAAAAGCCAAACAAAAGACCCCTTTACAAAAAGAAAGAAACAAAGCAATCAATCGATATACTTTTTCACATACAATCTGCAATAGAATAAAAAGTCCTATAAGTATAAAGCATGACTGTATGTTGCACTACGAGCCACAGCACAGAGGGCTCGCAAGGACAAAGTGCATTTCATTATGTAGCGTATCGTTTGGTCCACAGCCTTGCAATCCGATCATGTTCTTCTCTATGCTGCAAATACTGGGTGGCAATGCTTCCGACAAGTGGATCGGCAGGGTTGCAATCTGTAAGCAATGAGCAGATGGACAGCAGCACTTTCGATATGGTTAACGCAGGGCTCCAATTGTCTTTCAAAATATCTAAACAGATGACACCTTGGCTATTGATATTGCAGTGGTAAATTCTTGTACGGAAAGTCACCTTGGGTGGTTTGAATGGATATTCGGGCGAAAAATGGATATCCAAGAAGAAGACACCTCCTTCATAAACAGAGCCAGGAGGCCCGAGAATAGTGGACACCCATTCATATAAATTATCACCTTTGGGTCCAGCACTACAATTGGGTGGAGGATCGAGAGTTATTTCGGCTAGTTCTTTTTGGATTCTTTTGGCACTGGTGCCTAATGCTTTGGACATTTTGGGGTTTAATTTAGCTTCTTTAGAATCTTTCTCTCTATCCTGATTGGAAGACCCTCCTGACGTTCTGCTTCTACCGCCTGTTGCACCGGATGGACCTGCTTGAGATCGATCAGAGGACATTACGGTCAATACAACCTCTTGAAGATGAAGACTTCGGCAAACACCCTTCCAGGGCACTTATATAAACACAGGTTTGCTTCAAGAATCTGGAAACATCCAAGGGTAATTGCTTGACTGATATGTATTGATTACACAAAAAATAAATTATTTTACAAAAACAAACATAACAAAAGTAAAGAAAATATTAAAATTAAAAGGCCAACTGCACGGTAGGGTCTAAAATCATGCAGATGCCATTGATATTTCTTGGAAAATGCTTAAGGCGTCTGATTGGGAAACCCTACATTAACCTATGGGGAAATTTAAATAAGTCGAGACACATTACCTAATATAATGATCAAAATACAGTTTTCACCACAGGAAAATAGAGGTCAGATGCCAAGGCAGTGCATTTTTTCAAAAAATTTCCTTCAGTTTCAAGTATTTAAAAAAATTTGTACTTAAGGAAAATTTTCATAATTTACTATCTTTTATAAAATACTTAATATTTAAGATGATAATTTTGAAAAACACACTATGTTGGCATCAGGTGATTGGGGAAAAACATATTTCCATCATTATAATTCAATTTTCCTATAGGTTAACATGGGATTTCGCATTCAGCCCATTAACACTTTTGATCTGTTTCTCTTTTAGTTTTAGGATCGAATTTACATTCTTGTGAATGAAATAAAGACTACCTGGATATTTCAAACTGTTATACGCTGAATATGTATAAGCATATGAGTGCAGAATTTAAATACTTCAATAGGATTATGGTTTTGCCCGTTTTGAAAAATACATAATAATTAAAATAATTGACTAAACTAATCAGATGATGTTTTTCAATTGTACTGAACAACTGTTCCAGTCGATACAGTCATCCAGTATCTGTTTACAGAATCCTATAATCTGCCTCCTGCCTTCTTTTTTATGAAAATAGAGTGTTATTTCAACTGTATGACATCTTAACGACGACTATGATAAAAATACACTTTGCCTGCATCTCAAAGATTACATTAAAATGCAACCAGTGAAATAGTGCGAAAAGCTTTGTAAAAGTACCTATCTCTTTCTCCCGGTTATTAGAATAGGTATCAAGCAGTAAATTAGATCAGTAAATTAATCACGCTTTCAAACAATTTTGTTAACAGTAGAAAAATGTAACCAGGATCCTTTTACCAGATGGACAAACCAGGCATCTGCCCAGAATTACATAAAGATATGTAATGGATTACTAGCATAAATAAGGATAAAAAAGGAACCCCAAAACAGCTAAGCCATTTGACCCTTGAGTGTTAGAATCAGGACCTGATTGCAGTATTTTAAAAAAACAAACGATATCTCATAATTTTCAATGTATAAACAAAACTAAAAACTTTGTGTCAGTGCCCATCTCAGCTTTTATGACCATGAGCCCTGAGGTGCCCCTATAGCATATGTCTCAGTTAAGTGGTCAGCCTAACACAGAAACCCAACGTCTTTAGTTCCCAACATGGCTGCAAGAAGTCTTTCCAAGCAAAGACTGAAAACGTTAATGAGTATTGGGCTATAATTAAAGGAGATAGGCTAGAACAGGGTTGGCGAACCCATGGCACGCGGGAAGATATTTTTGGCATGCCATTTATTGAAGTTCTAAATCAAAATTCAGTCTAATTCCCAAAATTATGCACCTCTTTATTCTTTTTTTATTAATACACGAGCTTCATTGAAAATTGCTTTTATTTTCTACAATAGGTACTTGTGTACTTGTTATATCACTGAACTTCCCACTTAAAAATATTTGACCCCCCCCCCCCCCCCCATTTCCTCGATTTCGTTAGGACGGCACCTATGATTCTCATGGAAAGAGAGAAATCTAGCCAATCAAATTATTTTTTGCTGTAATAGTTCTGCATAATTTAACACGTTTTGACCTGCACATGAGACTATATTTAACTTTTGCTAGAATTTGATAATTGATCTTTAATTTGTTAAAATGCAAAAGTATTAATAAAACTAATAAAGCATGACTTTTTTCATAAGTTTTGAAAAAAAATAATAATTGGATTGCTAAAACATATGTAAAATGAAATGAAAACTATAATTATATTTTTCTATAATTATTTCTATCATGCGTATGTTGGTATTACCCGCAGGTATGTTAGCTATTATAATAATCTAATAATGATAATAATAAATATAATTTTGACACGATTATTTATTATTATTAGAATTAAACTAACTTATAATTCGCTATTTTTTTTTGCAGGAATGACAGGTCGGTGATGGGGGGAGGGAGGTGCGTTGTTGGCACGCCATATTCAGTTGAAATATTTTTGGAAAAATATGGGCATGCGGATGTAAAAAGGTTCGCCGACCCTGGGCTAGAAGATTTGCACTATAGCTAAAAATTGATTTTTTACAAGAAAAGAGATTAAAAGTTTTTTGTTTATAAAATTTCTATTGTTTTATCATAAAATTATAATTTACTATTACTCAAAAATTTCTACAAGACTGAAGATTTGAACCCATAGTTCCCAAGCATGTTTAATACTCATTTCATCGACCCCAATGGGATGGAAAGTTGAGCAAACTTTGCTCAAATCAGGAGGAAAACCTTAAACCTGCTGCATGTTAGGGCAGCATGATGCACCCGCTACAGAGCTACTGGGACTCTCAATATATAACAGTTTGAAATATCGAGATAGGTTTTTAGATACATTATTCAGGGGTATATGTAGCCTGCTATCCAGGAATCTGTCATGGATGCCTTTAAGGAATTTCCGAATACTTTACATTGGATTTCTGAAGAATCCTTCATCATAATTTGTAATACACATTTTTGATAGTTTGAATTCTTTTCTCCTGCATCCCTTTGATGATTTTTACAGCTAGTATGCATCAAACACTTTTGCAATATTTCATCCAGAAGAACTAAAAATCAATTCCAAAACTCCAATAGAAACAGTTTAAAAGTGGGAAGCTTTTTTCGTGAAATAACCAATGGTGTCTAGATATTTTTTGGCCATGCAGAGCAACCCTTATATCCTGAAAGAACTGATAGTTTTTAGAATGCTATTTTTAAACTATTATTTTTTTCTGTTTTAAATTTAAAACTTTTTTTAAGTTTTTAATTTTAGACCATTCAACTGTTCAAAGAGTTGAATTTGCATTACAGAATGATGAAAAAGTAAGCGAGAGCAATTAAATCATAAATTGGCTCATGTTTAATGTGAGATTTCAAAAGCTCTATTTCAGAAATGATGGGTCCTGAACAAACATCACAAATAGTTTCAACCAAAAATTGACAATATCATAGGCATTGAAGTATCAGTCAGATACTCCCCTTCAATGTTAATCCTGTGGACTTGGAATGCATTTGTATTCTTGAAATTTTTCACCAGACACATCAATTTTTTCACAGTATGCTCTTTAGATGCTTCTTTCGTTTTAACTTGACAAGCTATTTCTAAAATATAGACTTAATATCATTTGAAAAATTAAAATCTTATTAATATTTGGAAAGCTTCACTCACAGGCTTACATACTCACTTTAAACATTTAGAATTGCTTGCCTAGTGAAAAGCACAGAAACATCCTTTGAACCCTTTCAAGGGGGTAGTCACACTGCATGACCACCTAATTTTAATTACAAACTGACAAACGGCACCAAGAATATTTTAATAAAATTTTGCTTTTACAATGAAAATTTAGAAAACAAGTTTTCAATTTCAAAGAAATTCATTTGTAAATTCTGGTGTCAGTCAAGCATTTCATCATTTTAGAAACAGAATGTTTCTGCCCCTGAAAGGATTAAGAAGACGATACAGAAAAAAGAAACTAAAAAAATTATGTATATTTTTTTTTACATATTACTACTTGATTTGATGTGTGTTATTACCTCTTTATTTTTATTCTAAATTTTCAGTTCAGGAGAAATTAAAAAATACTAGGAATGCATCCCATGTTCACAGGATTAACACTGGAGAAGGGATGTCTGCCTGATAATGAGCCTTAAGGCTGCTAGCCACTCGGCTTCCGAATTTCCCTCGCTCATGTAAAGTCTATGGGTGTGTGGTGCATTCGTCTATTTAAAATATCTCCTTAGGAAATCGATATCTTTATCTCCTTTTTTCTGTGTACTCTTCTTAAAGGATGTCTGTTTCTTTCTTGGTTCTCAAAATATTTCTAAAATATAAACTTAATTTTATGTGAAGTGTAAAAATTTTACTCCCAGTTCGCCCGCTTTTAACATATAAAATATTAAATTATGCTTATATTTTAGAAATAGTGTGAGAATTAAGAAAAAAATAAACATTCTTCAAGAGGAGTACACAGGACAAAAGATATTAAAAATATTAATTTTCTGAGAAGACATTTTAAATAGACTTAATATGAGCGAGGAGAATTCAGAAATTGACTGACTCAATAAGACTCAATAATTGACAACTCAGCCTTAATAATTAAGGCTGTTTATCAGTGAAATCTCAAATTCCCCTTGCTCATGTTAAACCTATCCGTGTGTGATGCATTTGCTTTTTAAATTATCTTCTCAGGAAATTAACATTTTTAACTTCTTTTTTCTGTGTTCTCTTCATAACCCTTTAAGACCCAACCCGCATGATCGTGCGGATTAGATATTCATTTAAATTTTTGCTTCTGAGTCGTACGTAATAAAAACTCAAATTGAACAATAGTTCTGGTTTGCAGATAGAATAAAGTATCATTTTTTATCAACAGGTAGTGGTTGCAATCCATGTTTTACTTTCTATAGGCATGACTAGCTTTGTTTACAAAAACATCGGGTCTTACAGGGTTAACCCGGGAGAACTCGCTAGTGAGAATGCCCAATTGCTTTTCTTTTACTTTACATTCATATAATATCAACTATTTTTGGTTGGCTTAGTACTTTTATTCACAAAATAGGTAAAATAATTCTAAAACATTTTGAAATTTTAATTAAAATGAAAAATGATTTAAATAAGAGTCTTTGAAAAGTAGGACTGTGAGAGAAAATCTCATGCAGCGAGTTCTCCCGGGTTAAAGGATGTCTCTATAAGTTGTCAAGATATTTCTAAAATACATACTTCATTTATAATTTTAGGTGTTAAAATCTTGACAAAACTGAGTAAAATTTCAACACTTCACATAAAATTAAGTATATATTTTAGAAACAGTTTGGCAACTAAAAAAAGGGAGATGTTCTTCAAGAAGAGTACACAGAAAAAAAGAAATTAAAAATATTAATTTCTCATGAAAATATTTTTAAAAGACGAATGCATTCTACATCCATAGGTTTAACATGAGCAGGGGGAATTCGGGAACTCAGTTGCGAACAGCCTTAACATTCTATCACAATTAAGGTAAAAAAAAAATACTGAAAAGGATCATTTGAAATTTTTTTTTTTTTTTTTTGTTTATTATTTAAGTGTCACTGTTTTTGGGAACCCTTTTATATTCCTGAGAAAAATAAATAAATAAAAATAAGTAAAAATAAAGAACTAAGAAAGAAAATTAGAAGAAAGTGGAAAGATAAAGTTCGGATAAAACAAAGAGCAACATCATTTTACATACGTTGTGACAAGATTTCATTCTTATGCATAAATAAACAGAACAAAATTTTTAAATACAAGAAATGGCAACAGATTTTTAAAAACGAAACATCGGAAAGCACATTTTGCGAATTTTGGTGTATGCGCACCAAAAGTTAAATAGCAAAAATAATAATAATATTCATTCTACCAGTTTCAGAATATATATATACATTGATGAATTCAATGCCAACTTATAATGATTATATATAATAAATATATAACAATAAATGTATGCACACAGGTATACATTTAAAATATCAAAATGTGACTCGGCCAATCATGTATTTGTGCACAAGATGAATTTATAATTGTAAACAAGTGTTTTCATCGATGAAAATTTTAAAACTTCGATACAATTAAAGTTACTTTTCTCCCATAATATAAACGCACTGTTCTGTTTCACGATGACTCTATTCGCTGTCGTAATCCAATACATCGAACAGCACTCCAAGAGATATTTTGAGTGTATATGTTATCCAAAACAGTTTCTTGCTTTTGTCTTCAAAATATCAATTTTGTGCGTGGTCAATAATTTTATTTTTGAACGTTTACTTTTGTCATCTTTTTACCTTCCTTTCATACAAAAGGAAAAGGACTGACATAAACTTATACAGATACATACTGCCATGCAACCAATCTCTATCTTTTTCTTAAGTAAAGTGAAGAGACTGTCTCCAAAACGGGAAGTGAAGAGAGGAGACCGGTAGTAGTGGTGTTTTTCGGGGATGTGTAGGATGCGGGAATACATCCGACTTAATATTGGTTTTGTTTTGAGAAATAATAGGTGTGGTTTTGGTGAAGTATTGTTGTTGATAAATTGTAGTAAAAGTGTATGTATATAGTTATTGGCAAGTGTAAATACTGCAAATATAGGATTTTGTGCTTAATAAACTTTTCATATAAAAATTCTGGTGTCATTATCGGTTGTTGTGACATTACTAAGCCTTCACGCTCTGTTGCAGCACAGTGATGACGTTATGAATGGTTTCATTTTTTAGGTACAACGTTTTGAACTGTCAGTTGAAGCAAATGCTGGTCATTCTATAGCAAAAACTCAATACTTATAACCTACATCAGCATGGCCTACTAAGGCCCGAAGACTACCACTATTTCCGAATAGTAATTTCTGACGCTATGGTTAAAGAACTCAAATATTATTCGGAAATAGTGGGCCACCGTTGGACAACACTGACCTAAAGTGAACTTTTTATCAAAAATCTATAATAAACAAATTTAAAAAAATCAAAAAACCCAACTGCGTAAAAAGCGAACTAATTAATTATTTCTCATCAATGTGAAACTATTTTTTTTTTTTTTAATTCCTACAATTATCTCATACTCTCGCTATATATATCTTGTTCAAATTTTCAATCGGTAATAAAATACTTATTATTCATCCAATCAAGCTCAAATTAATTTTTTTTAACTTGTAGTGGATGACACTTGATGTTAATCCAGTTTTCAAATATTAATTCATTAATTAAATTAAATTAATTCATTTAACTAATCGAGAGAGCTCTCTTCTTGATCAAGGTATTTTAAGACCGAGAGAGCCCTCTTCTTGATCAAGGCATTTTAAGCGCCACTCAAGAAGAATGGGAGAAAAAAAATTCTCTTATTGACCTAAGTAGGAATTGACTTTAAATATTTTTTTATATTACTTGTTTATATTACTTACCTATTTTTTTTTATTTACTTGTATTGATGACTTAAGTTGTGTTTAATGGTTAGTTCCTACTATAAACACTGTTTTGATGAGGTCTATAGATGTCTAGGATGGTTAGAGTTGCAGCCAAGCTAGAGATCCTACATACACAACCTAATATTTAAACGGAGCTTCTGACTGTAAAATAGTCAATGAAACATCGTCTTCATTTTGAAAGACCTATCCAGTGATAGGCCACTCAATAGGGTGCGTAAAAAATTTTTTCGTCTCTACCGCCATTTTGTATTTTACGGCCGCCACTTTGAATTTATAAGAACAAAACCTAGCCTATAACCATCGGGCCGTTAAGACGAATTGATAGAGGCCTCATTCATTAAAATCCATCCAGCCGTTGGGATGTTTCGAGGGTATAAAGAAATCCACATACACAGATATGCGTGAAACACATAACCCTTCTTTTCAGTCGGGTAAAAACTAAGCTGGGGATTTAAAAAATGCCTTATATTTCCTTTTGTATTGAAAGGCTAGTTGGGATATGTCAATCCCAAAACCTTCTTCTATATCATACTTGTTTATACTTCAAAATTTGCTATCACAGTGACACCTTCAGGCCAAATTTTTACAAAATTCTACCCAAACATCTGCCTATGATATTACATCTAAATATAAAATTTTGTCGACAAATTTTCGTAAATTGTTCATTTAAACTTCCAAAAGTCACAAAATCGCTGCCACAGTACCCCTTTCTAGATAATATTCCCATTTTAAACTGGGGCTTGATGTCCATAGTCAAAATTATACATAGAAAGTTTGGCTCAATTCTATGCATAACTTCGTACACTTTCTGATGATACAATAAGAAAAATGGAACAAAAGACTAGTTTTTTAAGTGGCCACTTTTTTATTTAAAAATACTACACAGTAAAATTTCGATAACTGTTAATCTAAACTATAGGTCAAAATTAACATTTTTACCGACTGGCCAGTAACAAAGTTATGTATGCTCCATACAAAATTGTGTTTTTTCTATCTATCAACATTGTCATTTACTAATATTGATTACTTACCATTTCGATATGATTACACTCAACTGAAAATTTTTATTTTTACTATTAATTAATTGCAATGAAATAAATTCACGGGAAATTTTCAGAAAGGCTACAGCAGAAGGACTCCCCCCTCCCCTCGGCATCGGCACTAACTAATATGCATTTTTCTGCAACCATTTAACGAATTTCGCGATCTTTTGAGGAAATTCACGTTTTTTTCGTGACCTTTTGCAAAATCTGCGTTTTTTCGCAGTCTTTTGACGAAATCTCGTTTTTTCCGCGTTATTTTCACAAAATTTCGTTTTTTTTTTTTTGTAATCTTTTAACGAAATTTGTGAGTTTTTTTCGCCATTCTTTAAAAATATTTGCATTTTTTTTTTCAAGATTTTTTGACGAAATTTGCGTTTTTAGGCGATCCTTTGACGAAATTTGCGTTTTTTCCGCAATCTTTTGATGAAATGTGTGTTTGTTTTCACGATCTTTTGACGAAAATTGCGTTTTTGCCGCGATATTTTCACGAAATTTGCGTTTTTTCCGCGATCTTTTGACGAAAGTTGCGTTTTCTCTGCGATCTTTTGACGAAAGTTGCGTTTTCTCTGCGATCTTTTCACGAAAGTTGCTTTTTCTCGCTATCTTTTCTCGAAATTTGTGTTTTTTCCGCGATTTTTTTTGACGATATTTGCGTTTTTTCCGCTATCTTTTGACGAAAGTTGCGTTTTTTCCGCGATTTTGCCCCGAAAGTAGCGTTTTCTCCGCGATCTTTTCACGAATTTTGCGTTTTTTCCGCGATCTTTTCACGAATTTTGCGTTTTTTCCGCGATCTTTTCACGAAATCTGCATTTTTCCGCGATCTTTTCACGAAATTTGCATTTTTCCGCGATCTTTTCACGAAATTTGCATTTTTCCGCGATCTTTTCACGAAATTTGCATTTTTCCGCGATCTTTTGACGAAAGTTGCGTTTTCTCTGCGATCTTTTGACGAAAGTTGCGTTTTCTCTGCGATCTTTTCACGAAATTTGCTTTTTCTCGCTATCTTTTCTTGAAATTTGTGTTTTTTCCGCAATTTTTTTTTGACGATATTTGCGTTTTTTCCGCTATCTTTTGACGAAAGTTGCGTTTTTTCCGCGATTTTGCCCCGAAAGTAGCGTTTTCTCCGCGATCTTTTCACGAATTTTGCGTTTTTTCCGCGATCTTTTCACGAAATTTGCATTTTTCCGCGATCTTTTCACGAAATTTGCATTTTTCCGCGATCTTTTCACGAAATTTGCATTTTTCCGCGATCTTTTCACGAAATTTGCATTTTTCCGCGATCTTTTCACAAAATTTGCATTTTTCCGCGATCTTTTGACGAAAGTTGCGTTTTCTCTGCGATCTTTTGACGAAAGTTGCGTTTTCTCTGCGATCTTTTCACGAAATTTGCTTTTTCTCGCTATCTTTTCTCGAAATTTGTGTTTTTTCCGCGATTTTTTTTGACGATATTTGCGTTTTTTCCGCTATCTTTTGACGAAAGTTGCGTTTTTTCCGCGATTTTGCCCCGAAAGTAGCGTTTTCTCCGCGATCTTTTCACGAATTTTGCGTTTTTTCCGCGATCTTTTCACGAATTTTGCGTTTTTTCCGCGATCTTTTCACGAATTTTGCGTTTTTCCGCGATACCTTGAAGAATTTTGTAATTCTTTTTCGCGTTTTTTTGTCGAAATGTGTGTTTTTCCGCGATCTTTTGGCGAAATTTGCGTTTTTTCCGCGATCTTTTCACGAATTTTGCGTTTTACCCGCGATCTTTTCACGAAATTTACGTTTTTTTGCGATATTTGCGTTTTCCCGCGATACTTTGAAGAATTTTGTGATTCTTTTTCGCGATTTTTTGTCAAAATTTGGGTTTTATCCGCAATCTTTTCACGAAATTTGCGTTTTTCCGCGATACTTTAAAGAATTTTGTGATTCTTTGTCGAAATTTGCGTTTTTTCCGCGATCTTTTCACGAAATTTAAGTTTTTTCCGCAATATTTTGACGTAGTTCGCGTTTTTTACGTGGTCCTTGGGCAAAATTCACGTTTTTTCGCGATTCTTTGACGGAATTGGTGATTTTTTTTCTACGAACGATTGACGAAATTAATTTTCGGCGACCCTATCGAAATTAGCAATATTTTTATGTCCGAATTTTAGGACTGATGACCGTTTTTTTTTTTTTTCCGGAAACGAATGCGTTAAATTTTCGGAAAATTCGAGACAGAATCACCACTGCTACTTTCTTTTCTTACGGTCAGGCGAATCGCTGATTTGGATGCCGTAAATTCCGAACGAATTTTACCCCTTTCCTTCCTGGCATCGATCTTTCAACCATCGCATTTGACGAGTGGTGTCCATTGTGTTTGGCGAGTGAGGACAATAAAGTTAATCGCCACGTTTTAAGTGTTACCTGGCGAGTGCTAATTTTGTGCTATAATCTAAAACTGAATAGCCCAAATAAATATGTTAATATAAATATATTGGAGCCAAAAAAAGTAGAATCCATGATCAAAAGCAAGAAAATTGTATTCCTCTGCTTGTAAAAAAGTGGCCAGAAGGTGACCGCTGATAGACAATTCTTCAACTAGCCACTTTTTCTCACTTACTGGCCCTGTGGCCGATGGCTAATGCTAATTTTGCCTTTTATTCCATGGTCAGGCTTTCCAATTTTATACCTTTCCGTTAAAAAGTGAATTTGTAAATGTGTCAAAAAATTTTGCGCTTGTTGAGCAGAGCAGTTGAGAACAAACAGCCTTAAGCAATCCAATGATTTTAAAAAATCGTTTGATTTAAATCAATAGACCCTGTTCAATTCTATGCCTAACTTCTAGTTTTCTTCTCACACGCACAGAAAAAGAGAGATGTAAAAATGTTTTTTGGCATCTCTGACCCCTAAAACGTGTCAATACGTCGAAAACCGGAAGTTGAAAAAAATTTCGATAACAATACTTTCTTCTATTATAGATAGAAGAAAGTAAAAAATCAAATACTTAAATAACCACACCATTTAAAGTTTCTTTCTTTCTTATAAAATTACAAGGTAAAAGCACTATTGTTTCCTCCTCCTTTTTTTTTTTTTCTTTTTCAGTGTACAATCGCAACATTTCCGTAAAAACTCTGTTATAAACAGCATTAAAAGCAATTGTTTTCCGTAATTAACATATAAAGCTCAAAGCCACGAAAGAAGAATAAGCGGTTTTTATTTATTTCTGGAATTAATATTGCTGGTTTAAAAAGCATTTAATCCCGAGAACAAACGCGTCTTGGCATTTTCTTTTTTAGAAATGTTATTCTGCCTTTGTTTTTTATCCCATGCTTTCAACTACAAATAAAAAGGAGTGGAGAACAATAAATTCTCGACCGAAACTTTAATTCAAATCGCGATAAATTTATTTTAGAAGCCCATTCACTAAAAACACAATTACACACTTTAAATTAAAATGTATAAAACACAAAACAGTTCACTTAAAGTGAAAAGGAATCTGAAAATGGATTTAACGGGCTTTTTACTATGGGGTATTATCCTCAATAGATAAACAAAGACGCCATTTTTTTTTCAACTCAACATTTAATTTGCAAAAAAAATAAATAAATAAATAAATAAAAAATAATTTAGAAAACTTATTGTATAATGTTGCAGAATAAGGTTCTACGCCCACGAGTACGAGTATACGGAATAAAAATAATTTATTGTATTTAAAATTTAAATTATAAAAAGAAAAAAGTAATGTTCTATTCTACGTTAGATCGATCCATTAAAAATTTAGGATTTATCCGATGAGAGTGGCAATGTTCTTTCACTTTCTTTGGAAGACTGAGTTTGTTTATCAAAACACGACAGTAGCGAAATGCGTCAAACCAGCGTAACGAGAGGGGTAGGCTGAAACATAGCTTACACACGTTGAATCATTTTTCACTTACCAATAAAAAAAGAGTATGCAATAGAAATATATTATTTATACGATGTTATTCATATCATTTTCCATTAGAAACCTGCTGAAGTTTCTATATGGAATAGTTTAGCATCACAATACGTACTTCCAATAGACAATAGAATAAATAATACACGCAAATACTTTTGTGTCCTTATAAAATAACTATAAATGTCATTATCCATAGGAAACACGAAGTAATGAATTTCAATTATTATATAGAAATTTCGACAGTTTCAAACAGAAGAATGTCACTAAAAATACACTTCCGTCCATAAACCGTTTTGTATACCAGAGATGCCAATAGTGCGTATTTTTGAGTACCACTATTTTCGAATAGAAATTATTCACTTTAGATAGGACAAAGATTACTATTCGAAAATAGTGATACTCAAAAATCAGGAGGATTGGCAGCTCTGATATAAGAATTTGTTTGCGTGTTCCAGTAAAATAAACGAAGTATATTTTTTACTAAATTCGTCAACCAAGGGTGAAAAAAGAAAAAAAAAAAATCCCAATTGATACCTCATGAATTCACACATGCGCATCGACTCAGTTTTCGCTATGTTCAACAGTATCAGTTTCGCTTTACAACAGAAATCACCTACAGGATGACCGCTAAAGTTCAAATCTATTTTTGTTAAAACGGCAGCTTAGATTAACTTAAAACGTCAGAAATTGAAATTAATGTATATTTCTAATAATTTTTATAATACTAAAAAAGCACAGTAAATGACCTTGTGACCCATGAAATTCGAAAAAATAAATAACTGATGACAACGATTTTATTTATTTACCCTTATGTCCCAAATTATAAATTAATAAAAATTTCATCTTCTAAAGCATTTTTCGTGAATTTTTAGATTTGCACAATCATTCAATAAATATTAGAAGAATTTTGCCAATTAAAATTATCAGGGGAGATTGTGAATTCATGAAAAAATACCTGAAATTTTAGCGAGAAAAATTTCTTATGGAAAGATAATATATAATTTATTGCAGGGAGGTCCAATCCTCTCACTATGAAAAATATTAATTGTAATTATGTTTAACAATTACATGGAATTGATATTTTAGTTTTATTTCATGAATTTAACTATCAGAAAAACTGGAATTCCGGTACTGAAAATGAAATAAATACCTGAATTCAGGTATAATACCTGAACACAATCACCTCTGAATTAAGTTTGAATTTATAGGGATTTTGTGAAATACAGTAAACATCGTGTAATCCGGCACATTCGGCACTTGAAGCATGCCGGATTACGAAATTTTCCGGATTACAGGATCAGTCAGGAAAAACGTGTAGAAGAATTATGCAAAAAAAAAAATGGCAATAAAGCATGTTTTTTTATTTCTTTAAACAGCTTGAATAGAATAAAACAAAATACTCAATAATGTAAAGTACAACATATGCACATGACTATAAAATAAATGTGCTCTGTCGACCGACACAATAGACCTACTCGTAGAAGCCATCTTAAATAAATCTCGAATATCAGTTTGTTTGTAGTAGTCTTCTCTCTTCTTTTTTTAGGAAGTCATTTCTCATGATGTAGAATTTCATAATTTTCGCATGGTTGAACGAAATTTATGTTGTCGCTCAGTAAACCTAATAAATGTATTCAAGGCTGCTTGATTTCCACTTATGCTGTTTGACCCATAAGTCATTTAAACCATAATGCTTTTGGAACAAGATAAAGTAATGTATCTATAACTCATTCTAAACTGTATTACTACGAATCCATGTATAAATGAATTTTGTAACAAGTTATTTTAATGGTACTTTACCGTTGGAGCATAAAGGGTAAAACGGAAAACGACAAAATTTCGTTTTCTTTATTCTTTTGACACTATTTCTACCGGTGTCAAATGACACACTTTAAAAGTTTTGATTTGTTTATTTTGCTTGTAGTTTTTGAATGTAATACGCATAAAAAAGGCTTCAATATATTAAAAATGATTAGTAATTGTTTCAATCTAAAAATTGCCAATGAAAAATCATAAATCGAAATTTTTTAAAAGGGGTCATTTGACACCGGTAGAAATAGTGTTAATGACTTACTTACGCTTTTATAGTCTACAAGTTTTTGTTTAACTCCACGAGTTTCTAAAATATATAGTGAACTCAAACACACATCCGCTACAAACGCAATCCCACTGAATAACAGAATCAACCTATTATGAATTTAAAAAAACATTCAATATCAATGGTGACAAAACTTTTATTTAATACTTCCTCGCTAAAAAATATTGTGAACGTCAGTGACACATCCCAGCCCCAAACATCAAAGTAAATAGCAAATGTAAAATTTAAATGACTCCATAAAATGGGGTCGCTTTAAAAGCAAGCGACGTCTTCCCTCCAAAAGGATCCTTTATTCCTTAATCCCGCCTTTTAATCTCGCACATTCTTTCACCCGCCTCGCGAAATTAAACAACTCCTATTAAGATAATAATGCCATACAACTGGCGGCGTTTTATCTCAGACATTTCGTAGACAACGCAACTCAAACTATATTAGTTTGCAAAAGAATTTTAAAAATTGAACTGAATTTCAAAGCGCTGTTTAAGTTTCAAATAAATTAGCATCGGAGGAATTATTTATTCGATTCGATCAATCGACACATAAGCAGAGCCTGCTTAAAGTAGGGGAAGCTCGACGTCACACAGGGGGCCCCCTACAGGGTTCATACAGAGTTGGGAAGAAAAAATCCAAGGAGTACCCAAAAAATCCAAGGAGTCCAAAAAATTTTAAAGATTTGGCATTTTTTTTTTTTTTTTTTTTTTTTTGGTTGTTGTCGATGTTTTTATGTGCTGCATCGTTATGTGATATGCACACTCCAATTTTTAATGCCTGTTTGGAGAGAAAAACATTTCAAAAACAAATTTTACTCTATTAGAATCCAATTGTTAGTGCTGAAATTGCACAGTATTCACAATATATTGCTTATTGATTTCGTAAGTTTAAATACAAAATTGACAATCTACTTTTTTATGCAGAGACCAATGGTCGAACAGGGGTGATTCTGAGTATAAAAAAAATTCTGAAATTCACAGCAAATCTTCTGAAAAGTTACACCAGAGGGGGGGGGGGGGGGGAAATCCACTCCCGACACTAGCTTGCGTTTTCTCCGTGGCTCTTTGACGAAATTCACGTTTTTTCGCGATCTTTTGACGAAATTTGTTGGTTTTTACATGCTCTTTTGACGAAATTTGTGGGTTTGTTTCGCGATCTTTTAACGAAATTTGTCAATTTTTCGCTCTTTTGACGAAATTTGCGGGTTTTTCGCGATCTTTTGACGAAATTTGCCGTTTTTTCGAGATCTTTCGACGAAATTTTTGGGTTTTCGCGATTTTTCGATGAAATTTGTGGGTTTTTCGCGATTCTTTGACGAAATTTGCGTTTTCCCCACGATCCTTTGACGAAATTGGCAATTTTTCTGCAAACGATTGACAAAATTTATTTTTTTCGGCGACCATATGTCCGAATTTTTGGATTGATGACCGATTTTTTAATATTTTCGGGAATGAATGAATGCCTTACATTTTCGGACTAAAATCACCCCTACGTCATATAAATAGAGACTAGTCAAACCCCAAACACTTATTATGTATATCACATACATGATACATCTTAAAGAAAATTTTAAAAGGCCAAAAAAAAAAAAAAAGAATGCTAAATGCAACATACAAGAAAAAATATAACAAGTTTTGAATTTATTCTTTTAGAACAGCGGTAATCGATTCTTTGAAGGTGAAACTTTGACGAATTGCATTTTTTTTCGCGATCCTTTGACGATATTTGCGTAATTTTCGCAATCCTTTGACGAAATTTGCGTGTTTTTCGCGATCCTTTGACGAAATTCGCGTGTTCTTCACCATTTTTTCAGGAAATTCACGTGTTTTCCGCGATCTTCTGGAGAAATTCGCGTTTTTTCACGATCTTCTAATGGAATTCGCGTTTTATTTGGATTGCTTGACGAAACTAACGTTTTTTCGCGATCTTTTGATGGAAACCGTGTGCATTTACCGATCCTTTGAGGAAATCGCGTGCTTTTCGCGATCTTTTGAGGAAATCGCGTGCTTTTCGCGATCTTTTGAGGAAATCGCGTGCTTTTCGCGATCTTTAACGAAATTCGGGTTTTTTCGTGACCCTTTGAATAAATTCGCGTTTTTTCACGATCCTTTGACAAAATTTATGAATTTTTTCCGCGATCGATTGACGAAATTTGATGGTATTTATTTTTTTCTAACATATTTGCGAAAAACGCGATTTTTCCGAGATTCTTGGCTAAATGCCAAACATCTATAAAATTTAATATAAAGGTCGGCTAACAGTGTCGAAAAACGGACTTTACGGACCTAATAATTGAAAAACGGACCTAGTGGGAGCCCTGCTATTAAGATTACCCTACCCAATCAATGCTGTGCTTCAGATGAATGACGTGCATAAAGGATTTACCGTGCGTTTTCCAATCACGATTTTTTTTTTCCTCGGCAGCAATATCGCTTGCGTCCGAAGCCGCAATAGAATAGAAGGAGTTTCTAAGTAGTGGTTTGCTTATCTAAGTAGTTCTAAGTACTACTTGGGAATGTTTTCATTTCTAAGGAGTTTCCAAGGAGTCTAAGGTGTCTGTGCGAACCCTGCCCCTATTACTCTACCAGCTACTTTTTATTTACTAAATCCATTTTTCGTATGCTTAAATAATTTGAAATTTTATCAACAAAATTTCGAGTAAATAACACTTTAAATATTAAATTGTAACTACCTATATACATATGAAATTTATTTTATACATAATTATGCATAACCAATTAATTTAGTAAATGTCAAATATGGAACTACAGTTGAGAATATTTGAACTTCAAAATGTCTTTTATGACATACAAATTGCAGCACAGTAAGGCGGGGATGCATTTTTTAGCCTGATTTTTTTTTTTTTTTTTTTAGTTTTGAAAAGTAAATTTAGGGCCCCTTTGTATTTTCAGTTGGGTAAGCACGGGTTTCACGGGCCTATTCGGTATAACAGGCCCTGCACATAAGTATAAAACTAGTCGAACGTGCCAATCCCAAAACTTTCTCATACTTCAAAATTCGCTATCACAGTGCCAAAACTAAATGACAACCCATACCCATCATGAGGATTTTAAAAGTATAGGTTCGTCGAATT
Source organism: Maratus speciosus (assembly GCA_963932465.1). Taxonomy (NCBI): domain Eukaryota; kingdom Metazoa; phylum Arthropoda; class Arachnida; order Araneae; family Salticidae; genus Maratus; species Maratus speciosus. The sequence continues at coordinate 611,366,978 of OZ010790.1, read as the reverse complement.
GTGCGCATTTTAAAAGGCGATAAAACCATCGCATTTTTCAAACAAATCATTGATTTTCGGCACCCACCCTCTTAGATGTCAACAACCAAACTTCCCAACCCAAAGAGTCTAAAAACGACACTTGTTGAGCAGTATACATACACCCAAGTCTTATAAGTATCTATTTACGTGAAAGGACGATTGACTCCCCAGTGGCAGAAACACCGCGACATAGTCGCGGACACAAAAAATCTTTTGCGGACAATTATTGTCTGCACTAATGAAGTCAATTTAAAAAATTGTCCGTAACTTTCGGACAATTTTTCCCGCGTAAAAAGCGCGAATTTCGGCAAAAAAGCGCGTAAAAAGTGTGAATTTTGGAGAAAGATCGCGTTAAAAGAATTAATTTCGGCAAAAGATCGCGTAAAAGCGTGAATTTTGGCAAAAGATCGGGTAAAAATCGTGAATTTCGATAAAAGCGCGAATTTCGGGGGGGGGAAACGTGTAAAAAGGGTGAATTTCGGCAAAAGATCGCATAAAAAGCGCAAATTTAGGCAACAGATCGTGTTAATGGCGTGAATTTCGGCAAAAGATCGCGTAAAAAGTGTGAATTTCAGCAAAAGATCACGTTAAAAGCTTTAATTTCGGCAAAAGATCGGGTAAAAGACGTGAATTTTGGCAAAAGATCGAGGAAAAAAACGCGAATTTCGGCAAAAGATAGCATAAAAAGCGCGAATTTCGGCAAAAGATCGCGTTAAAAGCGTTAATTTCGGTAAAAGATCGGGTAAAAGCGTGAATTTTGGCAAAAAAGCGCGAATTTCGGCAAAAGATCGTGTAAAAAGCGCGAATTTCGGCAAAAGATCGTGTAAAAAGCGCGAATTTTGGCAAAAAATCGCGAATTTTGGCAAAAGATTGCGTAAAAAGCGCGAATTTTGGCAAAAGATCGTGAAACAAGCGCAAATTTCGTCAAAGGATCGCGAAAAAAACGCAAATTTCGTCAAAGGATCGCGGACACAATGCAAATTTCATCAAAAGATCGCGAAAAATGCGAATTACATCAAAAGATCGCGGAAAATGCGAATTACATCAAAAGATCGCGGAAAATGCGAATTACATCAAAAGATCGCGGAAAATGCGAATTACATCAAAAGATCGCGGAAAATGCGAATTACATCAAAAGATCGCGGAAAATGCGAATTACATCAAAAGATCGCGGAAAATGCGAATTACATCAAAAGATCGCGGAAAATGCGAATTACATCAAAAGATCGCGGAAAATGCGAATTACATCAAAAGATCGCGGAAAATGCGAATTACGTCAGAGGATCATGAAAAAACACAAATTTCATCAAAGGATCGTGGAAAAGTACTAATTTCGTCAAAGGATCGCAGGACAAGCGCGAATTTCGTCATAGGACTGTAGAAAAAACGTGAATATTGTCAAAAGATGACAAAAAAAAGCCGGAAATTTCGTCCAAAAATTGCAGGAAAACGCGAAATTTGTCAAAAAGCCATGGCGAAAACGTGAATTTCACCGAAGAATTACAAAAAAAAATTAATTTCCCCAAAAGGACGCAGAAAAGAAAAATTAGAATTTTGTCATTGTATCACGAAGAAAACGCAAATTTCCTCCAAAAATTGCGGAAAAAATGATAAATTCGTCAAAAAGCCATGGAAAAAATGTGAATTTCACCAAAGAATTACAAAAAAAATAATCTCCTCAAAAGGCTGCAGATTTCATTCAAAGGGTTTTAGAAAAAACTCAGTGCTTTTCGCGCTTGAGGTTTCTGAAGCTTCCGAAGGTTTTTAAAAGCATCGTTATTGCCTATGTGTGGTTCTGCTTATCATTTAGAAATTCTACAAGAAGTTAGATGATGAAATGTTATACGCAAAATTAATGAGAATGCATCATGCTTACCATGTTTTAAATAAAATGATAAAAAATTCCTAGTTTAATTTATTATTTATTCATTAAAATGACATGCAAAATTTGCAGACAGATTATGAAATTTTAAAAGCTTGTCGCAGACAGCTACAAAACTTTCTGCCACTGGGATTGACTCAATTCCGTGCATTCGTTTTTGAGATAAAGCGATCGCGAAAAATGCAGCCTAACAACGCCCCTTGTTATATGATTTACACGAAAACCTAATCTATCAGCAACAGATGTCATCGTCTCACTGAATGTGAAGCTGTTCATATATTAAAAAGTAGCTACAAAACAGGGTGCTTATAAATAGACCGATGGATTTTCAATGCCACGTGACAATTTTTTTTTTTTTTTTTTTGGAAAGATAACCCTAAGACCAATGTCAGACGGGCGTCTTTTTTTTGCTTAAGTATAAAAAGACGCCCGTCTGACATTGGTCTAAAAGTGAACATAGACTGTTTCTTTTACAGGCAAGAATAAAAATGCAGAATTTCAATCCTTTATGTTAAACGCTTAAGAAACACGAAAAACGTATATTTCCGACACAAACGTCTGCTTAACTAAGCAAAACGAAACGATTCATACGCTATCTCATCGGCGTCTTCCAATAACATGCATCCAAATATTCCATTCATCCAAACGACCTATTTCAACATTATAACAACATAAGCATAGACAAGTTTGACGATGTTAACAAATTTCGAAGTTGGTTGGTTGGTTAGTTGTGTTTATGACGGCCAATTATCAACACGAGGGTCCTAAGGGGGGGGGGGTGCCCTCGTGGGAGTCTTTCTAAGGGAACCTAACCCGTATTTAAGCAAGGAAATCCAAGGTTCGAAGAAAACCACGGAAAACTCCGAACGATTAGACCGATTGGGTTCGAACCCAGCATCTCCCGTCTACCAGCTTCGAGAGCAGAACCTCTCGGCCTCGGGTGGGGCCCCCAAATTTCGAAGTGGTTTTGATTTTTCTTTTAACGTCGAGATGCCATCCCTTACTTCGGATAAGGATATACGAAGCAATAGGACTACAGTTTACTACTCATTTTACTTCTAGTTTTGAAATTACTATTATAACATAAAATAAATTATACTGTTAACAGATTCTTCAAAAGGTCAAAAAATCTTTTCAAACGATGAAGTTTTAGAAATAAATCACCAAGCTTAATGGGATGACATCATTATTTATTACCCTATTAAATAGTGCTGTAAAAGTAACGACTAAATGAATACCCGTATGATGTCGTTACTTTCGAACTCGCTACCCGTTAGAAAGTATTCGTTACTCGTTCCTTTCGTTACTGTTCAAAAACCGGGTATTAACAATCATCGTATGTACTACAAACCTGCAGCAATATCAAATCTAATTATATACCGCACATGACTCTTTTGAAGAATTCGTTACTATTTTAACGTAAAATATGTGCTGCCATCTGTACGTTAAAAATACATTTAATTTTCTACGTTTTAATGAAGAAAGGCAAACAAAATTAAAATACGATGCATAATTGAATATAACATGTCTAAATTGTATAATTTCTTACTTATGAAATAAGGAATAATCGGAGAAAGCAATTTAGGAAGAGTAAAAGTTCAACAAATTTATACGAAAACTATGATAAATATAATTACACAGGCAAAATATTTTACAAACAAATTTACTTATTAATTTTACACTAAAAGTAATTATGTATTATGAAAATTTAATTTCTGGAATAATATGAAAATATTTAAATATATATATATTTAATTTCTTACGTGATTATCCTATCAAATGACACTGTACTTCAGTCACATTATTATTTCTGAAATTATTGATTTATATTTAAAAATACTCCTTTTTCAAATATGAAATTTAAAAACATAGCAACAAAAATATTTGGCACAGAGATGGATACAGAAGTATCCATCTCTGTTGCAAGTAAAGGGAAAATACAGATTACTGTATGGACCCATGAGGAAACGAATAAAATGCGGATTCAACAAATAAAAAGCTTCAGATATGTTTTTGATTTCCTATTCTGACAGAGGACAATAACCATTTTTCCAAATGGTTAAAAAAAAAATAGAAAACAGTAATTCTGCTTTTTCAGAATTTAGTGTCACCCCCGATGAAAAAAAAATATGTACATATATATAGATAGTTCAGTTATAAGACTTAAAACACACGCGTTTATTTTATATAAAATGACGTGATCCGCATCCGCTGAAGAATTTCTTTCGTTATTTAAGAAATTCGACAAAAAAAAAAAAAAAAGGCTATCTCATGATTCATATGCTTTCATTTGTTTGTAATTTTAATGTAGATACTTAAAATTAAGTTCAGTTTATAAAAACTTCATGTTTTATCAGAAGTTATTAACTTATATTTTTTCGAAACAGCAGGTATTTTAATTACCTTTTTTTTTTCAGTTTTTATGAGAAAATGGCAACAAAAAGATATAATTGGTACTTTCCAACTATTTTTCCTGTACTTTTACTTCCTACAGAAATGGAGTACTTGAGTTACAAAAATTAAACAAATGACATTTAAAACTACAAAAAAAATAAATAAATAAATAAATAAATAAATAAATTAATTAATATCTCAAAAATAAATCGAGATGCCGTTTTCAAACAAATTGCATTTAAAAGTACTTTTTTCCTTAATACGACGGTATAAAAATTGGAAATGTGCGATGCTTAGAAGTTAAAAAAAATGCGGTAGAGATTATTCCGTACAATGATACCTCTGGTTTGTTTTACGGATGGCTTATAAACGGGGCGTGTTTTTTTTTTTTTTTTTTTTGGAGACAACACTTTATTAGCTTAGCTGAAGAAAGAAATAGCATACCGGAGGTTAAAAAAATTAAACGTTATCATAAAAACATTTTCACAAGCAATCTAAAAACTCGTCTTTATCAGAAAAAAAAAAAATATTTTTTTTTAATTTAAAACATAAATACACGTACAAAGATATTTTTATAGGATAAAGAATGCACTGAAAGCAAACCTGTAAATTTTAGAACAGAATTTCTTGAAAATTTTTAGAATATTTAAAAGAAATATGTTTTATTTTAGACTTTATCATCTTATCAACCAACAGTTTACGTCAATCGCATTATTATTTTAGAAATCTTTGATTTATGTTTTAAAATAATATTTTTTCCATTCTTTTTGGTTTTACTGAAGCACCCCTTTCAGATAATATATAGCCTGATTTTGAAAAAAAAAATTCTTTCAGATGGTACTGCAAGCTCAGGGTATAAAATAGCTATGCTTCTTTTTCTTTCCATAATGAAGGAATCAACAAGCCCTACGAAATCAAAATCGTTTGAGATTTGAGAATAAATGATACTAACAGAATGATACGCATACACTGATACGTAAACAACTAACGCCGAAATATCAGAGTCTGAATACAAATTCGCATCTTTTACCGCATCCGGCTATCTGCTCCATTCATGAATTATACAAACGCAAGCAGTGTTTGAAGTTAGTTTCATTTTGTTCGGCTACGTATTGACGCAGTAACGACTAACGAGTCGTATTTCGAAGTACCGATTCGGTATTTCGTATCTTAGAGAATACCCGTTACTTAGTAACGAATATGTGCGGTTTGCTACAGCTCTACTATTAAAACAGAATAATCCATTGCATACTCTACCTTCAGACTGTCAGACTACAAAGGTAAGAGCAGAGGAAATGATTCATACACTGCAAATGACAGACCGTATGAAACAAATAATGACAGCCTAATAATGTAAAGACTGGATTTATTTCGCAATTCTTATTTAGAAAGAAGTTAATAAAATGTAAATAGTACTACAGTTAGGGTTCATCAATACTATACTATTTTTCGAGAATCTCCGATATTTTGATAGACACCTGGAAATTTTCAGGTAGATCAGATATTTTGAAAATCGTCAACTTACTGAAGATTGTAAACATTTTCAGACTCAATATAAAATCGTAAACTAAAACATACTACACTTCGAATGAAAAATTATTCAAACACTATTCTAAATGTCTTTATTTATGTAACAAAACTGAAGATAAGGATGTTCTCGTTACTCAGTTTCCGAATCCCCCTCTGTCATGTTAAGTCTATGGGCATTGGATGCATTCTTATATTTAAAATATCTCCTCGGGATATTAATACAGTAGAGCGTCGATTATCGGAACTCCAATTAACCGAACTTCCAATTATCCGAACATCCTATTTCTCTCATAAAAAAAATATATAAATAACTTCCAGTTATCGGAACATTCTACTTCTCCCAAAAAAATTTTTTTAACCGAACTCACCATTATCCATCGGCTTGAAATAAAATTTTAAACAAAGAAATAACCGATAGTGGATCAGAAAATGTGGAATGTAAAACAATAAAGGAGATGGGAAGAATCCTAAGCTATGACGAAAATGAAATGAACAAGTGGTTCAATAGTGACGTAACATTAAAGGTCAAAATTAGCACTAGCCACTGGCCACAGGGCCAGTAAATGAAAAAAAGTGGCTAGTGAAAAATTGTCTATCAGCGGCCACCTTCCGGCCACTTTTTTACAAGGAGATAATAAAATTTTCTTGCATTTCATCAAGGATTCTACTTTTTTTGGTTCCAGTATATTTATATTAACATATTTATTTGGGCTACTCAGTTTTAGATTAATACTTATAGAAATTTTACTGTTTAGCATTTTGAAATAAAAAAGTGGCCGCTACTTTAAAGTAAGTGGCCACTTTAAAAATTAGTCCCACCGGCCTGTGGCCGCTAATGAAATTTCCCAATTTTGACCTATACGTAACATGGCCCTGGATATCCTATTTTAAAGGATGATGAGATCAGGGATGTAGTGGAGGGTATACGGGGGTATACGCCGTATACCTTCTGGATTTTTTTAAGGAACACCGTATACCCTCTGTTGCTCAAGAAAGCTATAGTATATGCTCTCTATAGTATACGCTCTACCTTGAGCGTATACCCTCTGTTTTTTTTACGACTACACCACTGGATGAGATTGTAGATGAGATTCATGCAGAAGAAATTTATGAAAATGAAAACGAATGCTCCGAAAATAACCCAGGTTGTATCCCATACCGAAGCTTTTAAATGTTTGAAAACAGCTATGAAATGGTTCGAACGGCAGAAGAACGTTGATCCTATTCAACGAACGTGTTTAAGAAGAATTAGAGATAGGGCAGCGTTGAAAAGAATGTCTTTGTGGAAGCAAGCAACATTCAAAAGCTTTTTTGATTCAATTATAATCCCTGGAGTTCAGAAAATGATAAAGAGAAACAAGAAATTAATGATAAAAATGTAAAAAAATAATTTTTAAAAATAGGCCAGCACTAACGGGTGTTGCCAGTCCTAAGCTTAGATAACATGTGAAGGTTTTAGTAGAGTCAGAAACATCCGTTAAATTGTCTGTCCATTTATCCGAACTTTTGCTTATCCGAACTAGGGTCGGTCCGATTTGTTCGGATAATCGGCGCTCTACTGTACTTTTAATTGCTATTTTCGATAAACTCTTCTTAAAGCATGTCTATTTTTTTTTTTTTTTTCGTTGTGAAACTATTTCTAAAATCATACAGGTTAAAGATCGGTATTAAATCATAATATAGATTTTAGATACAGATTTACCGAATCCTGGTCCGGACATTTTTCGCCCAGTTGGAAATTTACATCTAATATTAAAAGTATTATTTTTGGAAAAATAAGTCATTTTTTTCATAACATACTTCAGGTTCAGTAAACATGTACAGGTGATGGATTTTACAACTTTAGAGGTAGAGGGATTTTTTTTTCTTTTATTAACTATGCCATTTATGAAAAAAGAAAAAAAAATTACCTACAAAATGTTCATTTTTCATATAAAAATACATTATTTTCTTATAAAAATGCATTATTTTAAACTGCACAACACAGAAAATAAACAAATTTGTAATTATTTATACTAGCATCTAGCATGCATATCTCAACGCTGATTTTAAAAGACTAATTAAAATTAAATAAAATTAAAGTTCTTAAAATATCTATGGTATGCCGAAATGGTTTTAAACTCTCCTGAAGTTTCCTGTAGGACTTGAAATATTTTTTTTCATCTTTTGCATTCATCCATTCTAAGTTGAGAAACTGATTGCAGCATCCTACTGCTAAAAGACTTTGTTATATTATGTTGCATTGTAGTAAGGAAAGTGAGGATTTTAATGATTTTTTTAATACAGTAATTATTGCACTATTTACTTACCTTAAATGTAAATTAAAAGCACTGTCTTTTATTTAAATGAATTTCATTCTACCATTGGTGAATGATCTGCGTACTATTTACTACTAGTTTCAAAAGTTTAATTAAAAAATATGCTTGTTAAATTGAAGCGGATGACAATTTGATTTTGTGCATTTTGGGTAAAAAAGGTTTTCTTCAGCCAATGGTTGAAGATTGACAGGTATTGTGGCTAAAAAACTAATGTAATTACTAATTTAGCATACATAATTAATTAAATTTATATAGGTCTGATGGTATTAATTTACTTACGGTTGTGGGAAGAAGCCATTGTATCTTACAAAGTTGAAAGTTATATGGTAAATTCTTAAAGAATAAGTTTCTTCCATTTCTTCCACTTGGAAGAAACCTATTTCTTCCGGCTGGTTTTTTCCACTGTGGAAGAAACTTGCCAACCCTGAGCCAAATTGCCCACCCCTGTGGGAACCACTGATCTAAGTGATCATTAAGGTTTCTATTCTGTATTCTACGGCTTGTGAAGATAGAGCAATCTAAAATTTTCTGAATACTATACAATAATATCTAAAATAAAAATTTTCCATAAATATGGATGCAGCATTCTTTAAAAAAAAACTCAATTGTATGGTAAAAAAAAAAAAAAAAAAAAAAAAGGCAATTTTTGAAGAAATTGAGTCGGGTTGGACAGGGCTGGTCCTGATTCATTGATTTTTACACGGGCCAGGCTGTGAACTGGGAAATTATAAATGGGCCTGGCCTGGAAATTTCGGCTCGTGCAGACCTCTAAAATAAGGTATCCACCAACCAAATTAGACAATCTATATTTCAAAAATTCATCTTCATACCTTTTTTGTTTTCTTTGGGGGGTGGGGGGGGGGGGGGGATAAAAGAGTCACTGTCAGAACAAAAGTTCTTTATCTGCAGAACGACACAGACAATAACAATTTAAAAATTCGCATTCACTCCTTTTGTCAACTTTCGAAAGAGGAAAAATTATTGTTGTAGACAGATTTAGCTAGCTAACAAGTGATTATTGCTATATGCAAGTTCAAAATACATTGAGTAAATAGGAATTTTGCTGTGACTAAAGGGAAATATCATTCTACACAGTATCTTTATACACAGGTTCCACTGTATTGCTTTTTAGAAATAGTGTTATAAAATTCAAAGAACTATGAGTGAGAAGAGCCAATTTTTAAATTTCTATTCTATTTTTTAAATTTTTTATACTTTTTTAGAACAAAATAAAATATTGTAGTTGAAAATTGGATCATTTTTCTTCAATTGAAAACCATCTTCAGTTAATTTTGAACTATTTTTCTTTGTTTAATAAATTTTTACTTTTTCTTTTACATTGTGGCTCAAGTATCCCCATGAGGGGGATACTTGAGCCAATACTAAAAAATGCCTACAAAAATAATATTTTTCTTTTTATTATTTTATAAATGTTTTACATAGTGATAAATTAAGATACACTAAGTCCTTCGAAACCAGTTGTGAAAACAAAACTAGTAACATGATCATTTTTTGCAGTGATAATGGGTGGTCGAAGGATCATTTCAACTTGGGTTTCATGGATGATAGCAACATCCTCAGTGGGTGGTTGAGTTTTAAAAAAAGTTACAGTAACAGAGATTACAATTTCAGTATACAATATTTAATCTTAAACTATTACATTAACAAAATAAATATTTTAATATTTTGGGCCTAACTAGTTAAAATATTAGAGATTATGACCAGTAAAATCAGTTTAAAAAAGTGATTTTAATATTAGTCAAAAAGTTAAATTGAAAACTAGGCCTACATTTATCTAGACAGACGATTTTGTTAGTTAAAATGGAAAAAAAAAAAAAATGATATTTTCATTAACAAAATATACATTTTTAAACGTATGTTTTCAAATTAATTCCTTAATGGAGAAAAAAAAAAAAAAAAAAGAGTTCTTCCTCATTTTACACAGAAAAAAAAAAATAGAAATCTATCTGTGAACATGAAAGACTTATTTTTTTGTTTCACCCATATCTCTAATTTCCTAGTAAGGATGGTTGAGCATGTCTCCTGTATCCCCAATCTCAGTGGCTCAAGTATATACACTACTACCATTTCTGTTTATCAGACTTTTACTAAGTAATGCATGCATCTATTTGAATTATTTTAGATTCAAAATACAACTGAAATTATACTTATTAAATCTATTTATATTGTTGCAGCTTAAAACAAAACTTTGATTACAAAAAAATATAAAAAACACTCAGCTAAAACTAAATATTTACTTCAGATAAGGAAAAAGCAACTATTAATCACTAGGTATACTTTCAAAATGGTTCCAAGATATGCAATTTTTTTTTTTTTTTTTTTTACATGTGCAGAACTATAACTATATTATCATGTTGCTAATTTTAGAAAGAAAAATTAACCTACTGTAGAGAAAATAGAGGTGGCTCAAGTATGCCCTCTCCCCCCTACCTAAAGCGTTCATTTTAAGGTTGCCATGTCTCTGGAGGACATTTGAAAGCAACAAATCCATATATTTAAAAGACAAGGTTGTTTTTGTTTGTCATCTGGCCTGAGCTTTCTACTGAACCAATTTTCATAATTATCTTTTTTAATCAAAGCACTTTATTCATATAGATCATAGATGTGCCCGCACTTGCCGTTTTTTAAAATAATCAAATTTTTATATTTTAATTTTAAATGTCCTTTATGAAATTTTTTCACATCTGCAGCAATAGGGCTACATCCATTGTTGGAGAGAAGAAAAACAACTGGGTAAGTGTAATCTCAGATCACACAAAGGATTTCGTTTAATATCTCTTTCAAAACACAAATCAAAATTGTTAATAGAAAATAATTCCTTGCATAAATGGCAGCAGGATTATTAAATAGCATACTAAATGCGTTAAGTTTTTTTTTTTTTTAAATCAAATTAGCCATTTTTTGACAGAGCCCTTGTTTGCCCCTCCCTGGTATTCTGTTAAATGACAGGGGTCCTAACAACAAACTAATTTTTTCATTTGCAGTTCTTCATGAATAATGCTATGATTAGCTGTGGATCCAATGTTTAGTTCTTTCTGTATCATTTGGTAGCAATTATCATCCATTAACATTTTTCGTATGGCAGACATTTTCGGGCCTATAGCTGACAACGGTCTACCTGTGTGTTCTTCATCCAAAAGAGAATTTTGATCTCTAACTTCTGTAAACCATCGGAATAAAGAGGCATGATATGGAGTTTCATTTCGATATGCTAATTATAGATGTTGAAGACATTCTTCATGATTTAGGCCCAGTTTAAAATCATAGCTCAATAATGCTCTCGCATCAACATTTCAGTTAAAATAAACATGATTTTTAAAACCCATAAATAGCAATTACCTTTTGCCAATATGACAGCTAATTTTATTCAGTTGATATTTAAGCTATAAATTTTAATCAAGTTTTCTCATATTTGACAGTTATTAGATTTTGAGCATATAAAAATCAAACTAAATCATTATGTTAAAAGATAAATTCACATTAATGTCAAAATAAGTATTTGATATGGCATAAATCTTAATTAAAGTTTCTCTAGCTGGCATTTATTAAAACATATAAATAACGATTTAATGTCAAAGGTGGAAATTAAAATATGTGGTGCAATCAGGCTGATGAAAGACTTGTGTATAACCAGGGTTGCCGGCTTTTAGCCAAGCCAAAAAAAGCCGGCCGGCTTTTTTTGGTTTTAACCACTTAAAAAAAGCCAGCTTTTATTAAAAAAAGCCGGCTTTTATTTTTCAAAAAGGTGGTTTATAGATAATTCATATAAAATTTGGATTAATTTATTTTTAATACACTTATAAATATTTTCTACTGAAAAAATATAAACTTCTGTTAAATTTTGTCAGATAAATAAGTCCTTATAACTGCTAGAATGCAACTATGAAGGCATCATGTCAGAAAAAACCCATAAATATTCAGAAAGATACAAAATTAAACTCTAAAGTATTGGTTTGGAATTCTTTATTATAGCTCTACACATACCACACATTTTAAAGATTATATGAAAGAATAAGAAAATGTTACACACCCAGGGTTCGTAAATATCATGATATTTTGGAAAATATCGAAAATATCTGATATTTTGATATATATCCGATATTTTCGATATATATCAGATATTTTCAAAGTAGCCAACTTACTGCTAATAATAAATGTTTTTGAGCATAATATAGATTAGAAACTAACATATATTGTACTTAGCATGAAAACTTAAACAATATTCTAAAAATGCATTTCTTTTTTTTTTTTTTTTTTTTTTTCCCCCCCCACTTGGAGACAACAAAATTGAAGATGAAAAAATCGAAAACAATAACAATTTGCTTTATACACTTAAAGAAAAACTAACTATAGCATTCAGTATCAAGTATTTAAAAAAAAAAAAAAAAAAAAAAAAAAAAAATCAGATTATAAAATGTCTTATTTCGTATTTCCTAACATGTTGTATAGTTTAAACTCAACTGAACCAAAGCTTAAGAAAAGATTCTTTTCTAATGAAGCTGTATATAACTGGTTATTTAAATTTGTCAGTTTATCTTTCAATGGTTGTTCTGAATTATGTCCCACATAATTATTAGTTCAACATTTAAAAATAAAAGTTTCAAATATAAAGCTTGAAAAATATACTTGTTTTCATTTTTTGACTAAATAAGTCACATCTAGCAGAGACAAAAGTTCTTTATCTACAGATTCACACAGTCAATAACAGTTGAAAATTTATTTCATTTACACTGAAATATTATGAAGTATGACTGAAAATATCAAAAATATCTTGCGCACATTCATATTTTGAAAATAAATATCAAATGCAGAAAATATGAAACATCTTGATATATTGAAAATAAATATCAACTATATGAAAACATCAAAAATCTTGATAATTTGAAAATAAATACTGGATATATATCCATTGATACATTTCAATGAACCCGGGCTGTATATAAATGATTATCTAAATTACATTTTATGTTTCAATGACTATTCTGAATTAACTGTCTCACATAATTATTAGTTCTAAATAATTTAAAAATAAAAGTTTCAAACATAAAGCTTGGAAAAGATTTGTTTTTCTCTTTTCCTAAAAAAGTCACTACCAGAGGCAAAAGTTCATTATCTACAGAATGACACAGTCAATAAACAGGTGGAAATTTCATTTACACTTGCTTTGACTGTAGAAAATATCAAAATTATCTACAATGGTGATATTTTGAAAATAAATATCAAATATACAAAATATCAAACATCTTGATATTTTGAAAATAAATATCAAGAATTTGAAAATATCAAAAATCTTGATATTTTAAAAATAAATATCGGATATATATCAATCCATTGATATATATCAACGAACCCTGTACACACCAAAATAGAAACATTCTTGCATACTGATATTTACTTTTAAAATTGATTGAAACATATACAATGAACTCTGTGGTACATGTTGGAATGTAAACAATGAAAATTGTCATTAAAAGTTCAACTCAAAAGCGAAATTTGGTATTTTCCAATGAATAAATATCATAATATAAATTGGATATAAATATTTAAATTGCCTTAAGTAACAAAATTTTATCTTGAATCAAAAAGTAATGAATGCTCATAGACTAAAGAAAAAAATTAACAACAACAAACCAAAACTACCATTGTGTTGAGTCAATGTTTAAAATAATGAATAATCAGTAAAAATTGTATATAATTTAATTTTTCTTTAATCTTAATTATTAAATTTATTAAACCAATGTTACATTATGTTTTTCTTGTCCATTGTAATTGTAATTTTTGTACAGTTGTTCCTAATTTATAGCCAGACTTTAAAAAATAAAATGTAAACAAAGGGATGATTTATAATCCGCTAAAATGTATAATCCACAAAACCCTAGGTCCCTAAGTGTGCGGATTTCACAGAGTTGACTGTATGTATTTAGTAACTGAAATTATCTTATATGATACTTGAGAACACCCGTAATAAGCAATTGATATTCTAACTTATAAAAATGATATATGTAAAAAGTTTTTCTGTTACTAAGCTGTTATGTAACTTATTCCAGATATGTCCAGCCAGATGGACAGATTAAAATTGTAGAATGAACAATGTTGAAAGAGAAATTAGGAAGGATATAACATTTGAGGAAATTTTAGTCATGTAAATGCATAAAATAAAGAGAACAATTAAAAAAAAAAAAATTCTCCAAATAAAACTTGTTGAATTCGAATTTTGCAAAGCTAGTTGCTATTTAAAATAGTGCATATTCATGCATAAATTAATGCATATGTTATTCATAATACTGTTTTAATAGAGAGAAATGATGTTTTTATTAAATGACTTTGTGAGATTTTAAATAAATGTTTATGAGAAATAAAATAAGACTTGTATATTAACATCCCTTAAAATTAGTTAATAAAATATATAACTAAGCAACCATTGTCCTTTTTAATTATATAAAACAGTAAAAATGAAAAAAAAAAGGTGTTAAGGTCATTGTAAACTAGAGGAAGCAATTGGTATGGCCTTTTATTTCAATATTAATGTCTTCATTATTGAAAAAATGAATTATATTGATTTCTACATCAATTAAATGTTTTTAAAACTTATCAAAAAACACATAAAAATGTGCCACTTATAATTAAAATGCGTCACTGTATAAAAGCCAATTTTGGCCAAAAAAAGCCGGTTAAAACCAATAAAAGCCACCGGCGTGGCTTTTTTTAATTTTAGCCGGCTTTTTTGCAACCCTGTGTATAACCCAGGGGTGATTGTGAATTCATGAAAAAATACCTGAAACTTTAGCGAGAAGAAGTTTTGGTATGGAAAGAGATCATATAATTTATTGCAGGAGATCCATTTCTCTCATTATAAAATATATTACTTTTAATTATGTTTAACAATCATATGAAATTGATATTTTAGTGTTATTTTATGAATTTAACTATCTGAAAAACTGGAATTCTAATATTGAAAATAAAATAAATACCTGAATTCAGATATATTACCTGAACACAATCACCCCTGATAACCTCAGAAAACCCATCATTAAAAATAGATTTAACCATCCATGGTTGAAAAAAAAACGCCCACTTTAACACTAAAGCCCCCTGCTGGGAATAATCTAAATTATTCGTCTACATACTGGGAAACCTTATAAAATCCTGTGGCTTTTTACTGAAGATGAGAGGCTAAAGCAAACCTTTGTTGTTCAGAAAACCACTACCTAGCTCCTTAGACAGGTCAGACTTGATTTGGAAGTCATATATTGAAAGAAGAAGAATAAATCCGCTCTCAAACGTAAAATAACTCTTTCTTGTCTACTACAACTTCGACTACACTACATTAAAATACTGTAGAGTCTATTTATTATCCATCAACTCACACTACAACCAAAACCTAATTTTTCCAGGACCTCATCAAAGGTAAAAAATCTTTGAATGAACGCTTCTTTACACACATATACTTACATATTACATTTGAATTATCATTTTACATTTGATAGTTTCGAAAAGTAAGGTTCTTTTTTTTTGTTTTTTTAAGGTAATGCATAAAACTCCGGTGCAAATCACATTTACTATAAAACATTCATTTACCTTTCTGCTGGCACAATATTAAAACGAATAAACAATTTTATAACACTTTACTTCAAACAATTTTTTTAGAGTACTTTTAATGGTGCTGTTTTACAAATAATACAATTGTATTATGAAATAGGAAAGAGTCAGATAATAAAACATCAGAAATGAGCATAATCAGATTAGACCCAATCAAGGGATGGTTATTTTTGAAAGAAATAAAATCCTCTACAATAAAATTGTTTTCCCTTTAATATAAATGTAATCGGCTCACAAAAAAAAAAAAAGATATGGACAGTATTTCTTGAGTATGTCACAGTAGGTAAAATGGTGGCGTGCTCTGTTTACGTTTTGCATTCAGCGAGGTTTTTTTCGCTATGTCTCTTTGTAACGTTATTTTGTCATACTTATGTGTTCAGAAACCAAATTAATGAAAATAAAACCATCTTCTTTCATTATTTGGAACAGATGTCATAAATTCCAGAGGCCACCCTCTTTGATTTTTTTTCTTGCTGTGAAAAAAGTAAGAAAGATAAGCTTTTATATAGCCTATTTTTCAACTTTCAACCAAATATCGTGAATCCTTAACAATGGGGTTGTTAAATGAATTTCTGAATTTAGATTCTATTCCATTTTGGGCCCTGAATCTTCTTTCACAAGGTAAACTTGTGACAGACAGCACAAGCACAACATTTATAACTTTGGGAGTTATCGGAAACGTATGGTTATGCTCTCTTAAAATTTCAAAAAAGTTTGCAATATCTGACATGCCTTCATTTTTAACTACTTGCATGAACAGTGTATATTCAGTGATGGAATCATCAATATCCATTTCCGAACAAAATTGTTTTATTATATTCTTAATGGAATTATAGTCAAAACCTGACTCCCTGGTATTTTCTTTGTTTAAAATTTGAATGCAAACTTTAATGCTTGTTCAATTAAAGTCAAAAGTTTGAAATGGAAACTGTTGATTCATTTATTCTACTACACGAGAAACATAGGTTAACTTTAAATTGTCTGTTAATTGCAAGGATCAACTTAACTTGTTTGGTCTTTCTATATACAGTGGAACCCGGTTAAGACGCGTTTCAAGGGAGTGGACAAAAGTCGCGTATTAAGCGGAATCGCGTATTAAACGTGATTTGTTTAATGTTGCAGAAACTGTGCTTATTTACACATCTAATCGTCTAAATGAACTTTAGGGCTTTCGGTTAGATGTTTACGGTTGAAAATTTTATCTTTTAGGTATATTTAGATTG
This sequence comes from Maratus speciosus, assembly GCA_963932465.1. Classification (NCBI taxonomy): domain Eukaryota; kingdom Metazoa; phylum Arthropoda; class Arachnida; order Araneae; family Salticidae; genus Maratus; species Maratus speciosus. Next base: position 611,349,990 of record OZ010790.1, on the reverse strand, counting down.
AAATTTAATTGTATTCAACTTTAACACATTATCATTTTTTTAGGAGCGACTAAGAATAACTGCTGAAAAAAAAAATGAATTTAAAAGGCTTTAATATAGATTAATACGTTACAATGAAAAATAAAAAAAAATAATTTCAAACTACACTAATTTACAACCAAAAATAAAAAAATTAATTTCAAGCTAACCCTTTTTTTTTTTTTTTCTCAGAGGTAAAAAATTTAAAATATTAAACTTCTGAAAGCACAACCCAGTTGTTAAAATCATATTTAGTACGTGTGATAATGAGTGCCATTATAATCTATCCTTTTCATTATAAAAGAAAATTATCTTATTAATCTTTTTGTAAAAAATATTGTTAGCGTAGCAAAAAGAAAAGAAAACATAAAAGAATTAAACAACCTCAGTCGTATTTATTTAATCTTTACGAGTTTCTTTTTTCTTACCCGACTGCCAAGAAAGGTTATGTGTTTCACGCGTATATCTGGGTAAGTGGATTTCTTTATACCCTCGAAACATCCGAACGGCTGGATGGATTTTAATGAATGAGGTCTCTATCGATTCGTCTTAACCGTTCGATGGTTATAGGCTAGGTTTTGTTTTTATAAAATAAAAAATGGCGGTAGAGACGAAAAAAAAAATTACGCTCCATATTGAGTGGCATAACATTGGATAGGTCTTTCAAAATGAAAACGATGTTTCATTGACTATTTTACAGTCAGAAGCTCCGTTTAAATATTACACAACCTCGAAGTTGTGTACGTAGGATCTCTAGCTTTACTGCAACTCTAACCTTCATAGACATCTATAGGCCTCATCAAAACAGTGTTTATAGATAGGAACTAACAATTAAACACAACTTAAAAGTAATCAATACAAGTAAATAAAAAAATAGGTAAGTGATACAAAAAAATAGCTTCACATTGATGAGAAATAATTAATTAGTTCGCTTTTTACGCAGTCGGTTTTTTTAATTTAATTATTTTTATTTACCTTTAATATGCATTATAAAACACATTAGGTATATAACTTACATTTAAAACATCACTAACAATAGGTATAATCATCTTTAATCCTAATTTTGACATATCTGAGTACCCTGAATTCGCCTTTCTCTACAGTGAAAACATACACGAAGCGAAAAACACAGAAAGTTACGACGCGGGATCAAAGAATTCCAGTGTTTCTAATTTAGAGGGTGTTTTAAAAATCAAATATCTACCGCTATTTCCGATTAGTAATGTTCGCCTTAGTTAATCTGTTATTAAATAAAGTAAGTATTACTATTTGAAGTCGCTGTTTTTCAATTTAATATAAAAAAATCTGATAAATTGTCAATACTGGAATGCAGACAAGGAATTCGCATCTTGATTAATGAATTCGCGTCTTAAGCGTGATTTTTTGCCTTAAAGGACCAGAAATCTCTCGCGTATTAAGCGGGATCGCGTATTAACCGTTCGCGTATTAAACGTGATATTTTTGCATTAGCCTTATAGGCTAAGTTCAAGGGATCGGAAAAAATCCACGTATTAAGCGGGATCGCGTATTAACCGTGAGCGTCTTAACCGGGTTCCACTGTATGTTTGATTGGAGCTCTGAATTTTTCTTTGATGCGCACCACAAGATCTTTGCGGCCCTTCTAATCTTATTTTTGCTTAGTACTGAATCTAGACCCATTTGCCAGAGCGCAGCACCCGGTGACAATGTCCTTTTTTGGAGCACCCTTTTGGATATTTTCCGTTTCCTGTCACAGGGAAAAAAAAAAAAAAAAAATATGCGAATCGGGCGTAGGAAAAAAAAAATTGTGAATTTCCTTGATGAGTTGAGGGAAGAATATCTTGAAATTCATCGATTTGCCGCAGTATAAAATCTCAAAATTCATCGATCAGACGCGGGATAAAACTGTGAATTTCATCAGTCTGCTGCAAAAAGTAACCGTAAAATTTTCAGGTGTTTCTAAGTAAAAAAAAAAAAATCTGAAATTCACAGCAAATTTTCTGAAGGGTTACAGCGGAGGATGGGAAGGGATTGGGAAATCCTCTCCAGGCGCTAATTATTTTTTTGTAGGTCAAGTAAACTTTTTTTTTCTGGTTCGGTTTGATTTCAGGCTGAGTATAGGTTCCTGTAAATTGGATTCAGGTTAAACACAAATTTTGAAAAGTTAGTTCAGTATATTATTTCAGATTAAAAGCTATACCTATAACAATAAATATAGATATTTGAGTGTGTGTGTGTGCTGTTTTCTAAAGAGACTATTTATCGCTACTATTTGATGAAATTCCTTTTTTTTACAGCCCTTTGACAAAATTCGCTTTTTATCAGCGATCTTTTGACGAAAATCACGTTTTTTTTTTGTTTGTTTTTTTGCGAATTTTTGACAAAAATAGTGGGGGTTTTTTTCGATCTTTATACGAAATTTGCGCTTTTTCTGCGATCTTTTGAAGAAATTCATGTTTCTTCTGCGATCTTTTGACGAAATTTGCATTTCTTCTGCGATCTTCTGACAAAATTCAAGTTTTTTCACGATCTTTTGATGAAATTCGTGTTTTTTCGCGATCTTTTAACGAAATTCCCTTTTTCACGATCCATTTATGAAATTCCCTTTTTCCGCAATCTGTTTACAAAATTCCCTTTTTTTCGCGATCCATTGACGATATTCACGTCTTTTTTGCTGACGAAATTCGTGCATTTTTTGCTGTTCTTTGATGAAATTTGCGTTTTTTTGTGATCTTTTTATGAAATTCACGTTTTTTTTATCAGCAGCCCTTTGACTAAATTTGCGTTTATTCCATGATCCTTTCACAAAATTTGCATTTTCCCCACGATCCTTTGACTTAATAAGCTTTTTTTCGCAATCCTTTGATGAAATTCGCGTTTTTTCACGATCCTTTGATGAAATTCGCGTTTTTTCACGATCCTTTGATGAAATTCGCGTTTTTTCACGCTCTTTTGACGAAATTCGTATTTTTTCGCGATCTTTTGGCGAAATCCCCATTTTCCCCGCGATCCTTTGACTTAATAATCTTTTTTTCACAATCCTTTGATGAAATTCGTGTTTTTTCAGCTGCCCTTTGACTCATTTTGTGTTTATTTGGCGATCCTTTGACGAAATTTCCATTTTCCCGCGATCCTTTGACGAAATTCGCGTCTTTGCTTAAATTTACGATTTTTTTGCTATTCTTTAATGTAATGAGTTTTTTCGCAATCCTTTGACGAATTTCGAGTTTTTTTTTTTTGCGATCTGACGAAATTCACATTTTTCTGCGATCCTTTGACAAAATTTGTGTTTTATTTGCAATCCTTTGCGACGAAATTGGTGATTTTTTTTTCGAGCGATTGATGAAATTGATCTTTTCGCCGATCATTCGTCGAAATTCGCGATATTTTTCTGTTGAACCAATGACAGATTTTTCATAATTTTCGGAACCTAATGCCTTAAATTTTAGGAAAATTTGCAACACAACCACCTCTGAATTCGCCAATCGGTCGTGGACACTTGTCAGCCGATCGAGAAAAAAAGAATGAAATTTGTTTATCGGTCGCGTGAAAAATTAGTGAATTTCAATGATCTTTCGCAGTAAAAAAAACCGCAAAATGTGTCAATCGGTCGCGCGAAAATATCGGGAAATTCACAAGGAGTTCGCGGGAGTTGGTCGTAAATTCAAAATGCAAAATTTTCAGGAAAATGATGAGATTTTTTGGACGGGAGCATCCCGCCCACGATATTCTTTTGGGCGGGATTTCAAAATTTTGGGTGCGAATCCCGTCCTGAAATTCAAGCCCTGCCATAGCCTCAAACTGATAGGAAGAATAGGGTGCACTGTGCAAAAACCCACGTAATTTAATTTCACAACACTTCCATAATAAGTGTTCCAAAAGAAAACAACTTTTCTCTAACAGTTTTTGATTGGAAAACTAAAATTTTTCCTCATCATTTCAAGAACAGAAATATATCCTAGTTAAAGAAATAAAAGTTGAGAAAATATTTACATGCATGTGTTAAGATAGGAGCAGGTGAACAATTTCAAAACTTTCTTCGGGGAAAATGAGACAGAACAGTGGCGTAGGAACTTTGTACAAACAGGGGGAGCCGGGGCATATTGCGGAAAGCTAGTGGTGTGGATAATTTCATTCATTTTGGAGGGTTCCTTCATAGTGTTGCACGTTTCACAAAGTATGAAATACAAGCATATCAAAAGAACAACTCTTTAATCCAGTTAAAATAATTTTTAATAGATATACTTGATACACAGAAACTTAATTTATGTGTGATCCTGAATACAATATTCAAATTTAAGGCTTCTCCCACTTCCATTTACCAAAAATTAAAGTGCTTTCTGTTGTTTTGTTTACAGATTCTTTACAAATCTCTCCCAAACCAATTTTAAAGGCCTCCTCTTTATAAATATGTTATCGGTGCAGGCAATTTGTAGTAGACCTATATAAGACCCCCTTTTTTTCTGGAAATCGGGAGGGATGTAACCAATGAGAAAAAGGGTGAAGGCACAAATAAGTGTGCTCATCCCCCCTCTCTCTCTTCTCTTTGTTGTTTATTGTGTGAATTTCCTAGAAAAAGTATACTTTATTTTTTAATTCAGCAATGTATCGTAAACAGATGTGGTGCGAGAATTTCTCCCGGGGGAGCTGAGACCGTCTGAAATATTCCAGGGGGAGCCACAGTTCCCCCGGTTCCTACGCCCTTGAGACAGGAGGACAAAATTTTCTTTTAGTTACAGTTGAAAAAAAACTGATACAGTTTTATTCTTACATGTATTTTTAAAATCAGCTAGAATAGGTAGAGGTCCGCAGTAGTTAATATGTCTTGGTTTGAGAATGTTGAAATTGAAATAGCAAATATCACCAACATAATTCTTGTTTATTATGTTATAATGTATGTAATAGTGGCTAATGTTACTATTTTGTATTATAATTTACGTTGAACAAGTTATTTTTGTTTCAGTACAATTTCTGAAAAAAAAAAATTCTAGTAAGTTATGATGGCTTCCATGCTCTGAAATATCAAACTGCTTAAGGGGTGCTGTCCCTCCCCTAGATAGCAAACCTGAATATTTCAGTTATGTAGTATGTGCTTCTTAGCTATGAGTAACCAACACTTAATGCTCCAGTCCCGTCAGGCGAAGACAGCTACGAGCTAATGTTAAACCTACAGAAAGGTTCTTTTCAAATCTCATTTGCATTTAGATATTTTCATATATATCTTTTTTATTAATCGGATAGGAGCTGAGGCATATCTTTTCATTTGACCTTCTTTACTTTTTCAATATTAGTTGCTGATTTTTTTTTTTTAATATAAAGTTACTTTCCCTTTCAGAACCAGTTCTGAAAGAATCATAACAGAAATTGCAGTCAAAATTGAAATAGTAAAAAAAGGTGGGGGGCAAGTTTAAAGATCTACCTCATCCATCAAATACAAAAAAAATATTTAAAATTATCAAAATGCAAATGAGTTTTGAGAAGAACCTTCCTATGGATTTAACTTTAGCTTGCGAGTGTCTTTGCCTGGTGTTACGGGAGCCTTAATAATAACACAAAGTAAGGAAAACCCATCACCCAACAATCAAGATTATTTATGCACTTTGTTCATCGAACTTTTGTTTCGATCCTACTGAATATTCTACGAACATTCAGCTAGATATTACAGATATCACCAGAATAAAATACAATTATCAAATGATTGTCTAACGTGTCTCTTGACCCATCTCAGAAAAACATGACGTCTTCATATAATCAAACTTTTAACATTTTACACATTGCTTTTGCTACAAGACACACTGTTTTACTCAGTCGAATATTACATAAAAAAAGAAATTTCCGAGATCTGTAGATACGATATTCCATATCTAGGTGTAAAAGGTCGATAGACTAGACATAAAGAACACATTTTGTACCCTGGAATTCAAAGTTATTCCTTCATTATTTTATAACATGAATTAAAAATAGCAAGTGAAACAGCTAAAATATAAAAACAATTTAAAATAAATATTCAATATAATTATTTGGAAGATGCAAAATGATAAATATTGACAGAAACAATGTAGTAACGCACGAACTTTTTAAAGAAACAGAAAAACCCTTTGGAAATAGAAAAAAAAGAAAAATGAAGAAGAAAAGAGATTTTGAAAATAAAAGTGTTCCCAAAAAATAAACATTTTATGACACTGACTAAAAACTAAGAAATTGAGTTTATTTGGAAACTAAAAACTTGACAGCAAGCTGACGGCCCATTAGCATCCCGGACTATAAATTGCATTTTGGCATGCATTCAGCCAAACTGCTATGAAAGGCTTTTACACACCCATATGTTCAACATAATAAAAACTATTCATTTTTTCAGGTTATATTATATATGCAAATCACTTATATTTTTCAATGCACTTTGTTATTCATAAATTTTACATTACTGCAGGGGTCGATCCAGTCTTTTTAACTAACAATTGGAATTTTCTAATTCTGCAATAAGGTTACCAGAAAGGATTTCTCTTTTATCAATAAACTATGTGACAATGTAAATATATACAGGGTCTGTCCAGAAAGTAAAGAGACTCCATTTTTAGCAGAAGGCCAAAGGGATGGAATTTACACGTTTATGAGTGGTACATGCCAGAGGGGAGTGTCATCTACAGAGTCTGGCAGAAGTCAATTGGCCTTAAGCCTCCTGTCCCTGTTGGCGAAGGCATTCACGTGCTAATGCTAATCCTATGGGGAGGGATTTTTCTAATATCTCGCTTGCATTTTGACATTTTTAAATAATTTTTTTGCATTAGATAGCCGAGGCCCATCTCTACACTGCACCTTTTTTACTTTTTCGATTTGAGTCGCAGATAATTTTTATAAAGTTACTTTCACTTTCAAAACCGGTTCTGAAAATGTGTCATTCTAAAAAATATCTGCAAGTAAAAAAAGTGCGATGATGGATCTCAGCTATCCAATGCAAAAAAACAAGAAAAATATTTAAAAATGTCGAAATGTAAATATTAGAAAAATCCCTCTCCCATCAGCTCGTGAGTGCTTTCACCAGCAGGGACAGGAGCCTTAAGCCTTTGCAGCGCATGAATTGTTCATGAAGCAGACATGTGTTTGAAAATGGCCTTAGGTTTTCAGAAATTGGCAGAGTGTCAAATAGCAATGTGCCATAAAGTTATGTATAAAACTAAACAAACCAGCTACTGATACACTTGCCATATTACATGAAGCATATGGGAAAGATTTTTTGTCCAAGGCTGAAGTGTTTAGGTGGCACAAAGCCTTCAAAGACGAAAGAGAGGACATCAATGACGAAAAATGCACTGGGCATCCATCAAGTTCTCGAACTTCAGACAATGTGGCTAAAATGAATAGCGCTTTTGGACTCTGATTGTCAGAATGATTGGGGAGATAGTGGGACTTACAAAATGGATTGTGCATGAAATCGTCATGGAAGAACTTGAAATGCAGAAAATGTGTGCCAAGCTGGTTCCAACACATCCATCAAACTATTTTCTCGGTTAAAATCCAGCTTAAAAGGTCACCGTTTTGACAATCTGGAGAATTTGCAGAAAAACATAATGTGCGTTCTGAACAGCATTCCAGTTGAAGACTTCCAGACAGGCATAAATAGATGGCAGAGTTGTATTAACAGGGACAGAGTTGTTTAGGAAGAAATTAGGTCCTTTAAAGGACCCTTCACAAAATTTTTCATTTCAAAACAGGACCCTTCACAAAACAATGTAAAAAAGCTCTTTACAATTTCACAAAAACGAGATCCTGAGAGAAAAGCCTGGACAGACCCCTGATTAATGCAGGAGTAGGCTATTTTGAAGAATATTAATGTCTGTAAAATTATCTTCAAATAAATGAATTTTATGGAATCAGTCTCATTACTTACTAGGAAAGGCCCGGTATTTTTTAAAAGTCCTTTTAATTTTCATCTATCCAAAAACTGCTTTCGGGGATAATACATGGCAGCTTCACTAAACTTAAGTTGAAATACAGAAATACAGAATACATTTTAAATACAGAATCAAAGCTTCTGTAGAAAGTAAAGACCAGCAAACATACAGTCACATAGTTATTTTTTCTTCTTCTCCCCAACATAATAAACATTAGTATAATTATAATGAGTGATTCAAATGTATAGATATTAAAGGAATATGTAGCTGTAACAGCATACAAAAAGGTCCCTCTTTATACAGATTTTCCAACTATACTTTTTTTTTACTTCACAAAACCAGGTATAGTACCAGAAGAGGGAAGCGGGAGAATGCATCGACCTCTGCACGGAAAAGCAACAATAAAAAAAAAAAATACTGCTTAAATAAATATACTGCTCTTAAAGATTGCTATCCCAGTTTTAATGTTTACTTATCGATACAGAATTCAGTTAAAAAATATTTCAAGTATGAATTTGTTAACAACTCTCAGTTTACGAAACCAACGTCATTAAAATTACAATCTAATCAAAATTGTTCTAGTATCAAATTTATAAATTTAATTATTTTGTGAAACAAAAATACCTTAATGTTTCTTCCTCTGCAATTTCAAATAAAAATTGAGAAATAGCTGCAATATTAAATATGTTGAAGGTATAAAAATATTTGAAGTAAGATTTTTACAATTAAATGCAGTGGAAAAAAAAAGTAAACATTAATTTATTTATTTACTTTGGAAGATTTAAAAGTTTTTTTTTTTTTAATTAATATGATTTTTTTACTGCAATAGGCACCTTTCAGTGCAAAGTAAGATGGTTGTGAAAAGGTAACCTTATCAAGAAATCAAAATTAATTCTGGTTTTGTTTCAGTTTTTATTCACTGAGAAAAATAAATAAAACTCTTTAAAATATGATATGGTAAAGTAAAGCTATGTCTGATAAACACAATCATAAGAAATTATAGTATATCTGCATTTTAAAATGCCATAAATAACCGAAAGTTTTCCAAAGTAATTAAACATCCACATTTTTATTTATTCAAACTTTCGTATGAAATAGCTTCTAAAGCCAAAAGTTATTCTAATTACATACATGTAAAAAACACTGCACTGTTTTTCCTGCGAGCTTAAGTTAAACAAAAAAAAATAAAAAATCCAGAAATTAAACGATTAAAGAAAAAAATACCACACATTGAAAACATTCCTTCAAAATTGCTAACCTCAAATTGATAACATGCGGTAAATTGTTATAAAGAAATCTCCCCCACATTCGGCATTTCCTATTAATTAAGCGTATCAAACCGAAGAAAAAAAAATACTGTTTAAATATTTCAACCTATTTTTACATTTTCGGGCGTATTTAAACATTAAACTAAGTATGTAATCCAAACAAAATAACATGGGACTAAAACTAGAGACTGTATATTCTGCATACAATAATTATTTCTAATGATGTACAAGCCACGAACGCCAGAAGATAACAAATAATGCAGGACCCGAAACGTAGGTTTTACATCTGTTAATCTTTAAATGTACTGTTTAACAAAATTATATAAAATGTTAACTTCTTTCGCGACTAAGTAACACGATACTTCCCGTAAAATTGAATTAAAAATTATACAGTAACATAATAAAAATCTGTTAATGAACACATGGGCTATTTTTTAAGGTCAAGCCCAGTATAAGAAAATCGATTTACACTTGTATTAAAAACATGATGATGTAATAATTACTGTGAAAATGTACACCAAATACAAAAGATTTTGATCTCTGATCAAACGTTAATTATAATCTAATTAGAAGAAACAGCTGATGATAAATTTACGTTATGCAAACTGAAAGATCGCATATTGTGGCTTATACATCGCCAAGTGTAAGAAGTAAATGGTACATACCTAAGTCACACGGAAACTTTGATCAATAATGAAACAACTCAAGATTAAATGCACCACATAATAAAAAGCGAAAAATCCAACGTTTGTTTTGACATACTAGATGACACAGACAAGAGTTCATAACATTTCACGTAGAAAATGTCTGTCGCCCATATATTGTTACTCTCGATCTCACAGAAAATCTCGAAATCTTGTAGATTGAGACTATTGGAGACATTTGTAGATGTTCAATCTTCCAAATGGGAATAGCCGAAAAGTTTATTCTATAGATGGCAGCACATTACGACCAGTAACAAAATTTTTTCATTCAATGCTACAGCGTCTAGAGCTAACGCTTAAAAATGAAATCTGGTGAGCAAAAGTTTAAGTTTTCACTGTCGTAACACATTCTCAAGGACAAGGACTAAAACATTGCATATCTTTATTTTTTTTTTCATTTTTTTTTAATAATTTAATATTTCATTCTAAAATTTCATCATCCGTTATGCAAGCTTATAGTAAAAAATTAAAAAGTTACTTTTCCTTTACAGGAAAGACGCCTTGACTTTTTTTATTGTTTTTTTTAAGCTTAAAGCAATACGAGCATGAGAAGATACGAAAGTGAGATTTTTGCAAAATGATATAAACAGCGATAAAAACAAACCTAATGAACTTTCGAATGATATAACTTCTCCCTCCGGGAAAATCCCATGTAAGCACATTGCATTACATGTATTTTTAATTTACTCGGAATGATTATTTTTTTGCATAATTACAGATTTCATGTTATATTTGTGTTCTATGTTACATGACAAATTAAAATTTATCCTAATTTGAACTCCTAATCCCCTAGGTAATATCCTAATTTATCCTAACCCCACTTTAGCATTAGTTAAAGGGACAATTTTCCATCAAGACTGCCTTATCATAATAAACATTTTTGGAAATTCAAGCGTTCGAATGCGCCATCTGGTGGAGAAAAGATGTAACTTCTCGCTTCAGGAAAATCCCATGCAAGAACATTGAATTGCAAGTATTTTTAATTTGTTTAGAATGATTTTTTTTTTTTTTCGCACAATTTCAGATTTCATGAGACATTTGTGTTCCCTATTACATGGAAAAGTAAAAATGATCTGAATTTGAATATCTAAAACTTTTCCTCGCATTTACAATAAAGAATGATTTCAATGGCACTATAGCATTTGTTAAAGGGACAATTTTCCTGTACCGACGGCTACGATCAGCGCCTGTATAGGCCGTTTTAAGTCCTACATTGGGATCACACATTATGTTTAGATGAGGAATGTTGGTAAGAGATCATTATAATATTATGATAAGGGTACATCGTCTAAAATAAATAGCATGTAAAACGGCGATTGGGACTTAAAACGGCTATAGAGTCGCCGATTGCAGCCTTCGGTACAGGAAGATTGTCCCTTTAACTAATACTGAAGTGCCATTGAAATAATTTTTTATTGCAAAAGCGTTTGAAAACATTAGATATTCAAATTAGGATAATTATTAATTTGTCATATAACACAGAACAGAAATATCACAAGAAATCTGAAATTGTGCTAAAAAATGATCATTCCCAACAAATTAAAAATACATGTAATGCAATGTGCTTGCATGGGATTTTCCTGAAGGCAGAAGTTATATCTTTCCTCCACCCCTTCACCAGATGGCGTATTAGAGCGCTTGAATCGCCAATACCCAAATGCCAATACCAGAAATATTTAAAAAAGTGCTAAAATAAATCATCCCTTAAATGTCCAACGATGCTGAAATCCGAAGAGTCGATCGCAGCAACTTCTGCAGGATATTTTCTGAAACTGCAAGACGATTACTAGTTTAGACGTTCTAATAACACGATGCTTATATTGAAATTTGAAACTATCCCGCAGATGTCGCTTCTAGACGTTGTAATAAGGAGTGGGGTCATGGTTTATGTAAGTAATGATTCCGTTATGAGTCCGTCCGTATATTTCAGCATTCTGTTGTTATTTGAATCTTATACTAATAAAAAAAAGTTTTGCTCCGCCTGTCTGCGTGTGTGTCTGCGTAGCGAAATCTGCGGTACGTACGAGGCTGAATCTTTTTGTGAAGATAGCTGAAGGCTTCTCCAGAATTTTAAAATGTTAATAATTAGTTGACTTATTAATTAACAATCACAACTCATTCTCATCAAAAAGTCATCTATTTGATCTCCGGTCAAAGAAAGCACGTGGGCATGAGTACAAACTTAGGCGCTAGCGAAGAAACGGTTTCGACTGTACTTCTGTTTTTTTTATTATTATTATTGTTTTGTTTTAATGCAAATTGACCAAACCGCTCGGTACAGTTAAAATTGAAAGACATATTCCGAAAGATCGTACTCTTACGTCACAAATGGCGCAATCAATTCAAAACAATGTTGCAGTTAACCCTTTGAAAAAAAATTCAAAAAGGGTCGTTTTTCCGAAAAAGCTTTCCCCCCCTTTTTGCAATACCCCACCAGTACGCAATTTTAAAAGTACTGACAAACCAAAAATATTCTTTTAAAGGTGAAACCTTCTTCTAATCGATGGTGTAATCGCTTTTTAAAAATACGAATTTTAACCCTTTCAAATACACAGGCAAACGCAGGTCACTTCGCGCCTCACGGAGAAGATGTTTTTTCTGCGCTAAATTAACTAAACTTCCGCATTCTAGCACAATCCTTTTAGACCAACTCAATAGACCAGATTTACATCACCAATAAGAATTTTGAAACGTTTGGACGGATTAAAATATCTTTTACAAAATAAAATGTGTGAAAATTTTGACGAAATCGGTAAAAACCTGAGTGTTTCGTCACGGTTTCACCCCTCCAGTACGCATTTTAGAGGTACTCAACCCACAAACAAAAAATATGTTCTTAAGGGGTCTTGTACCTTTTAAACGCGTCGAAAATTAACGAAAAACTTCAAAGTTTGAATTAGTCTATCTTCAAAGCCTTCTTATGTATAAACATGAAATTTTGGTTATTGATTAAACAGATTGTGCTTTGTAATATGCTACCATTAGAAATTTATTAACCCTTTACAGAATTTGTGTGTTATTGAAATCAAAATAGCTCCTTTTTTTACCCCATAAGTCATTGCGCGCATGATATCTTGATAAAGTATGCATGAATTGGCATAAAATTCGGTAAAGATACAAAACATATATGTGTGTTTAAAATGATCTACTCTTAGGCTAAAATTATTTCATTAACTATATAAAAAAAATATTTTCGAAAAAAATAAATAAAGATTTTGTACTTTTAATGAATAAAAATAGTCATAACTAAAAATGTTACCATTATAAATACTTAAAAGTAGATCATTTTAAAAAAACATATTTGTTTAGTAAATTTATATAATTTCATGACAATCCATACATACTTTCTCAAGATATCATGCGCGCAATGACTTATGGGGTAAAAAAAGAGCTATTTTGATTTCAACAATACACAAATTCTGCAAAGGGTTAATTAAATTTCTTTTGGTAGTATATTACAAAGCATAATCTATTTAATTAATATCCAAAATTTCATGTTTATACATAAAAAGGTTTTGAAGATAGACTAATTCAAACTTTGAAGTTTTTCGTTAATTTTCGACGCGTTTAAAAGGTACAAGACCCCTTAAAGCTAAAATCTTCTTCTAATCAATGTTGCAATCGGTTTTTAAAAATAAGAATTTTAACAATTTAATTAATTTTTCAACTACTTTTCAGCAGTGAAATTACGCTTGAAAGTACTGATTATTAAAGACGTGAATTATAACATTGCTAACTAAGCGTAAACCAACAGAGTGAAAAATGTCCAAGCCGGGAATCGAACCCGGGACCCTGGAATAGCGCTCCAATGCTCTACTACTAAGCCACGAGGACGATGCCCATCGCATCGTCCTCGTGGCTTAGTAGTAGAGCATTGGAGCGCTATTCCAGGGTCCCGGGTTCGATTTACGCTTAGTTAGCAATGTGATAATTCTCGTCTTTAATAATCAAGAATTTTAACCCTTTCAAATATACCCACAAGCATAGGTGACCTCACGCCTCAAGGAGGCGATATTTTTTTCTAGGCTAAAGTAACAAAACGTCCGTATTGTAACACAATCTTTTTAGAACATCTGAGACCAGATTTACATCACCTACAAAAATTTTGAAACTTTCGAACGGGTAGAAATATTTTTACAAAATAAAATGTGTGAAAATTTCGACGAAATCAGTAAAAAACTGAACGTTTCTGTGTGGTTTCGTTCGCTTTCGGTACGCATAAACTCCAAAAATAAAATTACACAAAAAATAAAATACTAAATAGAATATATTTTCAATTCAATATTTTTTCGTGATATAAAATCATACAAATTTGAGGTTCATTTAAGGGTCATTCATTACGGGCCCGGGGCAACGCCGTGCGGATCAGCTAGTATTTCAATAAATTAAAGTTTTGCATATCACCTTTGTAATGAAGTTTATAGTTACTCCATGTTTATCGCATTTAAATCTTTCACATCATACTCTTGTACAAGTAAGAGACCCAAGGTTCGTACAATATTTTATTAAACACAGAGGTGAGGGTGCTGGGCAAGTAAGTTACATAGGCGGTGTCAAGCAGGCAAGTGAGAGGGAGGCAGATACATTACATTTCTTCTGACTTATATTCTCGCCAAATAAATCGCCAAACAAGGTTACTGGTCATTTTTTCTGATAGGGAGATCTTCATATAAAGCGTGGCGTGTTATCGCCTTTATTCTTGAATTCAATTCAAAATCCCATAAGAATTTTATACTGCGGTTTATAGACACAACATATGGTACTTGGATTGAAAATCTCTATACCAAAAAAGGATATGATTTAAGGTTTTTGTTAAGCTTGCATTTCTCTCGGCGAATAGGGTCTGTGATCCACAGCCATATATAGGGTCATGAAAATGGGACCGATAGCATGCATCGAAACTAAGTTCGCATCTGGTTTTACAACGGTTCATTTGGAAGGGGTTTTATAACTATTGCGTATTTTAAAGATAGGGATTGTGTTAAAATAAACAGGGGTTATGTTAAAGGTTTCATAAGATTTCTTCTATGGACTTAAATGGAGCTGGAGGTAAGACTAAAAATAAACTAGGGAAAAATTAAGAATTAAAAGACTGAAAGGGGAGATTATTTTAATATATAATTTTGATATTATAACCTTCTACGTATATACTATATTGTTATAGTTTTGTAAAAACAGTGGCGCCGCCAGAATTCGGCTCTAGGTGGGGGGTGGGGGGGTTGAGTAGTTGATAAAGGTGGTCGCCGGTTAATTGAATCATCGGCTAATCGAATCAGTTTATTTAATGAATGAAATCATAACGCTTTTTTCGGATATTAGAATCAGCAGTTGCGCTGGTTGTGATTCATTTAAACAGCATTTACAGTATTAGAGTTACAAAACTTAATGCATCAGTGAAATAACACAAAAATACATTTTAGATTTATATAAAGTGTTAAAAAAAATCATCAGACGAATTTTAAAAGGCGGAAGAACACAGTACAACAAACATTTTTCGCATCGAAAATCAGTGTTGCAATTCAATTTTTCAGTCAAATATATACAGCGTTTCACTCCAAAAGTTCTTGTTCCTAACTTTAACAACGAAGCAATTTTAGCGAAATTTTCAAATGACTTCCCTACCTTTGTGTCAATGTAATAAAATCGAGATAATTGACCACACGCAATGGGCGGAGCTCGCAATGTTTCCCACAAGCATTGCGATATTTGATTGGCTTTTGGTAAACGCTTGTGGGATAAATCGAGAAGCTGATTAGCTATAATCCATCGTGACGTTCTTTGACGTCAGAAATACTTGTCGTCCATTGTTGGAATTTATAATTATCCACGTCCAAACAGTGCTGAATTAGGTATTCTATATTTTGGAATGTAGTTAACATTAAACACGGTATAGTTGACTGAATTACCGTGCACAACCAGTACTTCAAGTGACATCGAATTTCACATAAAGGGAAAGAAAGAAATGTAAATTTATTGAAAATTGCGTTAAAATATCTTCATTATCGTTACAGTTCTCAAAAGATATCTGGATTCGACTTGTAGTCTTATCTATACTAATACATAAAGAAGCAACGTTTATTTGTTAGTTTGTGTGTTTGTAGGGGGTAATCTCTAGAGCTACCGAACGTATTTCAAAAGTAATGGTTGCAAATTAATGGTGACAGTCCCTGTTTCAACATAGGCTATATTTTATATCAGTGGCAGGACCCCCAACGGGTTGCAGGAGCAAAACACGTTCTAAGAATTGGATTTTTCTATTAATGAAGGGCCTAGAAACTTGAAATTTGGTATGGTAGTTACTTTAAGATATAAATGCTCTCTACGAACAGTTTCTAAAAAAATCGAAATTTAAAAGAGTGAAATGAGCGAAAAGCATTTAAAATTACGATTTCTGTGTAATATCAGGAAAAACAAAATCGATTTCAAAAGTAATGGAAGTTACAAATTGATGGTGGCAGTCCCAGCTCGAATAGGCTATATTTTATGTCGGTTACACTACCATCAGGAGGTTTCAGGAGCAAAAAACGTTCTAAAATTGCGAGTTTTGTGATACTGAAGGGGCTAGAAAATATAAATTTGGCATGATAGTTATTTATAACATGTAAATACTCTCTAAAAACAATTTCTTTAAAAAAAAACAGATTAAGTAAAATAATGCTATAAAGTGATAAATATCATTTATTAAGATGACGATCGTTTCGTCGCACCAACGGCGACATTTTCAGAATCATACATGATAGAAAATATTTTCACATAATTTAAAAATAATAAACATAGTAAATAATGTCACGAGACATGATGCATAATGAAATATTGCAAACATAAAATAAATTTAAATTAGTTATTTGTGAACGTGGATTAGTTTTCATAAAATTTAACAAATCAATAACATGGTAAATAATGTCACGAGACAACATGCATAATGAAAAATATTGCAAAACGTAAAACAAAATATAAAATTATCTTGGCTATTTGCGAGCGTGGATTAATTTTTACTATTGGTACTAAAATTATATAGCATCTCTTTCCAAATTTTAGGTAAATCTAGGGACACTGAATCATTGCAAATATTCTTGCTGCGTAAAAATATCTCTATTGATTCTCAGATTATGGATGGTAAATAAAATCTTTATGTGTAAATTAACTTGCTATTTTTAAAATCGATCCGTAACGGTTCTTCGTTACATAATCTGGCCAAAGCTGTGGTTCTTCTGTTGTATTTGATGTCTGTTATATGTTCTTTGATTCTGGTTTTAAGTTTTCTACTTGTCATACCTATATAAAACTGCTTTCTTCCATCTTCTTTGGTGAAAGGTATTTCGTATACTCCTGATAACTGGTTTGACTCTATTGAATCTATTTTCTTGCATATTATATTTTTTAATTTCATAGAAGGTTTTGCGACTAGTGTGATATTGAATTTATTGAGTTTATGTTTCAAACGTTCGAAGAAACAAGGAAAATATTGTAAAGTGGATAACATGGAATTTTGTGGATTGAAATTTCTTTTCTTTTTATTCTTCAAGCTCATAATTAATTTTTCTATGGTGCTTTCTTTGTATCCATTGTTTCTTGCAATGTCATATATTTTATTTATTTCATTATCCAACTGTTCAAGATAATTTTATATTTTGTTTTATGTTTTGCAATATTTTTCATTATGCATGTTGTCTCGTGACATTATTTACCATGTTATTGTTTTGTTAAATTATATGAAAACTAATCCACGTTCACAAATAACTAATTTAAATTTATTTTATGTTTGCAATATTTCATTATGCATCATGTCTCGTGACATTATTTACTATGTTTATTATTTTTAAATTATGTGAAAATATTTTCTATCATGTATGATTCTGAAAATGTCGCCGTTGGTGCGACGAAACGATCGTCATCCTAATAAATGATATTTTATCACTTTATAGCATTATTTTACTTAATCTGTTTATAAGTGATCATTATACATGTTTATATATATATATATATATAAAACAATTTTAAAAGGGTGAAATGAGTGAAAAGCGTTCTAAAAATCTCTTAAATTACAATTTATATGTTATCTCAGGAAATACCTAACCGTTTTCAAAAGTAATGTTAGTAAATTGATGGTGACATTCCCTGCTTCAACACAGGCTATATTTTATGTCTGTGCCACTACCACCAGAGGGGTGCAGTAGCGAAAAACTTTCTACAATTGCGATTTTCGTGATACTGAAAGGCAATGAAAATTGAAATTTGGTATGGTAGTTACTTACAAGATGTAAATACTCTCTAAGAAGTTTGTAAAAAAATCGGAATTTAAAAGATGCAAAAATACGCGAAAAATGTTCTAAAAACTTTCTAACTTACGATTTTTATAGCATTGTTAAAGACAGAAACTTGAAATTTGGCATGGTAGGTACTTATAATTTGTAAATGATCTTTAAGATTAATTTCTAAAAAATTCCAAATTTAAAAGGCTGAAATCAGCGAAAAGCATTCTAAAAATGTTTTAAATTACGATTTATATGGAATCTCAGGAAATACCAAACCGATTTCAAAAACAATGGTTACAAATTGATGGTATAAGTCCCAGCTCGAATATAGGTTATATTTTATGTCGGTGCCACTACCCATAAGGTTGCAGGAGCAAAAAAAAAATTCTAAAATTGCGATTTTTCTGATACTGAAGGGCTATAAACTATAAATTTGGCATAGTAGTTACTTTTAAAATGTAAATGCTCTCTAAGAACAGTTGAAAAAAAATAGAAAAAAAAATCAAAATTTTAAAGGGGTACAAAGCGTTCTAAAAACGTTATAAGTTATGATTTTTATGCAATTGTTAAAGATAGAAAGTTGAAATTTACTTATTAGATGTAAATGATCTGTAAAAACAGTTTACTAAAAATTTCGAAATTTAAAAGGATGAAATGAGCGAAAGGCGTTCTAAAAACTTTCAAAATTAAGACTTCTATGGAATCTCAGGAAATACCAAACCGATTTCAAGAGTAATGGTGGTAAATACACTGGTGAAAACAATTAAAGGGACAAATGTTCTTTGTGCAATTTAAAAAAAAACTAACAAAGCAAATAAAACCAAACTTGGCCAAAATATCGTTCGATATAAGATCAATATATGGGAATAGAAAAATGGGCACAACCTGCACCCTAAATAAGGAAACTGGTCACGTGTCCAGCACAGCAGCTGACCGACACCCTGTCAGTCAGATAAAAACATGTCTAATAGAGTGTATGATCGCCTGTAACAGCTACACAACTCTCGCATCGGCGTTTCATGCTTTTTACCAGGGTCCTTATCAATCCCTGTTGCAACTGCCCCCACTCTTGCACCAAGGCACCATAGAGCTCATCGATGGCCATTGGAGCTGGTGTTCGAGCTGCAATTGATCGTCCAAGGGCGTCCCATACGTGTTTGATAGGATTAAGGTCATTGGACATCGCAGGCCACTCCATTCGTTGAACATCCTCCAGTTAGTGATATTCGCTCACCAACTGAGCCGTATGTGGACGCGCGTTATCGTCCATAAAGACGAAATTTGGTTCATATGCCCCATGGAAAAGTCTCACATAGGGTGCAAGGATCTCGTCCCTGTACTGCTGACCTGCCAGAGTACCTCTATCATACCCATGAAGGTCGGTATGCCCGTCTGGCATGATACCTACCCAGACCATCAGGCCACCTGTACCATAGTGATCCTTTTCGACATTCTTAGAGGGCCGATATTGACTCCCGGGTTCTCTCCAGATGAGAACACGTCTCGAGTCACAGTGCAGACTGAATAGGGAATCATCACTGAAGAGAACCCGCCCCCAACTACCCTCTGTCCAGGACAGGTATTCTCGGCACCATGATAGACGGCGTTTTTTGTGGTTCACAGTCAAAGGGATGCAGACTACAGGGCACCTGGCATACAGGCCACCTGCATTAAGTTTCTGGGTGACTGTTATTCGTGACATGGATGTTCCTGTTGCATTCTACAGGTGACGAGACAGTTGTGCGCTGTCACGGACCTATCCCTTTTGGCTAGAAGTCTCAAATAACGATATTCAGCCGGCGTTGATGCCCTTTTGTGGCCTTGACCAGGTCGGCGGACCACTGTTCCTGTCTCACTGAACTGTTTCCACAGAGTGGACACCACATTTCTCGAAACACCGAGGTCATTACAACAGGTATCCTGTGATTGGCCGGCCTCGAGTCTTCCAACAATCCGCCATCTTGTGGCATCATCTAGACGATGATAACTAGCCATACTAACAATGGGTAAACAAAGAAATTCAAAAAACAAGGTTGGGTTATGCTACGAGGTTTCAAAACGTCCTTATGCTACAAGCTTCGGCGGCCAAATGAGCTACCTCTGCACAAACGCGATCACAGCGCCACTGCTTTATGACGACGCAGACCACTGCGTGGCAGGTGTGTCCTAGAGGAGCTTAACTATCATCTGATACCTTATTTGCGTATGGGGATAGCTTATTTTGTTTTGTTTAAAAAAAACCGTTTGTCCCTTTAATTGTTTTCACCAGTGTAGATGGAAACAGACCCTGCTCCAACATAGGTTATATTTTATGCCTCTGGCACTACCAAAAGGGGGTGAGTGTGGGCTGGAGGAGCGAAAAACTTTCTAAAATTGCGATTTTTAGGGTTCCGTTACTTAAAAAGTAAAACCAGAACTATTATAAGATCACTCCTGTGTCTGTCTGTCTGTCACAGCCTCACAACTCGTAAACTATGGGACGTGGAAAGTTCAAACTGGGGGAAGTAATAAAGACTATTGACCCACTTATTTACAGATTATTGAACATTCACAAATAATTTTAGGGAAAATGTAGAGGGGCTACTTTTCTTTGTATATCATGTGAGGTATCGTGTGAATGCTTTCGTAACGGAAAAATACATTTCAAACACATGCATTTCAAAATACAACTCAAAAATACATTTCTTTTAATTTTAGGTATTATATTATATCGTCGAAAATGTAGTGCAAAAATACCTTTCCCCTCTCTATTTCCGAATCTACTGAAACTAAAATTTTGAAAAAATTAGAGGTAGTAGAGGTTAATTTAAACCTTGCAGGAAAACTATAGCGATAACCCTAGGTCACATAGTTTTTGACAAAATAGCATTTTTCCGTTACACACAAATTTCGGTACACGTTTTGCGGGCATCCAGCAAAGGTGTTGAGGACCTCTGGAGGTATCTATAAAGTAGTAGAAGTATAAAAGCATCGTTGATAGGGATTTTTGAAAAAGATTCGTGACTAGTTTAAATTGATTGGATCTCTCAATACGCCTCCCGTGTCTTTAAAAGTTAATTAAAAACCTATCTGGAAAAACGCTGCACGGAGCAAGGCGGCGTTGAAACTTTGCGACTTCCTTTCGAAGCGCGCTTAGCACATTGTCAA
Organism: Maratus speciosus; assembly: GCA_963932465.1. NCBI lineage: Eukaryota > Metazoa > Arthropoda > Arachnida > Araneae > Salticidae > Maratus > Maratus speciosus. Next base: position 611,328,727 of record OZ010790.1, on the reverse strand, counting down.
GTTTAAGCTTTAAACAAGGTTTTCAGGTACACTGTAAAAGAAAAAGATTATTACTACGCTGAATTTAGTTTTATGAAATGCCAAATGAAGTTTAAATAACACTACTTTTATTGTCAGTACCGAATTAATTTCATCATAAAGAGATTAGAATAAGATTAAAAAATAGTTATACAGAATAGCAATATTTGATATTATTTAGGCTTCATATGGCTTTGAACTTTTATGGTATACCCATTTATATTTTCCTAGTATATATTCCCAACCCTACGTTGTATAGTTTTTTACAAAATCTTATTGTTCTTTTAACAACGATTTTTTTTTCAATTCCTACTATTAGTTCACACTCTCCCTATATTTATTTATCTTGTTCAAATTTTCAATCGTTAATAAAATACTCATTATTCATCCTAACAAATTGAAATAAATTTTTTTAAACTTGTACTGGATGACAATGGATGTTAATACAGTTTTTTCAAATATTAATTAATTCATTAAATTTTAATTAATTAATTTTAGTTTTGCATGGGAAACAAAATGGCGGCCATTGGTTATTGAAGATCAATGAAAGTATTTTCAATAAAGGGTTACCATAGGGGGACCCTGTTCTGTCGCCCAATACCGCCAAGTTTGTCGCCAATTTGGCGATATATCGCCCAATTGGTCGGCCAAAATGAGTCGCCAAAAGTGACGCCAACTTGGCGATATCTCTCATATTTCGCCAAATTCCCGTAGAGTTTCATTGTAAACCTACTTGCTTATAGAAAATCAACAAATTGAGATATTTTAATGCAACAAAAACTAATATTTGCTTAAGGGATTCTATTAAATTTTTCTTGGATGACCTAAGTAGGAATTGACTTTAAAAACAAAATTTTTACCGGGTGTCCCAAAAAGGACTGACTGATTTTAAAATTCAATAACTTCCAAACGGTGACAGATATTTAAAAAATTCTTGCAGGAGGGTTATGCATAAGGTCAAAAGTTTTTTTACAGTGATTTTCAATTTTAGTTCGAATTACAAACAATAGATGGCGCTGCGATCAATAGACGCTGAATTCAGGCTCGATTTTTGGTACTTCGTGGCCCGGATAATACATTTCCATCTCCTTTTTCAGCATGGAACAAGAGAAAGGACCAGAAATCGAGCCTGTATTTAGCGACTATTGCTCACAGCGCCATCTATTGTTTGTAATTCGAACTAAAATTGAAAATCACTGTAATAAAACTTTTGACCTTATGCATAACCCTCCTGCAAGAATTTTTTAAATATCTGTCACTGTTTGCAAGTTATTGAATTTTAAAATCAGTCAGTCCTTTTTGGGACACCCGGTATATTACTTGTTTAAATAATACAATTATTAAATCATATATTTATCATACGGAACTGTCTGAGCGCGGGCAATACTCGCACTTGGCCGTTTATTGTGACATTGAAGGGGATAGAAACTTGAAAATTGGCATGGTAGTTACTTATAAGATGTAAATGGTCTCTAAGAATAGTTTTAAGAAAATCGAAATTTAAAAGAGTGAAATGAGCGAAAAGTGTCCTGAAAGTTTTCTAAATTTCGATTTCTATTGAGAAGAAGGGATTGTTAAAGATAGAACTTGAAATTTGGCATGGTAGATACTTATAAGATGTAAATGCTTTTTAAGAACAGTTTATAAAATACTTAAAATTTAAAAGGGTAAAATGACCGAAAGCATTCTGAAAACTTTCTAAATTACGATTTCTATGAAATGTCAAGAAATAGCAAATCGATTTCAAAAGTAATGTTGGCATTGGCATAGAACAAAGACAGAAATGCAATTAAATAACTGTCCGGTGAATAATACTCAGACTCAAAGCGTCTGGAAACGACCACTCTTTTAGCCTAAGACGCCTCGAAAATGTGACCGCTGTCTAGTACTGACCATTCCCCCAAACCTAATGACGCAAATCCCCCCCCCCAAAAAAAATCTTCGTACATTAACATTAACAACCCCCCCCCCCCCTAAACAGAGCATCAGTTGTAAAATATGTTCTACTAATAATTTAATAATAGTATTCTTGCGTACTATCACACAAACATGAAATAAAACAATTTAAAAAAAATGCAATTTAATAAATTACAACGACCATTTGGAAAATGATTGTTTCAAAGACCAAAATTTAAGACATAAAAAATCGCACGGAGTGGATCCTACATTACGTACGCCATGGATTACGTTTTTCGGTACTGTAAATTTTTAAACTTCTACGGAGCTGGTCCTACATTACGTACGCCATGGATTAAACATTAATATTCCTGGACCCATTTTAAATGAAATTTCATTCTTAAACTTCTAAACATCCCACAATATTACTTTTTACACCGTCGTATAGAGAAAAAAATGCACTTTTAACTGCAATTTGTATCTCAATTTGTTTCTGAGTTAATTTTTTACTTTTTTGTCATAGTGGCAACAGAAGTATCCATCTCTGTTGAAAGTAAAGGGAAAATACAGATTACTGCATAGACCCATCAGAAAACGAATAAAGTGAAGATTCAACCAATAAAGCACTTCAGATATGTTTTTGATTTCCTACCCTGACACAGAACAATAACCATTTGCTGGAATACACTATCTAGCAATAGTCAGCTTCCGCAACATTTGGATCAAGAAATAGAACATTTGCGTAATTTCATGATATGGATGTACAAATATATTTTTATAAAATAGAGTGATCAAATGTCAATTGTAATAATTATATATATGAATAAAATAGGAATAAAGGTTCCTATAAAAATTATTAATTTAATTATAAAAATTAAATATGTATTTTTAAAAAATGGTTTTATATTAAAATACGTGTCAGATTTCGAATATGCAAGCTTCGATCTCAGTAAATAACAAGGGTCGGTCCTGCTAGACGCAATGGCGTCGTGGTATGGATAATATAAGAAAGGGATGTTTACGACAGGATGTCGTAAAGGCATAAATGTGTCGGAATTAGTTTATGGCTAGGGAACACCTAGTTTTTTATGGGCATGAACTTTGACACAGGGAGGAGTCTTAAAAAAAAAATAAAGAAATATGCGTGGGACAGTGAGGACTCGATTTTATAGATCGAGCCAAGCAACATACTATTTATCGCACAGCCAATTAAATAGGGGATCTTTAAAAATGGATACGCCTTCCAGCAAGGGATATTTTGGTGATAGAATTTTAAAGAAGTCAATCTGGAAAAGTCTTTCGATGATGTAAGTCAGTCTTGAAAGATCTCTAAAAGATGTAAGTCCCACGTGAGTCAGCGGAGCTACAACACGAAAGAGGATGGAGCCAGTACTAAGGATGACTCGATAGCGATCCATCTGAACGAAAAGATGCCACCCGATGCCCATACGCTGTTTATGTTAAAGATCCTTCTAATTGCCGCAAAGTTGAGTGTTTCTTCATCCATTACTGGAAAGGTGTCCCATGCCCCTCGACAGCTCTGGAGGCCAAAGTGTGAAAACAGATGAAACCTCTAACACAAGGTACATCTATTTATTATTTTTTTACCACAAGATATATATCAAAAATTAGTTATCTTGAACTAAAAAGTTATAGGGTAATTGAGGTCAGATGGGATCCAAGCTACCCCCAATTAAGGTTTATGAATAATTTAATTAAAAATGTAAGATTTGAATTCTTACTATTCTATTGAGAAAATATGTTAAACTATTTTAGTAGAGCTAAAAAAATAAACCCAGGTTCAAACTTAAATATGAAAAAGCAGTCTAAAAATCCTGCTTGCATTATTTAGTAAATGAATGTATTAAAGAGTGTTTGTAAATATTGGTTTTCTTAATGTAAATAAAATTATTTATTCAAGAGTAAATTCTCTGGTAATCTTTTAGAGTTAAAATTTAATGTGTGTCTTTTTTTTTTCTTTTAGCTTAATTTGAGCATAATTCATATGTGCAAGAGCCGCCCTAAATATTCACAACGCAAGCTTTTAATTATATTTTGTAATTAATTAATTTGATAATTAAAATTTTTACGCGAATCTTATTTAATTTTAAGATAATTATTCGCGTTGCTCTTGCACTAGAATTAATATTAAATTACGATCACTTGTTTTATTTTGAATAATTTTACGGTATATAAAATTATATACCAAGTACTATGTGGTAGCGTGGATGGTTTGGATTGAATAATAAATTTTGGTGAGAAATAAATAGGAGTTAATTAGGTGTAATTATCTGTCCAGCATCCCCTACCCCAAAAGTAACAAACCTTAATACCCTGTTCACACTGCGTTATCGGAACTATCTTAAACCTCCGAACTCTCTGAGGGAGTTCCACAAACTCTCTGAGAGAGTTTCAACTTTCTTCGGGCTAGAGACAGTCACGACCATTCACTCTTAACTGATTGGGTGTTGCGGGCGGTTTTATCTTAAGCGCATGCGCAAACAACACAGTGACGTTCACTAAGTTATCTTAAGTGAGTTTTTCCATGTGAACAGGTTTCCAATTCCGGGAGGGTACCACCTCAAAATTAAGAGAGTTCGGCGGCCTAAGATATCTTAAGTATCGTAGTGTGAACATAGTATAATTGGGGGTAGCTTGGATCCCATCTGACCTCAATTACCCTATAACTTTTTAGTTCAATATAACTAATTTTTTATATATATCTTGTGGTAAAAAAATAATAAATGTACCTTGTGTTAGAGGTTTCATCTGCTTTCACACTTTGGCCTCCAGAGCTGTCCAGGGGCATGGGACATCTTTCCAGTAATGGATGAAGAAACACTCAACTTTGCGGCAATTAGAAGGATCTTTAACATAAACCCCGTATGGGCATCGGGTGGCATCTTTTCGTTCAGATTGATCGTTATAGAGTCATCCTTAGTACTGGCTCCATCCTCCTTCGTGTTGTAGCTCCGCTGACTCACGTGGGGCTTACATCTTTTAGAGATCTTTCAAGACTGACTTACATCATCGAGAGACTTTTCCAGATTGACTTCTTTAAAATTCTATCACCAAAATATCCCTTGCTGGAAGGCGTATCCATTTTTACAGACCCCCTATTTAATTGGCTGTGATGTGGGATAAATAGTATGTTGCTTGGCTCGACCTATAAAATCGAGTCCTCACTGTCCCACGCATATCTCTTTATTTTTTTTTAAGACTCCTCTCTGTGTCAAAGTTCATGCCCATAAAAATCTAGGTGTTCCCTAGCCATAAACTAATTCCGACACATTTATGCCTTTACGACATCCTGTCGTAAACATCCCTTTCTTATTATTATCCATACCACGACGCCATTGCGTCTAGCAGGACCACCCCGTGTTATTTACTGAGATCCAAGCTTGCATATTCGAAATCTGACACGTATTTTAATATAAACCCATTTTTAAAAATACATATTTAATTTTTATAATTAAATTAATAATTTTTATAGGAACCTTTATTCCTATTTTATTCATATATATATAATTATTACAATTGATATTTGATCACTCTATTTTATAAAAATATATTTGTACATCCATATCATGAAATTACGCAAATGTTCTATTTCTTGATCCAAATGTTGCGGAAACTGACTATTGCTAGATAGTGTTTTCCAGCACCATTTTTCCAAATGGTTAATAAAAGTTTTAACAGCGTATAAATAATGAAGTTATATATTTTATTATTAGCAATCTGACTGTTTCACATTTATAAGTCAAGTCTTGGCTGACAGGCCCGTGTTAATACGTCCAGTAAGCCCCAGTTTTCACTGCAGTACTAGCGTTATTTTAATTAATATAATTCTAAAGATATAATGCAATATTAATCACTGGAGTAGTGATTAATACTTTGATTAATACTCTTAATGATTATATTCATATACGTAATCATTTTTTAAATGTTAGAAAAAACAATTCGTTTTAGTATTTAAGGTAAACAACAGAGAAAACAACATTACAATTTTGCCCATTGGCTCGTTAGCCAGAGGATATGAAAATTTAAATTCGTCCCAACATCAGTGCCTTGCTTTTCGCAGGACATGAGGATCACTCTTGCAAGGCAGTACTTGTTTCTCGAGATCAGTATGATAGCTCCATATATTATACGTAATGGTTCATTTTTAAATAATTTAACAACAAATAAATACAATATAAACTTAAAGAATTTTTTTATCAAAAATTTTAACCTACACATATTATAAACTAGTATGTTGTGGCCATCACAAAACTTTCTTCTATATAAATCACGTCAATTAAATTATTTAAATAGTACAAGAAATGACATCCATTTAGCAACAATTCATATCAAAATGTATCTGAATTTGAAGTTTGATAAAAATTCGTGCCTTAGTTCTTGAGATAGAGCTATAGCGGAAATTCTGAAAAATGTAGCATGGCAGCGCCACCTATTGAGTAATTTACACCAATACATAAACAGCAATAATTGATATCCAGGTATACATGGATCTGAAGTTCGTTGAAAATCCAAGCATTAGTTCTTGAGATAGAGCTATTGTGGAAATTACAAAAAACAGCATAGCAGCGCCACCTATTGAGTGATTTACACCAAACTGTATATAAAATGTCAATTCATGTCAAGGACTAACTGATTCTAAAGTTTGATGAAAATTCGTGCATTAGTTCTTGAGATACACCTATAGTGAAAATTCTGAAAAATACAGCATAGCATTGCCACCTGTTGAGCGATTTATACCAAAATGTACAAAATGTCAATTCATGTCAAGGATTAACTGATTCTGAAGTTTGGTGAAAATTATTGCATGAGTTCTTGAGATACAGCTATAATGGAAATTCTGAAAAGTGCAGCATAGCAGGGCCACCTGTTGAGCGATTTACACCAAAACACAAACAGCACTAATTCATATCAAAGTATACTTGAATCTGAAGTTTGATGAAAATCCAAGCATTAGTTGTTGAGATAGAGCTATTGCGGAAATCGTAAAAAATGCAGTATAGCAGCACCACCTGTTGAGCGATTTACACCAAAATGTACAAAACTTCAATTCATGTCAAGGACTCGCTGAATCGGAAGTTTGATGAAAATCCGTGCATTAGTTCTAGAGATTGAGCTATTGCGGAAATCGTGAAAAAGGCTGCATAGCAGCGCCACCTGCTGAGCTATTTACACCAAAAACTAATCAGCACTAATCTATATCAGGAATTAACTGAATATAAATTTTTATTAAATTCCGTGCATTAGTTCTTGAGATAGAGCGCCCACAAAATTTGTGTCACATACAGACAGACAGACTCGCAGATGCACAGACTCACAGACAGACATTTTGTAAAAACATGTTTTTCGGAATCTCTGACCCCTCAAACGTGTCAATCCGTCGAAAACCGAAAGTCGAAAATTTTCACGAATCCAATACTTTCTTCTTGTAAAGATAGAAGAAAGTAAAAATATAAAATATGTCCCTTCTACGCATTGACTAACAGACGATTTCTGAACCGTTAGTCTTTGATAAGCAGTTTCAATTTCAAAAATATTTAAAATTAGCTGAAGGATTATGTTATACGCCGTTTGGGTAAAAAAAAATGCATTTTTAAGACTTACAAAACTTAACTTTTTATACGTCCCTGGGTCCTATAAGTTATTTAGTGAAACAGTCCTCATACTCTGACATGCGGGGAGGAGGGGAGTCATTTTAGAACAACCAAAAGTTACCGAGTCTCAAATTTGGAAAAATTTGGCACTGTATTTGGCCCACAGTGCCTGAAAGAATGTACGATTTCGATCTAACCGCACATCACTTCGGGCACCATGTTAAAAGCGAAAAATTTCTAAATTTTAAACTCGCAAAACACGGTGAGTTTTGATCATAGAAAAATGTTTTATTTTTCATTTGATATATCAGAGCTTCAGGATTGCTTTACCAAATATAACTTATAGGACTCGTAGGCTAATTGTGTCCAATTTAGCTAATTTCAAATACTTTTGCAATTAGAAATATATATGCCTAAGACTAACGATTAAGAAATTATCCATCGGTCGACAGACGTTTGGAAAAAACACATTGTATGTTAACAAATATAGAAAACATATCTGGAAAAAATGGAAAGGAAAACAATTCTTTAAAACACTAGGGGACTCGGCCCCCTACGAGCTACGCTCGCCAACCCCCGACCAGACACCGTAGACTCTAAATGCACGCTAATTTGATCGGCTTTAAAAAGATTTCGAAAGATTGAATTATAATTTAAAAAACAGTGGCGATCTCCCTATAAACGGATTTGTATTCATTTCTCTTTGATTGGGGAATTTTAACGCCAAATCCGTTGCGGTACTACTTGATTATCCCGTCGACCAATTTCGCCAAATTATATAAATCGCCAAACCACTCGCCAAATTATATAAATCGCCAAACCACTCGCCAAATTATACAAATTGACATAATTATTATTTTAAATAACGAAAAAAATAAATAAATTAGTACAACATTAATAAAAATACAAATAAAACGTCGAAATAAAAATAACTTTATGACGTAGACACGTGTAACAACATTTCAAAATAAGCTAATATAAAAGGAATTAAGTAAACAGAGTCTTTGTCTCCCGGTATTTTTTAACAAAGTGAAAAGAAAGTTCTTTTAAATGAGACATTTTAAATTAATCGTTTTTAATCTGACGTAATTTTGACCAAACTATTCTTTCTCTTTTTAATATTCACGTGAAAATACTTGTGTTAGAAATGAAATATTATTTGCGCTTTCCTAACAAAAATAGTTGAAAAGTATCCTCTCAAAATATCAAATAAATGTCTAGCACAATTTCTAAATTTAAACCGTTTTGCAATATTATTTTGTGTTCATTTTATGTAATAACTGAAATGTGACGTAAATATGACGTAATTTCTCCTATTTAAGGCTTCTAACGTGTGTTAATAGATTTATTATTTTACAAATTCCTTTCTCTCTCAAAATTCACGTGTAATTATAGTTTTTATGACGTAATTTTTAATAAGTTCCTGCTTTTTGTACATAATTATTTAATTCTAATTCCAAATGTTTTTTTCTGTTTATAATAGTCACGTGTAAATAAATTTTTAATTTATTTACACGTGACTATTATAAACAGAAAAAAACATTTGGAATTAGAATTAAATAATTATGTACAAAAAGCAGGAACTTATTAAAAATTACGTCATAAAAACTATAATTACACGTGAATTTTAAGAGAGAAAGGAATATGTAAAATAATAAATTTATTAACATGCGTTAGAAGTCTTAAATAGGAGAAATTACGTCATATTTACGTTACATTACAGTTATTACATAAAATGAACACCAAATAATATTGCAAAACGGTTTAAATTTAGAAATTGTGCTAGACATTTATTTGATATTTTGAGAGGATACTTTTCAACTATTTTTGTTAGGAAAGCGCAAATAATATTTCATTTCTAACACAAGTATTTTCCCGTGAATATTAAAAACAGAAAGAATAGTTTGGTCAAAATTACGTCAGATTAAAAACGATTAATTTAAAATGTCTTATTTAAAAGAACTTTCTTTTCGCTTTGTTAAAAAATACCGGGAGACAAAGATCCTGTTTACTTAATTCCTTTTATATTAGCTTATTTTGAAATGTTTATCTTATTTTACTTAATCAAAGACGAAAGCAGCGATTGACATATGTATTTTTGGTACTACTTAGTTATCCCGTCGACATAAAAATCTATCATTCGCCAAACTATAAGATTAAATGTCAATAATGGTTGATCGTAAATGTCACATTAACTTGACTTTAAGCAAGTTACACGTGTCTACGTCATCAAGTTATTTTTATTTCGACGTTTTATTTGTATTTTTGTTAATGTTGCACTAATTTATTTGTTCTTTCGTTATTTAAAATAAAAATGATGTCAATTTGTATAATTTGGCGAGTGCTTTGGCGATTTATATAATTTGGCGAAATTGGTCGACGGGTTAATCAAGTAGTGCCGTAGCGGATTTGGTCTTAAAATTCCCCAGTCAAAGAGAAATGAATAGAAATCCGTTTATAGGGAGATCGTCATTGTTTTTAAAATTATAATTCAATATTCCGAAATCTTTTTAAAGCCGATCAAATTAGCATACTTTTAGAGTCTGCGGTGTCTGAACGGGGGTTGACGAGCGTAGCTCGTAGGGGGCAAAGCCCCCTAGTCTGTTAAAAATATCTCTAGAAATGCTGAAAATTTGAATTTAAAATAGAAATAAAACCTCAAAAAATTAGTCAAAATAAAAAAATTAATGCAATCTGCACTCCGGCAAATTCTAACGCATAAAATGATCTAAAAATGATTAAATTCCTATGAATAGTTTTTGCTCCTATAAAACTTATTTAGTGGAACAATTTTGTCCAACTTTAGCATTAAATATCTCTTAAAATAATTCTTCGATCTGAAAACTGTCTGCATCAGCGTGTTTATCTAACATTTCTGTATAATACTACCGATTTTCATATTTTTGTATGCATTATTTTTCTTAATATTAACGAAGAAAGACCTCCGGTCGCAAAAAATTCAAAACCGGCGGCGGCGGCGGCGGCGGCGGCGGCGGCGGTGACAGCGGTAGTTACTTTTTTTTAGAATAGAGAGAAATTTGATAAACGTTTGAAAACAAGTAGAAGTAAATTAAAATATTAATAAACTTCATTTTTTTTTCTTTCCGCAGACTATACGGTTTAACAAAGAAAACCATATTTTTTCATTATTCTGTGTAAAAGTATACACCAATCTGAAATACTTTATTATGTTGGAAAAAGTATTTTCAGAAATACGAGCTACAAGTTTAAACAAGTTGGAAATTGCTCGTCAAACGTGGCAAATGAGGTGCATTCGTACTATAACTAGTTTTATAATTATTTTTTGCACCCCATATTGTACTGAATGTATAATTTTTTGCACTTCATAAAGCGCATAGTCTGATACATCATTAAAATGCACTTCCAATATTTTTTTCCCATTCTCCGTAATGTAACGGAACACTTTTGACTGTCCCTGTAATTAAACTATACATCCGATTTTCCTAAAATTTGAAATAGCTTAACAAAATTTTGCAACAATTATATCTTTAAAATTTCAGACCATTCGGAAGGCTGTAATATCATTAAAATGCACTTGCAATAATTTTTCCCATTGGCCGTAATGTAAAGAAAAACTTTTGACTGTCCCTGTAATTAAACTATGCATTCGATTTTCCTAAAATTTGAAAGGGCTCGACAAAATTTTGCAACAGTTATATCTTTAAAATTTCAGATCATTCGGAAGGCTCTAATATCATTAAAATCCACTTGCAATAATTTTTCCCATTGGCCGTAATGTAAAGAAAAACTTTTGACTGTCCCTGTAATTAAACTATACATCCGATTTTTCTAAAATTTGAAAGGGCTCGACAAAATTTTGCAACAGTTATATCTTTAAAATTTCAGATCATTCGGAAGGCTCTCATATCATTAAAATGCACTTGCAATAATTTTTCCCATTGGCCGTAATGTAAAGAAAAACTTTTGACTGTCCCTGTAATTAAACTATACATCCGATTTTCCTAAAATTTGAAAGGGCTCGACAAAATTTTGCAACAGTTATATCTTTAAAATTTCAGATCATTCGGAAGGCTCTAATATCATTAAAATGCACTTGCAATAATTTTTCCCATTGGCCGTAATGTAAGGAAAAACTTTTCACTGTCCCTGTAATTAAACTATACATCCGATTTTCCTAAAATTTGAAAGGGCTCGACAAAATTTTGCAACAGTTATATCTTTAAAATTTCAGATCATTCCGAAGGCTGTAATATCATTAAAATGCACTTGCAATAATTTTTCCCATTGGCCGTAATGTAAAGAAAAACTTTTGACTGTCCCTGTAATTAAACTATACATCCGATTTTCATAAAATTTGAAATGGCTCGACAAAATTTTGCAACAATCATATATTTGAAATTTCAGACCATTCGGTTGGGTAGTTTTTGCTCTGTTACATGCGGACAGACAGACGGACGGACAGACGGACAGACGGACGGACTGAACGACGACTATAGGCGCTACGTATTTATATAATTACGAACGCACCTAAAAATGAAATTTTTAAGCCACTGAATTTGTCATAGTGGTCTGCACAGGCCGGAATTTCCAAGCCCGGGCCCGGCCGAACGAGAACTTTCTTGACCCGGCTCTCGGTGTAAACATTATAAGTTCGGCCTGATCCCGGCCTTGCCCGTTTATATTTTCACAGTTAACGGCCCTACCCGGCCCGCACAAAACTCAGTGAAAACAGGCCCGGCCCGTGTAAAATTCAATTAAATCAGGCGCCGACTCAATTTCTACAAAGAATTCAGATTTTTATTAACATAGAATTAAGATTCCTTTACAGAAAACTGCATATATATTTATGGGTTATTTTTACAATATATTTTTAAATTATAATGTGTTCGCAAGACAGAAAATACACAATAACAACATTAATGTTTACTTCGCGTTTTAGACGTTTCAACGTTCAAATAAGGATTAAAAAATTAATGTAGTTTAGAAAAAAAAAAAGAAGGAGGGTTAAAACATGATAACTTTTGAAGTTGTATAATAAAAAGTAGATTTGTGAAAATATATCTCTGTCATTTATTAAGTCTTTTCTTAAATCCAAAGGAGGTATACGGTACTTTCTGACGGATTTCTGAATTCATTTCTTTTTGCAAACACATAAGATTGACAGGTGTTCTTATTCAGAAACTAGGTAATCGAATGGAATTATCCATTTTTTAATAAAGGCAATACATCTTTAAGAAAATACTGTCAAAGTTTGCGTTTTGAATCGACTTTCCGGAAGCGATAGCACGGGAAAGGAGAAAAAACTGCAGTCACGTGACAAAAAATATCTTATAACTCGATAAGTCATTTATTTATCAAAAATGGAAAACGCTATTCGATTCCAAATCCCTTCAATAGTTAGACGTGTCAATTTTATGCCTTTTCAGTTAAAAATGAGTCAGAAAGTGTATCAGAAAGTTTCACATTGTTGAGCAGTGAATTTCAGAACCACCTTAAAATATTCCGATCCAAAGATTCCGATAACAGAAATTCATTATCGCTATTAATATTTTTACAAAACGTATTGCCTGCCCTACGCATCCTGACAATAATTAAGTCCAGTTCCGGTTCGACTCAACTATATAGAAAAAAAAATGCAAGCTTGATCGCGGCCGGCACGAGTCTGCTGAAAAAAAAATAAGCCCAGGCTCAGACACTATGTAACTGTCCGATACCGATCTCTACGCTGGATAGGTTACACTTCTGTATTGATGTTGTCAAACTAGCATCGGCTCGTGACGCACCTTTATACTTATTCTCGCGAAAGTCATATTCATTGAAAAAGGCTCATAGTTTATCGGCATCGTTTAAATTTTTATATCGGGCCGACAGGGCCGCTTAATTTTGTTTATAGACCCGGGCCGTTGAAAAAAATGTTCTATTTCTGCCTGCCCGGCCCGTTTGAAATTTCGCCTTCATTCAGCCGCGTCGAGTACGGGCCTCGGGCCGAGCCCGGGCCCGTGCAGACCTCTAAGTTGTCATATACTCAGAAAAATTATTAAACTCTTGATTAAACTCTTTTTTCTTCTCTTTGAGAGAGAAGACTGGATGGCTTTAGAATTATCTGACAAAATTTAAAGGCTTTTTTTTTTCACATATTTGGTTGCATGAATGCAAAACTAAGTTATAAAATTTTGCCTAAATATGAACTATGCTTTATAAATTTTTAAATATGGCGAGAATTGTTTTAGAGATTCTAAGAAGATTTTTTTAAAGAAAAGCCCTTGTCTCTCAACCATCGTCTGAAAAAAAGGGGGAATATTAAGAATTTAAAAATCCCCCCCAAAATGTACTTTTTCTCTAAATTCCCCCCAAAAATAAATTGTATGACGCACTTTGCGTCGCCAAACCCTTCTCTGGGCACCCCTGCCGCTGTCCTTTTTCAAAACAAATGACACACAATATTCATAGTTTAATTGAATTACTTCGTTGGGTAGAATTTTATTAAACAAAGCCGCGGATTCCGAATAAGCCGAATTAATATTAACTTTGGCTTTGATTCATAAAAGTAGCTAATTTGCTTAACTGGTGATTCATATAAGCGGCAATTATACTAATTATTTTAGCTCTGAGAGGGGTTCTAACCCTCAACTCCCCCCCCCCTTCGCTGTATAGATAATTTACTTTTGTTTGCATATAAAAATGGCTTCTTTATATTAAACTAGCAGCCTTCGCCCGCTACGCTGGTCGGTTTTTCTAAAGAAAGGGTGAATGAAACAAAATATATCTGTGAATTTGATCATGTGTTTTAAAGCAATATGGACATTTACCTGGTGTATCCAACAGAATTGCTGATAGCAATATGAATGTCGTTACGTTATTATATCTTTTATTGAGTCATACAAAATTTAGACTGTTAAGGACCAATTTCTTTAGTTGATCTGTTAGTGTAGGATTCGGTAAAGAACGATAGAACAATATGTAATATACTAAAAGCGTTCATGAAAAATTATCAATGCAAGTCTCATCAGAATCTGTTAATTGGACTTATTGAAAAGGCTGATCGTTCATAATAATTGGATTCGCCTGATTCTAGAACTTTCATCTATAATTCTACAATCAAGCAACCTAACAACCAAGCAACACTAAGCAAATGATATGTGCTTTATACTAAAACATTCACTGAGAAATTAACTAACCGATCAAGTTCCATCGAAATCCACTTAGGAGAATCTTTTAAACTGGAAAATGTACCGAAACCTTCCCTAAAAATGATCTAATTAACAGTTTAAATCCCATAAAAATTCATTCAGCGGAACCTTTAAAAAATGCAAATCTTTCAAAATTGGGTTCATCTGATTGAGAACTTTCCCCATAATTATTTAACTAAGCAACGTAGAACGTTATTTTTTATACTAACATATTTTCTGAAAAATTATCTAACTAACAATGTAAGTCCCGTCAAAATCTATTCAGCAGAACTCAAGATATAAGCGGCCGGAATGAAATTTCTCTTTGCATATTATATGCATATTGAGATAGTTAAATATAACTTTCATAATCGCGTTAACCTGATTATAGAACTCTCTGGGAGGTGAGGGTAGGTATATACCGCATCACTTCTGATTTTTTTAAGGAACTCAGCTCAACTTCCATAACTATAGCATATATACTCTCTAGTATACCATCTCTCAGTAGCGTATATCTTCCAATTTTCTTTACTGTACCACCGAGAACTTTTTCCGCATAGCTCCGTAACTAAACAACACAGAATGATATGATAAATATTGAAAAAATACCTGAAATATTATCTAACTTACTGTGCATTTAATTAGTTGACTTGAAATCTTTCATAATCGAGTTCACCTAATTTTAGAACTCCCGTAGCAACTTAGAATGATGTTTTTTACATTAAACCATTCATAAACCAAATTTACTATTTAACATAACAGTGTAAGTTCTACAAAATTCTGTTCAGTAGAATCTGAGTTATAGTCATATTTACAATATTTATTGCTCATTAAACCTTTTTTTCTTTACATTTGAAATAAAATCAGTAACTGTTTTGTTATTTCCCTGTTATGCCAACACCATTCTCACCAAGCATAATAGTTGGCACAAAAATGAAATGATACATTAGAAAAAAAAATTGTTGATAAAAAAAATGAGCATTTAAAAAATATAACTTTTGAAAATTACAGACTTTGACCTACCATTTTTTTTAAATCAATAAAAATAATGGTACTACTTGGTTATCCCGTCGACCAAAAATCTATTGCCAAACTATAAGATTAAATGCCAATAACGCTTGATCGTAAATGTCACATTCACTTGACTTTAAGCAAGTTACACGTATTTACGTCATCAAGTGATTTTTATTTCGACGTTTTAAATGTATTTTTATTAATGTTATACTAATTTATTTGTTCTTTCGTTATTTAAAATAAAAATTACGTCAATTTGTATAATTTGGCGAGTAGTTTGGCGATTTATCTAATTTGGCGAAATTGGTCGACGGGTACCAAAATAAATATTTAAAATATCTCTCTATTCTAAAAAAAAAAGTAACTACCGCTGTCACCGCCGCCGCCGCCGGTTTTGAATTTTTTGCGACCGGAGGTCTTTCTTCGTTAATATTAAGAAAAATAATGCATACAAAAATATGAAACTCGGTAGTATTATACAGAAATGTTTGATAAACACGCTGATGCAGACAGTTTTCAGATCGAAGAATTATTTTAAGAGATATTTAATGCTAAAGTTAGACAAAATCGTTCCACTAAAAAAGTTTTATAGGAGCAAAAACTGTTCATAGGAATTTAATCATTTTTAGATCATTTTATGCGTTAGAATTTGCCGGAGTGCAGATTGCATTAATTTTTTTATTTTGACTCATTTTTTGAGGTTTTATTTCTATTTTAAATTCAGATTTTCAGCATTTCTAGAGATATTTTTAACAGATTTTAGAAAGATATTAATTTAAACTGTTGCCAACTGCATAAACAGCGGAAACAATAATGTTTGCTTCAAAAAAAAATATTTATACGTGTAAATAAATTAAAAATTTATTTACACGTGACTATTATAAACAGATAAAAACATTTGGGATTAGAATTAAATAATTATACACAAAAAGCAGGAACTTATTAAAAATTACGTCATAAAAACTATAATTACACGTGAATTTTAAGAGAGAAAGGAATTTGTAAAACAATAAATTTATTAACATGCGTTAGAAGTTTTAAATAGGAGAAATTACGTCATATTTACGTCACATTACAGTTATTACATAAAATGAACACAAAATAATATTGCAAAACGGTTTAAATTTAGAAATCGCGCTAGACATTTATTTGATATTTTAAGAGGATACTTTTCAACTATTTTTGTTTGGAAAGCGCAAATAATATTTCATTTCTAACACAAGCATTTTCACGTGAATATTAAAAAGAGAAAGAATAGTTTGGTCAAAATTGCGTCAGATTAAAAACGATTAATTTAAAATGTCTCATTTAAAAGAACTTTCTTTTCACTTTGTTAAAAAATACCAGGAGACAAAGACTCTGTTTACTTAATTCCTTTTATATTAGCTTATTTTGAAATGTTGTTACACGTGTCTAAGTCATTAAGTTATTTTTATTTCGACGTTTTATTTGTATTTTTATTAATGTTGTACTAATTTATTTGTTTTTTCGTTATTTAAAATAAAAATTATGTCAATTTGTATAATTTGGCGAGTGGTTTAACGATTTATATAATTTGGCGAAATGGGTCGACGGGATAATCAAGTAGTACCGCAACGGATTTGGCGTTAAAATTCCCCAATCAAAGAGAAATGAATAGAAATCCGTTTATAGAGAGATCGCCACTGTTTTTTAAATTATAATTCAATCTTTCGAAATCTTTTTAAAGCCGATCAAATTAGCGTGCATTTAGAGTTTACGGTGTCTGGAAGGGGGTTGGCGAGCGTAGCTCGTAGGGGGCCGAGCCCCCTAGTAAGAATAAATAAATATTTTGCAAGTAATAAAATATAGTCAATTTAAACTGCAGTCTTGAAATTGTAAATGTCTTTTGCTATTGATGCATGGCGTACGTAATACACCTTGTCTCTCATTGCAGTAAACATTTCATTCTTTCAATGAAGACATTCATGGTTTTTTGAACAAAACATTTTTGTATGTATAATTCCTAACATCTGAAATAATTTTATAGTAGCTTCCTCATCATCAGATAACTGCGAAATGGTAAAATCTATATCAGTATCAGTAATAAATATTTTCTATTCAAAAAATAACATATTAAAAAGTTTTGCGTGATTATGAGGGAATAAAATAAATTCCATCATTAAAAATTCCTGCATAAAAATATTCACGTTCAATAATTAGCAAATGTTAATGTGCTAATTATTGCAATAAAAATCGTTTGCACGATTAGGGTTGAAATAAATGGCGCGATACCATACATTTTGGCGTGGTATCGCGAAGAAAATTAGAACGAAAAAGTACCACAGTTTTTTTTACTTTCTTCTATCTTTACAAGAAGAAAGTATTGGATTCATGAAAATTTTCGAATTCCGGTTTTCGACGGATTTACACGTTTTAGAGGTCAGAGAACCCGAAAAACATGTTTTTACAAAATGTCTGTCTGTGACTCTGTGAGTCTGTCTGTCTGTGTGTATGTGACACAAATTTTGTGGGCGCTCTATCTCAAGAACTAATGCACGGAATTTAATAAAAATTGATATTCAGTTAGTCCCTAATACAAATTGATGCTGATTAGTTTTTGGTGCAAATCGCTCAACAGATGGCGCTGCTATGCTGCATTTTGTATGATTTCCGAAATGGCTCTATCTCAAGAACTAATGCACAGATTTTCATAAAACTTCAGATTCTGTTAGTCCTTGATATGACTTGATGCTGATTACGTGTTGGTGCAAATCGCTCAACAGGTGGCGCTGCTATGCTGCATTTTTATGATTTCCGCAATGGCTCTATCTCAAGAACTAAAGCACGGATTTTCATGAAACTTCAGATTCAGTTAGTCCTTGATAAGACTTGATGCTGATTACATGTTGGTGCAAATCGCTCAGCAGGTGGCGCTGCTATGCTGCATTTTTTACAATTCCCATTTTTTACAACTCTATCTCAAGAATTAATGCACGGATTTTCATCAAACTTCAGATTCAGTTAATCCTTGACATGAATTGAAGTTTTGTACAGTTTTGTGTAAATCGCTCAACAGGTGGCGCTGCTATACTGCATTTTTTACAATTTCCGCAATAGCTCTATCTCAACAACTAATGCTTGGATTTTCAACAAACTTCAGATTCATGTATACTTTGATATGAATTAGTGCTGTTTGTGTTTTGGTGCAAATCGCTCAACAGGTGGCGCTGCTATGCTGCACTTTTCAGAATTTCCATTATAGCGGTATCTGAAGAACTAATGCAACAATTTTCACTAAACTTCAGAATCAGTTAATCCTTGATATGAATTGACATTTTGTACATTTTGGTGTAAATCGCTCAACAGGTGGCGCTGCTATATAGCATTTTTCACGATTTCTTCAATCGCTGTATCTCAAGAACTAATGGGCATATTTTCATCAAACTTCAGATTCAGTTACTCTTTGATATGAAATGATGTTGACTACGTGTTGGTGAATATCGCCCAATAGGTGGCGCTGCTATGCGGCATTTTGCACTATTTTCTCAATAGCTCTATCTCAAGAACTAATGCACGAATTTTCATCAAACTTCAGATTCAAGTACACCTTGATAAATGTTGATATTGATTACGTGGTTGTGTAAATCGCTCAACAGGTGGCGCTGTCATGGTGCATTTGTCATGATTTGCGCAATAGCTCTATCTTAGGAACTAATGCACGGATTTTTCCCGAACTTCATATTCAGTTAGACATTGACACATGTGGATGATAATTAGGGTCTGGTGTAAATCACCCAATAGGTGGCGCTGCTATGCTGCATTTTGATGGATTTACACGATTTCATGGACAGTAATATCTCAAGAACTAATGCACGGAATTTCATCTTTTTAGAATCCTCATGATGAGCATAGATGCACTGTGATAATGAATTTTGAAGTATTGACAAGTATGAGATAGAAGAAAGTTTTGTGATGGCCACAACATACTAGTTTTATTTAGTTTTAGTTTATGAGGCGTTTGAAGTTTTTTACTTTCTTCTATCTTGACAAGAAGAAAGTATTGGTTTCATGAAAATTTTCGAATTCCAGTTTTCGACGGATTTACACGTTTTATGGGTCAGAGATTCCAAAAAACATGTTTTTACAAAATGTCTGTCTGTGAGTCTGTCTGTCTGTCTGTCTGTCCGTCCGTCTGTCTGTCTGTATGTGACACAAATTTTGTGGGCGCTCTATCTCAAGAACTAATGCACGGAATTGAATAAAAATTCATATTCAGGTAGTCCCTGATATAGATTGGTGCTGATTAGTTTTTGGTGTAAATCGCCCTGGAGGTGGCGCTGCTATGTAGCATTTTGCAGGATTTCCGCAAAAGCTCTATCTCAAGAACTAATGCACGGATTTTTATAAAACTTCAGATTCCGTTCATCCTTGATATGAATTGGTGCTGGTAACGTTTTGGTGCAAATCGCCCGACAGATGGCGCTGCTATGCTGCATTTTGCAGCATTTACACGATTTTCGTAATAGCTCAATCTCAAGAAATAATGCACGGATTTCCATCAAACTTCAGATTCAGTTAGTGCTTGACATGAATTGACGTTTTGCCCCTTGTGGTGTAAATCGCTCAACAGGTGGCGCTGCTATGCTGCATTTTTTGAGATTTCCGCAATAGCTACTAAGCGCTGCTATGCTGCATTTTGCAGCATTTACACGATTTTCGTAATAGCTCAATCTCAAGAACTAATGCTTGGGTTTTCAACAAACTTCAGATTCAGGTATATCTGGATATGAATCAGTGCTGTTTATGTTTTGGTGTAAATCGCTCAACAGGTGGCGCTGCTATGCAGCATTTTTCACGATTTCCACAATAGCTCAATGTCCAGAACTAATGCACGGATTTTCATCAAACTTCAGATTCAGTTAGTCCTTGACATGAATTGATGTTTTGTACCTTTTCGTGTAAATAGCTCAACAGGTGGCGCTGCTGCGCTGCATTTTTTGTGATTTCCACAATAGCTCTAGCTCCAGAACTAATGCACCGATTTTCATCAAACTTCAGATTCCGGTATACCTTAATATGAATTAGTGCTGTTTGTGTTTGGGTGCAAATCACTCAGCAGGTGGCGCTGCTATGCTGCATTTTTCAGAATTTCCCCTTACAGCTCTATCTCAATAAGTAATGGACGAATTTTCATCAAACTTCAAATTCAGGTATACTTTGATACGAATTGGTTCTAAATTGATGTAATTTCTTTTACTATTTAAATGATTTAATTGACGTGATTTATATAGAAGAAAGTTTTGTGATGGCCACAACATACTAGTTTTCTAATTGACAAAGTTGTTTTTATTTAAGCAAAAGGATTGGTTAAAAAATTAAATTTGAATTTTTTCCCTTGCTATAGTAACAGAATAAAAAGAATGAGTTTTTAGAAATTATCACTTGAAAAATTCAGGTTTTGGCGCCAAAGATAGTGCCAAATTAGAAAAATATGAAATATCTCTCGAACTATTGGGCTTAAAAGAATTTAGTTAGTACCATTCGATTCAGCATACAAAAATACACCAAAATATGTTATCAGTTGAAAAATAGCTATATAATCAGATTTTTAAGGAATTTTTTAAAAGTTCGTTCTCTTTTTTACCCCCCTCAGGGGTGGAATTTTGGGAAATCCTTTCTTAGCGGCACTCTATATCATAAGAAGTATTTTTACCCTGATTTTCAAGATTTTAGGTTCAGTAGTTTTGGCTGCGCGTTGATTAATACAAAATCCAGACTTTCTTTTATATATACGAGTTGCAACCCGTCGAAATTCGACGAACTAAAATGTTAAAAAGGAACTGTCAGATCGAATTTATAATAAAGCTACAAAAATAATTACAATACAAAAATCATCTAACATTGGTTGTCGCACTCTTAAAGCAAATAATATTTTTAACCTAAAATTACTAAAATATTATTTCCGCAAACTTCAACTGCTTAAATTATTTAAAAATTAAACTATATTAGAATACGTATTCAAGATGAGTAATTATGATGAATTTATCGATTGAGACTTTTATGTTTGTTTTTATGGGATAAAAAATCAGTAAAAAGGATTTCGCTTTGTCACATCATAAAATTTCCCCCCATGAAATCTAAATTGTACGTTATTTTCAATTCCCATAATTTACATACGCACCACTCAAATTCACAATTTGAAAGTATTTTAACGCGCAATAGATTATTAATGAATGCATTTCTAAACTTAAAGTTACGTTTGTCCGATACAACTTTTCATGTAAACATTCGCACAAACTTTAAGTTATAATCTCAGTACCCGCGAAAAAAAAAATTCAGAAATTTGCCTTTAGTTGTCATAGTATTGGTCAAATATTTAGTTTTATCAAAAAAAAAAAAAAAAAAAAAAAAAGATCGTTTTGTTTGAAACAATTTTTACTCACTGAATCATTTTGCCTAGCGTCTCAAACTCAGTATCAGCGTAATTTAAAAATATTGAAATGTAACTGATTTATGAAGAAGAATGCGTGTTTTTTTTTTTTAATGTCTGACGTCATTTTCTGTTCAAAAATGATAAAAAAGTGACTTTAATTTGTTTTGTGAAAATGGCATCTATAAGGATATAATCAATCAAAATAATAAACCATGACTATTTTCCCTTTACTTTCAATATAAATCTTCAGTTGCCACAATTACAAAATTTGTATTAAAAACTACAAAAAAATTAATATCTGAAAAACAAATTGAGATACAGCTACAAATAGTATTTAAAAGAGCATTTTTTTCCTTATACGATGGTGTTAAAATTTAAAATGTACGATGTTTAGAAGTTTAAAAATTTGCCGTAGATATAATTGCAAAACCGAAATTTCATTTCAAATTTCAAAGTGTTGCCATTCGCAAAATGACGTATGCGTTACGCACAGATATGTTTGTCCTTTATAATATAGATAGATAAATCCCTTCAATAGTTAGACGTGTCAATTTTATGCCTTTTCCGTTAAAAATTAGTCAGAAAGTTTCACATTCTTGAGCAGTGAATTTCAGAACCATTATATTAAATAAATGCAATATATTGAAAATTTTGCTTGCGTATGTAAGACAGTGAATAGGTTGCCATAAAATATGCATGGGAAATTTCTTTCTTTCGCCAAGGTCATTTTTTTCTATCTCGCCAAGGCATTTATCATATATGCCAACATCACTTAATTATTCATGAGTCTGATACAAGACAAACATGTCTGCAACCGGAAATTTTATTTAAAATTTTTATCAAAAATTTAAAAATGAAATCTATTATGTACGTTATAGAAAGAAGACAGATTTCCTTAAATAAATTTTCCGGTTTCCAACATATTTATCTTTAGTCAGACTCCGGAATAATTAAGACATGTTGGCATCTATGCATTTATACTAAAAAATTACCGTTAATTTTAGTAGAAATTTTGCATCAGTTAAAAGAATGCCAGTTAAAACACAGCCAGTACTAAGATGTCTCGATATGAGAAATGGCGACATACGGTATATAAAATTTGATTGGTTGAGACGATTCTGGGAAAAAAGCGAATCTCCAAGTATCTTGGCGAGCCTGCCATTATTGCCAAGCTAATAGATTAACGTACAAGATAAGGCACTCCCATAGAGCGTAATGGTAATGCGATTGCGATCGAAGCGCCTTTAATGGCAATGGGGAAGAAACTCCCCATCCTTGTAATACTTTTATTATTTAGTATCTACCTTATTGTGATCTTTCTTTTTTTAATGTGGCATATTTACGCTTTCAATAGAATCTTACACCGATACATGAACATAGAATAGATATTCTATTTTATATATCTAATATCTATTCTATGTCCATTAGGGTGGTCACAAGAAATCAATTTTCGAATTTTTTCCGGGGGACCCCCAAAAAGTTGCCAATAGACTAGAAAATGAGATTGGCAAAGTTTTAGCTCATTTGGATAATATTAACCCGTGCCTCATTGAGGTTAAAGTTTGAAAAAAAACGTGATTTTTCGCAAAAAAATGCTGTTTTTCCTTCATGAAATAAATACAATTGAACCTAGAAACATAATTCAGATCTCATTTTATAAAAAAAAGTTTAGCTTTGAAGAACCACACACCATTTTTTTTCTAAAAATGTATAAATTTAGACATATGCGCATTTTTCAGGACCATACTTCACCCGAATCCTAAAAATTGATTTTTATGAAAATGCGAAAAAAACATTGTAACATTCCATTTCATCTGCTTTCCCCCTTTTGTTTTTCCTTTTGTACATGATAAAGTACTAATTTAAAAAAAAATCCAAAGAAAATGAAAAAAAAATCAAATTTTAAACTGAAAAAATTAAAAAAAAGGGGAGGGGGGGATGCAAAGAAAGTATAAAAATTAGAACAAATAATGCTCGAATGCATTTTATTATTAAAGTTGAGTTACAAAAAAGGAAGCACAATAAAGAAAATAAATTACTATCCCTTATAATTGTCACATTAACCCTTTCCAGTACAGAAACATTATGTTCGTAAAATAATGAAATGTTTGACTACACCTAAATTTACAAACAATTAAGTTTGGAATTAAAATTAGGTAGTCTCGACATGAGACCACTGCGCCAGAAAGGATTAAGGTGGTAAATGGCTTAGGTAAGGTGGCTTTTGAAGAATCTTGAAAAGTTTTTCTACATTCACATACAACGTTTAGCATATACTGTTTTTATTTTTCGTTTTTTGTTAAACAGGAATTGAAATCTCTGGTTAATTTTCTTCCCCTTTCAGCTGTGTCATTGAAAACTTTAAAACCATTCACTGTTTTCTTTCTTTCAAATAAGGTTTATTTTCACACCATACATTGGGATCAGTATTTAAAAAATGCTTATTATTATAAAATCTCTTAAAATTTTTTATAGATTGAGATGAAACAAAAACATTGACTTCTTTGTTCAATAAATAATCCACTTCGTTGAAAACTTTTGTTGCTTTTAAATTCTTATCATCATCATCATTTCTTCTTCAAATGACATTAATTTTACAGCCATGCTTATGTTGACTTTTTTTTTATCCAAAGTATCATCTAAAAATGAAAATGCAACTTGATCCGAATTAGACACCAAAGACGGTTTATCATTTTAACGAGTGCTTTGTCTGCAACCTGTTTATCAATTTTTCTGTAGTGAACAAGTGATTTTATTATTTGCAGGTCTTGGATTGGGGTCTAAAGTGGGAGTGGGAATATTGAAGCATGATTTTGCATAAGTATTGATTAGAAATAAGCAAAGGTCTCTAATAACCTTCTTTTTCTAAATTTGTTATTGTGAGATTATCTATGAGAATATATTTTGAGAGAATTTATTGCCTGTGCATCTGACATGATTAAAAGCACCAGGTTCTCTGAAAAAAATCTTTTGTAGGAAGGAGTCCTATAAAAATTAAACAAAGTTGGATAAACTCTTTATAATCATCCCTGAGCTGTTAATTTTTAAAAGGTCCCGTAAGAAAACTTGAAAATTCTTCTGAATTAACTATTTATATCCAGTATTTCATCTTCAGTAGTATTTTTATATTTACTCTGGTTTAATTTAAACCACATCAGAATTGTTTTTTTAAATATCTGGCTGAGGAGCAGTGATTATTAACACTTTACAATCAAAACCAGCTTTTAGGATAATTTCTAGATTATGGTGGCGACATGGTAAATACAAAAGACTTTTCCTTTAACAATTGCTATAGAAGAATGCAGGTTCCTCTGAGGTGACCGTTGTTTACTGCAGTTGTATCAAAATATATTGCCTGGATTTTACCAACTTCCTCCACTCTTCAACTGCTGAAAATACAACTTTCGCCTGAATTATTCCGATACTATTTTCAAGCTGTGGAACTCGTAGTAACTGTTCTTCATCCACACAACTAATTAAAACTTCTATCCTCTCTACATTTTCTTTATTCAAAAAATGGTGAAGCAGTTTTCCATCCTAGTGAATAACAATTATCTCTAAACCAGAATTGTTAAATCTGTGCATGATGATCTCAGTTCTTTGTTTACGAAATGGTTATTTGCGGAGTCGATTGCACTTCTACTTAAAATTAAAGTCTGTGGTTAAATGGTGGATGTACTCTAAATATAGCAGCTTCTCTGGCGTTCAGTTTCATTTTGCGAATATTATAAAATAAAATGCATAAAATTTGACGATTACTTGGTAGCTTACTGTCGATGATTTGATGAGACAAGTGGTCAATTTAAAAAATCTTACATTTCTGCCAGCATATCAAAAGGGGGGGGGGGGCTTTAAGGAATGTTTCGTCAATTCTAAAAATAGATAACGATAACAGGTAACAAAAACGGCCTTGTAATAAAAAGAGAAATTCAGAGGTTCAACTGCAACACAAATCGAGAAGCTCTTTCTTACTAGACACAGAACTAGATAACTAATAATCAATTATAATTCGTTAAATATTTTTAAAGTTGCAAAAATTGTTCATTTATTTTTGCCTATTAATGAAAATAATGCAAAAAAAAAATTATCAAAAGTAATAAAATTATTAATTTGTCATTTTTCACTTATGTTTCAAAAATTCAGAGTTTGAGGGTATGGTTCACGAGCTGATCTGAAAAATACTAATATTCATTAAATATAAGTTTTGATGAGAGTATAAGTTTAAGGCAACAACTGATTCTATGAAATAAAACAAGAATCTGGTTTGTAAGACAAATAGTTTTCACGCAAAGAAAGAAAAACGACAATTTTTTGCCAAAAATTGCAAAATTTCAAGACTTCAACCTCGATGAGGCATGGGTTAGTGTTATTCATTTCAATTGAAACTTTGCCAATCTCATTTTCTAACTAATTGGCAACTTTTAGGAGGGTCCCCCCGAAGACAACGTTAAAAAAAAAATTTCCCATGTTGCTTGTGACCCCCCTAATGTCCATGCACGGATATATGCTTTTTTTTTTACGTGATGAGTGAACGATTTAAGTGCAACGAAAAACAAGGTAAAAATTTCGTCTTGAATGCTATATATCAAAAGCAATGGTGTAATATAAAAATATCTATCTATAATAATAAAGAAAGAAGTTCGTATGTGAGTGAATGTGTCGACGGTGTTCTGAAGAGACCACTGCAAGTAGAGCTACAAAACTTGGGGAAAAGGTACGTCTATGTATGAAGTTTTGCACGTCGAAGCCCGATTTTCGATTTTTTGATTAGATTTTTTAAATTTAATTTTTTATGCAATTTTTAGCGCTTTTTTATGTTTTGAGGCGATTTTTCCATATAAGTGAGAAGAATATGGTTTCTTTCTTTTAACCCAATATAGTAAATTTTGTTCTCTTTTCAAAAAAGTTTATTCGGAATTCGTGCAGCGATTTTTGAATTTTTAGCGAATTTTGTATGCAATTATTGAACAGCATTTAATACATTTCCATACCTATAAGGAGGTTGCCATAGAGGAACATAGATATGTCGCCAACTGCAGCCAAGTTTGTCGCCAACTTGGCGGTATATCGCCAAATTTGGCGACCAAAATGAGTCGCCAAAAGTGACGCCAACTTGGCGATATCTCTAATATTTCGCCAAATTCCCATAGACTTACATTGTAAACCAATATGGATTACTTTCTTACAGAAAATCAACAAATTGAGATATTTCAAAAATATATATTCTAAAAACACACTCAAAATATATATTAAACATTTAATTGCTAAAAAGGACGTCAAATGTTAATAAAATACATTAAAAGATCTTAATAATTTGACATGTTTCGATTGAATTTACTCAATCATCATCAGAAAAGCAAATAAACACTAAGATGGAAAATGACAATAAACTATTGCAAATGAAATTTAAAAATAAATAAATAAAAATCACGTGCGTAATATTTTAACATGTTTCACGTTGTCCTATTTTATTTTCAAATTATCTAACAATTCAATCCAAATATTTGGGATTTGAAATGACAAGGTATCATTGCAGACCATTGAGTTTCTGACGTAAATTTCAGCAGATTCTCTAATAAAAAGTTGCAAATAAAAATCTGACCTATAAATTAATCTACTTTCATTAAACAAAATATTTATGTTTTCTATTTTATTTAGCCTAGATAATGCGGTTTTACCTCTATTAAATTTTATGTCTGCAATGTGTTCTTTACATCTCACTTTGAATTTTCTCTGAGTCATGCCAATATAATAATTTCTATAACCACCTTCTTTAAGAAAGGAATGATATAAACACCGGAAAAGTCAAATTTATCAATAGGGTCAATTCTAGTGGTTAAAATTGATTTTAATTTTGGAGGGGTCTAGCAATTAAATTTAAATCAAACTTTTTTAGTTGAGTTTTAGCGGATTCGAAGAAATTTGGATAATAATTTATAACCACCTTTTTCATGTTATTGTCTCTGTCGGTTTTATTCTCAACAACTGCATCGTTCATTTTGTTAATAAACTTTTAAATTAATTTATTAACTATTTTAACTTGATATCCGTTGTTAATAGCTATTGTTTTAATTTTATCTAATTCATCATTTAAATTTTCAGGGGAACAAATTCTAAAAGCTCTGTTAATAAGGAATCTAAAGGTAGATAATTTATAAGAATATGGAGTAATGGAGTGCAAGCATTTAAAGGTATAGCATTTAAGTTAGTTATGGGCTTACGATATATTGAACGAATTAGTTTATTATTTTCTCTTTTTAATTCAACATCTAAAAAAGGTAATTTCTTATCGGTTTCAAGTTCAAAAGTAAGTTTAATCTTATTATCTAAATCATTTAACTGTTGAATAAAAGCTAACAATTTATCAACTTCCTGCTGCTAAACAATAAAAATATCATCTACATAACGTAGCCATACTAAAGGTAATAATTTAAAAGTACTGAAAATTTTTGATTCAAGGGGGCGTAATTTGAATTCTGCTTGGAGGCCTGAAATTGGAGATCCCATTGGGGCACCGTCTGATTGTTGATAAATTATATTGTTAAAAATAAAATAATTACTATTAATTATTAGGTTTAGGCCACTTTTTAAAGTGTTTTTCATTGGTATGTCAAAATCGTCTCTATCGTCAATGAACTGTTCGACGGTTTGAGCTACTTCTGAAGTATCTATGGATGGATATAATGACACAATGTCTAAGCTTTCTAAAATGCAATCATCTGTAATGTCGATTTTCTCTAATCTTCCGATGAAGTCAATGCTGGAATCAACCATGAAAGTGGAGGCAGGCAATAACTGTTTCAGAAATGAAACGAATGTACGCTCTAAGTAATATGTTGGGCCTTGACATTTAGTCACAATCGGCCGAAGAGGATAATCTTGTTTATGGTCCTTCAATCTGCCAACTAATCTTGGAATAACTGCAACTTTATTTAACTTGAGGTTAACTTTTATAAAATCTGGCCATTTACATTTCTCTATTATTTCTTTCGTTTTCGCACATATTTTATTTAGTGGATTATGTTTTAAAGCTATACATTCCATCTTATCAGTACAATCCTGCATTTTACTAATATAGTCTTCTCTATTAAGGACAGCAAGGCGATTAGATTTATCAGTCAGAATTAATGATTGAATTGTTAGATAATTTGAAAATAAAATAGGACAACGTGAAACATGTTAAAATATTACGCGCGTGATTTTTATTTATTTTTTTAAATTTCATTTGTAATAGTTTATTGTCATTTTCCATCTTAGTGTTTATTTGTTTTTCTGATGATGATTGAGTAAATTCAATCGAAACATGTCAAATTATTAAGATCTTTTAGTGTATTTTATTAACATTTGACGTCCTTTTTAGCAATTAAATGTTTAATATATATTTTGAGTGTGTTTTTATAATATATGTTTTTGAAATATGTTTAATGGACGTATAAGAGAACTTCTGTTTATAATTTAATATAAATTGAGATAATTTAATGCAACAAAAACTAATATTAACTTAAGGGATTATATTAATTCGATTTTTCCACATAAGGAAAAATAATACAGTTTCTTTCTTTTAACCCAATATAATAAATTTTGTTCTCTTTTCAAAAAAGTTTATTCGGAATTCGTGCAGCGATTGGTACAGATGTCATATTCGCCCCATATTGGCGCGATTTTTTTCGGTTGCCAATTTGGCGAAAACATCAACAGCATAAACAACATAATCCGGGTTACCACATTAAGCACTTTGGCGCAAGTTAAGTACCTGTTGCCTATATGATATTGGCGACAGAAAAAAAATCGCGCCAATATGGGGCGAATATGACATCTGTTCCCAGCGATTTTTGAATTTTTAGCGAATTTTTTATGCGATTATTGAACAGCATGTAATGCATGTCCATACCTACAAGGGGGGATACCATAGGGGGGGATCCAGTTCTGTCGCCAAATAACGCCAAGTTTGTCGCCAACTTGGCGATATATCGCCAAATTTGGCAACCAAAATGAGTCGCCAAAAGTGATGCCAACTTGGCGATATCTCTAATATTTCGCCAAATTCCCATAGACTTCCACTGTAAAACAATAGGATTTACTTGCTTACAGAAAATCAACAAATTGAGATGTTTTAATGCAACAAAAACTAATATTAACTTAAGGGATTATATTAATTATATTTAAGGGAGTCCAAGTAAATTAATTACGAATAAAAGTAACATGATCATGCTTAGCATGATTTCCAAAACATAAATTTTAAGAGAGCCCACAGATCAAAGAAATTAGATTTGAAACTTTTATCCAATTATAGTAAATTTTGGCTTTCGTGATTTTTGAACTTTTTGCGATTTTTAATGTGCTTTTTACGTTTCTTCGCGATCTGCTGCAATTTTTTGACATTTCATTTCTGACCTAAAGTACATTCTGCCCTCATTTCAATAAAGTTTATTCGGATTTCGTATAGCAATTTTCGAATATTTCGGGAATTTTTTATGTGATTTTTAGTGTATTTTAGCGATTTACTACTATTTTTCCACATTAGTGAAAGGAATCAACTTGCAATCTTTGAACATAATATATATTTTTTTCTCTTTTCAGAATTTGAAAAGCGATTTAAAATTTTTTCGCGATATCTTATTGTGATTTTTAGAGCTTTTTCGAAATTCCTGCTGTTTTTTGACGTACCCGGGTGACGCCGGGCAAGTTCGCTAGTATGAAATATTGCATTCCACAGGTCCCAGAAAATATATTCCCATTCATAATAATTTTTATAGCCGATGTTTTATTAAGTTATGAAGTTTAACGTATTAAACAATCGGGTACTTTTCGGTTAGCCGAGCGCCAGTGTTATATATACATATGTATGTGTACCTATATATACATATATATTTATATTTATACATATATAGAAGCTATATGTATACATATATATGTGTGTGTGTGTGTATACATATATATGTATATAAAGGTATACATACATATGTATATATAACACTGGCGCCCGGCTAACCGAAAAGTACCAACAATCGTTACAATAATCTTTTAAAATTTACGCATTTGCACTTTCTTACAGATAAAATAAAAATATTGTTTTTTAATGTAAATAACGTACAATCAATTCAATAATATTTATAATATTAACATGTAAGAAATAATAATAATAAAATTACAAATAAGGAAAAATTCCTTTCGACACATTTTTAGGATTATATAAATCTAAATATTAAAAATAAATAGAAGTACTGACATGACACTCAATAAAATTTTATTCGTTATGAATAAATTGACACAATACATGAATTTGATTTTTTACGATTTAATCTCATAAACTTACATATTTACATTCTTAAAGAATTTTCTAGGATTTTTCTTTTATATTATTATAATGCTCTAATTGTCATTTTGTAAGTTAAAGGTGAACGATACAAGTACGATAACAAAAAAAAAAAAAAAAAAAAAAAAAAAAAAAAAAAAAAAAAAAGCAGCTAAATAAATAAAGCATAAGTACAACATCGTCTGCCTCTATACTTCGTTTTAGGAAAGAATAGCTATAATATATTGTGTGGAAATCGGCTATCCCTGTAATACTTAAAAAAGCACTAAAATATTATATCCCTTAAATGTGCAACGATGCTGCTGAAATACGAAGATCGCAGCGACATATGCATGATATTTTCTACAACTGCAAGATATTGCTAGTCTATACAATGTAATACGAAAATCCCGCAGATGTCGCTGCGATCGACACTTGGGATTTTAGCAGTATTGTGGCACATTTAAGGGATACAAATTTTTAGCACTGTTTGAATAGCATATTGCCACACTAGGTATAGACGCTTTCAGTCGTGACGTCAGATATGACGTTTTGCTTGGATACTGACTCCAAACAAAGCGTTGCTATGCGGTATTTTCTATTTTTATTATATATTATATCTATATCTTACAGCTATATCTCACAGATATATGTTTTAACACTTTATATGCAGCGGTAACATTTTCTACGATTTATATTTTACTAGCAAGCCCCGCGGCTTTGCTCGCGTAATACTTGAAATATGCCAAGTGATGACTATTTTTTACTACACGAACATTTTTTAAAATATTTCAAAAATTAAAAATTAAGCCACAATTTGGCTAAACTTCATTATAAAAGTGCAAAAGACAGAAATGAGATTTTAATTAAGCTAATGAAAATAATTAAATTAATGAAATAAATAAATTAATTAATTTAATTAAATTAAGGAAAAACTATAACTAATTCCAATTATATGATAATTTAGAAAATATTTTGGAATTTTATGCTCATTTCATACGCTTATTTCAGTATTCTTTTGAAGTTTTGAATTTCTCAGAAACCATCTTAACACATTTACATCTTAAAATTAACCATCATGTCAAATTCCAAGCTTCTTGTCTAATAGTCTACCACCTCTCTGGTGTTAGTGGCGCCAACATAAAATGCCGAAACAGAGTTGAAATAGAATGTCTCGAAAAATGTTGAAATAGAGACATCCACCATTAATTTGCCAACATTAACCTTTAAATCGGTTGGTATTTCCTAATATTCTATAGAAAACGGAATTTAGATGTTTTAAAGGCTTTCTTGCTGTTCCTGACAACCAGCTGATAGTGACACCGGCATAAAATATAGCCCGTATAGGATCAGGGACTATCACTCTTGATTCGCAACCAGTA
This sequence comes from Maratus speciosus, assembly GCA_963932465.1. Taxonomy (NCBI): domain Eukaryota; kingdom Metazoa; phylum Arthropoda; class Arachnida; order Araneae; family Salticidae; genus Maratus; species Maratus speciosus. The sequence goes on along the minus strand of OZ010790.1, from coordinate 611,295,965 downwards.
ACATCTGTAATCGGTTTATTATTTCCTGAGATTCCAGAGAAATCGTAATTTAGGACTGTTTTAGAATAGCTATTTAAAACATAGAGCGTAAACATATTTCTTCAACATAGGTAAATTTCGGAGGCTTGTTAATTCTTCCCCCTTGTCGGTAGTGACGCTAGTACTGTTGCCATTACAGATTTTGCCGTAAATGTCCCATCTTGTATGTTAATCTATGTATAGAGGCACCCTACCAGTACCTTCTATAAGCTATTTCAATCACGAATATTTATAAAGGTGACTATTCCTGATTATCCTGATTTTAAGTGCTGTGGTGTGTAACATACGTGTTCTGCCAAGATTATTCCTTACAGGAAAATATATCCACACTTTCACCTAATCCCTAATTCTTACTTTAAACAAATAGAGCAAATTTTAGAGAGAGTGGCGTCGATGGGATACGAACCACGGATCTCATGATCAGGAGGCGAGAACGTTAGCGTCGAGCAAAAGGCCAAGCCAGTTACTCTAAGCTAGTAACCCGCTTTATACTGACCATGTGAGATGAGATCGCTACATACTCCATCCCCAGTGAGAAAGACGTATTGTTGACGTCTGACGAGTGAATGATGCTGTCGTACGCATATGTGATGCGCGCGAGGACAGGCTGTGTGCTGTGAGCATTTCACTGGCTTTGGTTGCAGGGGATGGTTTATTGGTGCTGTCATCTGTTGGTTATGAGAGGAGTTGATTGTTGATGAAGGTTGCTGTTGCGTTTTTGCCCGGGGTCACAACTTTAGAGAGAGTGGCGCCAATGGGATACGAACCACGGATCTCATGATCAGGAGGCGAGAACGTTAGCGTCGAGCAAAAGGCCAAGCCAGTTACTCTAAGCTAGTAACCCGCTTTATACTGATCATGTGAGATGAGATCGCTACAAAATAATTGTTTTAATGTTCTAAATTTATTAACCAGTATGTTTTATTTTCGATTTATTCATCTAAATCGCCAAAGAAACTTAGTCTTTGCGTCCAAGTATTTCAAACACAAGTTTAATTCCTTTTGTTCTATTTATTAAAGAATGTTTTTACCTAAAGTTTACTTAAAGGACGCGGTATATACATTTAATTCTGTCTACCTACATGGTGTCTCAAAAATATAGCGACAAACTTTTAGGGGAAGTAGGACACATCATAAGGATTGAGAACTGCATAGCAACACATGACCGGAAACGTCAAAGGAAAGTGGTAGCAGAGGTACCCAGAGGTAGTAGAGCACGTGTCCTGCTTTCAAACGAGTAATTTAACCCTTAAATGCCGGGTGTTGCTTTTCGGCAACATACCCAATTTAGGCTCTAAAATACTATTAGAATAATATTGAAGCTATAATGCCTAATGTTGACAATAAAATACATTCTGAAAATATTATTAAATCGATTTTCAACATATAGATGGCAACACTTGTGCTGTTCAAGAATAAAGATAGGTTCTTTTTGTTTTGTTTGGAAGCTTGCGAAATACCCTATTTTTTTCTGCAGTGAGCAAGTAAAATTTATTTCTTATTATAGTTCCTAAAGTTCTTGTGTGTTTAATATTATAGAATTTTATCAAGGAAAATTATTTTTTCAATTAAACACCCGATTAGTAACAAACAGTTTTTTAGCCGCAAACTATACTTAAAACAAAATTTGATTTTTTTAAGTATTTTTCCCATGATTTATTTAAAAAATGAAAGCCGAAAAACATTATTACAATGATTTTTGAAAAATCGGGTATTTAAGGGTTAAGAACAAATTTAGGCTGGAATTACGGTGCCTCACTTAAGATCAACTTTTAGAGACTTACGATATAAACAAAACGTAAACGGCATTACAGTGCTTCGCGATCTTATACCCTGTTCACACTGCGTTATCGGAACTCTCTTAAACCTCCGAACTCTCTGAGGGAGTTCCACAAACTCTCTGAGAGAGTTTCAACTTTCTTCGGGCTAGAGACAGTCACGACCATTCACTCTCGCTGGCTGTAAAGCTTCGCATTAACTGATTGGGTGTTGCGGGCGGTTTTATCTTAAGCGCATGCGCAAACAACACAGTGACGTTCACTGAGTTATCTTAAGCGAGTTTTCCCATGTGAACAGGTTTCCAATTCCGGGAGGGTACCACCTCAAAATTAAGAGAGTTCGGCGCCCTAAGATATCTTAAGTATCGTAGTGTGAACATAGTATTATGCGCGATAAGATAAAACGCAAGTTGACGAGCGCTCAACCACAACAAATGTAACTGCAGCCTCTGATTGGCTGACTGCAGGAGGACTTACGCCCAGGGCTACACTAGATACCGGGCTTGCTGATTCCTTATCACGACGTCACAAAAGGTGGCTGGCCGCCATCAACGATTGGTACAAAGTAGCGCGCCTATCGTTTTGTACCAATCACTTTATCCCTTTAAGACCCATCCCGCACGATCGTGCGGGTTAGACATGCTTGTTTCTGAGTTGTTTATAATAAAAACTCGAATCGAACGATCGTTCTGGTTTGCAGATAGAGTAAAGTATCATTTTTTATCAACAGGTAGCGGTTGCAGTCCACGTTTTACTTTCTACAAGCATGACTAGCTTTGTTGTCTTAAAGGGGTATGTCGTTGATAGCGACCAGCCACCTTTTGTGACATCATGATACGGAATGATCAAGCCCGGTATCTAGTGTTGCCTTGCTACGCCTCGACTTACACTGAGGCACGTAATACCAAGTTACGATCGATTGCAGGAACGCCCATCCAACGATCGAGCGTAAGATTTAAGATAGCGAGGAACCGTAATCCCAGCCCAGATTTTGGAAAAGAGTGAAAATTTTGCAAAAATGTACCCTTCTGATTGGTTACCTTCTTTCAAAAATAGGGAAAATTAAATAAACTTGGATCGTTTGGACCTTATTCTTGTGACGTCAAAGTCACGTGCTTTGGGCTCTTAACTAAATGAATCCGTACCGACAGCACTAAGTATCGCCCTCTATAGGTTCTTTTAATCACTTTCACAAAATTAATCACTCTCTTTTTTTTTATTGCAATAATTTGGCAACAATATTTTTGAATGTTTATAAATATTGTGTTGTGATTGTTTTTGGGCCCCGTCATGTTGAAAAAGCCGGTAGTTTCAGCTCCTGTTATTTCCGAAACAAATGTTGAGGTATCTTTTATTGAATTTTTTTATTTTTTGAAATGTGACTACATTAGTAAGAATTCATTTCCATGTACGGTTCCACCTCTGGTTTTTAAAATATGAAACATTTCAGAAAGAATATCGGAAGGAATTTCTGTAACTTCATTTTCCACATCAGTTTTATTATTAGAAAATATTCCTTTTCATTTCACATTTTTTAGAGTATACCCTTTTATAAACTTCCGAAATGATTAAGAATACAAAATGAAGCACCATTTTTGTAATATATATGTGTCATCTCTATTGAATATAGTGTATCGGAATCTGGATAACAATCCAAGCGCAAATTGTACGTCCTCTACAGTTTTTTCAGAAAATTTTATTTTCTGAAGAGCACTTTTGAAACAGACTTTCGTAACAGTCCTGTCCTAAAATTGTATTTCAAAAAATTTATTATTCAGTAAATTTCATTTTTAAAAAATAAGAATTAAAGGTACAGATGTCATATTCGCCCCATATTGGCACGATTTTTTTCTGTCGCCAATATCATATAGGCAACAGGTACTTAACTTGCGCCAAAGTGTCGTTATTTTGCTTGATGTGGTAACCCGGATAATGTTGTTTATGCTGTTAGTGTTTTCGCCAAATTAACAACCGAAAAAAATCGCGCCAATATGGGGTGAATATGACATCTGTGCCGAATTAAATATGGTAGGTACTTTGGCTTAGATGTGTTATTATCCCAGCGTCCGCCATCTTTGATTTTTTTTCTTGCATGGAAACTCCTTCTTCGCCAAGTAGTAAACGTCGCCAATGGTTAAATATTGTTGATAGATTAATATAATATTGAAAAAATTGGAATATAATATTTATAACTATTAATTGAAAAACAATTTTTAATTCATGCCAAGAAAAACATCCAACATGGCAGACCCCAGGATAAGACATCTGTTCCCAAATGCATGCTTTTTTTCTGTGGAATAGGTTTGTTCAAATTACCGATGAGTAGCCCACTCTATTTATGGGTCTTGATTGGTTGCTGGGTACTAAAAACCTGTACACGCATGCAAAAACAGATGCAGGCATCTGGGCGAATTACGGTTACCAGATTTACCTCGGATAAAAACAGAAGATTTTGGTTGACACTGTTTAGTTTTGATTTTATTGCAATATCGTCCTTTTTTATACCCACACTAAACCATGTTGAGTGTTCCATTAATGTTTTCAGTAACAAATTTGTTTAAAAGGATGTTATTAATCCATTTAATCATTATTTTGCAACTGAATTTGTATTACATTTTCTATTAACATTATTTAACTAAATTTGCAGCCATATATCCCTTTTTGGATGGAAAATTAATAGAATTGTAAGAACAAAAATAAAACATACTACTATTCAATGCTGATCATGAAAATTTTGGAAAAGATGTCATATATTCCAGTGGCCGCCATCTTGGATTTTTTCTTTTTGTGAAAACCCCTTTTCTGCCAAGCAGAGATTTATGCGCATGTTAGGCTTAACGAAAATAAAATGTTAAACCTCGGCAGCAAGAAATCTCAAAACATGCAAGATGGTGGCTGCGGGAATCTATATGGCATCTAAACCAAAATTTTTTGAACACCATACAAAAATAAATGTTTGTATTTAAACATAAAGGGAAATAATAAATCAAAAAATATATTAAAATTTAAGGTACATAGGGGAGAGGGGGGGGGGGGCACATGTGAACAATTTTTACATTTTTGACTATTTCTCAAAATTGTTATGAGCTATTGAAGCAAAAGTTGATTTATATGAATATTTAGAATTTGTTTGTTCTTTTGGTGAAACTTTTACATGCATTTATCAAGAATTTCTAACTTATATTATCATTCTAAAAATTGTCTAAATTTGTTCACATGTGCCCCGGTGGAGGGGTAGTTGTGAACATAGCTGGGGCACATGTTAACACATGCATAAATAAGACAAAAATAATTTTTTGTGAATAAAAACTAATTAGATGCCCTTTTTCTAGATGTGTGAATAAATCAATAAATGTTTCAACATAGATACAAGAAATTATTCGTAAAATTGTACACTAATATGCCTACTCCTTTTGAGTCGCTTTTAATTGCTATCTAACTTCCAGTAAATTAAAATTGTGAAGCAATCCTAAAAACATTGAATATAAGCTCAATGCTTGACAAGGGTAATTAAATTTTAAACTAAAAAAAAAAAAAAAAAAATGCATTCACAGACTTAAAAAATACACTTGTGAACTGTTCACATCTACCAACTTTGCCTAACTTATAAAAAAAAGATATTTTTAATTGAAATAAGGAAACAGAACTTTTTGTAGACTTACCTAATTAATGCCACTACAGAATGCAATGCTGATATTCTTCTTTAAAAAATGTCTTGAATGAATTTTTACTTCAATAACTTAGAAGACTTTTTTACTTCACACCTTCTAAAACAAACAAATTACAACTACCAGATATCAAAATGGCCTATTGTTCTGAAAATTCAATCAAAAGATGGTACCAGTACCAGAGTTTCCCCCAAGTTTAAAAAAAGGCAGGGTGCTGCTTGTGAGAAAAGGGCACTTTTGGATTTTTAAGGACATTTCTTGAAAATTTTAAAGGCATTCTTTTGATTTTTAAAAACTACTTTTTAATATTTAATAGACAGAACACTATTTTAAAGACAGCAATGAGTAAATTTTTACTATGCAAGTAATTTTCTTAATAAACAAAGGAGTAAAGGCACTTTTTTCAGGTGGGGCAACAAGGGAGCTAATTTTTTTAATGAGGGGCAAGAGGGGTGCTATTTTGTAAACCTAAGGGCAGGCAGGGTGCAGCACCCTCCTGAAACTGTCTGGGGGAAACTCTGCCAGTACTACCATCAATTGGTAATTTTTTTATTTCAAATTAACTGAGTGAAATAAGTACTGTTCATATCTGCCCCATGTTCACATGTGCCTCCCTCTCCCGTCTCCCCTATGTACTAAGTTAAAAATTGTATGATCAGTGGCGTAGCTACATATTCAGCGCCCTGGAGCAAGTAAAGTTTGTGCACCCTCTTGACACCCAAAAAAATTCTGCGCAATTTTATTTTGAAGTTCAAAATTTAATACTAAATTTGATTTAAAACCTTACTTTTATTTGAAAATTAAAGTATTTTAACAACGTGTTAAATACAAATAATTAAAAATAAATAATGAAATGAATTATAATTATTTAAGTAAGGTGTACCGACCAATATTTTCTGCGAATATTGCAGGAATTTTGTTTTAAATGCGCCAATGGGCCTGTACAATCTGCCGTCCTTAATAGGTATTTTATCTTTCAAGGGTTTCGAAGAATTGGGGAATCTAATAAAATTGAAGAATTGGGGAGTCTAATAAAAAAAAGTATTGCCAAGATTTTTTATTATTATTATTACTTTTCGCATATGGATGAAACGCGTTTTTCTGTTTTTAGTGCCATGAAATTCTAAAATTCCATAAAATTCAAATTATAATAACCGGTAAGTTTCGGTCGTACAAAAAAGAAATTTTTATTATTTTGCATGTTAAAGTATGAAGATTTTCTTACAGATTTATAGAACACAGGGATCTAATAAAAATGTAAACCTCGCAACGTTTAAAAAATAACTATTTTGACATAAATTACTTTTAAGAGGATGAATAACAACCTTAAAAATTTTATACTATTGGAACTATATTTCAACAGTTAATGGTTTAGAAAGTTAGCCGATGGACAACGATAAAAGTTCGCACCCGGTTTCTCACTGGCTTTAGTCTAGTCTGAGCAATTTGGCTAATCGCTAAAGAAAAACTAACCGAATTCAAATAATAGTAGTAATAGATTCGTCGTGAAATACAGAGAACATAAAAACTAGGGTGTGTAAAAAAAAAAAAAATTATTTTTTTATCAAAAAAATACTTTAATTAATAAAATTATAATTATTAGTTAGTAATTTCAAAAATTATAAAAAAATGCAAATTAATTATTTCATTAGTTAATACCATACAATAATGTTATATACATTAATATTGTAATTAATAATTATGTAAAACTTTATTAAATACTAATGATATTTAACGTTTATTAAAATTATTAATAACTGCATTTAATGTTAAATAGTTTTAACTAGGGATTGACCGAATACCGAATAGTTGATTCGGTATTCGGTGGTTCGGCATGTAAACCGAATATTCGGCTTCGGCCGAATACTTTTAAGTATTCGGCCGAATAATTGCAGATAAGTACTTTCTTAGAAGTAGAAGAATTCTCTTTTACTTAGCAGTAGAATAGGCTAAACAATGCAGGGTTGTAAAAAACCCGGGTTTTTTGTTAAAAGCCCAGCCCGGGCGGGTTTTATTAAAAAACCCGGGTTAAATGGGCAATTTTTCCCGGGTAAATTGGATTAAAATGCCAAAATGTGGAATATGATTCCACCTTCCTCCCAAATAATAATCTTCAGGGTAGCCACTGTATAGGAGAAATTGGAAAAGTGAGGGAATTTAAAAATGAATATTAAAAACAAAAAATGTTACTAAATTTTGGTACTTTGCAAAATTTATCCATTGAAATTTTGAAAATATTCAGAGGAATTACTCAGGGAAAATTTAATTTTTTGCTTAGGAAAGCGCAAGGAATTTGATTGCCGAAATAAGTGGCAAACCTGATCTCAAATACAATCTTTGTGAACACTTCATAGTCTAATAAGGATCTCAATATTTTTCCCTGTTCTTAAAATATACGTATATATTTGTATGATCCCTTTAATTTAAATAACAAACAAATTTTAAATTGCAAAGCTATCAGTTGTGTGTTATTTAATAATAAAATATAAATATAACTTAAAAAAAAACTTGCTCCTTTGAAATTATCATAAGATTAGCAAATGTTGATAAAAAATATCTTACAACAAAAATTTTTCTTATATGTATAAACAGGGTGTCCACTCTCATCGATGTCCAATGGCTAATTCCTAAACCGTTAGTCATAGACATATAGTTCAAATTACAAAAATGTTTTAATTTGAGGCAAAGAAATATTTAAAAGACGATTTGGGTCAATAAAAACATTTCTTACAAAATTACGAAATTTAAGTTTTTATACGGCCCCCAGTCCTATAAGTTATATTTAGTAAAATTTTCCTATTACACTGACAAGACACACAAAAAAAGTCCCGTTCATATAACACTAAAATTGACTGAGTTATGAAACTTTAAAAATGCATGACTTATACCACTTTTTTGCATCTGAACACAAATGAGTTTGGCCATGCTTTGAGGGGTCATATCCTAAGTGCTTAAAGCATTTGAAGAACTTTTCACGTGTATCTGCACTTTGAAAAAAATAGTACAAGTGTTACGATTGAGTTAACTTTTATTAAGTTTCAGATTGGCTAAAATTATTGTATTTTATAATATGTTTTATTTTGTAAGGATTTGAGACTTTCTTTTCACAATTTCTTTTAACAAATATTATGTTATTTTATTTAATTTCAACAATCGTATGTATGTTTTCCTAGTTCAAAATTTGCACTCGAAATTTAACTCACTTTCAAATATCTGATCGAAATTAAATTTTACATGTATACTGACGTAAATCTTATTACAATCTAATATTATTATTATTTTCAGTGGTTACCATTCATACTTATTTTACAGAATAACACAAAAAATTTCGAATAGATTACTGCCAAGAAGTTTAAGAAAAAGTTTTAGATTTGATAACATAACACTGCGATGGTTGTGTTTTTTAACTTTTATGTATTTTTTTAGCACTGAATCCGAGAATTACCTTAATTTTTAACCATCATCTTAGGATGTTTTGCAAATCATAAATTGCCAAAGTTAAAAAATAACAAAAATCGAATACTATAAAATAGAGGAGACGGCTGAGTTTTTTTAACTTTTGATAATTGATTTTTATGTACTTTTTAGCACGGAATCTGAAAAAGACTTTGATTTTTAACAATCACATTATAATTTTTTTTGCAAATCGTAAATGTCAAATGGGTTGTTATATAAGTTCATAATATAGCAAAAATATAAAATATAGCAAAAATCTGATACCATAAAACAGATGTAAAACTTTTTTTATTTAATTTTCCTGACGCTATGGTTAAAAGTGAAGGTCATTTTCAGATTCAGCAGTAAAAAATGATACTATCAGAGTTTCCCCCAAGTTTAAAAAAGGGCAGGATACTGTTTCTAGGAAAAGGGCACTTTTAGAATCCAAAGGGCATGTTTTGGATTCTTAAGGGCATTTCTTGAAATTTTTAAAGGCATTATTTTGATTTTTAAAACTACTTTTTAATATTTAATAGACAGAAAACTATTTTAAAGACAGCAATGAGTCAATTTTTACTATGCAAGTAAATTTTTTAATAAACAAAGGAGTAAAGGAACTTTTTTCAGGTAGGGGCAACAAGGGAGCTAATTTTTTAAATGAGGGACAAGAGGGGTGCTATTTTGTAAATCTAACGGCAGGCAGGGTGCAGCACCCTCCTGAAACTGTCTAGGGGAAACTCTGCTATAAAACAGATGTAAAACTTTTTTTATTTAATTTTCCTTACATGATGGTTAAAAATTAAGTTCATTTTCGAAGCAGTAAAAAAGTACATAAAATAATTTAATAAATATAATAAGTTTAGTAAATATAATACTCTTGAAGCTAACTGAAAAGCTTAAATTTACGTTTTAAATTAAAAGCTAAAACGTTTTAAAATTATAGGGTTCCCAATCTAAAAGTGCAAGTAAATTAGTACAAATATATTTTCTAAGAATCATAAATAAAACAGAATGACCATAAACAACAAATACATCGTTTGTTTATTTCCAGAAATATATTTAAAAAACCCAGGCTTTTTAAATGGGTTTTTTTATAAAAAACCCAGCCCGGGCGGGCAGCTGGGCGGGTACCCGGGCAGCTACCCACTACAACCCTGAAACAATGAGTTTCAATATTATGTACATGAGTTCAGAGTTCAGCTGCACTACAAAAAACAAGTGTGAAAGGCCATTTTTTATTAAAAAAAAACTTTTTCCTTTCTAAAATAGCCTACATAGGTGCAAAATAAAAATAACTCTGTCTACAACAGTGAAAAAAAAAAAAGTAAGGAAGATGCGCATCTTTCCCTTATCATTTAATTTTACTTACTTCTATATTAGTTTTTTTAAATTTAAATTTATTTAATGGGTATTTTCTTTAATATACACATCAAATAAGTATATCAGAGTTCACATCGGTATATCTAAGGTGTATATTAAAGAAAATACACACATCAAATAAGTATACCCCTATGCCTATCCGCTTTTATAACCACTCAAATTTCTTATCTTCACCACCACAATGTTAAAATATTAATCAAAATATTCTATCAATAATTTGACAGAAAATAGTTAAATGTACAAATTGATATAATACTTTTTGTATTTTGAGAACATTCCTATTCATATGTTTATAATTAGAGTTAGACAATCAGTAAATCAGATTAATGACAACATTGTTTCTTATTATTTGAATGAACTTTTGTTTTTCTGACAGTCCTTATCCTTAATAATACCCTGTATAGTATAATACTTTCATAGGTTATTTTTGGGTATTGACTAGAGTGATAAAATAATAAAAAATAAGTGATGGGTTAATGAATTTGTGAGTGGAAAGAAGTCATTAAATTTTTTTGTGTAATTGGATTTTAGAATAAAAATGTAACTGAATTAAATTATTGAGAATTTAATTTCAATTAAAGCTTATTAAAACAGCTAATATATGCAAAAATGCCAAGTATTCGGTTGCCGAATACCGAGGCTTCGGTATACACTTCGACCGAAGCTTCGGTATTCGGCAAAATTGCTGATTCGGTCAATCCCTAGTTTTAACACTACTTCAAATTAATAATTAAACAATTAACTCTCTAATTAGGAATAAACATATTATACATTTTAAAATGTTATTAAATGATATTTAATTATCTTGGGCACATGAATTTAGAAATACTGTTGAATGGGAAGTTTTTTACAAGAAATCTCTGGCTACAACTACAGGTGAATTTAACTATATATTTTTAAGGCAGGGTGCATTTTGCTAATTTCAAAAGGGACAGGGTGCGGTACCCTTAAAAAATGGTCTAGAAGAAAGATTAAGTAACTATGGAATTAATAAAAACTGCAAATAAGTAATTTCATTAGTTAGTAGAACAAATAACAAAACTAACAAATATTTGCAGCTCGTTTTGCATTTGTGCTTAGAAAAATTACTGTTAATCACCAAAATCTAAACTTGCACTCATATACGTGCATGCTAACCAAAAAAATTATGAAAACGAGTTAAAACTATTCATACACACATACAGAATAAATATAAGGATAGCCAGTTACATCTGAAATCGTCAAAATATTTATATAACAAAATTATTACCTCTCAGTTGGGGATTATTAGCTTTCAATGGTTGACATTTTTTTTTCCTTTTTAAGAAAAGTTTTGCTGCCTCTTCAATCCCTAATTTCTTTTTTTATTTAGTATACATGAATTACAAAGTTAAAAAAAAAAAAAAAATATTCAACTTATACCGAAGAAGCTCTTGCTGTGCTTAACATTTTTATACCAATTAGTTATTTATCTCTTATGAATTCATTTACAATTTAGATTTTGAACAGATGTCACTCTTTCATTCTTCTTTGACTCGAGAATGCTATTAATTTATTATTACAAAAGTAGAATGAGAAACTAAGCCACTGACTATTTACTCTTTTATTTGCAGAAATTTAATACACTTGCTACGTTTATTTTACATAAAATAATGTATAAATTGATTAGCTAAAAGAAATGACGACATTGCAAATTATATTAGATTTAAATATCATTTTTGAATGAAACTGTTTTATGTTAGGATAAAAACAATACTTTTTACGAACTTAGCGGTTACTAATTTTTTACAATACTCAGGAATTAAGCTTATAAACGATTATTTAAAGCTCTGTTTTTGTTTATTCATAAGTCAAACTTTCAAATTATGTTCATCTTAGATTTTAAAACTTTTTTTGACATTTTAAACATCTAGAAATTTTTTTATTTTAATCAATGATTTAAAAAATATCGGTTGATTAAAATCACGATTTAATAGCTGATTTAAATCAACTGATTAAGATTGTTGACACCCTAATCAAAACTGAAATAATGAGTTACATAGACAAAGTTTGATCGTACAATAACATCATTGAGAGTGTCGCCAAAAGAAAAAAAATGTCTCTTGCAATTTCGCTTTTTCAATCTTTAGTTTTCTCACCAAATGAAACATTTTGGCGCAGTGGCGATTGACAGGGAGAACCCTTATTGACACCCTTATATATCGTCGGTACCATGTCAAACTATCCAATATGAAAACAGTGTTGCCAATGGGCTATTTTTTTTAAATCCAGTTTTCTTGGTTGGCACCACTTTTCTGAAATGGTAAAAATTTCCCTTGTTTTCGCCTTCATCAATATGTCATTAAACAAGGTTAAATAAGGCGAATTTTACTATTTCAAAAAAGTGATACCAATCAAGAAATCTTAATTTAAAAAAAGTAGCCCACTGGCAACACTGTTTGCATATTGAATAGTTTGACATGGTACCAACGACATTACTCAATATTGCAGTTTTTACTTTCCATAAACATAGTACAATGAAAGGAATGAAACGGGAAAGCATTCTAATTATAATGGAAATAATGGTATATTTGTATATTTTCAAATTCTCTGAATCCGTTCTCACAATTTTTATAATGATTCACTATGTATGTGCGTGTATGTTAGAATTTCAGTGCTTTTTCAGATTCCCAGAGCACGATTTGGTGTTTTTTTTTATGATCTCGGCAGGTATGTTATACATCTGGTGCAAGAATTAATTTTCGAAGAAATCAGCGAAGGGTTTGGTATTTAATGCGTTGAATGCCAAGTCTGATTCTGATTTTTGTCTGATTTTCCGTTTGGACCACGAAGTAAGATTCCTGTTAAACAATCTATAAGTGTCAGTCACCGATGACTGACGCGGTACTCAATGTGTTAAGCTATTTTTCAACGGTTCTGTGACGATAACTGATGAACATTTTCTCTTATATCTCAATTAAATTATTTTCATTGCTCATGTTCATCGTATATCTATGCAACAACATTTCACCACGCAGACATTGGCAGCTCGACAAGGAGGTCACAATCACTTTACTACCAGTACTTTCATAAAAATTTTTTATCTTTGTCTAATCGTAGAAAGTCCCACGATTAAAACATAAAATTTTATATATACTAATATTCTGGTAGAAAAGTGATTGTGAACTGGATCGTACTTTGAAAATGTCCTTAGGAAAAAAAATTGAATTTTTCGTTTGTAAAATGGCCAATAATTTTCTTCAACGTATCAAATTATTGTTTTTTTTTTTTTTTTTTTTTTTTTTTTTTTCAAATCCTAAAATAGCTAAATAGCTAAGGAGTTGCTGTTGCATCGTAAATATAGTAGATTTCTCAGCAAGGACTTCCTTGGCTACAATTAATTCATGGAGTAATCATCATGATAAATTTCTAAAATATTTTCAATAGAAATGTACAAGGAAGATTATTGTTTGGCGAGAGTGGTTGTCGATAAAGTGACTGGTGAGATAAACAAATAAGTTTTCATTACTTTTAGATTTGAAAATCTCCAACCGTGATCTACGGAAAAGCTACAGAGAAAAAAAATCACACGCTGAAATGGTGTTAACCCCTTCAAGAGCAATGGTTACTTTTTGGACCACCTAATTTTAATCCCTAAATGCCACATTGGCACCAGAATATTGGAATCAAAAATTTCCTTAAGTACGTGAACAGAAGCTTTTTGTTTCTTTTGAAATAAATTTGCTTTTAAATTCTGGTATCATTCACTCATCTCAGTATTTTGCGAATAGAAGTACCTTGCCCATGAAAGGGTTTCTTGAGGCTGCAATATGATATGAATTAAAATTGAAACTTCGCGAAAAGAAGTAATGTTTCTTTTACATGTGTATAGAAACCTGTTTAAAATCGAAATAGTTGAGGTTAAACACAGGGCAAAATATCATAGGAATATGCTAATTGTAACAAGATTCATCTATATTACTTGATTAATAATGAAAAAATTATGCAAATATTTTTATAAATCTTTATTTCTCTCTTTCTAATTTTTCGCTCTTGGGATTCGTGCGCCTGGAGCAGCTTGCTCCAACTGCTCCACGGTAGCTACGCCCCTGTGTATGATGTAGATTAAATGGTGGTTCAAAACAACTTTTTTTGAGCTAGAGTCCAGGCCAGGCCACCCCCTAATTTTTTTAGACTCATCAATAGTATAATACTGGTACATTTTTAGCTTCTTACTCAAATTCTAAGAGGGTGTTCAATGACCCCACAATTTAACATTAGCAGAAGCATAGGAAATACAGCAATATTTTATACTTCAGAAATATTTAATTTTTTCCAGATGTTTTTAGAAGAATTTTAGTTTGTTATATATATATTTGTATTTAAATATTTCTGACATATTTTATTATATGTAGCAACATTTTTGAAAATCATTTACATGATAAAGTTACAGACAATACTAAACCAAAACAAGAATTCTACCAACTCTTTTTACAACTAATTGAAAACAATTTGACAGTGAAACATTTAATTTTTCATGATAATTTTTATTTTAAATAATTATTTTATAGATTTTCAAATTCTGCATCCGGTTGCAAACATCTGTCTGAAGTTGTTTAGATTTAGCTCATGGCTATTCCTAAGTGAAAGGTGACAAATGAAAATAATATTTAAAATTCATTTAATTATTTATTGGAAGAGTTTTTACTTTTAAATGAGTACTATCAAGAATTATATTTAGGTTACATTACTTATATTAAATATTAATCTACTGTTATGGAATGCTAACATTATTCATGTTACAGTTAATAAAACAAACACTAAGCAGGGAGCTGGAGCCCGGAGCCGGAGCGCTCCGGAGCTGTGTTTTCCCTGGAGCTGGAGCTCTAAATTTTCCCCAGCTCCAGGGCTCCTTTAGTTTTTAATATTCTTTTAAATCTTTTTTTTTTTTTCCCAGTCTTTTAAATTTCTAGGCTTAAAATATTTTAATTACATCATTATTCAGTATTTTAATTATATCATTTTTTAGGTTTTTATTATTATTAGAGAAGGAAACCTTCTCAAAACGTGGTAACACTACTTTACTTCTGGTATGATCCATGTCAATTCAGGCAGCCAAAGAAAAAATCTTACCTTCATAGTCTCAGAAGTTTTTGAATTGAACATATGTTAAAATTCAATAAAAAATAAGATACTTGTATATTTTGGTTTTGCCCAAAAAAATTCCTGGCCCGAGATACATGCCGCCAAAGATGGCATCCTGGGCACCATTTCCAATTCGCCATTTTCGATAAAAATTTTAAAGTGCTCTATTTCTAGAACGGTGCAAGATATTTTGTTGCGGTTTTTTTTATTTTAAAGATAACATTCTTCTGTTTAAAATGATATACCCAATTTTGAAAAATGTATTCAACTTTTCTTGTGGCATGAAAAAAAATTTTTTTTTCAAAAAAAATTTTTTTTTTCGAAAATGCCAATCCTAAAAATTTTTATTTTTTTGCCGTTGATCAATACCATTGGGAACTATCTTCACTGTAAAGGAGAACTTCCACTTTTGAGTTTAACAAATTTTAGAAACATTTAAAAAATTCAGATAATTTTACAGGAACTGTATATATACAGTTCCAGTAAAAGTCACTGAATTTTTGCATCTTTGTATCATATTTGTAAGGATACGCCTACTATATATCCTAAACAAGTTAGAAATTGCAATATCAAATGTGGCAAATGAGGTGCATGCATAGTATTAACTAGTTTTATAAATATTCAGATCTTGGTGCAATAAGTGTTACGCTCTTGGGCAAAAAGGCATGAATACAAAATTTACTGTAATTCCATATATTAAATTCAGTAATACGGAAGTAATATGAATCCATCTTAAAAGGACTTAATTGCCATGGCAGCCTAGAATCATTGCCTATCATGGTATATCATTGAATCAATTATGTATTATAGGATTTTTAAATAGAATGAAGAAAATTTTTATTAATGTCTTTTATGTTTTAATTTGATTTTCATAGCATTTGAAGTGATACATACTTTATTGCAGAGGTTTACAAAAGATTACTTCCTGTGTCATAGAAAGTGCATAGTGTTTACAGGGACACACAAAAGATTTCGGATACTTTACCCCCCAATAGCAGAAAATTCTCCAAGTGTCTGCGACAGATCTTTCAGGGACTGAAAATAATCTGCAGGTAAAATGTTACAAATGAACCTTTAATTAACTAATCATTCACTTTTAATGTTTTTAAGCATTTTACTCATTTTTATTAATAATAATCTTAAGTTTTAGTTATAAATAATAAAGAACTAAACATAATATAAAGCTGGAAAAAGATCCAATGGAAAAAAAAGTCTGCAAAAGGGAAAAGAAAATCTGCGACGCACGTCACCCGTCAGGAACATTCTGCTACCGGGCTTTACCCTATTGGAAATACTGAACATTAGCGATGATTGCTAGAGGTGCATTTTTAGTTGCGATATGAGTTTTAAGTTTAATTAAATATTTCCATATTACGTTGTGTGTATAAAGGCTGTAGATCATATACAGGGCTACACAAAAGAAATCGTAAGGGTATTGCTGGAAGTGCATTTTTAGTTGTGTTTGAGTTTTTAAGTTTAAGTAAATTTTTCCATATTACGTTGTGTGCATAAATGCTGTAAATCATATACAGGGCTACACAAAAGAAATCTTAAGGGTTTACTGAGTATGAATGAAAGTAGCTTAAAGGTGATTTTTAAATGAGTTATGCATTTTTACACTGAACTACATTTAGTATACTAAAATATGTTTGGAGAATATAGATAAAATGATATACAGGCCCACGCAAAGAATTAGATACATGGCCGTCTATGGAAGATAATCTCTGGAAGTGTGATTTCACGTGATGAAGTGTGGTTTTAAGGATGTTTTAATCTTAGTTAAATATTAGCTAAATAGTGGCATGTACATAAAGATAGTGGGTAAAATACAGGGTTGTATGAAAGTATTAAAGTATGCTTCCGTCTATTGACATAAATTTATTTCTAAACGTCAAATTCCGACCTATTTATGTGCTTTTAACAATTTCCAACATAGTTGAAAGTCTTTATGGATTCGATTTGTCTGCCCATCTGTCTGAACTCTAACTTGTATTAATATAATTTGTATTGCTGTGTAATTGATATATGTTATTGAGATTGTTTTACTATGTTAGGTATTGAAAATAAAGTATGTATCACTTCAAATGCTATGAAAATCAAATTAAAACATAAAAGACATTAATAAAAGTTTTCTTCATTCTATTTAAAAATCCTATAATACATAATTGATTCAATGATATACCATGATAGGTAATGATTCTAGGTTGCCATGGCGATTAAGTCCTTTTAAGATGAATTCATATTACTTCCGTATTACTGAATTTAATATGTAGAATCATAATAAATTTTGTATTCATGCCCTTTTTGCCCAAGAGTGTAACTTATTGCGCCAAGATCTGAATATTTATAAAACTAGTTATAGTACGCACGCACCTCATTTGCCACATTTGATATTGCAATTTCTAACTTGTTTAGGATATATAGTAGGCTTATCCTTACAAATATGATACAAATAAGCAAAAATTCAGTGACTTTTACTGGAACTGTATATATACAGTTCCTGTAAACTTCTGTGAATTTTTTAAACGTTTCTAAGATTTGTTAAACTCAAAAGTGGAAGTTCTCCTTTACAGTGAAGGTAGTTCCCAATGGTATTGATCAACGGCAAAAAAATCAAAATTTTTGAGATTGGCATTTCCAAAAAAAAAATTTTTTTTGAAAAACAATTTTTTTTTTTCAAAAGGCTGCCACAAGAAAAGTTGAATACATTTTTCAAAATTGGGTATATCACTTTAAACAGAAGAATATTATCTTTAAAATAAAAAAAACTGCAACAAAATATCTTGCACCTTTCTAGAGATAGAGCACTTTAAAATTTTTATCGAAAATCGCGAATGAGAAAGGATGCCGGGGATGTCATCTTTGGCGGCCTGTATCTCGGGCCAGGAATTTTTTTGAGCAAAATGAAAATATACAAGTATCTTATTTTTTCTTAAATTTTAACATATGTTCAATTCAAAAACTTCTGAGACTATGAAGGTAACCCCCCTGCCTGAGTTGATATGGATTCAGCCTTCTACTTTCTACTTGAACTAAGTGACAACACTATTTGAAAACAAATATGGCCGCCTGTTGTTTACATGTGTAGTTGTACAATTTTGGCTGTTTGAAAAGTGTAGAAGAAATTTAAGATTTTTGTGTTTAAAATTCAACCAAACTTTCTATTTTAAAAGCAAAAGCTAAAAGATGTCATATTTTCTGAACAAACATTTCAAGTTTGATGAGAAGTAAAATGCATTTTGTCAGATCTTTAATGAAGGTAGAAAATATTTGTGAGCAAAAAAATTAAACGTGTAAATTAAAATCTGCAACTCAAAAGCGCGAAGTCGGAGTCAAGTTGGAGCCGGAGCCACAGTATTTTCTCTAGGAGCGGAGCTGGAGCATCAAAAATTGTTCGGCTCTGGGTCACTGATAATAAGAAATAAAATAATCACAAAATTTGTGCATTAATCAACAACTTTAATTTCATGAAAAATAGCTGTTCTTTTCTGTTTAAAGAAATTTCAATGCTAAAAATTTGCAATTGTTCCCGTTTCAACTTTCCTTAGTAATGAAATTTTTCTGATTGGTCTAAGATCAGTAGACCAATTGACTAGATTGAAACAACTAACTATGACAAGACAAATCCTTCAGCGTGTTCTTTATCAGTTGAAAGAATCAAAATTGGTACAATATGTTAGTCATTTGACAGTTAAAAAGAATTAATGCACCTATGGCAGATATCTGTAATTCCTACAAAGCAAAAGAAACACATACATAATTAAGAAATTAGAAAACATTAATTCTCATTGACTTTTGTTAAAGAAAAACAAAGGTCTTTTTCTACAACCCAACAGTAAGGAATGGTTAGATATCTTGGGCTCTTTTCTTTGATATTGGTCATGAAGGTGTTATGAAAATAATAAGAATTAAAAGAAATTCTAATTTTGTTCAGGATCAAAGAACCAATTGTAAAATGTATATATGGGTTTAAAAGATAAAGAGTTACCGAAAAAAGTATGAACACTCTCTTCAGAGAATAAAAGGAGAATGAAGCATTAGTGTCTCTTCACCTTCCTCTACCATCTGTTCATCCAATATTTGTCTAAATAGTGTAATGGCCTCTGAGCCTTCAGACGATGAATGTATTCCAACACAGTTAAAGATCTTGAAAATTATATATCAACAGACAAAAAGAGATTGCGCTTTTTGCTAGAAAAGTGATGGAACATCACATGTCTGAGTGTTCTGATGACTTCATAAGACTTTCTCTCTTTTCTAACAGAATTTAAATGGCAGAAGACAAATTGTTGTAGAGCGATTTACAGCTGGTGCAAGCCTTTAAGAAGCATTATGTAAGATGAGAACTTGAGATTTTTAAAGAAGATGGTGTACGACTGTCAGACTTTGCAACAAGAAGAACAACAGAACTCTTACCCCGTATGAATATAAAGAAATTATAGTTAAGCCTTCTCCTGAAAAATGAAGTGACAATGATGACTATCCCAAGGGAAAAGAATGGCTTCACAATTTACAAGTGTAGTGAATGACAGTGCAGAACGAGGGGTTAAGCTTAATGGAGATTTCAATAAAATCATAACAAATGATGAAGATGAAAAGCAATTCTTGCTGCAGGTCATAGAAGCCAGCAGAAAATGCATTCCATTAGAAACAACAAAAAAATCAGTTTTAGACACTATTTTGTATTATTAAAGACCAAATATGATTACATTTCTATTTTTTACGACTTCTATATTGTTTTACTCTTTTCTAAGAAATTAATTTTGGAAGTCTTTATTTTTTTAACAAATCTATAGAAAAATTAGAATGCAGTACACAAAATTATGTAGTTAGTGGGTGTTGAGCACCCTCTTGCAGTTGAAATATGAAGTTAAAATTTTGCCAGGATTAGAGATGGGAATGCTCGGAAAAAAACCGGAACGTTGGGAAAAAATCTGTTTTTTTTTTTTCCGAAGGGCTATTTTTCAATTTTTCCAAATTGGAAAAATTGAAACTTCATTTATAAAATAATGTAGTCAAAATTTTATAATTGCTACATTCTGATACTTTTATTTATATATTTTTTTCATGTTTAGTGTCCCTCATGAAAACCTTAACATGGAAAATCTTATCTGTAAGCAGGGATTCTCTTTAGAAAGAACTTAAGTCTCTTAAAGGATCCTTCAGTTTTTTTTCCTTAAAACATACAACCTTTAACAAAATTCTTTCACTTAAAAATAGACATTTCAGAATTTTTTTAGAATCTCCAAATTAAATCCTTCACAAATGTAATGATTTTAGAATTAAAAAAAAAAAAAAAACTTGTATAATAGCTGCAATATCCAATGTATTATCTAGCTGTTTATATGTACAAAGGACAATAATGTCTGGATAAGAAATTAAATATGTAATTTCTAATTTACAAAATTCCGATTACATTTTTTACATTTCATTCATATTTTTTACAAGTTCATAAGTTTTTATAAAAGTTCACAATTTCGCAAAAACATGATCGTGTGAAAAAAAATCTAAGCAAATCCTTGGTAAGATAATTAAATGGAACTTCTGTGGTTAAAAATGGAAATTCATGTGCAAAAATATTTCAATATTATACCAATAAATGAAAATGGTAAGATGAAAAATTTAATGTAAAATTTGAAATAGGGATGCACCGGATATTGATTTTGCCGGATATCCGAAGCTCCTTTGCCTGCCGGATTCGGATATCCGGCACTAGATATGTTTTTAGTTGTATGGGGAATTATTTCTTAATATAATGCCATCTCAGAACAATAAATTACAAACATGTTTAACACATTATTAAAACATTTTAAATGTATTGAAACATAATTTACAAAAACTATATCTCTTTGACTATCAGGGCTTGAAATTCCCAGGAGGAGAGTGTCCTACCCAACATTTTTAAATGCAGGGCAGTTGAACTGTTAGAAAAGAAATCTTTAAATGCCGTTATTTTTTATGTGCCACTTAAAGAATTACATTTATACAGACATGACATAATACCATTGAAATAAGTTAAATTAACAACTCAAGATAAGTATCCAAAGTTTTTATTTTTATTGAAACAAAGGGACAGAATCAAGCTTTATATATACCATGTCTATTTTTCAACTTTCACCTAAGGTTATGGGCAATTAACAATTGGGTTGCTAAATGAATTTCTTAATTTAGATTTTATTCCATTTTGCATGCTTTAACCTCTTTCACAAGTTACTGTTTTGACAAACGGCACGGAGCAACTTTTATAACTCTAGAAATTATTGGAAACACATGGTTATGCTCTGTTAAACAATTTTAGAAAACTTTGCAAAATCTGATGTGCATTATTTTTTAACTTATTTGCATGAATAATGCATATCGGTGATTGTATTGTCAATATCCTACAGTGATTGTATGTCACTTCTGAACAAACTTGTTTTATTATATCCTTAATGGAGTTATTGTCAAAACTGTAACCCCTGGTAGTTTCGTTAATTAAACTATGTTCTATGCATTGGAATTTTAAATCAATATCCAAAGTTTGAAAAGGGAATAGTCAATTGATTTCTTCTATTAGACAAGAAAAGGTTGATTTCAAAAAGTCATGTCCTAATTTCTGTTAAATGCAAGTAACAACTAGTTTGTTTCTAAATAGTTTCCTTGATTTTTTTTTTCTTCTTCGTGTGCACCACAAGATCTAATCTTATTTTGTTTAATGGTGACTCCAGGCCAATTTGGTAGGGCTCAGTCTCCAGTGGCCATTAATGTCCATTTAGTAATTTCCTTTTTTGGGCAAAGGAAATAAAAATCGTAAAATATCTTAAAAATATCAGATTTCGTCAATCATGGCAGAAAAAAATAAAAATTGTCGTTCTGTGAATTGCGAGAATCAACTAGTTTTTTGTTTCTAAATAGGTTTTTTTGAAGTTCACCAAATTTTTTTTCTTCATGTGCACCACAAGCCCAATAGCAGAAAATTCTCCAAGTGTCTGCGACAGATCTTTCAGGGACTGAAAATAATCTGCAGGTAAAATATTACAAATGAACCTTTAATTAATTAATCATTTACTTTTAATGTTTTTAAGCATTTTACTCATTTTTATTAATAATAATCTTAAGTTTTAGTAATAAATAATAAAGAACTAAGCATAATATAAAGTTGGAAAAAGATCCAATGGAAAAAAAAAAAAATCTGCAAAAGGGAAAAGAAAATCTGCGACGCACGTCACCCATCAGGAACTTTCTGCTACCGGGCAACAAACTTTAATATAAATACCCTGGTTACTATGAAATAATTTAGCATAATTTTAATAAATAGTAATGTTAATATATAACACTGAATTAGATACATTAGATGCCATTTAATGCAATCACCCACAAGTGTAATCTCATTTTGTATAGTGCTGACTATTGACCAATTTGGTAGAGCTCAGTCTCTGGTGGCCATTACTGCCCTATTAGTTATTTCCTATTTTGGGCACACGGGAAAACATCACAGAGTACGTAAATTGGTCGTCGAAAAAAAATATCGCTGATTTCGTCAATCATGGTGAAAATAAATAAAAAAATTTGTCGACCAGTCTCCAATAAAAAAAACTGAAGTTCATGGGAAATTGGCAGCGGGAAAATGTCACAAAATTCATCAATCAATCATGGAAAAATACCGTAAAATTTGCCAGCCGTCACGAGCAGATATCGTGAAATTCCTCAGATGGTCGCACAGAAAAAACGTGAAAATTTTCAATTGGATGCAGAAAAGCAATCGTTACTTTCATCAGTATGTCGCAAGAACAAACAGAGAAATTTGCCAATCGGTCACATAATAAAATTGCTAAATTTGTCAATTGATCACGAGGAAAAAAATTATTAAATTCACCAATAGAGGTCTCCAGAAAAAATCGTGAAATTCGTCAGTCAGTTGTGGAGAAAAATAACAAAATTTTATGGTCAGATGCAGGAAAACAAACATGCATTTTGGCAATTTGTTGTAAGAAGAGACTGTGAAATCTGCCGATCAATAGCAGAAAATATTACGAAATTGTCAGTCAGTCCGGAGACTTTATTGTCATTTTACAAAGAATCATTTTCGGAAAAGGATTTTTTGGAAACAGGAGCCTCCACCCACAATATTCTTTAGTGCATGAATCCTGCCATCCCATCTCGAAATTCAAGCCCTATAATGTATATTAATAATGTTATATAACAAATGTAATTTAAACATTAAAATATTCTGTTTATTTGTACTATGAAATGCTGATAATTGCTATAGGATTTGGATAAGGAATTGACTATATTGATAATTGCTAATAATTAATTTGTACAATGAAATGCTGGTAATTTGTACATCATATTTTAATCAATTAATATGCCTATAATTGTACAGTATTTTCACAAAGAAATACATACTTTCTTTTTATAATTTAAACATAAAATATCTACTAATATACCCATGATTAAAGAATTATCTCTAAACATAGGTTTAGTTGATGTCTTTTTTCTGTTTTAATTATTTAATACCGTTTTGCTTTACGTCACATTTAATTTTATTTTAAGTTAAATTACTTTGATATTTATAAGTAAAAAGAAAATTACTTTTAATTTTAAATATTTATAACGAAGTTATAGTGTTCATTCTAGGAAAAAAAGGGCAGGGTGCTAGCCACAAAAAGGGCACAGTTGAAGCTGAAAGAGGGCACTTTTTTCAGCGAAAAAGGGCATTGTTTCTTCAGAAAATGTAGGGCCGAAACTAGCCTTTTTTGCACCCGGGGCAAACATGGATTTTGGTGACACCCCCCCCCCCCCCTCCTCCGCAAAGTATATTTACAAAGAAAATTTTATTATATAAATTTTATTGTCAAATATTGATTCATTAAACTCTTGAAAACGGAATTGAAAAAAATTCCGCTTTATACAGCATCCTTATGCCATATCCTTAGATTCTTCTGTGCTTTGGCATATCCCAGACAGGACGATTTTAACAAAATAGTGCTAAACATGGACGTGAGAAAAATCAACAACTGCCGCCTGGGGTACATGCCTCCTCTGCCCCCTCCCCCCAGTTTCGACCCTGAGAAAATGTAGATCTTCGAAACTGATATAAGAATTATACATTACTACAAACTCATCATTGTTTATGCACACATTTAGTAACAGATTATATATATATATATTTTCTTAAATTGATATTTCAAAGATCTAGGTAAGTAATTTTGTTTCAAATAAAAAAACTAAAAAATTATTAGTCCCATAAACTAGCAGTTTTAAGGGTAAAGCAGAGATTTTAAGGGGTAGTAAAATTTAGATGGGTGACCAATTAATTATTATTACAATAAATCACCAAATATAACTTAAAGATCATAAGCTTTTGTGAGCTGTGAAGGTGGGGGCAAAGAGACAAAAGCGATTTTTTTTTTGGGGGGGGGAGGGAGGAGGTTGATTATATAATGAATTATTTATCGTTAGTAAAATTTTACTTTATACTTAAAATTTACAATTAGAATAGAAAAAATTATAATATTCTAAGAGTTCAAATTCTTTTCTAATAAAATAACAAACAAAACAGAAAAAGTAATAAAGTAAATAATTTTAAATATTTAACTGAACTGTGGGGCTGATTAACCCTTTATGCACCAATGGTACTTTAAAGTACCATTAAAATAACTTGTTGTAAAATTAATGTAATAAATCGATTAATAGTAATACCGCAGTAAGAAGTGGGGGGGGGGGATTTTTCACTGGTCTATATACTGAATACATTATTAAAGTACACTGAAATCATGCTGTAGTTTTAAGAATCTCATTTTAAAAAAACTAAATCCCATTTTATGAATGTTCTACCGATAAGTTTGGTTTGCACATCTTTTTTGGTGCATTGAAGGCTTTGACTAAATTCGCTTTTTTTCCGCGATCCTTTGACGAAATTCGCGTTTTCCGCGATCCTTTGACGAAATTCGCGTTTTCCGCGATCCTTTGACGAAATTCGCGTTTTTCCGCGATCCTTTGACGAAAATCGTGTTTTTTATACGATATTGTGCCGAAATGTGATCTTTTTTTTCGAGATCCTTTGACAAAATTCGGCTTTATTCCGCGATTCTTTGACGAAATTCACAATTTTTTCGCGATCTTTTGTCGAAATACGCCATTTTTTCGCGGCCCTTTTACGAAAATCTCGTTTTTTCTGCGATATTTTTATGAAATTTGCGCTTTTTTCGCGATCCTTCGACAAAAATCGGCTTTTTCCCGCGATTTTTTGATGAAATTCGCTATTTTTTCGTGATCCTTTGACGAAATACGCTATTTTTTCGCGGCCCTTTTACGACAATCGCGTTTTTTCCGCGATATTTTGATGAAATTTGTGCTTTTTTGAGATCCTTTGACGAAAATCGACATTTTTCCGCAATTTTTTGACGAAATTCGCTATTTTTTAGCGATCCTTTGACGAAATACGCTATTTTTTCGTGGCCCTTTTACGACAATCGCGTTTTTTCCGCGATATTTTGATGAAATTTGTGCTTTTTTGAGATCCTTTGACGAAAATCGACATTTTTCCGCAATTTTTTGACGAAATTCGCTATTTTTTAGCGATCCTTTGACGAAATACGCTATTTTTTCGCGGCCCTTTTACGAGAATCGCGTTTTTTCCGCAATATTTTGATGAAATTTGCGCTTTTTTTGCGATCCTTTGACGAAAATCGGCTTTTTTCCGTGATATTTTGACGAAATTACGCGTCCCACGGACACGTACTATTTTTTAGCGTCCCGTCTCCGATTTTTCGCGTGATTTACGCGCTATAGCGCGTCCGCGGCATCGCTTAAAGCGATCGCTGAGAACGACTCCGGGCATATTTGACTATTTTTGAAATATGAAGGGCGCAGTTTGCCGATTTAAAAAACGGCAGGGCGCGTTTTACCGATTTTAAAAGGAGCAGGGCGCTGCGCCCTTCAAAAATGGCCTAGCGGGAACACTAGAAGTTACAAAAATAACTAGTAGGATGTGCCCATCCATAAACTGTCTTCTATTTCGTACACCTTAATATTTCAAAAAGTAGTTCCAAATGTTAATACTTCAATATTATTAGTTCAGTATTATACCAACTTTGATTTCGATCTAAAATTTTTGCTCCAGTCAATTAATCAGAATAAGAATAAGTTAATCTTGATCATGATATCTATTAAAATCAATATTTTTTTCGTTATTCTGTTGTACATCAGCTGTTTGTGAATAGCTAACTTAACAGGATGCGAAGTACTCGTCGCTTCACGAGCCGCCAATATACAGTACAAAAAAACTGTGAAAAATCGAGAAAATTTTACAAAAATTGCTGTTACAGTGGTACTATCAGGTGGAATATTTCCAAGTTCAAGGAGAAACTGCTAGCCATAGACAAAAAATTGGTTCAATTCTATGCTTAGATTCATACACTTTTCAATGATAAAATAATGAAAATAACACAAAAATCACTATTATAGCGCCCTCTTCCAGGGGAATATTTTCAAATTGAAGGAGGACCTGTTGGCCATAGCCAAAAACATATCTCCAAAAATTAGTTCAATTCCATGCATAACTTCATACACTTTTCGTTGGTACAAGAATGAAAGTGGCACAAAAATCGCTATTACACGCCCCCTTCTGGCAGAATACTTCTATATTGAAGAAGGACCTGCTGGGCCACAGCCAAAAACATTCACAAAAAATTTGGTTCAATTCTATGCATAACTTCATACACTTTTTGGTGGTACAATGGCGACACACGGACAGAAAGACATTTTGTATAAACATGTTTTCAGATATCTGACCCCTAAAACGTATAAATCTGTCGAAAACCAGAAATCGAAGAAATTTCAATTGCAATACTTTCTTCTATTGAAGATAGAAGAAAGTAAAAATAGGCCTGTTTAATTGTTAGACTTAGAAGAAAGAAAGAAAATAAAGTCATACTTTAATAAACAACTTCAAATTTTATTTTACATTCTGAAATTAAAGGTACAATTTTCTAAAAGATGTAAACGTAAATTCTTGAATTTATTATAAAGAGTTTAAATATCCATGTTCGGAAAGCTGGCAATTCTTTAAACTTTTGGAGAATTACCTTTTCCTTTTACTCATGAATAGTGAACTTACTTTCATATTTCGCATTATAAACAAAAGTTGTCGGCATATTGTTTGGGTCAAATGATTTCTCTTATCCTTTTATATTCGCTTTGCTGCACTCTGTCGGATATCTGGCAGAAAAGTCGGATATCCGGTGATTGTGATTCGGATATCCGATGATATTTCGGATATTGAAAAATCTGCCGGATATCCATTGCATCCCTAATTTGAAACATGCATTTATTTTTATTTGCATGGCTGTTTGTTAGAAAAATTTCTTTTCATAATAACATGCAGTTGAAATTATGTATCTTTTTTTTTCTTTTCACAAAATATAAATTATTAGAGTTGTCTAAATGTATTTTCAGAAAACATAAATCCATACAAACTTTGCAAAGAAAATGTAAGCAAATCTCTGTGAAAAATCTATTTGAAAACAATTTTTAAACATATGGAAAAATCCACCCATTTTAGAAGTTTCATAAAAAAAATAAAATAAAATACCACTTTCAATATTAAGGATCTAAATCTTACTAAAACACAGTTTGGGTTAAGTCTGGAAAGCTGTAGCAAAACTACATATACAGGAAATGAAAATTATAACTGTAAGGGGGGGGGGGGGGGAGTAATATTGTAAAATGATACCAATTTTTAAACAACGGAAGATTTGAAAAGGATAATAGTATTTATAATAATACCAGAACTACTATAATTTGTTTATTTTAAACTGGCATCCTTTATGAGTACCTACTATGTAGATGGGATGTACAATACAGTTTAAAACTACAGTGATATTGGTTGAAACTAAAGATTTTTTTGTTTGTTTGTTTCTTAAATTAGCTCTACTGATATAATTAAACAAGTGCTACTGAAAAATCATTTCAACAGACACGTGATATACATTATACAAACACTGATGTTAAATTAAGCAAGAAAAGCTACTCTCAGAATTCTGAGACTGAAAGGATAAACTTTTAAAAGCTGGCTTTTTCTCTCTCTCTTTTTTTTTAATAACATATTCACATATAAAGGGAAAATAATTTTTCTTAGTATGCAAAAATATTGAAAAAGTTTATTGTATAGTTTTTAAGAAAATATAACTTATTTTTGAGAAACATTTAATAGAAAATCAATTTTTCCAGAAAAAAACTGGAAAAAAAAACGGGTTTTTTCCGCCACTTCAACTTTTCCGGAAAATTTACATCTCTAGCCAGGATATTACTATACACAAGTCTAAAAAAAATTGAGGGTGGCCTGGTATATAAGGGAAAGTTTATTTTTTTACATAGACGGCTAAACCACCCTAATGTAGATACTTAATAGTCTAATAATAATGCCAAGTTCAGATGATCTAATCATTCCCAAGACTTTTTGAATGCACAATTAATATTACCCAACTCCTCCTCCAAGATTTTTACCGTCCTGATAAGAAATAAGCTGTTTTTATATTTGCACATGTGGGTTTTGTTTTTTGGCAAAAGATGAAATTTTGAAGCAAACCCCGGTAGCAGAAAGTTCGAGACTGGCATCGCAGATTTTTTTTTCTCTTTTGCAGATTCTTTTTCATCGAACCTTTATTTTGCTTCATATTTTTATGTTTCAATCTTTATTACTTAATACAAAAAGTTTATTAATAAAAATTTATAAAATTCCTAAAAATGCTCGGTAAGTGATTGTTTGATTAATTAACGCTCCAATTGTAAAAATATTTTACCTGCAGATTATTTTTTGTCCCTGAAGTATTTGTTGCAGACACGTGAAGAATTTTCTATTTCTGCGACTGGGAAGCAAACTGAAAAAGAAAAAAAATCTTGAAACTTTCAAAAGTAAGATGTGTTGGGAAAATGGGAGAAATCGTCATAAGGGACAAATTTAAACGTACACTGTATAGTAGGCACTAAAAAAATGTTTAAAATCGTACAACTTACGGGAAAAATGTACAATCTGGCAACCCTAGGGTGAGTCCTTTTTAGCTACTTCATATAAATCTGATAAATGGCAGCATTAAGCATTTTAATTGTGAGAAAAGGAAATTGGCAAAAGGACTTATACTGTTATCGTTATCACATGGTGTTATGGATAAAAACTAAAAACTTGTGCTCACATAGAATTAAGACATTCTATATTGTCTTTTGTTTTCTATGGCCATCACCAAATTTACTGATAACTGGACATTTTGCCACTGATTGTTAGTGTTGGAAAATGTTTTAGAATGTATGCCTGATGCATGATTTTTTGTTTTCTGTCCAATTTATAGAGGCTCATGACAACTGTATATTTAAATTAAACATTTAAAGGATATTAAATTATTGCTTTTTCTAATGTTAACCATTCAATGCAGTTCCCACATTTTCCAAGCAGCAAGTTTAATAAATGATTATGGAGTCTTTTTGAAATGATAACTTTATTGTGCTATTGTAAAACATTACTCTGTAGTCAGAGATCATTCTCAATTCGTTTGCTGTACTGTTGTACGGCTTAACTATTCAATTTGAATTGTCTTCAAAAAGATTTTTATATTCATAACATTGTATTTACTGATCTCTTTGAATGCATATTTTATAAAGATGAAAGTAAGAAAGCACAAATAACAGTACTCAGTGTGGTCAGCGACCTGGAAAACATGGAAATATCAGGGAATTTGGTTGACCTGGAAAAATCATGGAAATCTCAGGGAAATTCAAACTAAACCTGGAAATTGATTGAAACAAATACTAATTTCCATTCCGATTGTGGTAATCTGGAAAGAAAAAATTAATCTCGACTTTCGGGCTCAATTCGTACCTGAAACCAGCTTGGACTCTATTTTTATCCAGTCTTTGAGCTCAGGCTCATGATAAAAAATTTATTTGCAGGGGTGTAAAAATCTAGGCGCCAGCGGGCAATCTCTCACCACTAAATTTTATTCGTTATTTTTCGTCTAAATTTTTTGTAAGAATGCTAATAAAATTTAAATGAAGAAAACTAATAAAATTTAGTGGCGAGAGACTGCCTGCTGGCACCTAGATTTTTACACCCCTGTTTATTTGTACAAAAATTGAAGAAAAGTAAACTGAATTGTTATTAATCTATACTAATATCAGGGCTTGAAATTCAGTTTTTCTTAGGAGGGGAGTCTCCCTACCAACATTTATAAATGGAGGGGAGTTGAGCTATTTGGGAGGGAGAAAAAAAATCTAAAATTCACTGTTATTTTACATGCTATTCAAAAATTACATTAATTATTTTATCATGTCTGTCTTAATACAGACATTTTTTTGGTGCACCCTTTTGGATATTTTCCTTTTTCTGTCACAGGAAGAAAATATCGTGAAATGTGCCAATCGGGCAAAGGAAAAATTCATGAATTTCCTCGAATGGTCGAGGGAAGAATATCGTGAAATTCGTCGATTGGCTGCGGTATAAAATCGCGAAATTCATCGATAAGGCGCGGCATAAAACTGAATTTCGTCAGTCTATCACAAAAAGTAACCGTAAAATTCGCGGGTGTTTTTGAGTAAAAAAAAACCCTGAAATTCACAGCAAATTTCCTGAAAGGTTACAGCAGGGGATGGGAAGGGAGTGGGAAATCCTCTCCAGGCGCTAATTATTTTTGCTGCAGGTCGAGTAAACACTTTTTTTTGGTTTGGTTTGATTTCAGGCTGAGTGTAGATTCCTGTAAATTGGATTCGGGTTAAACCCAATTTTTCAAAAGTTAGTTCAGTATATTATTGCAGATTAAAAACTAATACCTATAATAATAAATATAGGTATTTGTGTGTGTGCTGTTTTCTAAAGAGACCGTAGCGGTGTTATCGCTACTTTTTGATGGAGTGAACATTTACTGTAGATACGGATCTTCTGAAACCATTTAATTTCGCAGCCGAGTATAACTTCAAACATGGAGTTATGGAAATAAACTTCAAACCACTCATAAATCTTGACACTACACATATTTAAAACTCAACGCTTTTAATACTCTAAAAACATTTTAAAATAACCAATAATCAGAACTATATAACATTCTATTCACACTACACTACATTTTCCAACCTCTTCTGCACCAGCTCTCATGATCTTCTGTTTCGTCCCGTTGCCAGTTGAGTTACCTAAAGTTCAACGGTAGACTGTGAATCAAAGTAAAAACATCCATTCTAGACATTTCAGTTTGTCCGTTGGGTTTCACAACTCTGACAACTTTCCCCTCAAAGAAGCTCATTCGTGACCCTTGTCACAATGAAGCGTAACATTATAATTATACCACACACAAGTTTTTTTTTCAGCAAAGGTGAGAATAATGTGGAACTTCCCATTATAACTAAAATTAAACTAACTAATCCAAGAAATATATATATATATACAATATTATTCATCAACATGAATTTCATAAATTAATACACAAAAATATAATAATTTCAAAAACACAAATTAAAAAACTAAATTACAGTTTAACTTTCATCAAACGCCAATCTTGACATAGAATCTGCATTTAAATGTCCAGAACCCTTACGATAACTTATAGTTAAATTGTATCTCTGCAATGCCAGAGACCAACGAGCCAATTTTGCTCCATGCGGCACGCTGTTCATAAGAAAAGTGAGTGGATTGTGATCCAAAATGACCTCAATCTCTGCACCGAATATCCAAGTGTCAAACCTCTTCAAAGCCTCGATTACACCGTATGCTTCTCTCTCTATATAGTAGCCCAACGCATCTGGGTATCTGTAAGTTTCTTACTAAAAAATGCAATAGGTCTCTCTTGTGCCTGATCGTCCATCTGAGCAAGACAAGCTCCGATAGCATTAGCAGAAGCATCAGTATACAACTGAAACGGTCGATCGAGTTTAGGGGTAAACATTGAAGACATTTGTGACAATTTCTCCTTTAACCGGGTGAATGCATTTTCAGCATCCTTTCCCATGGAATTACGTTTGCTACTCTTTTTCGTGTAAGATTAGTCAAAGGCAAAACCAATGCCAAGAAATTTGAAATATAATCCCGGTAATAACTAGCTAGACCTAGCAAACTTCGTAACTCTTTCTTTGTAGTAGGTCTAGATATTTTCTGTATAGTTTCTACCTTCAAAGGGTCGGGCGAATGTTTTCCTGATCCAATCACATGACCCAAAAACTTTACTTCATTTCTACCAAAATTACTTTCCCAAATTTACAGCCAATCCTGCGTCTCTAATGCACTGAAATACTTGTCGAAGATGTTCAAAGTGTTCTTCCCATGTTTGAAAAAATATAGCAACATCGTCTATATATGACCTACAATATTTTTTATGTCGTTGAAACAACCCATCCATAGATCTCTGAAATGTACTTCCGGCATTTTTCAAACCAAATGGCATCACTCCCCATTGATAATGTCCTGAATGCGTGACAAACGCTGTGAAAGGTTTCGATTCCTCCACCATTGGAATCTGCTAGTATCCCTTCGTTAAATCTAAAATTGTAATAAAATTCGCCTGTCCAATTTCATACAACAAATCCTTCGCAATTTTCATTGGATATGCATCCGGTATGGTAAAACCATTCAAGTGTCTAAAATCCACACATAACCTAACAATTCCATCTTTCTTTGCCACACATACAACTGGATGTGCCCACTCGCTGTTGCTATGTTCAATCAATCCCTGCTCAAGTAATTCTCGAATCTGGCGATCCACCTCCTCCTGCAAAGTCATTAGAATTCTATATGGTGATAACCTCTTCGGGACA
This sequence comes from Maratus speciosus, assembly GCA_963932465.1. NCBI lineage: Eukaryota > Metazoa > Arthropoda > Arachnida > Araneae > Salticidae > Maratus > Maratus speciosus. Next base: position 611,262,787 of record OZ010790.1, on the reverse strand, counting down.
CCATCAGCTGTAACTCGAATGGCATGCCCATTCACTTTTGCCAATCCAGGTGATTTACTAAACAATTCCTGATAATTTCCTAAAATCGTAATTATTTTCCGTTTCTGAACATCACTCAACGATTCATGTTCATCCATAATGATTCTTTCTATATCTCTCATTCTCTGTTCCTTCGTCTTCGTTGGAACACGATAATTCCCACTACTGGAGGCTCTTCCATCTGGAACACAGTACAAATCTCCAAATTCAGAGTCTTCCTCAAATATCAAACCTATATGTTGAACCCTTGCAATAAAAGGTCGTATTTTATTCACATGCAGATTTCTTGTACTACCATCATCCAACTTCACAACTACAGAATGTGGTCTAGTAATTTCTATCACTGTGACTGGTCCAATCCATGTCTTCAGTAATTTGTGCGATGACGATGGATGTAAAATCAACACCTGATCTCCAGCGCAAAAGGTTTTTTCTCGAGATCGAAGATTGTAACGTGCGGCATAATCAGCCTGATTTCTGTCAGCATTTTCTGATGCGATCTTATGCGCATTCTCCAATTTCCCAAGTAATTCCTTCATATACTGCTCTATAGAAGGCGATGCTGCCAGTGGTATTTTCCTCTTGCCAATCCAAAACTCCCTCAACAATTCCAGTGGTCCGGAAGGAAGTCGCCCATACACCAACTGAAAAGGTGACATTCCAGTAGTACTATGTGGTACTTCCTGATAAGCAAACAGCAGGTACAGTAAATGTAAATCCCAATCACGACCATTGTCCTGAATATTCTTATTCAACATATCTTTTAGCGTTTTATTCCAGCGTTCCACCGCCCCCATACTCTCTGGATGTCCAGGGGTCGAAAATCTGGGCGCTACCCCCAAAGTGTCCAAAAATGCATCGTACAATTGTGAAGTAAAATTCGGTCCTTGATCTGTGCATATAGTAATGGGAAATCCCGTTTGGGTAAATATTTTCATTAACACTTCACATGTGGTCTTTGCGGTTATATTTTTAACTGGTACCGCCTAGGCCCACCTGGTACACAGGTCAACAGCAGATATCACATATTTATGTCCTCTACGAGAAGGTGGTTCCAAAGGTCCAATACAATCCAGACTCCACACTTCAAATGGGTTTTCCGGTCGTACTAACGGACGTATGGGTACTCTGTCTCTATATGTGACAGTTCTTCTTAACTGACATTGTTTGCAACTTGCGCAAAAATTTTTTACATCTTTCTTCAACCCCGGCCAATAAAAGGAATACTTAATTCTCTGTTTCGTCTTCTGTTCTCCCAGATGGCCTGCCAAGGGAATTTCATGAGCAACTGATAAAATATGCTGTCTCTTACACACACGCAATACTACTTGTTTCACATCTTCACCGCACACATTTTCCAGATGCATTAATATCCCTTCCTCTATAAAGTAATCATTTTTATTATTCTTAGCCATTTCCCATATGTCTTCCAATGAATCATCACCTCTTTGTATTTCAAGAAAAGATTCCTTTACTCTTCCCTCTCTCTCATTTTTATTGCCGGCCTGTTCTCCTTCACCAAAGTCAGATATTTCCTGATCTCCACCAGCATCTTTCTCAGAATTAATATTCTGTTCTCTCACCACCTCATGTTTCATCTGTGGATCAATCTTCCTCTCTGAATCAACATTACCAACCAGACTGGGGATAGTCGTTGCCCTCGTATACAATATAACATTTTGGTTCAACGCTTCATAAGCCGTTGGGCATATTAACATATCATTTATCAGTTTTTCTGAAATAGCACAAATTACAAGAACTTCTCCATGGAATCCATCATCTATTCTCATTGGTATCACTCTTAACGGAGTGACTTCACTTTCTCCAAACGCTGGGGTTATCTCAATCCTTCCCTCTCCCTCCTTGGCCATATCCTTGACCAGATCAGCTCGTATCACTGAAATCTGAGCACCGGAATCATAGATTCCATCCACAACATTACTTCCACATTTAATTTTCACCCTTTCCAATTCATCACACTTTCCATTCTTTCCCACATGTGCAGATACCGGTATTGTTATTCTAGCAGTCAATGTTGGCGATTGGTTTTCCCCAGTTTTTCTTTCAGATTGCACCGAATTTGTCTGTGATTTTTGTATAGAAGGAGTACTACGTTTATTTGGACAGAATGGAGCCTTGTGACCTTCCCCTCCGCACGAATAGCAAGTAACTTTATTAATTATCAGTGTATTTGATTTATAAGTATTAGCTCTAGAGTCCTGTTTCCGATATGGTGCAAAACCAGGTTTCCTATTATCAACATACTTAGGATTCAATGAAAAACTACTTTTTCTTTCCACATATCTATCCCTCTTAACTTGCCTCCTACAGTCCTCTCGCACACTTTCATACAAATCGAGCTTCTCTGCCAACTCAGTGGGGGACACTATTTTAGGCCATTCATCCACAAAATGTTCTCTCATTTCATACGGCACTCTCCTTTTTAATTGATCAGTTACCATCAACTCTTTCAGGGAATCAAAATCAACAATTTTCAGTCAAATCAATCCATTCCTGAAAATAACCGTTTATTTCAAACACAAATTCTCGCCATGTCCGTTCGGGGTTTCGTTGATGGTCCATGAACTTCTTACGAAATTTTTCGGGACTCAGCTTAAATCGTTTTAACAAAATCTTTTTTATATAATCATAGTCTTCAAATTTTTCTTCTGCCTCACGTGCAAGAACGTGAACAATTTCCGATGGCAACAACACCAACAAACTTGACACCCAATGTTTCGGGTTCAAACAAATCCTCTTTACCTGCCGTTCAAAAATGGACAAATACAAAACAATGTCATCTTCCCTAACATTAAATTTCGGCATAAGCTTTGTAACCTCTATTCCGTAATTATACCCTTCCACATCCAATCCAATCTTAGATTCCTTACTTCCATTACTCTTTCCCAACCTTAATTTTTCCAATTCAAACTCTCTCTCCTCTCTTTCTAACACCAGTTTTTCTCTTTCCAATCTCGCTTCTACAATTGTTTCTAATAATCCCTTCACGAATTCAACCTCATAATTCTTATTCGCCATAATCAACTCCTTTAAATCAATTATTCTTGCATCCAGAGCAGGCTGTTCTCCCAACTCCTCTGCCACACATCGCAAATCCTCCTTGCGGCCTTTCCCAAAAAACGCCATCTCTCCCCCTTCCTTTCTCTTTAATAGCCTGACAAAAAAAAAAAATCTCAAATGTCCACCCAAATCGTGGAAAACCCCAATTCACCTTGGTATCAACAATCCACCACTCAGTTATGCAAAATTATGAGCTCAAATATTACGGTATACACATAATCAGTTCATAACATTTATCAAAAACATTTATATAAGCATATATCACAATAACTCAATTTTATATCTTAATATACATCATTTCAAAGAAAACTCATTTCATAGCAACTCCAAAAATTTTCATAAATCATTAACCAACCAACCATCACACAAATATACACAATGATTATATATATAAATCAGCAATATCATATTTCACACTTTTTGTCCAATACATAGTAATTATTTATACAAAGCAATCTCATCTGAACATATATATCCCATCTCAACATTTCAGTACTTATGCTATATTCTAAAACAAATCATAATAACCATGTGTCTGAACAGTTATATCTCCCCCCTTCCATATTGACATATATTTTACAAAAAACAAAAAACAAAAAACAAAAAAAAAAACAAAAAAAAAAAAAAAAAAAAAAAAAACATAATTATTATCCTAAATAATCATTCTGCTTTTTTCCTTTCTTTTTCGTACTGACGTACGCTATAATTCAAATTAACACATTTAAATAATAGTAACTCTTCTTAATGGGAAGCCACTTACAGAAAAATTCTCACCTTGCTTTCCTTTCCTTTCCCGATATGACGAGTCCTTCCAGCCAGACTACGCCAGTGAACATTTTTGTGATACGGATCTTCTGAAATCATTAGCTTCGTAGCCGAGTATAACTTCAAACATGGAGTTATGGAAATAAACTTCACGCCACTCATAAATCTTGACACTACACATATTTAAAACTCAACGCTTTTAATACTCTAAAAACATTTTAAAATAACCAATAATCAGAACTATATAACATTCTATTCCACACTCCACTACATTTTCCAACCTCTTCTGCACCAGCTCTCATGATCTTCTGTTTCGTCCCGTTGCCAGTTGAGTTACCTAAAGTTCAACGGTAGACTGTGAATCAAAGTAAAAACATCCATTCCCGCCATCCCGCCCTGAATATTGTAAAAAAGTTTGTGTATTTATTTAGAGGGGGTAATATTTGGAACTACCGAACGAAATTTAAAAGAAATGATGGCAAAATGATGGTGTGATAGTCCCTATTCCATCATAAACTATATTTTAAATCTGTGCTGCTACCTCCAAGGGGGTGCAAAAGTAAAAAAAACGTTCTAAAAGTGCAATTTTTGTGTTACCGAAGGTCCTAAAAACTTGAAATTTGGTATGCGAGTTACTTATAAGATATAAATTATGCCTAAGAACAGTTCCTAAAAAATTTGAAATTTAAAAGGGGTAAAAATGCGCAAAAAGTGTTCTTAAAATTTCTAAATTGCAATTTCTGCGCTATCTCAGGAAATACGAAACCGATTTAAAAAATAAAGATTACAAATTGATGGGGCCAGTCCTTGTTCCAACGTAGGCTATATTTTATGCCGGTGCCATTTCCACCTGGGGGTTGGAGGAGCAAAAACTGTTGAAGGAGCTATTAATTTGATATTTGGCATGGTAGTTACTTATAAGATGTAAATTCCTCTAAGAACAATAGAAAAAAATTTGAAATTTAAAAAGGATGGAAGTGCATGAAAAATGTTCTAAAAAGCTCCAAATTACCATCTCTATGCAATATCAGAAAATACCAAACTGATTTCAAAAGTAATGGTTGCAAGTTGATGGCAACAGTTCTTGCTCCAACATAAAATATAGATTTTATGTCGGTGCCGCTACCACCTCGGTGTTTTAGAAGCAAAATATGTTCAAAATTGCGATTTTTGTGATATTGAAGGGGCTAGCAACTTGAAATTTAGCATGGTCCTTATTAAAAAAAAATATCTAAATTTAAAAAAGGTTAAAATGCGTGAAAAGCATTCTAAAAACATTTTTAATTACGATATCTATGCAATTGTTAAAGATAGAAACTTGAAGTTTGGCGTGGTAGATATTTATAAGATGTAAATGCTCTCTAAAAATAGTTTCTAAAAAATTCCAAATTTAAAAAGGTGAAAAGAGCGAAAAGCTTTCCAAATATGTTCTAAATTATGATTTTTATAATATCTCAGAAAATATCAGACTGATTTCAAAAGTAATGATTGCAAATTGATGGTGACAGTCCCTGTTAAAGTATAGGATACATTTTATGTCATCAGTGCCATTATTATTAGGAGTTTGCAGAAGCAAAAAACATTCTAAATTACGATTGTGTGATACCAAAGGGGTAGAAAGATTAAGTATGGCGTGGTAGTGAAGTGACTTATACGATATCATTGCTCTCTAAGGCCAGTAAAAAAAATAATAAATAAATATTCGATAAAAGCTGTGAAAATGTGCAAAAAGCTTTCTAAAACTTCTAAATTGAGATTGAAACATTCTAAGTTGAGAATTTCTATGCAAGTGTTAAAGATATAAACTTGAAATTTGGTGTGGTAGATACATATAAGATATAAATGATCTCAAAAACTGTTACTAAGAATTTTGAAATTTAAAAGGGTGAACTGAGCAAAAAGCATTCTAAAAACTTCCTAAATTAAGATATCTGTGGAATCACAGGAAATTATGAAAAATTGATGGTGACAGTTTCTGATCCAACATAAGTTGTATTTTTTTGTCAGTGTCACTACCAAAAGGGGGTTTCAGGACGAAAAACATTCAAAATTACAATTTTAGTTATACTGAAGGGGCTAGAAACTTGAAATGTGGCCTGGTAGTTAATTTTAAGATGTAAATGCTCTCTAACAACTGTTTCTAAAAAATTTAACCCGTAACTGGAAACGGGAGACAAAATGACTCCGCATTGTTCTTTGGCTCTGATTATCACGTGGTTTTTTTCCCTTGAATAAAATCATCTCCTCAGTACCGTCAAATAGTTCTTATATTATTACATGATTTCCAGAATATACTGCATTCCCAAAATAAATTCCAATGCTGTTTACAAAAGACAAAAAAGAAAAATAACATTGGAGTCTTTTTGACTCTATGTCTCTGATCGTGCAAGTAAATTTATGTCTCCAGTTACAGGTTAAATGTGAAATGAGTGAAAAACATTGTAAAAACTTTCTAAATTTCTATTTTATTATTTATTTATTTATTTATTTTTTGTTGGACAAAAAAATTCCAAGATTTCAAGATTTTGTTAAAGACAAAATCTTGAAACTTGGTATAGTAGTTACTTATATGGTGTAAATACCCTCTAAGATGAGTTTTAAAAAATAGAAATTTAAAAAGAGAAAATAAGCGAAAAGCATTCTAAAAATGCTTTAAATTACGATTTCCATGGAATTGTTAATGATAGAAACTTAAAGTTTGGCATGATAGATAGGGTCAGGTGGGGGAAAGTGGTGGGATGGGGGAAAGTGGTGGTAATCTAAAAAAATGCACTTTTTTCACAATAAATGTACATATTTTTACTTTTTTTTCAATTAATACATAATTGGAGTTTGTGACAAATATTTCTATTAAGATTTGTAAATCTGGCAACAAGTTTACTGTTGTTTATCTTCTTGTTTACATATATGTGCAGTTTGTTGTTAACACATGGTATTGTTAAACTTTGTTCTTGATCCTTTCTCACTTGAAAAAATTAGTATATTTTGATACATTTCAGTAGAAGAACTTCTTAAAAACAGATTCATGCATGAAGGTAAGAATTATTTTATTATTTCAACTTTTTAGGATTTTTTTTCTGAGGTGGGGGAAAGTGGTGGTATAGTTAGGCTTAGCTCAATGTTGTATGATGATTCAATTTTAGACTGTAGATGTGATTAATTTTTAAAAATGGGCTGTAATAAAAGTATTAATCTAAAAAAAAAATAGGCTTTATTTATAAATTTTAATCTTAATATGATAATACAATTAAATTAAAAGTTATTTTTTACATAGGGTCAGGTGGGGAAAGTGGGCCCATGGGTTAAAGTGGGGGTATATTGAAAAAGACCTATTTTCTCTTTTAAATTAAGATATTTTGTTAATTATTTTTTAGAGACATATATTGAGATTATGGCAACTATTCTTATTTTAGTTTTAGAAACTGGAATCAAATTTAACGTTTACAAACTATCTTGTTTATGCTCATTGCATACCGTCAAAAAGTCGACCAGCTAAAATAATCGCCCAAGTGATAAAAATTAATATATTATATCACATAAAGCATTTGAATAAGTCACCATTGGGGAACTATTAGACTTTTCTTGCTATTTGGTGGTGAAGATTATATAGAGTTCAGCAATATATGCTACATACTAAGTGAACCTAATTTTGATAGCCACGGACATTATTTCTTTAATTAAATAATATCTGAAATATATTTTTTTTGTGCATTTGTACCTTTAAAAATAATTAAGATACATTTATTTCAGTGTATTTTCATTTAAAAAACAATATTTACACATTTTATTTAAATATACACTAATTTTGGAACTTCCCCCATCATGGGGTAAAGTGGTGGCATCAAAACATGCTCTTTTAAATGCATCACTGTCAGAAAACAATCGAATAAAATTGAGTGGTTATGCTTCATGTTTAATCTATATGAATCCAATGTATAGAAAATGCATCAAAAGTTTCATTAAAATAAATTTAATAGTTTGATTTTAGGGCCTTTTCTAAAAAAAGCTTGATTTTACCACCACTTTCCCCCACCTGACCTATAAAACGTAAATGCTCTCTAAGAACAGTTTCTAAAATATTCAAAATTTAAAGTGGTAAAATGAACAAAAAGCCTTTTAAAAACTTTCTAAATTACTATTTCTATGTAATCTCAGGAAATGCCTAACCGATTTCAAAGTGTATATTGGCAAATTCATGGTGACAACCCATGTTCAAACATACCGGGTGTCCCAAAAATGACTGATGGATTTTAAAATTCAATAACTTGCAAACGGTGACAGATATTTAAAAAATTCTTGCAGGAGGGTAATGTACGATGTCAGGAGTTTTTTTTACTGTGATTCTTAATTTTAGTTCGAATTTCAAACAATAGATGGCGCTGACAGCGATTGACGCTCAGTCGAGGCCTAAACTGACGTAACTCCGCATTGATGCGAAGGAAGGAGATTAAGGCTATGGAGTGGTTCTCATTTGCCAGCACAATCTTGCTCTTAGGGCCCGATTCTGAACTCATTCGATATGATTTCAATGGAGTGCGTTGTTGCCATAGAAACAACAAATTCCTCGATAGTGGAATACGGCGTTAAGAACTGGGCATGAATTTGAGAAGTAGTATTCGAGTTTGCAGGCGATTTTACATTAATGAAGTTTTATTTTCCCGGATTAAATTACTTTTTATGGTCTGATTAAAGGAATATTTTATGCATCGTATTTTAAAACTAGGTGAAGAGATTTTGAATTTTTTGTTGTTGTTAAAAATTTCATAACTTTTATTACATTCTAATAAATTTCAGATATTTTAAGGAAGTTCATCAGTAGGTTTTTATGAACGTTGGATAATAATCGTGAAAATGGCTGTTCAAAATAACTGCTTAAAAAAAAATATTAGAATTTACCTTGTTTAACCCTTTTGAATAGGGGTATTATATCGTTGCATTAAAATTTAAAAATAAAATGAATGCTCGTTAATTAAAAATTTTGATATTAAAATATTGTATTACATGCAGCTTCATCTTGATGTTTGATAAAATAAAACTAGTAAATATTTTTTATCTACATCTACTATTTAAATTGTAAAAATGTGTTAAAATAATACTTGGAGTTAGAATTTTTACGGTTTGGCAGCTCTTTCTGCACACAAATGATAATATGGATATATTTTTTAATAATAAAGATATCAATGATATCTAATATGATAAACTAAGTTCAAATTAAACTTGACAAGAGTCTAAACTTAGTAGTACTTAAATTAATGAAGGCCACAAACAAATTTTTATTGATATTTTTATCTTTATATAAATTAAGACCGTATTTCTAAAAGCACATTTTGTTGGGATGCAATTGTAATTTTAAAACTTTTTAGTTTATATATATATTTAAAAAAATCATGAATCGTAATAATCAGGGCTTGGCAAATGCGGTCGCCACTTGCAACCAATATTTTGTACTCGACGACCAAGATTTTTAATATGGCGGTTTTTGTAGTGTTAACGAAAGAACAAGTGTAAACGGCATATTCCATATCATGCACAGAAAACCACATTATTTGCTGCTCTAGCCAGCTAGCATGTCATGCCATGCGATTAGAGGGTGGGTCGTTCTTACGGATTGTTTAACAATGTTTTTTGCAAGAGGGTTCTGTTTACGGTTTTTCAGGGAAATGTGGTAGTAGTGGCCAAGGGAGGGGGGGGGGGTTGAGAGAGAATTTTAAATATTAGAATAATAACTTTATTTAATGAAGAATATTCTATAATTATACATTTTTAGTGTTAGAATTATCATTCATAGTAAACGGGAAAAAAAATTCCACTGAAAATCAGAAGGACATTTTTTGGAGGGGGGGGGGGGGTACTTAGCGATTTCATTGTTGTATTAAACCAATCCTTAGATTGTTGTATTAAATCAATCCTTAGATTGTTGTAGTAAATCAATCCTTAGATTGTTGTATTAAATCAATCATTAGAATGTTGTATTAAATCAATACTTTGATTGTTGTCTCAATATTATAATACCCTATTCAAAAGGTTTGAACAAGGTAACTTCTACTATTTGTTTTTAAATAGTTATTTTGAACAACAATATACTATTAACCATATTCGCGATTATTATCCAACATTCATAAAAACCTACTGACGAACTTCCTTAAGAGGTCTCAGGACTCTTAAAGCTTGAAATTTTCGAAATTTATTTTTTTTTAGATGTTAAACTACTATCTTTTCTGAACATTTTGATATAATTATATCCTTGAAATTCCAATTAGAACGGAAGTTATGGTTTTTAGGTAGATTTCGTATGAAATACCACCTATTATATTCTCCCTATGTTGGAATTTCTGAAACAGTTTTGCAGATCTACACCGATCATGACCCCTAGAACTGAAAACCACCCTAGTAAAGAACTTTATCTATCTATCTATCTATAGGCCCAAGGGGATGGAAATAGGATGGGGATTTGTTAAAACCGAAAAAAAAAACTCATAACTTCTTAATTTTTGTACATATCAAATCAGTTTAAAGTGTTTATTACTTCTAAAAATAGGGCAAAAAATTTATGTATCATAGATTTTTGATAAAATTAAAAATGAGCTCAAGAGGCTCAAAAAATAGGGTTTTTGGGAGAAAAAAATTCATAACTTCGTCAATTCTCCAGATATCAAATCCAATTAATTTTATTATAAATTTCCTTTATATTATCTACAACTTTTATATTCACAAGTTTTTGATAGGACTAATTCGTACCGCAAAATAAAAATTAAAAACGAAAACAAAAAGGGGGGTTGAAGATGAAAAAAAAAATTCACAAATCCGTCAATTCACAAGATATAAAATCCCCATGATTTTATCATACCGGGTGTCCCAAAAAGGACTGACTGATTTTAAAATTCAATAACTTGCAAACGGTGACAGATATTAAAAAAATTCTTGCAGGAGGGTTATGCATAAGGTCAAAAGTTTTATTACAGTGATTTTCAATTTTAGTTCGATTTACAAACAATAGATGGCGCTGTAAGCAATAGTCACTAAATTCAGGCTCGATTTTTGGTACTTCGTGGCCCGGATAATACATTTCCATCTCCTTTTTCTGCATGGAACAAGATAAAGGACCAAAAATCGAGCCTGTATTGAGCGACTATTGCTTACAGCGCCATCTATTGTTTGTAAATCGAACTAAAATTGAAAATCACTGTAATAAAACTTTTGACCTTATGCATAACCCTCCTGCAAGAATTTTTTAATATCTGTCACCGTTTGCAAGTTATTGAATTTTAAAATCAGTCAGTCCTTTTTGGGACACCCGGTATATATTCTTAATATTGTCTGCAACATTTATACAGACAAGTTTTTGATAGGATCAATTCTTACAGCAAAAACAAATTTAAAATACATAGCTGTTGAAGAAAAAAATCATCTTATTAAGGGTGTATTCAAATCCAAACTGCTTAGTTTCTTACTCATTTTTAAATTCATTTTTGCTCTCAGACGCATCCAATTGGTAGATTCTCTTATTCAGAAACTATATAATGTACCGTAATGATCGATTTTTTCATAGAGACAGAATATATTTCAAAAAAGGATGTCAAAGTAGGCATTTTGAACGGAATTTCCCGAAGCGATTGTGTTAGAAACGAAAAATATTGTGCTACTGAGAAAATAATTGTTTATAAATCAAGTTTTAATTAATTGAACGAAAAATAAAAACACAGGTCGCTTATAAATCACTTCAAAAATCACGTCAGCAAGTTTAGTATTTTTTCTATTAAAAATGAATCTGAAAATGTACCAGAAAATTTCGAGTTGTTGAGCATGGAAAAGTACTTTTTTTAACACCGCCTTAACATGATTCTGATAAAACCAGCTATTATATAAAAATGAAATAAAAACTCGTCAAAAGCGACCAGATAAAATTGTTAAAGTGGGTTTATCTCTAATCATGATTTAGTTTTTTTTTTTTTTGGTGAAATTGGTATACTTCGAAATCTAACTCCGCCTGTAGGCCGAGCCGGCAGGGATTTTTAGAATTATACCCGCGCAATAGCTGAAGCGGCATTTCCGAAGATTTTAACTCATTTTTCTCCAAATGACGTTTCTGGGCATAACGCGCAGTATATCTCAAAAACTTATGAATTAGAGATGCAACGAATATTCGGCCCATTCGGCCTGTCTGCCGAATATTCGGCTTTGGCCGAATATCAAGTCCATTATTCGGCCTTGGCCGAATAATACTGTAATAAATGTTTTTATATTTACACAGTATAACTTTTTAATTTGACAATTTATATTCATCATGTATAATGAAAATTTTATTTGAAATTAACTAACACTTTTTTTCCCATTAACTTTCATACCCCGAATGGGTTTTATCTACACATTTTTATATAAGAGGCTAATTTAGGAATCATGTTAAAAAAATTTTATGCTGTATCAGTAAGTACAAAAAGCATCTGCTTGTAATAAGCTAACATAATCTGTTAAGTTTAAAATTAATCTATTCAAAATTGTTTTAATACAGCTGTACAAGCAAATTCAAAATTTTTTTTATCATAATGGGAAGTAACATTTATCCCTCGTTACATAAAAAAATATTTCTTTCAATAATATTTTGAATTATAGCTATAAAGAACTCTAGTGCTATCTGGTGACAGCAAAGAAAAAAAAAAATAATGATAATAATAAATGATAAAAAAATTTTGTTAATTGTGAGCTTAATGATTTCTTTCCACCATTTTAGAGGATATTCCTTTCATCCTTTCTATCAGTGGTTTTTCTTAAAATATTAAGATTTCTTATTTTTTATTTTATTTCATCTGAAAGTTGAAACTTATGTTTCCTAGTACTTTTCAAAATTTGTCATTATTTTAAAATGTAACAACACACATAACATCTATTAAAATGTAACTAGACAGTACCTGATAAGGTACTTTTGCTAATTTTTTTTTTTTTTTTTTGGGGGGGGGGGGGGGGGGCTGAATTATATTATTGGGGAAATTTTTAGGCCGAACATAGCCGAATATTTTTTCAGAGTAAAATAATGCTTTAAAAAAAAATTGTATATAAACAATGTTTTTAAAAGAAAACAATACATTTTAATTGTGAAAGATACAAGAATTGTGCATATAGTGCATACTATATTTTGTTTTTAGGCAAAAATGAGTTCATTATTCGGCGGCCGAATAGGCCGAATATTCGGCTCTAGTTTGGCCGAATATTCGGTATTCGGTTATTCGGCCAAACCACTATTCGTTGCATCATTATTATGAATATTTTTTCATGAAATTAAAAAAAAAAATATGTTTCAGTCTGTATAAACTGAACCTAAAATTTCCTTTTTATTGTTCAAAAAAATATTTTTTTAGTTGATTATACTGTTGAAATTTTCAAAATTTTGTATTAGCTAAATACAACTTTGTATTAAAAATATAAAAATACTTTTAATACGAATTTATTTAGGTTCCAGGGTAATTACTGTAATCTAAAGTATAATTAGGCGCAAAAAAAGTAATTTTAGTGACAAAATTTATTTTGTAATCCTTCGCGTAAGCTGTCATACCAAGTTTCTGCTCGACAAATATCTCACAGTTTGGAGCACCCTATAAATACTAATTCTGCAACTTGAATTTTTTTTTAAATACATGAAAGGAAAGAACATACATCTTTCATTCCAATTAAATTTGTGATTTTAAATCATATGCATTTTAAAATATTAAATGTTGAAAATGATCTTTTTTTTTCATTTTTTCCAATTTTAAGAGTCTTGTCCTGAGACCCCTTAAAAAAATCTAAAATTTATTAGAATGTAACAAAAGTTATGAAATTTTTAACAACAACAAAAAATACTAAATCTCTTCACCTAGTTTTAAAGTACGATGCATAAAATATTCTTTAAATCGGACCATAAAATGTAATTTAATCCGGGATAATAAAACCTCATCAATGTAAAATCACCTGCAAACTCGAATACTACTTCTTAAATCCATGCCCAGCTCTTAACGCTGTATTTCCACTATCGAAGAATTTGTTGTTTCCATGGCAACAACGCAATCCATTGAAATCATTTCGAATGAGTTCAGAATCGGGCCCTAAGCGCAAGATTGTACTGGCGAATGAGACCCACTCCATTGCCTTAATCTCCTTCCTTCGCATCACTGTTGACTGGCGTCAGTTTCGGCCTCGACTGAGCGTCAATCGCTGTCAGCGCCATCTATTGTTTGAAATTCGAACTAAAATCAAGAATCACAGTAAAAAAACTCCTGGCATCTTACATAACCCTCATCCAAGAATTTTTTAAATATCTGTCACCGTTTGCAAGTTATTGAATTTTAAAATCCATCAGTCATTTGTGGGACACCCGGTATATGCTATATGTTATGTTGGTGCCACTACCACCTGAGGAGTGGTAGACCATTAGACTAAGAATCTTGAAATATGGAATGATTGTTATTTTTAACACTTTGAGATCTGAGATATTTCAACTGCATATCTAATGTACTTTAATGTGTAATTAATTATGTAAATTAATTAGTATTTAATGAGAAATTATTAAAAAAGAATGTTTTATATTTAAAAAAAAAAAAAAATTCCTACAAGAAAACATAATTTTTTAACATACAATTTTACACAGACTTGAATTAAAACTTATCCAAATGTTGTACAAATATCTGAAAATAGATTTTATTTGCATATGAACAGTATTTGGCATAATTTGCTTTTGTGTGGTACATTTGAAATCACAGCTTTGCACAAAGAGCAACATCACAAAATCCACAATAAGTTCCAGTTAAGCTCCGATTCTAGATATTTGCATATACTTTATCCTGTTTAGTGCTGCAATCTCTCTATATTTTTTTTCTTTTCCAAAATAGAAAAGTTGTAGATAATATCTGAAAAGACCGCTAATGTATATAGTTGGTAATTTTATAGCTCAGTGGGTTAAAAGTATAGTTCCATGGAAATATGCATCTCTACTTTGATTACATCTAATTAGCAAACTGATTAACTGTTTTTCCAACCGGATGCAAGCAGATTGCAACGATTTAGTTGTATTTTCAATATTTCAGTTTTTCACCATGCTCGCTCTTCAGTTGGATTATTTTTTCAAGAAATATAGATTTATGCAAACTATATTCATCAGCTTTGATTCCACATGTATCTGAAATAATTTATTCCTTTTTTGTCACCGGATGCAAATGCAAGTGGATTTTAACCCTTTCGGGTCTGGTGTACTACTAATAGTACATGTCTTTTCATCGAGTATTATTTTTTCTAAAAAATTACTTTTGTTACTATCTACATATAGTAATGGTAATATATGGCTATGCCTTTCTTATTATGAGTTCATTTATGTTTGGACATTTAGTAATAACAATAAAAGTCTGCTTAAATCTCTATGCACCGTTGGCAATTCCTTTGTTGGATTCCTTTATTTTATACATAAATTTCACTCTTTAAATTTAAAATACAGGTTACTTTTCTGAACGAATCATGTGTGATAAAACACAAAAAACATTACAAAGTTGTAATATCTGTTAAACCCTGTTATACTACGATATTTTCCAAACATCTCCAAAAACTCTTCCTTATCCTATTATCATGTCAGTAAATCTATTTGGATAGCTATGATTAGGGTTGCCAGTTTGTACGTTTTTCCCATAAGTTGTATGTTTTTTAGCATTTTTCAGGCCTATCGTACAGTGTACATTTAAAATTGTCCCGTACAACGATTTCTTCCGTTTTTCTACTTCATCTTACTGTTGACAGTTTGAAGACTTTTTTATTTTTCAGTTTGCTTCAAAATTTCACCTTTTGCCAAAAAAAAATGTTATACAATTGTGCCTCAAATGTAAAAATGGGTTATTTCTGATCAGGATAACAAAAACATTGGGTGAGTTGAGTAATATTAATTGCATATTCACAAACTCTTGGGTAGGATTAGATCATCTGAACTTGACATTATTATAGACTATAAGTATCAATATTATAATTTTTTTAATTTAGTATATCTGTACCTTAAGTTTTAATGTCTTGTTTTATTTATTATTTTCCTTTATGCTTCATTACAAAAATTTACTTCTGTACGGTGTCCATTACTAAAATTTTTCATGATCATCATTTAATTGTAGGTTTCGATTTATTTTTGTTCTTACAGTTCAATTAATTTTTCATTCATAATGCGCTATATCGCTGCAAATTTAGTTAATCGATGTTAACAGAATAATGTAATACAAATAAAGTTGGAAAATAATCATTAAATCGATTAATTAATAATCTCTTTTTAAAGAAATTTGTTACAGAAAGCATTACTGGCACATTAAACATAGTTTAGAATGGTGGAAAGAAGGACGATAGCACAATAAAACCAAAACTAACTAGTGTCAATCAAAATCTTCTGTTTTTTTTTCTGAGATAAATCGAGCAACCCTAGCTACGATTAACATTATTAAAAGTAATTTTGTTCTCAAAATTGAAAAAAAAAATGGACCCGAAAGGGTTAAGGACATTGCAATATCTTCAGTATGTTTAATCAGTTATATTATTTTTTTTCAAGAGATACTGTTTAATCTTGCGAAATACACTCACCAGCTTAGATTTCAACTGTATGTAATGTGTGTGGTATGTTAATAACACATTTAATTATTAACTACAATCGAAGTAACATTTTATTATGTTTTGTTTGATTTTTTAATTTAGTTACTAACTTTTTATATAAAGAAAGTAACAGTAATTTGACTTGTTTATGAACATTTACAAATAATCCAAAAATATATTCTAAAAAAATTAATATAACAGATTTTGTAGTTTTTAAAGTAATTTTCTTGAATTTCAACTGCGTCCCTACTCTTATCATGAATAGTTGGCTGGTATAAAACTGATTTATAGAAAAATATGTATATATACAACGATTGTAGTTTATCTAGATGTCAAGAAAGTTTGAAACATTATAGTGGCCACTAACTTTAAAAAGTGGCCACTAATGAAACTTAGTCTACCGGCCACTGGCTACTAACTCAATTTCCCAGTTTTCACCTATAGTTAAAAGTTGACAAAAAAGACACTCTCGGGCTTAGTTCACTTCACCGATAACGGAACCCGTGTGACACTTGGGCTTAGACCTCAAAGTGTTATCAAAATCTCAAATAAAAACTGAAATTAGCATTTAAAAGAAAAAAAATTCTAAATATCTTTTATTTAGAATTAGTTTGAGTTCTTATAAATTTAAGCCTCATTTTTACCTAATGCAGTGTAATAATGAAGTTTAGTCAAACTGTGGCTTAATTAGTATTTTTTTTAAATTATTACTTACAGTATAATTTTTTCTAATAAAAATAGGCACACAAATACCACTATCCTATTTCAACTATTATGCGAGCAAAGCTGTGGGTTTTGCTAGAGTGATATAAAGAGAAATATTCTATCTGATTGTGAAGCCTTTGCATGGTCAGTGTTAAAAACATACAGAAGCTGTGAAATATCTCTTATTGTTTCTTTCTTTCTCTTTCTGTTTGAAGTCCCTTGTTTATTCGAAAACAGAACTCATGTCTTTCTGTCATAGTTGTATTGATATTTTATAAGAATGAAAATAGTGACTTTTACAGATTTTTGCCAGTGGTTGGATATAAAAAACAAATTTGCCATTTTAAACAGATTTTCAGGAATATGAAAACCCAGGTAATGAAAATATTAATCTTCAAACAATTTAAAAATGATTTTAACAAACTTCTGCTGTGTACTTTTGGTATCGGTCTCAGCCAATTAAAAAAAAAAAAGTCTGAACTTATCTTTAGGATGAAAATGAATGGTTGTATTTTCCTTGTGCAAATCTATAAATGGCGAAAATTGATAACGAGTCATTCTCAGATAGTGGGAAATTTTATGTCCTTGTCTAAAAAATGTGAATTAATCAAGTCAACTATGAATGTTTGAATTTTTTGTGAACATTTCTGTTTAAGCACTCAATATATTATGCACTTAAAATATGAAAGAAAATCAATTTCTAAAAAAGTTATAAAGTTGCAAACAAAGGCTTGTCCCAAATTTCAAATTTATTAATTGAAGCCCTTTTTTAAGATTTGGAAAGCTTTAGAACAAATGGCAATGATTGTGTAGGTATATTTCCCATCCCTATTTTTTACACATTTGACACTTTAGACAAAACAGAAAACTCATCAATTAATTATCCGGTAATTGTCTATCAATCTTGACTACCATTTATCCTTATTTGAAGTTTGTCCCTATTGTCATTAAAAGGATGCATAATAATTTCCCATTCGGCTCCTTACTAGATGTCGTTTTGATACGACTCGACAGCATTCTTACATTGTACAGTTCCACAAGTTCTAACAGGCAGTAATTTCTATTTTTTATTAACTATGCAAGAAATTGTAGTGTGATTTTTTTTTTTTTTTTAATATAAACTTTTACTAAGTAATGACTATATGCATTAGACTAAAGCTGCAAATGAAATTATCTATGAAAATTTCATTATTTTAAAGCTAACCTGGAAAAATCATGGAAATATCAGGGAATTTTAAGATAAGAGATTTCTGACCACTCTGAGTACTTTTCTGTTATATGGACACCATGCCAAAATGTATGCTAATGTGCCAATTATTTCAACCCTGATTATGAAAAGGATTTTTATTGTAAACCATGCGAAATATTGTGATTTGCTATTTATGGAACGTGAATCATGTGAATGATTATTATTTAACCTTAACCTCAGAAAACATTTTAATTTGATATTATTCGAATTAAAAATATTTTTTTTTTAATATAAAGTTATAATTTACTTTTACTGCTGATGCTGAGATATTTTAAGTATATATTTGTAATTTAATAAAATAGTTCGTAAAAGTCTGTAATTTTCAAATGTTATATTTTTAAAATGCTCACTTTACTATTGACAATGTTTTTTCTTCTATTTTTCAAATGTTTCAATTCACGTGATTTTCATTTTACGCCAACTATTACACTTGGCGACAATGATGTCCGTATAATGAAAAAGTACCCAAATAACTACAACTTAAAATAGCTGTATCATTGCTTTTTATTATAATTGTTTGTGCCTTTTGACTTTTAAGTATTAAATTATTCATGTAGGGTTAGTTTTGACTCTAGAAAAAATGGGCTGCCAGGCAGGAATTTTTCAAAAAGGGAACACTATTCTAAAAAAAGGGGGCACTTTTTTTTCAAAAAGGGCACACTTGTACCTTGTTCACAAAAAATATTTTGAACTGATTTGTTTAGTCCCCTAGAATTTGCGATATTTTCCGGGGATCAATTGAATTGCCACAAGGCGCATAGGAACAAGTGTTAAAAAGGGCATCCGAGCACATCAGAAGGGTTTAAAAGAGCCGTTGGGTGCAAAAAAGAAATAAAAAGGGCTGCTGGACGTTGCACCTGCTAAAGCGTCTTGGAGTCAACACTAGAGTGAATACCTAATATTTAGAAACCAAATGTACTAATAGAGTATTGTAAAGGTTACTTATTTATCTTGTCAATCTCTTTGTGATTATTAGCTGTTTTAAATAAAGCTTTTTTTTTTTTTTTTCAGCCAATTCAAGCCTCATCTGTTATTGTAATACACCCAGGTTCTATGTATCTGCGTATCGGGCGTGCTTCTGAAGCATTTCCTAAAGTTTTCCCTCATGTTATTGCAAGGCGTAATAAATTAGGACCAACACCTGTTTACAAAGATGAATTTCTGGTGCCTCTTGTTAATATGGTAATTATTGGTTTATGTATTTATTTCATTCAGCTTAATTTGATACATTTTAAATTCTTAAAAATATATAATTGATGTATTTTTTATTTTAACTTTGATTCAAATTTAAATTGCTTGGTCTTTTTAAGACCAGCTTCTAAACATTTCATTGTATTTCATGTACTCAAGATAAACAGAGTTAATTAAATATATTTTCAAACAAGCTGATATATTGCCATCTAAGTGTTTAGAAAGCCACTTGCAATATTTTAAAGTTTATTTAAGCTTTGTAGCTATTTGTTAAAACCTTTTTATAGTCTTTTATCAGATCTTTATAATTAAGATTTGTGAATAAAGGCTGTGCTTTATTCTAACTAAACTCTGTGGAGCTACACTGCAATTCAAAAATATACATACTCCATAGAATTTGACAATTCACAAAAATAGGTTGACTTTTGTGAAAAGAGAAAGATTAATGTGAGTGGTAATTGACACTACAAAAGGAGAAAAATGCATAATAAATTAATAGCATAGCAAAATTACAGAAAATGTGGTTTCTTGTCAATGCAAAAGTATGCATACTTGGCATAAAAAATATATTGTTTGTTTTTGTAGTTACAAAGGGAAACTAATAATTACAAGAAAATCCATGACATCATAAATTTGGGATGGCATGCTTTTAATAATATTTATCAACTTAGATTTGTCAATTTCATCCCAGGATTTTAATATTAATTTATGGAACTCGTCTTTGCTTTCACATTGTTTGTTGTGGGCATAGATTTTGCTAACTAAAATTCCCCACAAGTTCTCCATAGGATTGTAATATGGGAAAGAGGTGGCCCATTCAAAACATTAACTTTTTGTTGCTTCAACCACTCAGGGCGGGCCCACTTGAGCAAACCCTACTTTTTTATACTTTTAACTTTTTATTATTACATTTTTATTTGTTTATTTCATACCAAAAGCGAGTTAAGTCGCCAAATAGGATGCTACAATTTATCTGCCTGCTTTATCCGGGAAGTAAATGTACAGTCGTGGGGAAAAAAAAGTAAACACCCCCCACTAACTCCTCAACAAATTATCATAGAAGAAAGTTACTCGTACTGAACGATTGGACATAAAGTCTACTTTTAAATGATATAAAATTTGCTTCGAGGGCCATGTACATATTAAAACGAACCATAACTTCGTTTTTTTCAATAGCAGTACACAATTCTGACATCATAAATGAACTCTAAATCCTCCAATTAGCCTAAAAACAAATTTCGATGCAATTCGTACCATAAGTTTCCGAGAAATTATTTATTTTAAAACGAGCGTACTTTAAGGGCTGTATCCAAATTGAAGTTCGGAAATAGATTATTAACCGAGAGGGCCCCCATGTGGATCAAGGCACCTTAAGAAGTCAATGTAGCCTACTAGATTACAATACAGCAGAATAAAGTTCAAAATATCTAGTCACTTCTATTATAAACTGTTGGGATTTTGAATTCCGTTAAACAGGTGTGAGTACGTGATAAATTGTAAATTGGGACTTACCCTTCTTCAGGATACTTATCCATTTCGGTGTAAATCCACACTTTGTGTTAATCCAATGTGTTAGTTGTCATATTTTTTTTATCAACCACTCTTTATATCTCCTTTAACACAAGAAATTGCATACTGTTTTTTATATCAAAAGAATAAGCAGCGGTAACACTTTAAGCTATTTAATTCACATTGTTTAAATTGTAAAAGAGAGAGAGCATTTTTCATGCCTCTTCTCTGGAGAAACTACATGTTGAGAATGAATAAGATGTTTACATTATAAGATAATAAATCAGTAATAATAATTGTAATAATAATATCATAATAATAATAAATCAGTTTAATGTAGTCTATGAGTCTTAATGCAGTCACTCAACAAGTCATTATCTTTATCAAAGGATTTTCAAAGTTAAATACATTTGAAGAGATTTATGGCTGAGTTGAAATGACATATTATTTATGTAACTGAAGAAATTATCTTTAGCACAGTTATTTAGCTTGATTTATGTCCATCATAAACGGCCCCTTAAACCATCATTTTGCTGTTTTTTAAGCATAATTTGAAAACTACTTGGAAGAAAAATGTGAAATTTTGGATTTCCATAAAGCAGGACTTAATAAATCTAAATCCATCAAAAAAATTGTAGGTTGCAATTCATAATTTTTTCGAATATTAATTTCATAATTCGTATCATAAAATTATAAAAATTGCAAATTCAGCGTATTTATGATTGAGTATATTAGTATTATTGCTACAAAAAAAATTAGCACATTAGGAGTATAATTTCTGGAGATATTAATAAAAATATGAAAATGTAAATTTAACATTAGAAGCACTAAATTTTGAATGTTTATAATTCAAAAACTTGTCATTCTAATGACTTGAAATTCAGTGTCTAGGCATAATTTGAACCGAAGATTTGAAATATCTTGTTAAAATTGGGTATTGTCATTGAAAAAAATGAAGTTTGGATTCGTTTTAATATGTAAATGGCCCCCTAAGCAAATTTTATATACATCATTTAAAAGTAGACTTTATTTCCAATCGTTCAGTACCAGTAACTTTCTTCTAAGATAATTTGTTGAGGAGTTAGTAGGGGGTGTTTACTTTTTTTTTTTCCATGACTGTACAGTACAGTACATATTAGAACTATATCAAATTGTGATTTGTTTATGAATTGATAGCATAAGAAACAAGAATTAGATTTTTCTTTTTTTTTCTCTATGCAGGCGATAAATATATAAATAGTAAATATATTTCTATAAAATCAAGGTCATTAAAAACTATTTTTTAGTGAAATACAAAATAAGCAAACTATTTTCTTTTGAAATCGATTGTAGTAAAGTTTCAAATGAAATGTTGCTGTATTAAATGGTCCTTTGGTAAAAGTAATCATAAATTAATATTTTTACACAATTTAGAATAATTACTGTGGCTAATTATGTCGGACATTACAATTTCTACCGAAGTCCACTCACGCAAGATAAACAGATATGACATTTGGCTAGGGTTGGCGGAAAGCTCTACTTTGAAAATAATCGCCAACTTTTTCCTGCAAAAAATGTGAATATAATGTTGCAATTTTTCAAAATCAAATTCATGGTTTCTTGAAGAAATTTTTAAGTTTTTTTCAATATTTTATACTTATGATTAACTAATTTTCCTTTTTAAAAGCTTTTCTGTAAAAAACTTCAATGTTAATAGTCCGATAAGTGGTCTTGAAAATTGTATTTTTAGAAAGTTATGCTGCTGAAAAATCAAGAAATATTATTTTAACAGAAAAAATTTATCGATTCTCAAACTTTGTAATATAGGGCTTTAAAATGCACCAGCTCTCAATGCAAGGTGCAAGCAGCACCAAAAGTGGTTCCTTTGTCAGTACTATCCATTTTTTGATGTTGTGAAGGCCAGCTGAAGCTGACCATGAGCAGCGATTGCTCCCCATACCATTAAGTTAAGTTCTATCTTTTTTTCTTCATGATGAGATTTAAGTTGAAGGTACTTTTCTAAAACAAACTTTGCAGGAGGTAACTTAATGGTATTGGAACCATTTATTGCTCGCGGTAAGACTCTTCACCTTCAAAACATAAAAAATGTACACTGCTGAATACCAACAGATATTGCAAGACCACCTTATCCCATATCTTTGGCGATTAAAGAAAGTAAAGTTCACTTTTCAGCATGAAAATGTCTCAGTACATAGCAGTTGTATCGTAGTACATGTGATTGAAGTAACATTTTGAATTGACCACCTTGTTCCTTAGATTACAATCCTATAGAGAACCTTTGGGGAATTTTACTTCGCAAAATCTATGCCCACAACGAACAGTATGAAAGCAAAGATAAACTACATGAATCAATATTAAAAGACTGTGATGATATTGACAAACCTATGTTGATAAATCTTATTAGTATTTTAATTATCATATTTTAGAGGGGTTTTTTTTCTTTAAATTGGAGATGGAAAACTTCCCATAAAAACATGGTAACACTACTTCACTTCTACTTTCTACTTGAGCTAAATGACAACACTATTTTAAAACAAATATGGCCGCCTGTTGTTTGCATGTGTAGTTGTACAATTTTGGTTGTTTGAAAAGTGTAGAAGAAATTTGTGTTTAAAATTCCACCAAACTTTCTTTTTTTAAAGTAAAAGCTAAAAGATGTGTGATTTTCTGAACAAGCATTTCAAGTTTGATGAGAAGAAAAATGCATTTTATCAGATCTTTAATGAAGGTAAGAGAAGAATTTGTGAGCAAAAAATTAACTGTGCAAATTAAAATCTGCAACTGAAAAGTGCTAAGTCGGAGCCGAGTTAGAGCGGTTGCCGAAGCCACAGTATTTTATCTGGGAGTGGAGCTGGAGCATCAAAAAATTTTCGACTCCGGGTCACTGCCTGCGAATGTAATTTTTTTTATTCTAGCCTACCAGGAAGTGTGTTAAAATTTTATTAAATTCCGTCTTGTAATAAATAATAAATACAAAATATTCATTTTATTTTATTTTTATTCTGTATTATATCGAAGTTTAGTTAATGAATTTTATTTTTCATATTGCTGATGAATCTTCTTTAAAATAGCTGTTTCTTCAAAATACAGCATTCATTATGGAATTTGTTTGTGTTATTACTTATAATTTTTTTTTTTTTTTTTTCCAGTCACCAGAATTTATTGCTTCGCTCGATGAGATCCAGAATGCCATTAGTACTGTGTTAGCGTCTTGTTTAACGAGAGACGGAAGACTGAGGTATTCAGTTCCTCTTAATGTTGTAAGTATTTTGATGGGTGGCATCCTCCTCCATTATATTTTAGGTGTGTAAGAATCCATTGTATGTGTAATCCACACTATTTGAAAGTATAAATGTTCCAAATATTATATTAAATATAAAGTCTTAATTTACGTCCATTAATAGTAACACCATAAAACATATATTCCAAAAACTTTAAAATATGTACTAAAAGCACTTTAATTGTTTAAAAGTCATCAAATATCTATAAAAACATTAAAATATTGACACATTTTGATTGATTCACTCAATCATCACCAGAACACACAAAAAACACAAATACAATGTACATAAAACATTGGAATGTGAGATCGGTCCCTATGATAAAGTGAAGATACACTGAACTCTTATATATTAAGAGGTTTAAAAGTATGTAATGATACGTTGTTATTTCATATTCCATGGAGCAACAAGCAGTCTTGAAAATAGAGAGGGCATTGTATCTTCACTTTATAATAGGGACTGATCTCTGGGGAATTTTGGGGAAATTTTCATGTGGATTGGAGGAAATCTTGGGTGTAGAAACATTTATAATTGAAGACAAAAAATGGATAGAATCACTAACGTTATTTTTATATAAATTGCGATTGGTGTTCACAAACAATAGAAGACTAAAAACTTGCAAACCTTAAGCTGCTGATTGACTTATAAGAAAATATTCATTTCATGTTACATCCCTAAAAAAAGTAATAATAAATAAACATTTCAGTTAAAAAATATCCTAATGGAGCCCTATTAAATAGGTCGTTGCTCGCCATCAATCCTAGACATAAATCTGCAAATATCACAAGTTTTCATTTAAAATAGTGTTCTGCTACTATTACAAAAGGGGGAAAAAATCTGTTTCTCTTTCATTCTGATCAAAATAGCATTAAAATGACTTGCATAGAATTGCAATAAGTAATTTTTAAGGGTGAAAAAAGTTTTTTTTTTTTTGTTTCTATACGAGAATAAATAAAATTGTCAATTTTAGAAAGAATGAGCCCGCCCGGGCCCAAAGGCTGGTATAAAAATTTTCTTTTTTGGTTTCTTTACATCAATATAGTCTGTTATCTATTTTTATGAAAATGCAAAGTTATTAAAGCCATTAAAAAATTATAAAATAATTTCATTCCCAAATATGGAATAGACTAACGTTCGCCATTCCTATTCTTCTGCCACAAGCGCATACAATTCGTCGTTGGAGAAACCAGGTTCGAAATCAGGGATCTGTTTAGGAAAATTCTAGGTCCTTTAATGGACTCTTCACAATATTTTTTATATTAAAACAGGACCCTTCACAAAATTCTTTCTTATAAATAGAAATTTTACAAAATTTTCCCACCTTCAAATTGAACCTTTCACACATTTATTCATTTAAAAGTAAAATCTGACTAGTAAAATAACAGCTGAACTCGATAGAACTTGAATATAACGATAGTTTTAAATTCACAAAATGATGACTAGAATTTTCACAAATATAAGAAAAACTTCACAATTTCACAAAAACAGGACCCTGTGAAAAAAGTCTGGACAGACTCCTGGAAATGATGCTTGTTATATTTACTAGTCAAAAGTGGGGAAGTATGTTGTCCACCTGTTTTGTTTATAAAAAGTTCCGCTTACCCCCATGCAAGAAATGAATGCAAAAAGATAATATTACAGTCGAATGCATTATATGTATAACAAAAAGCTATTATAAAATACTTTTAAATAGTATTTCTTTAAAGTGTTATTTGATATAATGTTATTTCATATTACGTATAATAATGATATTTTATTGCTTTCTTCTCTTCATTTAAATAATCAGTAAAGTATGCAAACAATAAATGTATAACCGTGTTTGAATATCATTTCAAACATATGGAAAAAAAAATTGTAAAAATAAAAAGAATTTTTAGACACTGATAACGATATCATTAAGGGGAGGTGGGGGGGGGGGGGTTTAAAATTGTTTAAAAAATTGCTAATGTTATATATGTACAGCCCCTTACAATAACAATGGAATTATGTGCCAAGACATGCTCAGTAAAATAGATCATGAAATATTTTAAACACTGAAAAATAGAAAATAAAGTATAGGCAAAAAATAAAGCTTGATAATTATTTTTTAAAAATTTGCTTTTGAAAATAAAAATGTATGTGCTAAAAGGGATTACAGTAAACATAAAGGCTTAAGGTATCTGCCTACCTTCAAGGCACTTTTTCTGAAAAATATGAAATTTTTATCAAACACACGTGTTTTTAGTTAAAACAGGGAATAAAACTATGAATTCATATAAATTTTTAAAGAAATTTTTATTAATTTTTCAAATGTAGGTAATATTGAGTCCAATTTCAGTAAAAAAATGTGTTATGCCAAACCTTTTATAACGAAATCTCTTCAATATATTTCACTTTTTTCTTCAGCACTCTATTAGCAAACCACTGACCTGTGTTACAAAGTAAAATATTTGCAAAACCTCTTATATTGACTAACTTATACCAAATTTTCTATACAAAACATGATTTTTTTTTCTAAAAAAAATGTGTATTTTTTGATAAAAATGGATCTTAAATTAACATATACTAACTTACAAGCTTTATTTTGGTTCCTAACATATCTATAGAGGAGCAGAACCTTGTCACAAAATTTTATTTCAATATCTTAAAAACTTTTTTTAAGAAGTGATGTTTCCGGTAAACGTACACAATGAAAAATGCAGTTTTCCAGAAAACACAAATTAAGATGTTGATAGAGCACAAAAAATTATATATAAAGTTTACAATTTTGAAATCCAGAATTTGTAGGTGTTTATATATTTGTTTATTGAAATGTGTTTTTTACCTTTCTGTTGCTCCTTAAACGGTCACGTCCGGTTTCAGAAAGTTCATTTCCGGTTTATATTTTGGGCTATAACTTTGCTTCTTAGGATTGCTGAACCAAAAGTAAAGCATTTTTGGAATCTTAAATGCTTCAACTTTAATTTAAAAAATTAAAAAAAAATGTTTTGGCACGCGGTAAAGTAACCTGGGTTGCAGTCCCCCTAATTAGTTTCCGAGCACGGGCTCTTCCTATGAAGTGTCCCGCGATTAGGATTTGAATATGTGACGGTGGCTCTGCATCAGGTCGAACCTGTTCCGACTCCTCTTTCGAGATTTATTGAGCCGGGTTGCTTGGTCAGCGTTCGGACTTTGGTAATGGGAAGTTCGGGGGATCGTCATTGACCAACGTGAGTGTTGGTCTGTGGTTCCCCGTTTTGTGCAATGCTCCAGCGGAGACTAAAGCGGGACAATCCTGCTTGGGATGCCCTACTTATGAGACACATCGGTGCACGGTCAGAATGACTGGCCCGGTCTTGTGGGGACCTCCTTGCAGTGGGTGCCGTGGTGGTCCTTTTGGAGGGTACTGTGTTGTGGCCAGCAGTGGCCGGGTACACGTACATAGTCACGCTTAATTTAAAAAAAAATAATAAAAAAATTTCGCAAAAACAGTGATTTTAGGGTAGGCACATATCTTAAAAAACCTTTAATAAACAGACCTACTGGTTTTGTAGACAGAAACAGTGACATTCTCAAGATCAGTAATGATAAAAAACACCGTAAAGTACTGAAAGTAAGCCCCCCTTTAGCCGACAGGAAATTCTATTGATTTTAAGGGGTCTCATAATCAGAACTTTTGTGAAAAAGATTGATAGGGTGGGGTATATAATTGGAATTTATGAAATTTCACTGGATTTATACTATTGGTCAAATAAAATCAGGTCAAATTAACATTTTTCATTTTAAAATTCTCTTCCATAGAGGCTAAGTAGTTTCCATTATTAAAAACAATAAATTTTAATGAAACAAATGTACATAAAATAATTAATTTAGATATAAAAGAAATATTACCAAGAATTATAAAACTTAAACTCAATATAAAATGTCTTATCTTAGTGCATAAAAATCAAGGAAAACAGTAATTGTATATTGTATAATATAGAGAACATATGTCATTCTGATACAATATGTAAAGAGATTAGATAAAAATAAATTGCATAAGACATGTTCACTTAGGAGATACAAAAACAAAAATCTTAAGGAATTTCCTGAAAAAATAAAAATATTGAAAGCGCCCAGAAAATAAAATTTGAACAGGAGGGCTTATAAATGGCACTTAAAGGAAGACTTCACGTATATGAAGGGATGGGAGGGGGATCTTATATATTTCAGATTTAGCCAGTCTTAATAACAAAAAATAAAAAGCTTGATTAATACATAAATATATTTGGCAATAAGATTCTAATTACCAGTGACATCAGCAATATCTTGATTTTCTCAGAAAAAAAATTTATACTTCTTTCATGAAAAACCATGAATTTAGTCATATCATTGAGAATTATATATTAAAATACATACGGAATGATATAAAACTAAAAAATTCTGTAATTTTGTCATTGCATCTAAACTGAAAGTTTCATTGTTTACATATGTGATGTGCGGATTTCAGGCATTTGCCGATTTGAGGGAGTCTACTGTATTAAAATGTATTCTTATATATTTCTAAATATTTGTTTATCAATTAATAAGCTTAATATTAATTAAATTATTATACATTAAGGAAATAATTCAGAAATGCTGAATAAATAATTAATAATGCTTTGTTCCTTTCCTGTTTTCATATCTTAAAAAAGATATAGAGCAGAAATTATAATTTTTTAATAAATCCAAATTATTACAACTGAAATTTTTTGGAGCATCATTAATTGTCGTCATTAAATTATGGCATGTCAATATGATTTTTAAGATAAACAACTAAGGCTCATAAAGAATGGAGGTTTTTTTTTTTTTTTTTTTTTGTTAATGTTTTTAAACTATTTTTAATTTTGTACATATAGTAACTTCTTATTTGAGTGACTGTCTATCAGACTTTATTTCTCACCAATAAAAAATGTATGAAACGTTTTTTTTTTTTAAGGTATCCGAACATAATCTTCACGTAAAGCCTCAAGAAATCTGTGGAAAAAGTGATGTCACATGGACAAAAGTAGAAGATAATCAAGATTTCGTTATTGGAGATGAGGTAATCATATACTTTAAAATAATATTTTTGAGCTCTCTTGATGCCATCTCTTTTTGCATTGTTTTAATATACTTGTCTCTGATTATGTAATTATAAGATACCCGGAGGGAAACATAAGTAAATCTTTTTTCGTTTGTTTGTCAGTAGATGTACAAAATTTTTAGTATTTTTATGAATACTATAATTCATTTATTAATCATTTTAATGACCCAAAACATAATTTTATTACAAAGTTCAGTGGCAAGCAACCCGAGCTTTATTGGTTATATTTCTTTTTTTGCGAATAATGTAATTATTTTATTTTCTTTTAGTATTTGAATGAACTGTAATTTTTTTTTTTTCTTTTGGGATGTGTTAACAGATTTTGCATACAAAAATAAGCCAATAGTCTTGAAACACATAATATATACAAAGTTTCAGGTATCTTTTGTAAGGTTGTATAATGATCCCAAGTGTGGTTGATACGATCATTGTTAACATATGCTAACAATGAACTTTATTTTAAACGTTATTCTTGATGTTAATGTGTTTACAAATTATTTACATCATATACTTTTCTATTCAACTATACTTGGTATATCATATCATATTATATTATATTTGAGGCATTTAAAGTCATAGTGGCGTTAGTAACATTTTCTTAAATGCGAAAAACAAAGGTTTTCTGGACATTATAATATATTTCAGTGCAATAAAATATCTTTAAGTGTTATCTAGAGATGTTTTCATGGAGCTATAGACTGTCTCAAAAGTTTAGACATAACAAAAAAATGTCGGTTCAACCCCTGTGCACTCTAAACTAGTGTGATTTGGTATTCCGTAACTTCATCTCTGTATAACTTTGTTGGCTATATAGTGATAATGAAATATAACATATGATACTTAGCAGTCGAACTGTGATATTTATTTTTATCAACAAATCCATTTTGTAAAAAAAAAAATGCAAATTAATGAAAAGGTGTTTTTAAAAAATCACCAATGATTTGAAATTTTGGTCAGTGCGATTTCGCACTAGTGTGGGCGAGAAGTTCATTGGTTAAATGCTCCATCTTAAGTTTTACATTTCAAAAGTGTTCAATGGCTGAAATTGTTTGAGAGCCCACATTAATTTAACCCTTAACGTTCTAAAACATTTCTGGTTAACTTGGCATTATTAAATGATGTCTTTTATTCTTGTTTATTAAATGTTTTCTTTTTATCCCAAGTCAGTATTATAACAAATAAAATGAATTTTTATAAAAACAATGCTATTTTTACATGACAGTTGAATAAATCTGTAAGTATATCACTTATTTACTTTATTACTTTTATCTGAATCTAACTGAGTGACGAAGAAATTGCACAAACTATAAAACAGGAATTCTGCTTTTTCAGAATTTAGTGTATATATACAGTCGAACCTTGTTAAGACGAAATTGCTTAACACGAAATTTCGCTTAAGATGAAGGAAAGTAGTTTCCCCATCACGTAATCTTGGATATCAATAATTGCATCGTTTAATACGAACATGAAGATAAACTTTTCCTGTTTAAGACGAAGTAAATATTGCACCTAATAAGAAAATTTCCTCGTTGTGATCTTCCACCTTGAAACAAGTTTATCACTTTCTTGAACTGGACGAGGGAGGATATGCGTTTGTTCTTGGAACTGAGATGGGTGAAGAGAGGTGGGTATAATGGTTATCGTGGGGGAAGAGAAGAGAGTTGCATTATTTCTCTGCTGGTGTTGAAATTCTTTTGTGAGTGATTCATTTCATTGCTAGCACGTGGTTGATCACTTGATGTGAAATAAAATTCTGATGTTTTACTGATTCTAGTTATATTGGAGCTCTAGTTGTGAGAATGAGTGGGAAAAAATTATCTTAATTTGGAAAGATGGAACCTTAATTTGGAAAATTTTATGTGATGTTAGTGATGGGATTTTAAAAAGATCAGAAATTGCAGCAAAGTACGGAATACCTGCTAGTACTCTTGCGACAGTTATTAAGATTGAGAACAAATTGAAATGGCTATGAATCAGTTCGAGCCTGCAAGAAAAGGAATGAGTAATGCTAAGAATGAATAAATTGAAGTTGCTTTATTAAGATGGATAAGAGAACCCAGAGACCAGAATATCATTTTAACTGGTGCTGTTTTACAAGAAAAAGCAAAAGTTTTTTGCAGAAGCTCTTGGTGTCGATGATTTTATATGCACAAATGAATGGCTCTCAAGGTTTAAAGAACGCCATGGTATTGTCTCTAAAAGTATATGTAGTGAAGAGTGCAGTTATTCAGGGTAGTGTAGATTTGTTTTTCTCTAAAGAATGGCCGGCTGTTAAAAGAGATTATGTACCCCGCGATATATTCAGTGCAGATGAAACTGTGCTTTTGTATAAAGCACAACCTTCATCCACATTCATTTTTAATGCTGAGAACGTTCCGGTGGAAAATGTAGTAAAGAAAGAGTGACAGTACTGGTAGCCTGCAATATGGATTGTAGAGAAAAATTTCCTATCTATGTTATCGGAAGATTTGCAAAACCACGTTGCTTTAAGCGTGTAAAGACACTTCTTGTTCAGTACACTTTCACTAAAAATCCTTGGATAAATAAGGAATTTTTTGAAAAATGGTTATTAGAATTAGACTCAAGACCTACCAATCAAAAGAGAAAGAAATGCATTTTGTTGGACAATTGTACAGCACACAAAGATATAAATGGGCTGAAATAAATAATATGCATTTTCCTCCCTCCAAATACTACAAGAAAGTTTCAACCATGGGAACAAGGTATTATTCAGTGTTTAAAAACTCTCTACAAGAAAGAAGTGATCAAAAAATTTATCAACTGCTTTGACAAACAGACACCATTCTCTTAGAAGCTGTGTGTTTTCTAAGAAGTGCATAGAACTGTGTTAAAAAGCAGCTTCAGACATGGTGTTTTTTCAAATGAAGATGTTGCACAAACAGATGAAACAGAAATGAATGATGTGATAAAAGAAGCTGAAAAAAGAGGAATAATTTCTCCCCTGTCGTTTGAGGATTTCGTTTGAATTAATAAAAATGTTATAACTTCACAACCCATGACTGATGAAGATATTCTGACCGATTTCACTGAAAAGGAGAATGAAATGGAAGAGCTGAAGGAAATAGAGGTTGATGGCAGAGGCCGAAATCTCTTTTGTGTCCTTCAATGAAGCGACAGAGGCTTTAAAAACTATTCAGAGGTTTCTGTTTCAACAAGAAAATGTCGATTGTGCTTTGGACAATTTGGAAAAAGTACATTCCTTTATAAACAAATGTTGAATGCAACAATTTAAACAAAAGTCAATAAAGATTTTTTAAAAGTCTAATTTAAAGAGGTATAGTGGCGTAGCCAGGATTTCGTTTCGGGGGGGGGGTCTAGAATTAACAGAATATAACAGAATCCTGTCTTTAACGGAAGCGTTACATGGTCTTAATATGAATTGCGATACAATTAAATTTGCTAAAAACCTGTCTGAAAGGGAGGATTTTCATCATTCTTTAGTGAAACCTGTGAAAGCGGAATCTTTCTATAACGGAATCCTGTCTCAAACGGAAGAGTTTCAGAATCCCTGCGAAACGAACAGTAGATTGAGGTAGTGTATCTTAGAAGCATAATTAATTACAGTTCTTTCTATGGAAACCTATCTAAAATGGAGCTTTTTACCAGTCCCTTGCAATCTTGTCTTGACTGTGTATGTATAATAGAAGTATTTCGAGTAACTTTAAGAATTTAGGTATATCCTTATTTAATTAATTTAAAAAAAAGCATGGATAAAAAATGTAAGGCCAAGTTCTATAACTGCAACTAATAATTCATTGAAGTTACATTAATATTTACCAATGAAAAAGATTCACTATGATGTAAAAAGCTGAGCGCATACTGAAGAGTTAAATTTAATTAACCCATTCGCTGTCATCCACAAGTATACTCGTGGCTTTAATTTATTAATTACTTTGTCATATTTTAGAATTAAAGAAATGCCTCATTTATTGGCAGACATTTCGCTGTATTAGTAAAGCGAAATTTACCTTTCTGAATTTGTGGTAGCAAACGAATTTTAACAAAAAATTTGAAAATTCTTACTTTATAGTTTTGGCAGCGAATAGGTTAAATCAAGTTTCATATTACATAACATTTGCCTACAATAAAGTTAGGATCAAGTGGTTAAGATTAAAACAGCAATTTCATGTTTAGTTTCTTGCCATTGAATTAAGAACTTATGCTGTAATAGATATTGGATAATGATTTCACATAAGTGTCAATCGCATGAGCCGTTCATGTGATCCACCGCGTTCCCTATGGGAGTTTTTGAGATAACCCAGATAGCATGAACATTAGCAGCAAGTTTGATTTTTTCTGATATTATTTTACCGTGACAAATTTGAATTTAGAAATTCACAGCAAATCTCCTGCAAGGTATACCATCACCCACTTGCATGAGCAGTTTGTTGTGAAACTGATGCAAGACTGTCTTTAATTCACGAAAGTGATGGAAGCAAAAAATCCCTCTGTTGAGAGAATAGACAATCAGCACATACGCAGAAATTTTATTCGGTAGGCACCGCTTTTTCTAAACGCTATACTTATTAAATACCTAAAAATGCTCAAAATGAAAAGTACAAATATTACCTAAACTTGTTTATGGTGATAAAACCGATGTATGCACCTTCTGACGGCGCTTTCGCCTCAATAGACTTGATCAGATCTATGGACCCCTTCGAAGGAGTTAACCTTATAGTGTGACATGGAAAGATGACTACTTTGCAGTAAGTTTGCAGTATTTTTGATTACTTGTTTGCCTTTAGTTTGCAATAAATTTGATATAGTATGAATTTAACTTGCACGACAAGTTAGCTGAAAGTTCAAAGTGTGGTGACTTCGGCGTTTGCGTTATCTTGCTGCAGTCTTGTTATGAACTTTGTCTTGTCATGCTGAGCTTACTGCAACTTTGCAGGTTTTCAGAGCAAGACTGTTGCAAATTTTCTGCAAACTAAAAATGCTATGTGGGAAGGTTTTAACTTTAAGAAAAAGATCTTGCATTTTCAGCTACAGAAACTAGTAATGTAACTAGCACACACATCAAATATAGTTCATGCTGGAAAAAGCAGTTTTGTTACAGTTGTCTTATTCAGCCATAATTCTTTTGGGTTTCCATGTTTCATGTCTCGTCACTTTTGATACCATATTCGATCTAATAGTTGCTTCTGATATCTGGTCGTCTTTAAGGAAGTTAAATTTTTGTAATAAGTTTATTTGTGATGGATTAGCACTTTTTTGGAAGTATTAGAATGTGTAAAAAATGGTTCATGGTGGTTTCTGTTTTTGTACTTCCCAGCCAATTTACTTTAGATGGTTCGAAACAGTTTTAGAGCATTTTCCAAGTTCAGCAGTAAGCTTCGGACTTTGGTACATTGATTAGCTTCAATTTATGCTTTCGATTTCTCATTATTAAAGACAAAATGTCACCCAAGTCCTATTCCATACACAGAACTCTTATTACCACCATGAAATTTCTTGAAACAATGTTAAACTGAGCTTTCGCAAATAGTAATTGGGTACAATGGTAATGTTGAATCCAGACATTTTTTTCCGGGTGAGATTTATGCAGGTTTGGAAGGGACGCTTAGGAGCTCTGTGGAAGGGGGCAGCGCCCTTCTAGACCATTAATAAGCATAAAATCCCGAATCTTCCGATTGCACACTTAAACAACTTGACAGGAGGACCCCCCTTGGCTACGCTACTGAAGAGGTAAATATATTTTTACATTTTATTTCTCTTTACTCAATTATTTTTTTATAAGAATATTATAGTACATACAGTACTACTTTTGTCATGTGTGAGTATGGGTTTTGCATTTGTATGGTGATGTTAGAAATGTACCTTTTAGCACACAAATACTGATTAACATAAAATGACTATAAAATATTTCTCTTCAGATATCATTCTTTAATATCTTACTTTTTTTTAGTGATTTATTTTAAAAGTCATCCTAAATGCATTTTGCTATTATATCGGTTAATACGAATTTTGGTTAGTACGAAAAACTTTTTACTGCCCTTCGACTTCGTCTTAACGAGGTTCGACTGTATATAGATAGTACAAAATATATTTCAGTTTTAAGACTTGGAACACACGCTTATTTTATATAAAATGACGTCATCCGCTGAAGAATCCCTCATTTGTGATCCAGTATTAAACAACATCTCACTTCTACAGTGAAGTAAGCATATGAAAATACAGAACTGAATAATACAGAAATCCAAAAAAAGAGATATCGTCATTCAAGAAACTCAGCAATAAAAAATCTGTTATCTCATGATTCATAGGCCTTCTTTTGTTTGTAACATTAGTATAGATACTTAAAATTAAATTAAATTTATAATAGCTCCCTGTTTTATCAGAAATCATTCATTTAAATTTTTTCAAAATAGCACATATTTTAAGTACATTTTTTTCCCTTTTTATATTAGAAAATGGCAACAAAAAGATATAATTGCTATTTTGAAACTATTTTTCCTTTACTTTCTGCAGAAATGAAGTACTTGAGTTGCCAAAATTAAATGAATGGTGTTAAAACTACCAAAAAATTAATATCTCAAAAATAAATGGAAATGCAGTTTTCAAACAAATTGCATTTAAAAGTACTTTTTTTTCCCCCCAATGCGATGGTATAAAAATTGAAAATGTGCAATGCTTAGAAGTTTAAAAAATTATAGTAGAGATTATTTCGTATAATGATACTTCTGCTTTGTTTTACGACTGGCTTATACAAAGTAACATTATTTTTTGGAGACGACACTTTATTAGCTGGGGGAAAGAAATAATATACCGGGAGCTAATAGAAAAATACTGGTTTGCCCTACAAACAACGGTTAAGGGTTAAGCACACTGAACTAGAGGAATCAGTTAAAATTTCTTAATCCATATCTAAATACTTAACTAACATTATTTTAATTTTGATCTGTTTATGCCAGTGTCCTTTAATAAGTTAATAACGCTTTGTTAAAAACTTTGTGTTAAAATAGCTTTATAAACATTTACATAAGAAATTTAGCAATTTTATAAATAAAAAAAAAAATTTATGTATCCAAGTATATTTTGTAATACACTATGTGGCTTCATCATAAACAAATTTTTTTCTAGGTTCTGTATTTGAAACCTGGTGAAAATTTCAATGTGCATTGGCCTATCAGAAGAGGACAGTTAAACCTGCATCCTGGTGTGGGAGGTTCGTTGTCTTCTGTTCTAGCCGATTTAGAGACAATATGGAGCACTGCCATCCAGAAATATTTAGACATCCCTCTTAAAGACCTTAAAGTGAGATTTTCAGAATTTCTAATCTAAATTAGAGTAAAAATAGTGTAAATCAACTGTTTAACCTCTTCGCTACCTGGGTCCACATATGTGGACCTCTATTCTTTTCCCCATAAAAACTAAACTGTTTGACTTTTTTACATTTTGACTTCATTTCTTAGCAGCTGAATGTTTTTTGCTTTAAAAGCAAACCAATAAATGACAAAATCTATGCTGTTTTCCTCATAAAATAGACGTTATTTTCATCTGAGTTTGCAGAATGCCTTCAAGAGGGTGTGGCCAAGAAATTGAGAAATTTTTGTACTTATTTAACTTAAATCCTTTACAATAAAATATTTTGAATATATATCTGTGTGTAATAGTTGTTTGAGTGTATATCATTCACTTGATTAAAGGCCTTAAATTTGTGATTGCACGAATTTGGGTTAGTGATAATTAAATTGATATTTTAATGGAATTTGTAATTTTAGATCCCTATTTGTAAACCTAATTACTAATCCCCTAAAGTATCAATTTCTGAAACATTCTTTTTTCTGTCATCTATGATGTCATTTCGTTTGTTTAAAACCAGTGAATGAGTATTTGTAGTATTATTTTATCTTTGGGAACGAAGAGGTTACAACACTATCAGATTTAGATTTAAAACGCAACCACAACGTAAATATAAAAAATAGTTATGGGATTGTTATGAATTATTTTTTATTTTTATAAACGTTGCTATGATAATACTATTACAATTCTTTTATTTTTGCATGCTTTGTTTACCGTCCACGCCATATTGTTTGGGCCTACTTCGGATGCTTTTCCTCACCGATCGTGGTTATCTTTCTCTTGCATGCTATGTGATTTCGGAAGAGTGTTTTCTCTGTGATGATTCTCCAACTAGATCGCGGCTCATAATGTGCAATGACCATGCACCAGTGGCATGGTTTCCTAGTTAGTTTTTATCCTGTGTTAGCACTGATGCTAGGGAGTGTTTGTCTTGAGGGAGTTGGGGAGTTTTTGTTTTTGCATGCCTGTCAATTTGTTTTTCCATTTTCATAATCATTTTAATTTAACTAATAGATTCAAAATTATTTTGCATTCACTTTTGTGCATCTCTTGTTTTCGTATTTATACGGATGCAATTAAGATTTGTCAGAATTTTATAATTAAGAATTTTTTTGACAATGTGATTGTTACTAGAAGTTCAGGCCTTAGTATCTGCTTCGGTTGTCAGTAGCGATGCTTTAAAACACCATCAGCTCTGGAAGTGATGTCATTCCCTTAGTATATTTAATTACCTGGATTTAATTTTACAAATCTCTAAAAATTCATCCAAGTAGTTAGATTTTGATTATCAAGATAATCTCTATCAATGTAGCCAGCCTTTAATTTGATAAATATGGAATCTGAAAGGATTTTATTGGGTGAAATTTTGGATTATGTACAGTGACTAATATATCTTGAAAACCATCCTATATTTCGGCAAATAAGATGTCTTCATTTGATCATCAAATCTTCCTGTCTTCAAATTTTTATTAAGTAAGATCTAATTTAATTTTATTATACTTTTTCTGCCAAATGTTTCATCCAAAAGAACAATAAGTGGGTTATTCCATACACAATGCAATTCCTAAAGAAAGCTTTAATTAACTAGCACATTTTATTCATATCACAGTTGTTAAAAATTTGATGTTTATGAGCCATGAAAACTGCTTTTTTTATTGTAGCGAACTACAATTCTATATCGAAAATGTAGTTAACAACAACTACTTATTTTAAAAAGTAGCGACTACAAACTACTTTTCAAAAGTAGTCACTACTTTGTTACTTTGAGATTTTGCCAAAGCATTCAATTTACACTAGAAATTGGAGACATAGATTACAAATACAGTAATCCCTCATTATATTGCACCTGCCGAAATACAATTAAATATGTGTGATATAACTCAGGGTTCATACTCATCAGGGGATTATGGGATTCAGGGGATAAATTTTGGGTTGTAAAAATCAGGGGAATCTCAGGGGATAAGAAAAAATTCCCCGAACCTGGGAAATCCTGGCAAAATGACTGGCTACTGTGGGAAATTGAGGGCAATTGCTGCTGTTTGTGTGCTTTCTGATATCATATTTGTTGACATCCATTCAGTCACCAGACACACCTTCTAACATGGTGAGGTTTGACAACAGTTCAAGAGGAACTTAAGAAAAATAACGGACATTTTTTAATTGATACTGGTCCTTGTAGCCTTCATATTATTCATAATGCTTTTCAAAGAGGCAATAAAATCATGAAGTGGAAATTGATAAAAGCAAGCTGCCAAGTTTTTAAGGACAGCCCCACAAGGCATATTGTCTTCATCTCTGTTTTACACAAATTAATGTTTTTCCTTTAAAGTTCTGCTCATATTCTTTATATAAGTGATGTATAAACTTTATTTTTGAGGTTACCCTTTTTTTAATTTTAATTTGTGGGAGTGTCATGATATTGGTTAAAAAAAATGTCGTTAATTGTTGACATGGAAAAATCATACTTCCTGAAAAATACATCAGGAGATTCTCAGGGGATTTTTTATTGGAAAATGAGTATGAAGCCTGAACTAAGGCCATTAAATTAAGAAAGGTAACCTACAAGAAAATGTTTGGTATTTGTCTCCAAAATGTTAATTTATACACATATTACAAATTTATTAGCAAAATTAAGCGATACATAATGCAGTAAACATCCTCTAATCCGGCATCCTAAGGTCCGGCATGCTGGATAATCCGGCACGACTTTCAGAAACACAACTGAATCGAGAAGAAATAAAAAAGTGGGTTGAAGCAGATTTGGACGAGCCGAAAGAGAAAAATTTGACAGATGAGGCCGTCATTAATAATGTTATCAACCCAACAGTCCCCAAACACGTTGATTCTGATGAAGATGTGGACGAGTCAAATAACATAAGTTTGAATTAAACAGCTGATGCCTTAAATACATATATCAAGTTTTTTGAGTGCAGCCATTTGTTCAGCGATGCAGAAATTGTGAAACTCCAATATCAGACGAAATGACTTCCTAAAAAAAAGAAGACAGAAGACTACTACAAAACAAACTAATATTCAAGATTTGTTTAAGATGGCTTTTATGAGTAGACCTATAGTGCACGTTTTCATTTTATAGCCATGTACATGTGTTGTCCTTTACATCACTGAGTATTTTTTTAATTCTATTCAAGCTGTTTAAAGAATAAAAAACATGCTTTATTGTCATATTTTGCTTAAGTCTAACTTCTACACATTTTTCATAACATTCATCCTGTAATCCGGAAAGCTTCATAATCCGGCATGCTTAAAGTGCCGAACGTGCCAGATTAGTGGATGTTTACTGCACAATAAATATTTAAAAACAATTACTTTAAAAAAATCTGGAGTGAATTTATTAATTTTCTGAACACTACAGAATACTATGGGTTCAAATACATAGTAATATAACAATAACTAAAAACTTATATCCTAAGTTTAAAAATTTTATGTAAACACAAAATACTATTTAAATTATTGAAAGGTGTTTTTTATTCACAATAATATACATTTAAAACCTAGTACTTTGGAGCATATTCATGCTCATCATCAGGGTTAAAAGCAGATCAACCCATCTGTCATAAAGGATTCAACTTCTGGCTTTTATCATTTTTAACCCTAATGATGAGCATGAATATGCTCTAAAGCACTAGGTTTTAAATGTATATTATTGTGAATAAAAAACACCTTTAAGTAATTTAAATAGTATTTTGTGTTAAAAATTTTTTATTTAACTTGTTATTGTTCAAGAAATTGATATGTATATTACTCCATATGTATCTACACATA
Organism: Maratus speciosus; assembly: GCA_963932465.1. NCBI lineage: Eukaryota > Metazoa > Arthropoda > Arachnida > Araneae > Salticidae > Maratus > Maratus speciosus. Next base: position 611,222,214 of record OZ010790.1, on the reverse strand, counting down.
CATACATATGGAGTCATTGTAAAAATAGCTAAAATGGAATCAGGATACCTCAAAATGTAAAAACATACCAAAATTTCCATAATCAGGTTTTTATGATAATTGCAATACTTTCCTTACACTGTATGTGTATGGAAAGTAAAAATGTGATTAAACCACGGATTATTTTTTCGGTAAAGCATGAAAACAAAGCTGTATATATTAATGAGCCATATAACAAGATATCTCCAATATCTTTCTGAATTTTTATTATATTTGACTGGCTTTTTTTTTTTTTTTTTAATGAGTTGCCTCCCATATGTGGGGAGTCTTGACCCATTATTTTCTCATGATTAAAATCAATCATTTTTCAAGTTTCTTATATATTACACTTATGTCGCTATTTTATTTTGATAACTGATTGTATAACGAAAAAAAGGATATATGAAACTATTCTAGGTTCAATATTTAAAAAATAAAAAATCATTTTGTAAAAAATGGGTCAACCCTCCCCAGTTTCTCCTAAATGAAAAACATGCAAGAATTTTTTGAACTTTTAAAAAAAATTGAAATATTTCCATGAATATACATATTGTACAATATCCACATATTCGTAAGCTATAGCGATAGATCATTTTGTGCATTTTGTTTTACAGAGTTGTTAACCCAAATGTTATTATTTTTCTTTGATTTTTTGTTCGCCCCCTAATTGTTTTTCTGATCAAATCACCGTTGATAAATATGAAGTCAGACCTATTCTTCATATTGCTGAAATTCCAGAAAAATCTGACAAGTATGTCTTTCAATATTCCACAAAATGTCTAAAATTGAAAGTGTCCGGTGATGAATGGCTAAGTAGTGTTGTACATATTAGGTGGGTGATGAAAAGATTTGAGCATTTAAAATGGGTTAAGTTTGGGAATCGCTGCTCTAATTGTATAAAAGTTGAAAAGGGTTCAATTTTGAACATCTGATCCTGTTTGTACATAAGATTTAGTGCAAATTACCAACCAATGCTTCATATCTTTTGAGAAATGTTCATTATCCATGTTTCATATCTATTGAGAGATGTTCATAATTGGTAACTCCCTTTTGTTAAAGCAGAAAAAAAATCCACACATTATTTTAATTACCACTTTCTAAGCCTATGAAGAATTATTCATTATTAAGCCTGCTAATGTATATTACACGTTAGCAAGCTTCCATGGTGAATAATTCTTCATAGTCTTATAGAACAGAGTCTTTGGACCTTTTTAAAAAAGTTTCTTTCGTTAACATTTAACTCAGCCTTTTAGAGATAATATTTTAGGTAATTCTTTCTTCTGATCTCTTCATATAATAAAATAGTGTATCCGTAGGGCAAAGCCCTGCTAGTTTTTAAATTATATTTATTATTTTAACAATACCTAGAAAATAATTGTTTTTTATTTAAGGCTGATTTTTCATTTTGATATGCTAATTATAGAATTAAAAATAGTGAAACTATTTTACTGCAGACCTACAGAGCTGTCCTGATCATTCCTGATGTCTACAAACGGGAACATGTGAGAGAACTTGTCAACCTCCTTTTAAATCATCTTGGATTCATGAGCTGTTTTGTTCATTTGGTGAGACTTGTTTTAACTTCATTGAATCGTTTCTCCTATTTGCTTATATACGAGGCATGTTTTTTAAGTAAGTACCGTTTTGGAATTTAAAAAAGACGTGCAAAGATATCGCAATAATTTTATTTTTACATGAAAGCCTGTACCTTCATCTACTTTTCTACATAATTTCCGTGATTATTGAGGCACTTAACATAACGTGGCACCAGTTTTTGAATACCCTCCTCATAAAATTCTGCCGCCTGACTTTTTAAACACTGTATCACAAATGTTTTGACTTCGTTATCGTCTTGAAGATGCTGACCACCCAGGTGTTTCTTCAAGTGCAGGAACAAATGGTAGTCGCTAGGCGCCAGATCAGGGCTGTATGGAGGAGGATCTAGAGTCCCATTTAAAAGATTTTATGAGATCTTTGGTCCGATTAGCCACATGTGGACGGGCATTGTCATGCAGCAAAACGATACCCTTACTCAACTTGCCACGTCTTTTGTTCTGGATTGCACGACGCAGATTGTTCAATATCTCACAATAAGACACTGCATTGATTGTCTCATTACGAGGCAGAAACTCCACTAGCAATACTCCTTTTTTGTCCCAAAAAACTGTGCACATGATTTTCTGGGCAGAAATTGTTTGCTTAAACTTCACTTTTTTGGGTGATGATGAATGTCGCCATTCCATGGATTGTTGTTTCGATTCTGGTGTGACGTAGGCCACCCATGTTTCGTCACCAGTAACAATTTGGTCTAAAAAATCTTCACCTTCATTGTGATACCGCTCAAGGAAAGTCAATGCACTACCTAAACGTTGGGTTTTGTGCAAATCCGTCAACATTTTTGGAACCCAACGTGAACACAATTTCCGGTAATTCAAGTTCTCGGTCACAATGCGATACAAAATACTACGAGAATATTGAGGAAAGCAGTCGCACAATGACGAAATTGTAAAGCGTCTGTTTTCTCTCGCCTTTTCGTCCACTTTCTGCACCAAATCTTCATTAACGACCGAAGGACGCCCACTATGTTCTTCATCATGCACATTTGTGCGGCCATCTTTAAATGCTCTCACCCATTTCCTTACCATTCCATCACTCATAATGTTTTGTCCGTAAACTTCACAGATCTCACGATGAATATCGATCGGTTTTACGCCTTTAGCACTAAGAAATCGTATAACAGCCCGTACTTCACAATCAGCGGGACTCACAATTGTCAGAGGCATCTTAAACACTCAGTAAACAACGTATACAATGAAGAATCAGACTGTAATGGTGTCAGTGCGTAGACAAGAGATGTAGGTAACCAGCGCAGAAAGCCGACCGTAGCGCTGCGGCGGCGGAATCGCAAAACGGTACTTACTTAAAAAACATGCCTCGTATATATATTTACAGGGTTCGTACAGTCCTTGAAAGTCCTTAAAAGTGCTTATATTTTTCAAAGGGAATTTTTGGTGCTTAAAAGTATTTATTCTCATGCAAAATCTGCAAAAAGTCCTTAAAAGTGCTTAATTTTACTCTCATGTTATTTCTTAATCAGAGGTGAAACTCTTCTGCATTTCTTTGAATTTTTGATTTTAAAAAAATTCTTAATTTAGTTTTTAGTGTTAATCGCCCAAAACATGACGCTGCTATGCTGCATTTTTATGATTTCCGCAATAGCTCTATCTTAAGAACTTTTGCATAAATTTTCATCGAACTTCAGATTCAGATATGCCTTGATAAATATTGGAGCTGATTACGTTTTGGCGTAAATCGCCCAACAGGTGCCGCTGCTATGGTGCATTTTTTTACGATATCCGCAATAGCTCTATCTCAAGAACTAATACACGAATTTTCATCAAATTTCAGATTCAGAACATTGATAAATATTGGTGCTGATTATGTTTTGGTGTAAATCGCTCAACAGGTAGCGCTGCTGTACTGCATTTTTCACGATTTCTTCAATAGCTGTATCTCAAGAACTAATGCACAAACTTTCATCTAACTTCGGATTCAGTTAGACGTTGACACAAGTTGTTCTGATTAGGTTTTGGTGTTAATCGCCCAATAGGTGGCACTGCTTGGCTGGATTTTTCATGATTTTCACAATTGCTCTACTTCAAAATTTAATGTACAGATTTTCATCAAACTTCAGATTCAGTTAGACGTTGACACAAGTTGTTGCTGATTAGGCTTTGGTGTAAATCACCCAACAGATGGCACTTCTATGCTGCATATTGCAGGATTTACATGATTTTAGCAATAATCATATCTCAAGAACTAATGCACGGCATTTCATATCTTTAGAATCTTCATGATGGGCATAGATTGCCATTTGATTTTGGCACTCTGATAGCGAATTTTGAAGTATTAACATGCATGAGATGGAAGAAAGTTTTGGGACACATCTGACTAGTTTTTTCCTCTGCTGTATTTGTTATTTTAAAATTTTCTAAATTTCTACTGCCACACGCTGAAATTCCCCCTCCCTTCTCGGCCATTTGGATGTTTAAAACTTGTATTTACAAAATAATGCCTGGTATAAAAACTAAAGGTTCCACCCAGGTCTGACCCAACCCATAAAGAAAAAACATTATCGACTTGTTCCATCCTATGCAGATCTCTAATCCCCCCTTTCCGTGTCCATGTTGGACTATCATTTTATTTATTTTTGTAAAAATTATAGTGCTATTGTATATTTGTTTAGTGAGTCTTTAGAAATTATTTTGATTTAATAAACTACAGAGAATTTTAATTTGATTTAATAAACTATTACTATTTTTTTAAATCTACTTTTTTTCTTTGTAGAGCTTTAAAGTTATGATTTTCTTTTATCATCCTTTTTCATCCTTTCTAAACTACGTTGATTTTCTTACTAAATTTTCATTTGAATGTAATTGTGTAAGTCAATTTTGAGGTAGATTTAGTAAGAAGTTCTTCCTATTACATTCTCCCGTATGTTGGAATATCTGAAAAAAATTTGGAGATCTACGCTGATCATGAGCCCTAGAACCTAAAACCACCCCCAGTTCCAAACTTTTATCTATCTATCTGTCTGTCTGTCTGTCTGTCTATCTATCTATATCTATATATCACTTTTTTATGGCCATGATAACTTCCATAATTCTGCACAAATCTCTTCCAAACTGATACATAAAATCAAGGGGCAGAAAATCTGTCAAGTTTGTTAATGGGCAAAATCAGACCAAGGGGGATGGAAATGCAAGGGTTTTTTGTGGAAAGAAAAAAAAAATCTTAATTAATTAGTTTGATATTGAATCAGTTTAAAGTTATTACTTCTAGGAAAAGGGCCAAAAAATTATGTGACAGATTTTTGACATTAAAAAAAATGGCTTCAAGGGGCGAAAAAAAAGGGTTTAAAAAGAAAAAAATTCATAACTTGTCAGTTCACAAAATAGCAAATCCGCTTAACCCTTTATATCTTGAATTTTGAATAAAAAAAATTGCTTCACCTGAATAATTATGACATTAATGTCTAAGACATCCAAAACAACATATTAAATAATAATTTGATTTTTAATTTTTATTAAAACTTATTTAATAAATCGGTAGTTAGAGCTATTTTTGCAAAATATTTTCAAGAATAATGAGATTAATGAACAAAAACTGTTATGGAAATCTCACATTTCTTATAAGAACAGCGTTAATGTACTGTGATTCTATCTGTAACAGAGAAGTGTTTTTATAGTTGCCAATTTTTCGAATAACATTTTATAATAGGGTAAAAGCTTCAGAAACATCCACATGTTTTGTAAAAATTCAGTCAGGATAGTCCTTGCCGATTAAGAATTCGTATGGGGCAGGGCCCATCTCAAGGCTAACTTTTAGCTTTTATACCAGACCGGGACAAAAAAAAAAAAAAAAAAAAAAATTGTACGGGACAGGCTGAACATTTAGCTGTTAAACTGGGCCAGGCCAATGATTTTTTTTGTACAGACCAGGCAAAAAATACTCTGCTACAGTCCTGTATTCAGTTTTAAGTTATTTTCAATGAAATCTGTTATCAAACTAATAGTCCAACTTGCTATTACATTACTAATTTTGTTATGTTACTGAGTTGCTATGTTAGTAGCAATTAGCAAGGTCAAGCTTTCAATTTTGTTATCACATCAAAAACTTGTTTTTAAGCGGTAAAACAATAATAGGTAAAGAGTGGAGTTTACAGCTTGAATTTATTCTATTAAAGTAGAAAAGAAAAAAGGATAAAAACACTAAATATTCTTTTTCAAATGTATTCAGTTTTAAGTTTTCTCATAAAAATACTTGCTTTTATAAATTCAAAATGGCCACCTTAAAATACAAAATACTGGTAGAGACGGAAAAAAAATTACGCACCCTATTGAGTAGCATATCATTGGATAGGTCTTTCAAAATGAAGACGATGTTTCCTAGACTATTTTACAGTCAGAAGCTCCATTTAAATATTACACAACCTGAAAGTTGTGAAGGCAGTATCTCTAGCTTAACTGCAATTCTAACCTTCATAGACATCTATAGGCCTCATTAAAACAGTGTTTATAGATAGGAACCAACCATTAAGCACAACTTAAAAGTCATCAATACAAGTAAATTGAAAAAAAATAGGTAAGTAATATGAAAAATAGTTTCACGTTGATGAAAAATAATTAGTTTGTTTTTTATGCAGTCGGGTTTTTTGATTTTTTTAAATTTAGTTTAATTTTTACTTGCTGCCAAATATCACCAAATTTGATGACTTTCTTTCATTGGCACCAAGCATGTGTTTTGGCATTGGTAACATTGAAACTGTATTTTCCCACCAAATATCACCAAATTTGGTGAAATGCTGCCAGCTTTGAGACTTTGTTTACTGCCAACTATTGAAAAACTAATATCTTCTATTTCAACCTTTATTTCCATTGAAATGCATTGACCCATAGTGACCCCAAAATGACCCGCTAATTGAATTTTATCAAACATGTGAGCTAGTCAATGGTCTTCTTGTACCCCAAAATGGTAGGATACAAAATTAAGTCCTAATTCTTAGAGCCATTTTTTAAAGATAAAATTTGTATACACACACATATATAGTCACAAGATTTCCTCATATTATAATATGTGATGTATTATATCAATTATATCATCTGATATTGTTCCCACATTATCCAATCTTTCTAAGTCTCATGCAATAAAAATATGATTTTTTGTGTAACATTTATTCTGTTTTTTAAAGCTGGTATTATAGATAGTCTATGAAAATTAGTTTGACATTTTTTTTAAATAAAATTTTCATTATTCAAATCAGGAATCGGTCTGTGCAACATTTGGAGCTGGCCTCGGTTATGCCTGTGTTGTGGATGTGGGTGATCAAAAGACAACCGTTTCATGTGTTGAAGATGGAATTTCTCACAGAAACACAAGGTAATGATGTTACATAGCATTAATAAATTCCTATGTTTAAATATTAAAATTCTCCCTTTTCTATTTTAGTTCATGGAATAAAATGTTTGGTTTGTCCTTTTGAGTGCAAGTGGCTTTTAATTTCAAAATTCTTTAAGTTATGACCAGAAAAATACCAACTTTTTCCTTATTAAATTATGATCTATATCTACTAGATAGTGCCCGTCAAGATTTGACGGTAAATAACTTGAATGTTCCATTAGAAAAATTCTTGAATTTTGAATTAGTTGCTTTTAAATTTAATTATTGAAATCGTAACAAATTTGTATATTGCATAAGTGATTCCTATTTCTTGAAGGCGAGCTAGAGAGTGCATGCTGTCAGTCTAACCTATTGAATGATTTGAAAGAACTTTAAGTTTATAATTTACAACCAATTATGCTTGCCTTTTATCAGAAATTTAGCAAAAAATACTGGGCAGAGCATTTATTTTTCTTACTAGTCTTACTTTTATTTCGTTGAAAAAATAACAATCTATTTTTATTTTTTTAACTACACGGCCTTTAAAAGCTGCCATCAATTTTATTTATATCAGTCTCATTCTCCTAATTCTCCAAAGCCTAATTTTGAAACTTGATGCAACTAAGGATTTATATTATATATTTTTTATTACTTGAATTTACTTTTTTCTTAATTTTTTAAATATTAAACCATGGATATCAATATAATATAATTTATTTTAATAATTCTTATATGAATATTTTCCTTTCTTTCCATTTTATTTATATATTTATTTATTTATTTTTACAGAAAAGAATGACAAACTTTTCCTTCTGACTCACACACTTATATATTCTTGATAATGGTACAAAAATATAAACAAAAGTTGTAGATCAGTTCAATTTATTTAATTGATAATTACATGCAAAATATTTTAAATATAAAATTATTTTTCAAAATATTTTTGTGTGTTAAATTTTATTTAATGATAAATATTCAAATAATAATAAAATGTCATTATCGAAATGAATTATTGCCCAAAATGGTACAGAAATCATTTTGCCGGGACGTTGGGCTTGAACCCGCGTCATCTACAAAAGTTCGGAGCTTTAAACTGATGCTTTAGACCACTCTGCTAACCAGACCTGCTCTACCTTTTCTCTAACTGGAAGATCTAGTAAATTCGACTTCACGCATGCACAAATGCGTGAATTTTTGAGTCTGGTCTTACAGAATCAGGTTTACGCTTTAATATATATGGAATTATCCCTTTAATTACTCAATAAAATGCAGTTCTCATATCGAAATAATAACGACTTTCTCTTAAAAATAATTATATTGAAAAACACTTATTTACAGGATATGTACATGAAAACATCACTCGCATAAATATTAATACATCTTAATTTTAAATTTATCGTCGTTCAAACTTCTACGTCTTTTCACTACATTTTTGCTTTTACCTCCTCATTCCAGCACAAACACTCGAATTCTAAAGTTTTTCCAGTCACTTCAGTTTATCTCTCGCAGCATGTCTGTCATCTGACAGTTCGTTGTAGCACGCATGCGTTGCTGCTGTCAGCATCGCTAGAGTAGCTTTACGCCGGAGTTGTGATATCTACTCTTGGCGGTGCTTTTGTAAGCTGGCTCTGTGGGGTTTTGGCAAATGGGATCCCACAGCTCGGCCGTCCTTCTAGACATTCGTCCTCAAATGCATCTTGGACCGCTGGAAGCAGCAGCTGGATCACCTGGAAAGATAAAGAAAAAAAACAGCAGCATCCAAAGTTCTATTTTGAAAAAAAGTCATCATTATTAAAATCCTTCATCAAAATTTAAATTATTTCTCGAAAAATTCTTCTTATTCTTTTTTTTACGTCTCTTCATCGTTCTTTCTTCTTGCGTCTTATCGTCTGATTCGACTTCAGGAGCAGACTGGCCCAGCCCGCGATCGCGGGGTGGGCCAAACGACTGCAGTGGGCCAAAAAAAATTTTTTTTGCTTTTTTTTCTTTTTAATAAAACTCGAAAAAAAGTTATAAAACTCAATTTTTCTTTTCCTTTTTATTTCATGAAGCGTTTTTCTTTCTTTTATTATTATTATTATTTTTGATCGGGTAAGTCGTAATTTCTCTTTTCCCTCTTCTATCAGCAATCTTTGAAAGATGTGTCCAAATTAATAATTTTATATAGAAGCCGAGAGATAGGGTATAAAGTAAAAAACACATATGGTCAGTGAAGGGTGGGAACTTATTCGGTGGGATGTGTCTACCTGCAGACATTTGCCTAGTAACAAAATATAGTGAGTGATCGGTTAACGAACTTAATCCGTTCCAAAACAGTGTTCGCTAACCGAATTGTTCGTCAACCGATCATAGATTTAGATATTTGGATGGGAATTCAATTAATTCGTTCTTAAAAGCTAAATAATATACAAAAAATAACATAAATCTTCTCTTTATAATAGGGTTAATACACGTCCTTATTTAATATGAACAAATCGTATTTTGGTGGTGGATGGCTTTGTCCGAGTCGTCGTGTATTTAAAAAAATAAATGACATGCCCCTTGTAAAAACTTTTAGGATTCCATTCATTGACATAAATTGAATTAAATCATATCAATTTGTCACTTTGATCTTTCAAAAATTCCTTAGTTCTGTTCATGATTCCTTGTGAATTCCTTAGTCATAATTGTGTTTCCTGCAGGGCCCAATAAAGCTCAAGTGGAGCCTAGAGCCTGTTAATTCTTTGTTAACTAAATTTCAATTAAAATAATTAATTTGCAATTAAAAATATTTCTTTAAAAAGGGATACATACTATAAAAATTAATGTTTCTAATCTATTCATTCTAATTTGGGGGCCCTAAAATGTAGGGCCCGAACCCTGGCAGCCTATGAATTAATTAGGCCATACATATAAAACTGTTAAAATGTTCTCAAAGACGACAATAGATACAATTAAATACAGCTCGGCAAATCTAAAACACAGCATCGCTTCCTCTTGGCTTTGTTTTCTGAGGTGTTCGTTATCCGATCATAAAAATCTCTCTTGAAAGTCTTCGTTAACCGAACAGTTCGTTAACCGATCACCCACTGTATTGATAAATATTAGCTTATGAGGGCTGATCTACAGACCTACAGATGAAGGATCTTGAGAAGCAAGAATTAGCTTATAGAGCAAGAAGAAGGGAGGCAGCTACAGACTTGAATAATAGAGACATTAAACATGGCAATTATTTTACAATTGGTAATGCTGCTACATAAATATGATAAAATTTTGTACGGTTATGCAGCGCAAGCTATCAAGAGAAGCCAAGAAAGAAGATCTTTTAGAAAGTATGAAGAAGGCTAGAATAGAGCAGAAGGAAGAACAAAATGAAAATCCTAAACAGCATGGAAGAGGTTCTTTGATTACATTTTTGTCCAAGTTATTTGTAAATAGGTTAATTGCTCATCTCTCCATTCAGATCCAAATAAACATTGCCGATGAAGAAAAACAGTCAGGTTCATTCAGTATTGAAGTAGATTTCACTCAAGATATATCGGTAATGTAGTAATTGGCACTTCGTGTTCGCTATCTGCAGCACAGTAAAGTGAAGGTTAGTTTTTTAAATTGATTGATGCCCCAAAAACAACAGGGGGAGTCCACATTCTCAGAGTAAAAGATCTTCTTAAAAAGTTTAAACTCTCTTCTTCACAAATAGTTGGCACTTTTTTTTATGGTGCAGCAAATATGAGTGGGAGATATAAAGGTCTGCAGGCACAACTGAAAAAGCACAATCCAAATATACAGTATGAGTATTGATATGCACATGTGATAAATTTGGTCCTGAGAGATGCAACAGAATGTTGCAAATTGACAACGGAATTCTTGGATCTTATGCAATCTACATCGGTGTTTAACTCAGAGGCATATAAGCGAATGAAAGTATGAACTTCAATGAATATGAAATCCAATCTGATACACAAAAGAAATAATTTTGATATTGTTCTGAAAAATGCTTCTGAATTTGTGGAACATCTTCAGAAGCAACTAATAGAAAAGGAGTACACCATTGAAATTGACACTTTCCTACCGGAAAAGAGAATATAGCGAAACTTCAATGTGGTGAATATTCTCCCATTGAAATAAGAAGTATTATCGGATCACCATTAGAAGTATTTAAGGTAAAATTTTATAATGTCATATTATACTCAGCTATTTAGCAGTTGAATGCACGATTTACTAGAAATTAATTGTTCATAAAGGATATCGCCTGGTTCGATCTTCGTCGCTTTAGTGAGGTTAAATTGTTAAATGAACTTGCTCAAGAAGCTCTTAGTCTGTCTTGATCGCTGCGGAATTCGCAGAGAGCGGCATTTCCGAGTGGTCGTTCTATGTCTCTTATGCTGAGACACTAGCAAAAGCCAGGAAGAAAAGAAAAAAAATCAAATATATATCATGAAACTATCGAACGACCATTGCGGCTTCGAGATTAATGTTCGTCTGGTTGTTAGTCTGTCTGGCTTGGCGAAACGTAAGAAAAACTATGTCAAAAAAGAGTTGCTGCAATTTTCCTGGCACTAATGCTGATTACAATCAGTCGCTATTGCAGCAACAATCTCGACGTTTCAAACTTTTACAGCAAAGAAATGAGCGATTCCGAAGAACTGATTAAAGGTGGTGAGAATCGCTGTAAAGTTAATAAGAAATGTAAAAATTTTCCTAGCTTGTGCATTAGAATTATTGTGCGAGTTGAATGCCTATGATCATATTTATGCAACCTTGTACATAGCTTATAATACACATTGACTTTATCATGCACTCAAGTGTCTTGTGAACGAATGTTCTCAACACTTAAAATTATAAAGAACTGCTTGCGTCCATCTCTAGGACAAGAACTGTTAGATGATTTTATCTTATTCAAAGTCGAATGATCTTTTTTTTTACGATTATGATAAGATAATAGGTGGAGTTGCCTCAAGTTCAAAAGAATTGTCCACATATCTGACATTCTAATTAGTTAGTAGTGAGGGTATAAAACAAACTATTCAATTTTCAGGTACTATATTGATATTTTAAACAAACATTAATCAATGTACAAAGTGTATATATGTTGATAATTTCAAATAACAAAATAAAATTTACAAATGAATATAATGATATTTCAAATAACAAAATAAAATTTACAAATGAATATAATGATATTTCAAATAACAAATTAATTTATGTGTGTCAATTTTAATAGTAGTACTAACTCTTTCCGGTCAATACTAATACTTTCCAGTATAATATTTACAGAGTAGTGTACAGACAAGTTTAAGGTTTTTTTGACAGCATAGAGATTAGCATGTTAGCCTTCCAAGCAAAGGGACCTGGGTACAAATTCCGGCTGAAAGGTTGGATGTTTTTAGGTGTTGTCAATGTGCATAGGTTAGGCTCAGCGATGCCCCTATTCCCATTGGGAGCCCCTTCACAAGTAGCCATCATGTATTCTAACGATATCGTTGTCCGATGCTGACAGTGCAATTGAGCCGCCATTGGACCAAAGTTTTTCTTTCTTTTTTTAATACAAAGAATTAAAATATGTAAACAGAAATCACATAAGAAATTTAAAGCGTTTTTATTTATTACTTGTATACTTTTTAATTGTTTAATGCATATTCAAAAAATAAATAAAAATTAAGCAAGTTAACCCCTCCCCCCACATACACACACCACACAAGATTTCTTTTTCACAATGAAATTACTACCAATTCAAAATAAACGATTACAAAGATGCTGATATATCTCGAATTGGAATAAAGTCATCTTCATAGAGTCAGATAAAAAGGTCATGCTGATAGTCAGTATTCAAACATTTTAACAATGGGGTTGTCAATTGGGGGGGCCAATGCAGAAGTCTAGTGGGGTGGGCCAAACTATGCCAGTCCGCCCCTGTTCGACTTCCCTTTTCTTACGTCTTTCCGTCTTCTTTTACCTTACATCTTTTTGTCTTCTTTTACCTTACATCTTTTTGTCTTCTTTTACCTTACATCTTTTCATCTTCTTTTATCTTACGTCTTTTTGTCTTCTTTTTTCTTACATCTTTCCGTCTTCTTTTTTTTTTTTTTTCATTCCTTCGGGATTAATTTTGTCAAAATCATTTAAAGTCAATCCGGTGGTGTGTCGTAGTTGGGGTTGTGTCATAATCGGTGAAATTCTTCTTCTCTTCTTTTCAATGTCAAGCTTCATCCGTCCACGGCTTCATGTACTCGGTGCAAGTACTGGTGACCATTGGACCTTCATTAAATCCAACTTTCTTTACATCGTAGGTGTCATTATTTTTTACTTTTATGACTTTGTAAGGACCTAAATATTTTGATTTTAATTTCAAACCTGGACCTTATTGTGTGTGTTTTATAGCAACCATATCAGTAAGCTTAAATTTGTTAGGCTTTTTTCGTCTGAGATTATAAGTTTTACGGTTCTCTTCTTGGACTTTTAAAATTTGTTTTTTTTTTTGCGTCTTTTCTCAATTCTTCACGATTATTAATAAAATCAGATTGTATTTCAGCGTTCAAAAGGCTAGTAATCTCAATGTTATTTTTTAGCTACATTTTAGTGCCAAACATTAGCTCGAAAGGAGTTGTATTAATACTTCTCTGAAAGGTCAAATTTATTACTTGTTGGACATCGCTTACATGTGTATACCACTTCGTAGGATTATCTACAGATAATTTAGACAGAACAGATATTATGACCGAATTTAGACGTTCGACTTGGCCGTTAGCTCTTGATAACCCTGTGGTAATTGTGATATGTTTAATATTTTCTCTGATGCAATAATCTTCAAAAGCTTTAGAGGTAAAGGCAGGACCTTTATCTGAGATTATGTGAAATGGACATCCAAATACAGTTTTTTGGATTTCTAATTTAGAAATTACTTCTGCAGTGCCAGTAGATTTTGTGGGATACAACCAAACAAATTTTGTGAATACGTCAATGACCAAAAAAATATGTTTGTAATTTTTATTCGTGCTCTCCAATGGACCTAAGTGATCAACATGGTACATATGTAACAGAGTTTCTTCTTTTTCTATTGGGTGTAGCAAACCTTCTTGTTTACCAGATTTTCGATTAATTAAAATACAGGGAACACAATTTGATGTACATTTCTCAATTTTTTGTTTAACTTTGGGTATGTAAAATTCATTCTTTAATTTTCGGTTCGTGCAACTGCATAATGACCTTTTTTGTGAGCGGCCTTAATTATATTCATTTGCATTTCATCTGGTACAACTAATAAATCATTACCATAACACATTTATAAAGAACATTTTTAACTAAATAATCATCATAAGATTTTACTTTTAGAATTTCTTTTATGATTTTAATATGCTCGTCAGTTTCTTGAGCTTGGATAATTTTTAAAGTTAAGCTATCTTGGATTACCATACAAATAGGATATCTGCTTAATGCATCAACATGCCTCATACTATTAGGTTATCCATATAAATGACTACAGTGTGATCTTTTAATAAGTTTTGAAATACATTATAAATATATTTTTGAAAAACACTAGAGCTATTGGACAGCCCGAATGGACACTTTAAAAATTCTTACTGTCCTTCATGAGTGACAAAAGAGGTGTATTTCTGTGAGCCTTCTTCAACCTCTACATGAAAAAAACCGTTTTTTAAATCTATGGTTGTAAATACCTCAGCAGAATGTAATTGATCTATAACATCATCTATTACTGGTAATGGAAAATGTTCACGCACTGTCTTCGTGTTAAGACGTCTGTAATCAATACAAAGTCTTATTGTGTTATCTTTTTTCTTAATCAACACAACCGGCGGCGAAAAATTAGAAGAACTCTTCCAAATGATTCCCTGAGCTAGCCACTCCTCAATTTGTTCTTCAACTATTTTTTCTCATATGGCGGTAATCTTTTAGGGGAAGAACAAACTGGGATTTCATCAGTTAAATTAATTTTCATTTTAACATCTGCAGTTTTAATTTTAATAGGCACATAATTCCCAATTAAAGAGGATAATTCCGAACGTAAAATTTTGTCAGCAATGTGACTTAAATCAATTTTAGGCTCATCTAGAACATTTACAATGTTAACTAAAAAGTCATTAGACTGAACTTCTGTTTTAAACAATTTCACATCATTCTCAGAAATAGTTAATGTACCTTGATGAATAACATCAGTGCCAATAATTAAATCGAAATTAATGTAACTGTCATTAATGGCAAAAATGTCAACTTTAAATTTCAAATTGTCAACTTCAATTTCTAAATCGAAATAACCTTCTGGCTTAATTGAGGTTTTCCCTAAACCGGTCAAAGTGATACCGTAGATTTTAATTCCACAAAGTTCTTCAAATTATCATAAACACTTTTCTTTAACAGAGTCTTTTGACTACCAGTATCTATCAAGGAGGTTAAATGTAAAGAATAAAGCTTTATCTCTTTTAGAATTAAATCTTGGTATGTAATAGTGTTGATTTGTGGCTGAGCATTTTTTTTGTATCTTTTGATTTATTACACTGAAATGATTTGTGACCATAACTGTTACAAGAGAAACAAAGGGGCCCTTTATCTTTACTAACGCAGTTAATGCTTTTATGATTATTCCCGCCACAATTATAACAGTGCATATTTGACTTTACAGGCTTAAATCTGTTCTTAACTTCAACTTCGGATTTAATTTTAGGCTTAGCTCCTTCATGTTTATGAGATTTTGCATTTTCATACTCTGACCGTAACTTTTCATAGACTTTTAATTTTTGCTTGAATTCTAAAATCGATTAGCATCCATACAATATTGATTTTCTAAAAACAGGGTCGGGTATACCATTTATAACATACTGCATCAACGCGGAATCCTCAATATTACCACATGAACCTAACTGCTTCATAACTAAAAAATACTCTTCAAGGGTTTCATTTTCATGTAACTTTCGTTTATTTAACAAATGATGTAACTCCGCAGAATTATAAGTAGTGCTAAATTCAGCAGTCAAAAGTTGCTTCAGTTTCTCATATGAATTTATATGTAATTCGGTCTGAACCAACAATTTAGCTTTTCCTCTTAGGGATCTTTTTACAAAAATTAACTTATGTAATTCCGACAGATTAAATATACTAGTGACATCATCAAAATTATTCAACCATACATGTATATCCTGGAATGCACTTCAAACGGAGGTTATCATTTTCAATATAGTTGATGGCACAAAACTTTGAACTGGAAATTGCTTGTTTTTATCCAAATTTGATGATTCCATGTCATTACTTGCTGAACTATTATTTAAAGGTACTTCGTGTTCCGAATCTGTATCACTGTCATTCTGAACATTAGCTTGTAGCAAGCTCAAGTCTGATAAGTAAGTAACTAATCGCGTCGTAAGGTCAACTAAAGATCCTTCATTCGAAATACAAAGTGCATTACAAATTGTAATTAAATCATTCAGAGAAAAATCCGCTTGACTTTTTGTTATTTCACTTTTAAATTCGGAACTATCGGTTTGATAACCAAAACCAGAAAATTCTCTGATTCTTTTTCTATTTAATCTGTCACCTTCAGCATCGAAAAGAAATTTGTGCAAAAGCTTTATTTTACTTGTTTTTTCATTTTTAATTGCAAGTTCCAATTCAGGAATATCAATCAATTTCATCATGGAATGAAAAATGAATTATATACAATGTACTCACCACTAAGAACAATATCCACTTGAATCAAGAATTCTGTAATTTTTTTATTTTTTACTACACCATCAGCGATTTTATCATACTCATCATGTTTGTGGGCAGAGATGTCAAAACATTAAAACATTTGTTCATTTTCTGGCTCCAAAATTATGGAATTATCCCTTTAATTACTGAATAAAATGCAGTTCTCATACCGAAATAATGACTACTTTCTCTTAAAAATAATTAGATTGAAAAAAACTTATTTACAGGATATGTACATTGAAGACATCACTCGCATAAATATTAATACATCTTAATTTTAAATTTATCGTCGTTCAAACTTCTACATCTTTTCACTACATTTTTGCGTCTACCTCCTCATTCCAGCACACACTCGAATTCTAAAGTTCTTCCAGTCACTTCAGTTTATCTCTCGCAGCGTGTCTGTCATCTGACAGTTGTAGCGTGCATGCGTTGCCGCTGTCAGCATTGCTAGAGTAGCTTTACGCCGGAGTTGTGATATTGACTCTTGGCGGCACTTTTGTAAGCTGGCTCTGTGGGGTTTTGGCAAATGGGATCCCACATATATATGATGTTCATATCTTTTCTCTCTCTCTCTTTTTTTTTTTGTGTGTGTGTGTGGGGGGGGGGGGGGGGGGGAGGAATCTAAAATGGATCTTTTTTATTTATAGTTAGAAATAAATGAAAGAAATTAAACAGGTTATTCAGGATTACATATTGTTAAAATGTCACTTTTTTTTTTTTTTTTTTTTAATCTGAACTCTTTATGATTTAGGTATACAACATACTCAAGTCATTTGTTGGTGTAAAAAAATCTATTTATTGTCACACTTCCAGAATTCTGCAATTAATTCTAAATTCACATCTACTAAGTGCCGTATATTTTGTCAGAACACTTAGTGGAGGCTCCTTTAATTTTGACACTATTTACATTTCTTTCTTACATTAAAAAAAATAATAATAAAATAAAATCCCTTTATCCCTTAAAAATGGCACAAAGTTATGCAAAATATGCGACTCAATTCAATATAATTATTTCATTCCACTCAAAACTTTTTGATTAGCTTTTATCTGCCAAGCAACTTTCTTTGTGTTTTTTCTCCATTTAAGAATTTGTTTTTGATATTTGTCTGCAAAACGATAGTTTTATTTCCGTGGCATTTCTCTTGTACTATTTATAGTTGTTTGAGTATCCAACTGCATTCAGAAGTAGGCTATATGAGTGAAATATCGCCAAATTTGTCGACCAAAAATAAATTGCCGTAAATGAAGCCAACTTGGCTATAGCTGACTAATTTGTAAATTTCTCATTCAAATTCAGTATTGAAGAAAACTGGGAATGAATCTTTTGTAATCAGGTTCCACACATTTTAAAGCTTTTTGTGTTTAAGTAAATTTAGTTGAATACTTTGAAACAAGGATTAAGGAAGCAATCTTTTTCCCTTCTGGTACAGGGCAGAAGAATTTTTTTCTATTTCCTAATTTTATTGACAATATTCTTATTACTTATACTTATGTTTACTTAAATATACATTTTTTTTTTCTGTTAAAAAAAACTGTTTCTTATACTTTTCTTAAAATGTTAATTGGATATTCGGTTGGTTTAGTGCTTATATAATAAACTAGCCGCCCTTGGCGACCAGTTTGGTCTCCCTTAAATGTATGCTAAGCATTGTATCGTGTCACTTTTATTCATAATTTAATTTACTTGCTCAATCCTATGCCAAATCAGAAGATTCTGATAGAGAAATAAAGAAATGTGTGTTTTTATGTTATCTGGGCAGAGGTGATAAATCACCAAAAATTATTATTGTCATATTTTTTCATATTTCATATAAAATATACTTTCATTCATTTTATTTAAAACGCATAACTTTAATTTTAAACTGAAAAATTTTTAATTCGCGACTTTCATTTTAAGAAAAGAAAAATAATAAATACCATAAACCATGATATTTAATTTCAACACCAAAACATTGTTTTAATTTACCATGCGAAAAATAAAAAAATGCTAACTGGCAAGTTAAAAAATGCTATTGGTGAGATTTGCACCAGGCTAACATAAACGTACCAAGAATTCTTTGCGATCATGGCAACTTTTACATACCTTTATTCAAAAAATAATTTTGATTTAAAATGGCCACTATGCATATGGAAAGTGAAGGGGTCAGTCCATAACTGTTTATGACAATCACATGACTTGGACTATTATAATATAGATGAAATGATGGCGATGGAACAATTTGTTGATTGATCACCTGAGCCCGGCTAACATTAGTGCCATAAGGGCCACCTGGCATATAAAAAGCGAAGCGGTCAGCCCGGAACTGTTGATGACACTCACATGACTTAGGCTGTTATAGCGATACATTTTCAATGCAAAATGTTCCTAGTAAATGAATTGCCAACTCATTATCTTGTAATTATTGTCTTCACATTTTAAAAAAGTTATATTTTATCAAAAGCTTTGTAGTGTTTTTCATTTTATTCATATGTATCTGATTTCTCTTAGGTTAAACATTAATTATGGAGGTAATGACATCACCCGTTTGTTTCACTGGTTGCAAGGAAAATATAATTTTCCTTATCGTAGCTCTCCTGATAATCCTCTCTCATCCATGTTGATGCAAGAATTGAAGGAAAAAATGTGCCATGTTAATTTGGTACGATTTTCTTTTCTGTTTAAATCTTTTATTTGTGCATGAAAAAAAAAATTATTTACTAGATGAAAGCCTCTCGAATATAACAGGTGGAAAAATAATTTTTAAAAGAATTTGATAATTTTTTTAAAATTATATTTCACTTGAGGTATCAAAAGAAATGTGAATATATTTAATAACTAGTATATAATCCCTGTCAAAAATGACAGAAAGTGAATGATAAATCTTCAAAACAATAGTTTAAAAAATATTTTTCTGACTTAAAAAAGAAAAAGAAAAAAAAAAAAAAGATACCTCATGCATTTAGTTAATCAAAAAGTATTATCCTTTGATTTTTTATGATTAGAGGAAAGACATTATGTAGACTACAATTTAGTTACCAGCGCTTAAACGTGCCATTTCCAGCTACACATTCTATGACGAAAAGTAAATGATAAATCTTCAAAACAATAGTTAAAAAAATATTTTTCTGACTTAAAAAAGAAAAGAAAAAAGATGCATCATGCATTTTCTTAATCAAAAAGTATTCTGTGATTTTTTTTATTATTAGAGCAAAGAAATTATGTAAACTACAATTTAGTCACCAGCGCTTAAACGTGCCATTTCCAGCTACCCATTCTATAACAAAAAATTATGGAAAGTAAATGATAAATCTTCTAACTTAAAAAAGAGAGAAAAAAGAAAAAAAAAGAATGCCTCATGCATTTTGTTAATCAAAAAGTATTATACTTTGATTTTTTATGATTAGAACAAAGAAATTATGTAAACTACAATTTAGTCACCAGCGCTTAAACACGCCTGTTTAGCGGAACTTTTTTTTTTTTCGCTACAAAGTATGTTAAAATTCATAATTTTATCTACGAGATAATTAAAATATGTTGTACCGATAAGAAATATTCATTTTATTTGCAATGTCTTCAAATCTGATGAAATGCATTGTAAAAAAAGTATGATTAGAACAGAAAGTTGAAGGCAAAAGAATTAGCAAGAAACATAAGCTCCTAATTTATTGGGAATTAACACGGCCTACTGAGACACTGCTCGCAGCCTTCAGTACAGAAAAAAATGGCCCTTTAACTCTTTATCTACTGATGGTACTTATACGTACCATTAAAATAACTTGTTATAAAATTAATTTAATACATCGATGAGTAGTAATACAATTTAGGATGAGTTATAGATGCATTGCTTTATGATGTTCCAAAAGCATTATGGGTTACACAAAACAAAAATATTTTTTAAAGGATGACTTCTTTGGGCTTTGTATCTTTTCAGTGTTCTTGGTGTTGGAGGGGGGGGGGGGGGATTTTTCAATTTAGAAATATTTCTATATTTCTATTGTAAGAACATTATATTTGTAGATTTCCTAATTCTTACAAAATACTAAGAAAAATATTTAAAATAAAAGATTTGAGTGAGGTTATAAAATTACACAAAATCCCTATAAATTGAAATTTAATTAATTAATTTTAATTTGCAAAATTCTTCTAAAATTTATTAAATGATTATGTAATTCTTCTAATTTTGTTTCAAAAATTCACGAAAAATGCTTTAGAAGATGAAATTTTCATGAATTCATAATTCAGTACATAAAAGGTGGTTAATTTCCCTTTAAATAATGCTAAAGTGCCATTGAAATAATTCTTTATTGTAAATGCATTTGAAAGTTTTAGATATTCAAATTCGGATAATTTTTACTTTGTCATATAAGACAGAAAACAAATGTCACAGGAAATATGAAATTGTGCAAAAGAATAATCATTCTGAATAAATTAAAAATATATGCAATGCAATGTGCTTAAAGTTAAAATATTTAAAGGTTTTAATATACTATTACAAATATTTTAAGACCAGCATCGGCTTTAACCTGTATTTTTTTTTTAATGAAGCATTCAAAGAGTCATTCATTTGTTTGTAGATTTGCTGGAATTTGGATCTGAATGGCAACAGTATCGTTTGTTAGATCTGATTTCTATGTTTATAATAGCTTAATTTTAATTTAGAACTTAATACATTATAAATGATACACATGTTTTATGTGAAAATATGCTGAACAGACATGATTTCAAATAGAAAAAATTATCATTTAGCCGTCATATGCTAGGATATGTTTTTCATTAACCCTAACATGGCGTTTAGCTATGGTCGATTCGCAGACCAAAGTGGCTCGCACCGACATGGTTCCTATGGTTTCCTGCACTCAGATTTTATTATAAGTAGATAATGTTGAAAAGAAAAAACAAACAGGGTTTTAAATTTATGTAGTAATTATTTCAATTACTTTCAATAAATTTTAACTCTGTTTAGATTTGGCAATAAATCATAGTACATTTAAATGTAAAATATAGTTTTGATTATTATTTTTTGTTATTTTCTTTTCTTGGAAAAGCATCTTTTTAAAAATATTATTAGTCCAGGCATTAGGTGCTTAAAAAGGACTAATAAAAGAAAGTTTTGATGTAATTTTGACATTTGATGCTTTGTTTTTTGGGTTGTTGAACACAAGTCTGAGGTTTGGCAACAAAATTTTTTCTGGGAAAAATGTTTGTTTTGCAGATTTCAGAACAGCCTTAAAAAAAAAAAAGACTTTTTTCAATTTTTTCAAAATAACTCCAAAACTATGCACCTTACATAAAAGTTTGCAATACATGAATTAAAGATAAAATTTCCTACATTTTATGCCTAAAAGTTTTTTCTCTGATCAATGGTTTAGCTGTGAGAGTATATCATGAAAAATCAAGCTTGAGAAGCACTAAAAAGACTAATAACAATGAGTTATCCATGTTTAAGCTATCAAAAACTAGCATGACAGAAATTGGTATACTTTTTTTTTCTTTTACATAATTCCTTGGATTATTTTGCAAGAAGTTTGATCAACAGAGTGACTTGGAACATTATTATTGGAAATTTTAACATTTGCTATTTGCCTATTTTTTGTCAACTACTTTTTATAAAAAAAAATAACTGTCGCCAAACTATAGGATTTAATACCAAAAATGTGTAAGAGTGATATCAGATTTGTTACACATACATGATTATCTGCCAATGTCTATGGCCAAATGCCTCATCCATGTATGCAGCAATGCAATTACGAAAGATTGTCAGGAAAGAACACCACCAAAACATTATAAAATATTAGGCTTCACCCTCGTTCTAAAATTAGCAGGATAAAGCTGTTTGCATCAAAATTCCTTGTTTATGGTTTTGTATATTGCTATTATGTAATAGTAGGGATGTAATTGTAAGCTAACCCACCCAAAAGCATTTTTATATGAAAAATATCAATTATGTATTCAAATAAAGTTTTAAAATTTATTAAAAGCAGTCCTTTTATATTTTCTGCCTGCCAAGAGTTAATAGCTGAAAAACTTCCTAAAGATTTCGCTACTTATACTTACAAAAGCCTTTTTGATTATGATAGTTTTATAGATTTAAGCAAGTAGTTTGATTCCATGTCTGTTAAATTTGTGATTTATTTGTTATTTTATTTATTTATTGGTTAAGTTTTAATTTCATTATAGAATATTAGCCGGAAAGAAATGCTGAACTATTTATATTTTAAATGCAGATGAGTTTAATCTTTCATAATCGGGTTGCATTAGTGATGGGCGATTCTGGAAAATTTGAGAATCGATTAAAATCGACATCGTATAAAACAGAATCGATCACAATAAGAATCGATTCCCAAATTCTAGAATCGATACTTGAATCGATATTTCGATGTTCACAGATAAGCTCAAAAATAGTAATTCCAAAAAGTAGCGAATCAACAGGGCCGTAACGACTACCTTTCACCCCTCACCCCCACTTTTGGGGACCCTAGGCAATGTCAGGGACCCAGAAGTAAGCTACCTTTGAGTCGAATAATAAGGTTTTTTAACTTTTTAAATTATTATTTTTAAGATGTAATTTTAATAATAATTTATATTATATTTAAATTTATTTTTTAAGAAAGATCTCGGCCAGATAAAAAAAAAAAAAGGAAGAAATGATTTTTTTTTTTTTTTCATCCGGAAAAGATGTACTTTCTACTCTTATTTCCTTCAAACAAACAGATGGGGATTTACTTCCTATAAGCGTCATTCTTCTTAAAAATGTGCAGATGAGCGAAATTTTGAAGGCTCTAAATTTATTTAAAAATTAAATGGTTTTTCAGTCATTTTAGGGCCTCCTATAAGCGTGGGGGAAATGCAATTATTGGAAATCTTCTTTTATCTAAAAAGGGGGGGACTAGCCCCCGTCCCCCCTTGTACTTAACCAATAAACCTTCAAATTTAATCAAGGCACCTCCTTAACATAGTAAACCGGTATACCAAATTTGGAGCAAATCGAATAACTCTGCATGAAAAACCCATTTATCTAAATTAAGGGGGAGGGTAGCCCCCCTTTATCCTTAACTAATGAACCTCCAAATTTAGTCAGGGAAGCTCCTTAACATAATAAACTGGTATACCAAATTTGAAGCAAACCAGGTAATTCAGCATGAAAAAACCATTTCGCTAAATTAAGGGGTGTATTAGCTCCCCCATTTTACCCTTTTATGCCTAACCAATGAACCTTCGAATCTAATCAGGAAAGCTCCTTATCAGAATGAACCTAGAAAATAAAAATTAAACTAAATTGGATAATTCTGCATGAAAACCCATTTATCTAAATTAAGGGGAGATGGGGACTTGCCGCCCTTTACCCCTTTTATACTTAACTAATGAACCTCCAACTCTAATGAAGGAAGCGCCATATCAGAAGAAACTGGTAAATCAAATTTGAAGCAAATCGAATACTTCTGCATGAAAAACCCATTTATCTAAAAAGGGAGGGGGGGGGTAGTCCCCTTCCCCCCCTTTGTACTGAACCAATAAACCTCCAAATCTAATCAGGGTAGCTTCTTAACATAATAAACCGATATACCAAATTTGGAGTAAATCGAATAATTCTGCATAAAAATCCCATTTATCTAAATTAAGGAGGGGACTAGGCCCCCTTTTCCCCCTTTATTCTTAACTAATGAATCCCCAAAACTAATCAGAGAAGCGCCTTATCAGAGTGAACCTACAAGAAAAAAACTGAAGCAAATCGGATGTTTCTATCAAGAGTTATCGCATTAAGTACATACATACATACGTAAATACAGAATCTGCGGACACATTAGCTTTCAGGCTTTGATAGCCTGTGAGCTAAAAAGAAAAGTGCCCAGTTAAACTGATGGCATTGAGCTCGCAGGTTATTCACACTAACTGTATACTATACTAAAGGTATATATAAATATTTTACAGACATACATAATATATACAGAGATATATTGTAGTATGAGTGTTTTATTATGTATATTATACTCTTGTTTCAAAGAATAATGCCCCTCGAAAAATAAATTAAGGGGGGACTGCCCCCCCCCTTCCGTTTCCCTTCTTTATACTTTACCAGTGACCCTCCAAATGTTATCAGGGAATACATCAAATTTTGTATACCTTATTTAAATAAACCGGTATACAAAATTTGAAGCAAATCGAATAGAAAAACCCACTTATCTAAATTTAAGAGGGTATTAGCCCCCGTCACCCCTTTATATTTAACCAATGAACTTGCATATCTAATTAGGGATGCGCCTTATCAGAATAAACCGGTATACTAAATTTGAAGCAAATACCCAGATAGAAAAACCCATCTATCTAAATTAGGGGGTATTAGCCCTCCGGTCCCCCTATTTAGACTATAACAATGAGCCTTCAAATCTAATCAGAGAAGCTCGTTATCAAAATGAACCGGTATACCAAAATCTGATAATTCTGCATGAAAAACCCATTTATCTAAGTTAAGGGGGGGGGGGGGGGGATTAGCCCCTTACTCCTTTATACTTAACCAATGAACCCCCAAAACTAATCAGGAAAGCGCCTTATCAGAATGAACCTAGAAAAAAAAAATGAAGCAAATCGGATATTTTTATCAAGAGTTATAGCGTTACGTACATGCATGCATACATACAGACCCGGCGGGCACATTAGCTCTCAGTCTTTGATAGCCTGTGAGCTAAAATGTGTCAAGAGCGTGTAACTAGGGGGTGGAGGAGGGACAGAAAATAAAAGAGGGCATTAAAAGCTTTCCAAGGATATGTTGCACGAGATGGTTTGGAAGAAACAATAACTATGCCCCCCGGGGGGACAGGTATGTCCCAAAAGGTCGGAGGGGCGACCTCAAATGTATCTTTGGTCAAGGTTTCAAAATGTGGATTTATAATAAAATAAAACGAGAATTTGGCATTTTAAAAATTGCATGCATATTTTGAACGGCCCTGTAAATTAAGATTGGCGAGGAAGGGGAGGGGGAAAGGAATTAGAAGGGACGAACTTGAAAAATACAACATAATAAACTAGTAACCCGAATAACTGGTCTTCTAAACAAAAGTATAACGATTTAACCTAGGGTTGAATTCGGGGGATGGTCCGGTGGGAACATCCCCCCTCCCGGAAGTTTTAAGATTTTATGCTATTTAATTGCAAATGTGCAATTACCCCCCCCCCCTCCCCTTACGGATCTCTAAAATACGCTCTCCCCCGGAGTCGCAGAAATCCCTCCTGTAGAAAATTACCTGCATCCAACACTAATGTAACCAAGAAAGAAAACAAAAATCCTTCCTTATACGAAATTTTACATCAATTCTGCCATTAAAACAGTAAAATTGGAAGAATAAATATAACGATTCAACCCCGATCCGAATCGTGATCGACCGCGATTCGATTTGAATTGAAGTAAATTAAAGGATAACGATTCTGCCCGCATCTAAAAAATCGTCCGCAAAACGATTCTGCCCGGATTTAAAGAATCGTTTTGAAAACGATTCAACCTGCATCTAAAGATCGACATACTGTGTACTGAATCGATTCGCTATTTCTGATTCTACGTTACAGGTGGAATCGATTCCTTCATTTTTTCTTGTTTTCTTTTGTATTTAGAAGAAGAAAAGTGTTGGATTCGTGAAAAATTTCGACTACTGGTTTTCGAAGAATTTATAATTTTAGAAGGTCTTGTCTGGAATACGATTCGACTATTTTTATAAATTATCTGTCTGTTAGTCTGTCTATTTGTTTGTCTCTGACAAAAAAATTGTGGGCGGTCTATTTAAAGAACTAATGCATGGAATCTGTTGAAACTTTAGATTTAGTTAGACCTTCATATAAATTGGAGCTGATTAGTTTTTGGTGAAAATCGCCCAGCAGGTGGCGCTGCTATGTTGCATTTTTCATTATTTCTGCATGATCGCTATCTCAAAAACTAATGCACGATTTTTTTCAGATTCGGTTAGACGTCGACGTAAATTGTTGATGATTAGGTTTTGATGTAAATTTACTGGTAGGTGGCGCTGCTATGCTGCATTTTCCCCGATTTTCGCAACAGCTCTATCTCAAGAACTAGTGCACGGATTTTCATCAAACTTCACATTCAATTAGACGTTGGCATAAGTTGTTGCTTATTAGGTTTCAGTGTAAATCACCCAACAGGGGACGTTGCTATGCTGAATTGAATTCAACATTTTTCTCCGGGAGGGATTTCTGCGGCTCCAGCGCGGGTCATTCTAGACTTCAGAGGAGGGGAGGGGGGTTGGACTTTTGTACATTAAGCATAAAATCTCAAACCTTGGGGGCATTTCAATGTTCGGGGTGGTCGACCGACCCCTCCCCCCTCCCCCTGGAAACCCCCTGAATTTAACACGTTTTTCAGGATTTACACTATTTTAGAGATCATATCTCTAGAACTAATGAGCGAAATTTCATCAAATTTAATATTCTGTTAGACACTGTCATATGTTGTTCCTGAGTAGGTCGTCATGCAAATTATATAACAGGTTACACTGCTATTCTGCTGTTTTCAGCAAATTAAATTCAGACATTTTTCTCCGGGAGGGATTTCTGCGGTTCTGGAGAGAGACAATCTAGAGTTCCGTGGGGGGGGGGGAGATTTTTGTCCATTAAGCAAAAAATCTCAAATCTTCCTGTGGAACATGTCCTCCGGCACCCCCCCCCCCCTGAATTCAACACTGTTTTTCAGGGTTTACACGATGTTAGCGAGAATATTTCAAGAACTAATGAACCGAAATTCATCAAACCTAATATTCACTTAGACGTTGACATAAGTTGTTCCTGATTAGGTTTTCGTGTAAATCATATAACCGGCTGCGCTTCTATACTTCATTTTAGACGATATTAGTAATAGCTATATCTAAAAACTAATGCATGGAATTAATTCAAACTTCATATACTGTTACACTATGACATAAATAGATCCTTATTAGGCTTGGGTGTATACTGTCCAACAGGTTTCGCTTTTATGCTCTTTGAATTTGGAAGAGAATTTCTGTTGCAGACATCTAAGAGGGTCTGGGCCGAAATTCAATTATTTGTTTGGAAAATGCATTCTTTTAAAATGCACATATTTCAACGAGTTTATACTTTTTGAATCCTCATGATGGGCATAGGTTATCATTTAAATTTGATACTGTGTTAGCGAATTTTGAAGTTTTAACATGTTTGAGATAGAAGAAAGTTTTGGTATTGGCACATTCGACTACTTTACCTTCAACTTTTTAAGAAAAATGAAAATGACATTACCTTTAGAGACATTGATTAAAAAATTTATAGAATCGATTAAATCGAGTTCGCCATAGTATCGATTAAATCGATTAAAAAAATCGAAATCGCCCATCACTAGGTTGCATGCTGTTAGGTAATAAAACTTTAAAATATTTAATTAGTTACTTTAAAATATTTAATTAATTAATATTAATTATTCCAAATTCATTTTCAGTCAAATTTTACTTTAAAACAATTTTAATTTATTCTACAAAAAAGATCGTTAATAAATATCAATAATAAAATAATAAATCTTAATTTTAATACTTTCAGCAAAAATAAATATTTTATAATAATTTTCCAATATTAAATTCAAAATTTTTAACATAACGATCTTTTATTTAAATCTTTTATTATTCTGTGTGGCAACAGATCAAACAGCCAATCAGTTACTTTCTCGCCCAATGGAAATTTCTTGTGAGCGTCGTTGCTAGCGTCTCTTTTTTTCTTCTTCTCCTAGTTCTCATGATGTAAAGACAGGCTTTTTTATCCCTTCAGGGATTTTGACCGTTAGGTCAATGGGAAATATGCCATTAATTCGTATGACTAAGATTTTTCCGAAGTCTAATTAAAACAACATAAGAAGTATTTAAAATTCAATAAAATTATTTGCTAAATGTGAGGAGTTTAACAAGAATATGTTCAAAGCGGCATTATGAGCTGTACATCGGAATTTGGCAGGAATATGACTGGCAGAGAATGCCATTGGAGCCTCTTATTGGACATTACAGAAGGATATCTAAAACATATTTAATCGTCCAAATGCAACGATTAATTGGAGCTGTATTTCATATCAATTTCAAAGGACTTACTTATATATCTGATGTCACTGAATCACCGGAAGTGAACCCCCGTGAGTGTAATCAACAATCCTCTCATCAGAACGTCTCGGGTAATGTACGTTTTCAATTCGTACATATGTTTACTTCCTGATATCTTGAAAGAAATAAACCTATTATAATTGGATATTCGAAAAACAAACCTTTTGCAGTTTTCATCTATTATGAGCAATTTATTTGATAAACTGTTTTTGGACGATAATGTGAATCATCAATGAGCAAAAATCAAATGACTTTCTTTCCCAACGTTAATAGATGACGAAATTGTAATTTGTTTTGGATAGGTTGTGTGATTAGATAGATTGAAATTGAATGAAGCTGATTATGTCACTTGAAATTCTGCTGGATGTTATATTTCGTTAATTTGAACATGTTCTGTGAATTCCTTTTATAATTGCATAAATATTTCAATAATGCTAATGCTATATACTTAAGTGAATGCAATATTTAAAACAAGTGCACTTGATTTCCCCCCTTCCCTTATCCCTAAATTATTTTGGTAAAATCTCATATAAGTTTTTCTAATAAAATTGTTTAACTTTATACCTGTTTCTTTATTGTGTTTTGAAACTTCATATTTACCGTAATTTCGGGTAGATAAGCTGCGGCTTATACGTGTTTGAAAATGAAATTTTACCTTTTGCGGCTTATCTGCCGGTGCGGCGTATACAAAGTAACAATGATTTTTTCCAGAAAAAAAAGTAAATAAATCAGATCATGTAGAGTGAAAATCTGAAAAACAATATTAAAAATGCTTCACAGATTAGAAATAACAATCAAAAAAATATCGGGAAGTTCTTTTTTATTTCATTAAAAAAGAAAAAAAATCTATGCATGGTTTCTTTCTGCATAACAAAACGTATTACTCAAAGATAATGATCTCATTCTGATAACGTTCAACTTCCCCCTCCACCCCAACACCGCAGAGTTGAATAACCAAACTGCAGATAACGCTCCTTTTTATAAACTAGGGATTTTGGGGAGTGCTGTAATTTTCTAATAACTTATTATATTTTAATAAAATTTTGTTACACAGCTTAATTTACTGTTATTGCAACTTGCTGAAAATTTGAACAAAATCGAACAATTAATAATGGAGATTTTTTTTTTAATAGCTAAGAAAAAACGGGTTTTGCTTTTCGTTTTTTTTTTTTTTTTTTTTTTTTTTTAAATTATTTTTCCTGTTTGTTTGCAGCTCAATAATTTCTTTTTACTGCACTTACGCAAAGTGAAGTTGCTGACACATTTAAGGAATCCTTTTTATGCTCATTTTTGCATAATCGCGGCGTTTTAATAGAAAAGAAAGTAGATTCTCTTGTTTTCTTTAAGTGTGTGCATTTGCGAATGGTTTTTTTTTTCCCCTATAATGAACGTATGTATTTAATTTTTGTTTATTTTAAAACTTTCTTAGAACATTTTATTTTAAATATTTACAGAATATATCAAATCGAGTACCAATTAATTTATGTTAATAGACAATATTTACAGTTAGTAGTGAAGAGATTTTCAAAAACATTCTCTTTATACATCTCTCCCAACTTTTGCCAATAGTTCATGTTGTCAAAATGGATATTTATCATTAGTTATTTTCAGAATTTTACATTGTGTTGTTTAATTGATGGATTTGAATAAAAGTTTTTTTTTACCATTTTCGGACGTAGCGGCGTATATGCCAGGGCAGCTTATCTACCCAAAATTACAGTATTTAAATCTTACATCTAAAAGTGAATTCATTGATTACGTTATAATAAAGAAGATAGATTGGTATTCTGGAAATGCGAAAATATTGTGGAATTTTAGATTTGAAGATTATATGTTCAGATAAGATCATATTTGTTATTGTTTCTATTTCACCATGAAGATTGCCAGTTTATTGTTGTTTACTTTTTTCATATGCAATGTACTTTTATTTTTCCACTTTGATCACGAGCCACTTCTTTCTAAATAAAATTTAATTTTCTATTCTCTCTTTAAAACTATTTAAACTCTATTTTCTTTTTATTTTGTTTAAATCTTACACATGCGATAGAGATAGATTTTTTAAAAAATCACATTTGAAAATCATTTTAAAACCTTAAAAATCAGCAAATTAAGATACAGTTTTCAAACAAATTGCATTTAAAAGATTTTTTTTTCCTTATTGGACGCTATAAAGATTGTGCGATGTTTAGAAGTTTTAAAAAAAAATTACCGTAAAAGTTAAATTTATTAGTCAGGTAGGCGTTGCCACTGGCAGTATGGTACTAGCATTACTCAGACATGTTTTGCTTTATAATCTAGATTCACTTATGATAGTTTTTAACATTATATCACTTGCAGCTTGCAGCTAAAGTCGCATACACACTTTTGATGACAAAATTACTTTATCTTGAAAATAAATATTGCAGCAAATTCCGTATATCCTAGATTTTTATTTTTATTTATTTTTAATTTCTCCCTACTTCCCCCCCCCCCCCCCCCCCAAAAAAAAAAAAAAAAAAAAAAATAGCAGTTGACTTATATGTTATATCCTCAATTAAAAAAATTAAATTGGTTTATCCACAAAATAAATAAAAATGGAATACATATATCGTGTGCTGGTGCTGCATTTGAAATCAAACATGGTGTCATGCTTTTGTATTATTGACCTTAAATCTCATTGCTTTTTTTGTTTGTTTGCTTCTTTTATATTAAGCAGTTGATAGCACAATAGATAATTACCAAACATTCTAACTCTGTTATGTACAATACAAATATACACTGGTGGGACATAATAATGTATAAAGATTTACAAGTCAAGATTGCGATAGATGATGATATTATTAGAACACTTTTTATAGGAATTATATGTTTTTATACAAGGCTTAGCTGAGTTGGCTGATTACATTTGATGAGAGTAAGCAAAAGTGCTTCTGCTGAGTATTTTTTATTTAATTATGGCCACCTTGTATATATTAATTGCATATACATATTAATTAAAATATATATATACTAATAAATACAAATTAAAATTGATTTTTTTGTTTAAAACTTTTAATGATTTGACGTATTTTTGTAATATTTCAAACACCTTCATGCTAATAATAAAATGTGACTTTTAATAAGTCTAAATTGTATAATTTGTATAGAATGCAATTCGTATTAATTTTACCTAATATAAGAACTCAGTATCACTTTTAAATATACTTTCTTTTTTTTATAATTAAAGACACATCTTTCATCACAAAAAATTAAGAATTTTCGTTTAATCCTTAGGTGTATCAAATTGACTTTCTGTAAGTCAGGATGGTAACTTACCATTTCCATTAAAATATAAAGAAAATTCTTCACTTCTACTATTAAGTGATACTTTTATCCTATCTTCAAACTTAATAAGTTTCTTGGTAATAATTAATTGCAACATTCATAATTAATGAGCCTCTCACAATGCTTACTCTGTCCCATGATTCACAATGAGACACTTCCTGGAAGTAGCCCTTTGTTATTCTTTTGTTAGATGTTTGTATTGTTATTGGTCAGCATATTTATAAAACATAGAAAATACAGAATTTAACAATACTTTTAACAGTTGAATCTGATGTCCTATCGCGGCATTTTTGCCGATATCAGAATATGGCATAGATATCAATGTTTCAAGTCGTTATGCTTCGCAGCCCGATTCTGAGGCTGTTCGGCGTCAATTCTTGTTTTCTAGTCTAGCTACAATACGGTTCCAGTCTTTAGCTTATGAACGTTTCCTTGTCTGATGATATGACATCATACATTTATGAATTCCACGCATCTGGAGATGAATGACTGTATTTTAGTTTCAGTATTGTGTCATTGTGCTGATGGCGTGTGCTAATTCCTGATTGGTTGATTTATATAACTGCAATCTTCACTGTTAGAGTTGATTTTTAATCCTGACAAGATGGTATATATTTGAGCGACTTCATGTTCGGATGGCTCGTTTTGTATGTTACATTTCAGGACTGTGATTGATATAAGTAAAGGCTCGTTAAATGAGCTGTTTAAGTTCTTGGCCGAAGTTATGGCCTTATATTGTTATATTTAATATTTTAAATTGTTTTTAATAAAGTTATGTTTAAATTATAATCTGACTTCTTTCTGCATGTGTGTGGATACCAATTCTTAAGAACTCTGCTTTAAGTAGTTGTGGCTTCTAGGCCTTAATGGATTTTTGCCCTAGCAGCCCGTTAGAATCAGCATATGCAGAACACAAATGTTTACAATTTACTGAACACATATCAAAAGTACACACATAATCTGAGAACAACAATAGGATCAATCTTGACTTTTCTGCCATATTTTGTTCTGTTGATTGTTCTTTTAAAAAGATATTAAAAAATGACTGCTGAACAATGTAAATTTTTCTTACACAATCACAAAGCCATTTTTTTATGCACATGAAATTTATAGACATTAATATCCAAGCACTTTAGAATCTAATATTGTTTTTCATTTTTCTATAAATGTAGAACTACTTACTACTTTAGTTACAACTTAAGATGTAAATCTTAAGTTGTAATTGATTGTTCTCCAATGAAGACCCATTCCCGGACAGATGTATCAATAAAATTGGTTTAAATCTTCAACTTTGATGCCTATTTCTTAAAGACCCTTAGCCTTTATAGAAAATTATATTTGATAAGATTAAATATAACATGTGTTATATTTAATCTGTTTTCCTTCTAACATCCAGTGTCATCCATTCAGTCCAATGTGAGGTTTGAAAACTGTTCAAGAGGAACTTAAGAAAAATAAAGGACATTTTAAAATTGGTGTTGGTACTTGTAGCCTTCATATTATTCGTAATGCTTTTCAAAGAGGTAATAAAATCACAAAGTGGAAATTAAATTCTTGCAGGAATCTACCAAGATTTTAAGGACATCCCCACAGGCCATTTAGACTTCATCTCCATTGTACACAAACTATTTTTTTTTTTTTTTTTTTTTTTTTTTTTTTTTTTTTTTTAATATTCTGTCCATGTTGTTTATGTAGGTGATGTATAAAGTTTATTTTTGAGATTACCTTGTTTTAATTTTATTTTTATTTTGAGGGGGACGGAATGTGTCATGATACTCATTTAAAAAATGTCATTAATTGAGCCATTCAGTGCACAAATCGCTTGACTTCATCAAATGAAAACCTATATAAACAGTTAAAGTTATTGTAACTATAAAAATATTGTATCAATATAATATTTTTTCTCGGGATATTTTGATTCAACTCATTAATTTTCTTTTAATCAAGGGTCACTTTTTATCAATGTATAAATACATAGAAAACTTTCAATGTTCCTTTGTTTAAAAAAACGCCACATAAAATGGCGTTAGTCTTCTGAATGCCTCAATTGTTGACACAGAAAAATTATGCATCCCGAAAAATACGTCAGAGGATTTTCGGGACTTTTTCTTGGAAAGTGAGTATGAACCCTGAGAGAGAGAAATTAAACATTGTATTTCATTTGTCTCATCTGTAACTGTAGTATCATTGTCGGATCCATCTAGCCTGTTTCTCACACAGTCTGCAAGTACAATCTTTTTATTAACATTATTGTATTTTTTTCTTTTAATTTTCCATGTATTTTTTTATGATTTTTCTCTCTTGTATTTTCATTTTTTACTTCCATTCAATGAATTATATTGATAAGGGATAGACTATCTTGACTTCTAGGCTGTGTATCATATGAAATACTTTTTTTCCCCTTTGCAACTTGTGGGTATTCTTGCTGACTGATGAATAAATACTCACATGTTGCATTGCTTTTCACTTTTCCATTATCATATTATATGGAATTCTTATTCATTATATGATACGGAACTGTATTTTGTTTCTATTCTGATTTATTATATTCTACTATATTTGTTTGAAATTAAATCTTTATCATTTCATATATTGTTTGGTATCATCAATCTTTAAAATATCTTATGATTCTAAATATATAGAGATTTCTTGGTGGGTATTTTCATTTTTTACTTCCATTCAATGGAAGATATTGATAAGGGATAGACTATCTTGACTTCTAGGCTGTGTATCATATGAAATACTTCTATTTCCCCTTTGCAACATATATCAAGGTGTTTTGTATACGTATATATTTCTTTACTTTTTTATTGTCTTTACATTTAATGTAAAATGTAATTACATGACATCTTTAAATAAGAGATTCAGTAAATTATTTTTTGATTTTAAAGGTATATTATATATATATAGGATGGTTATATGTAAAATGTTAATTTATTGATGACTTGAATAACTAGGCGTTGGAATAACAACACATACACTTTAATACAATTCTATAAAGATAATTTTGCATCACTTCGTTGATAGCTTCTTCAAATACATTACATTTCTCACTTAAAACCTATAATACACTTTATTTTGAACAATACGCTTAGGCCAGTGCCTTCCTTGGCATTTCATAAACTGATGCTTCATGAACAATATAATTTAATAGGCTGACTCATTTCTAATTTTGAATATCTCCAAAACCTTGATCTCATGATCGTAAATTTTCATAACTCATGCTTTCAAATCATGGATAATAAAAATACCAGAGTGTCAGTTAATTTGCTGATCATGCACGTTATAAAGAAAATAAAGTATGTTTAAATTCAAATCCTACATATATATATATATATATATATATATATATATATATATATATAAAGTATAACTCTCAGTTAATAATACCAGATTAAATTATTTCCTTAATTTAATGATAAACTTTCATGATCTAAATTTATCTATATTTATTTCTATGTTGCATGAGCTTTGTTTAAAAGATATTTTTTCTCTATTTAATGATAAATTTAATGAAAACAACTTTTTTAGTTAAAAGAATTCTCAGTTTTTACTCTCTGTTGTTTATCCCAATGTTGACCAATGTGTGATGATGAAGAGTTTGATTTAAAAGAATTCAAAGCATAACATTTCTAGACAGAATTTTTCATTTATAGATCGCAAAAACCCGTCCATTCCCATTTGTGAACTATAGACTATTCAAAAATTTTGTAATGAAAACAAGCTAAATCCATCTCCATTGAAGCAAATACTGTATTACATGCAGCGAAAGGATTTACATATAGTTTTTGGAATAATTGAACAATCCATGACACAAACTATATTTAAGGAAAAGCAAAACAATTATCAATATTTATTAATCTTTAAAAGTGCATATTAAGGCTCCTGTCCCTGCCAGCAAAGACACTAGCGAGCTAATGCTAATCCTATGGGGAGGTTTGCATTTCGATATTTTTTTTTTTTTTGCATTGGATAGCTGAGATTCGTCTCTACATCGCCCCTTTTTAATTTTTTGATTTTGGTTGAGGATATTTTTTAAAATAACCCTTTCATTTTCAGAACTGGTTTTGAAAGTGAAAGTAACTTTATAAAAAATATCTGCGACCCAAATCAAAAAAGTAAAAAAGGTGCAATGTAGAGATGGACCTCGGCTATCCAATGCAAAAAAAAAATATTTCAAAATGTCGAAATGCAAATGAGATTTAGATAAATCTCTGCCCATAGGATTAGCATTAGCTCGTGAGTGTCTTCGCCGGCAGGGACAGGAACCAGTGCATCGAAAGGAAAATATATTTACATGTTAGTAGTAAGTAATTTGTTTTAAATTTTAATAACCAACAATTTATGCTATTTTAATTTATTGAATTTGATCTCCAATTTAACAATGAGATTCAAGATTTCTTTTGCAGTTGTTAAATCAGTCTTCAACTGTATGTATCTATATACATATATAGCTCCAGTATGTGCAAAGTGTGCCATGCATGCAGGCATCTTAAGTTAGGGTACCTTTGGGGCATTATAAAGTTTAGCGCATATAGGTAAACTTAGTATTTATTTTTTAATAATATCTGAAACTGTTTTAAGCCACCTTAAGCCATAATCCATATTATTAAAACAGAGTTTGTGATTAGACAGAGTCTGTTAAGTTTTAAGAGAACTTTTTGCTAGATTTTTGTAATATTTTCTCTCACTATTCACATCTTTGTTTCCTTCAGTCTTAATATCACAGAATGGATCAAAAGTTATACTTTGAGATAGTTTATTTCAAAACTGCAATCTAATTTATGAATTTTGATTGGTTAGTTGAAAAACATGTGATTTTTTGCTTTTAATTTTACCGAATGTCAAACTGAAAATGTTTATTTAGTAAGAATTTTGAGACTTATTAGAAAAGGCTTCGTTTCAGCACAGTTGATGTTTCAGAAAAAGTTAAAATGCTTCAAATTTGTGTATGAAAAGGCATGTTTTCCGTTTAAAAGTCTTCATTTCTATGATGGACTTTCATCATATAGTATCTTTAATACTTTCACTGCTTAATTTGTCTGTGAAAATTTAAAAAAAAATTACCTTTATGATGTAGGACTTCAATCTTAGTCTAGGCTGAAAATAAAAGTAAAAACTACATCTCTTTTAAACAATCAATGTAATATATTTCAATTTTATTTATGCATAAATGTTTTGCAACTAAATTGTTCCTAATGAAGTTGAATGTTTCATTTTCTTTCTATCCATTTTTAGGATATATGTGGAGCTCAAGACAGAAGTTTTCTTATCAGACGACCTCAAGAACCTGTTGTTAGATACACTATAAAGGTATCTTGTATGATTGATATTAACCTATTTGCATTCTGGATCTTTTTTTTTTTTTTCAAAATATTTATGAAATGTAATTTTTCAGATCTTACAGAAACTACCTTTAGGTATCATTAAATATTCTGAATACAGGGGTCGATCCAGGCAAAATTTGGGGCCTATTTAGGGCCCTTTCACAAAAATCTATTTAATAAAATAGGCCCCTTCACAAAAATAAATTTAATAAAATGGGCCCCTTCACAAAATTGAACTTAATAAAACAGGCCCCTTCACAAAATTCCTTTTATTAAAATAGGCTTTCTTCATAACATTCTATTTCATAAAAACTGTTTTAAAATGTGTAATTTGTAAATAAAAGCAGGTCACGAAAAACAAAAACTTTAGCAAGGAGATTTAAAGAAGTTTTTGTTAATAAATTCTTGGTTCGAATTTGAGTAACTGGATTTCAACTTTCGTTACAAAATGTTACTTTTCACAAAAATATAATAAAATTCACAAAAATAACTTTTATTTTCACAAAATGGGCCCCAAGAATAAAAACCTGCATCGACCCCTGGAATATATTTTGTACTCTGTATTCTGATAATCTTGTATAGTTTCATTTTATGTTATAAGATATACATATATTATATGGCTAAATATATTTGACCACCCCTTGTTCTAAGGTCTGAAGATACTTTAAGATGTTGGTGCGGTTTTTATGCTAATTACAGCCTGATAAGAAATGACTTTGTATTTGGTTTTGATACATTATCAGTTTATGAAAGCTGCATTTTGTTTGCCACGGAAAGTGCATGATTTGTTGTGGAACAAAATCTGCATTTTGATTATTCCCAGAAATGTTCCGTAGAGGCTGTGAGGAATGATAACCTATGACATTGTAAGGGAGTCCAGAATTAGCAAAATGTTGGTAACGTTATATATGTACAGCCCCTTAACAACATAATGAAAGATAAAAAAAATAAATACTTACCTTTTTTGTAAATCTTAATGAACTGATTTGAGAATTTGAGTCACGTGACCCAGGGCAGAGTTTTGACTGTCTCTTAAGCCGTTGCGTAATAATCCCGAACTGGTGAGAAAACTATTGTTTTTTTTTTTTTAGATGGAATAAATTGATCTTGAAAATGGAGCTATGCTTGATATGCTCCCATGGAATTTATTATAAGTTTTATTTAAGTGTTAAATATCTTAATTATTGTGTTTAAGTTTGCTGTTAAATAAAAGAAGAAAAGACATCGGGACTTTAATTTGTATTCTTTCAACATGGCACTTGATTATAGAAATATTCTTCTATTACTTTCGAATTCACAGACCTGTTTTGTTTTTTGTTTATCATTTTCATCAAACTGTATATCCAATTGGAAGATAATTCTTATGGCTCCTGTCCCTGTAGGTGAAGACATTTGTGAGCTAATGCTAATCCTATGGGGAGGTTATTTTCTAATATCTCATTTTCATTTCAACATGTTTTATTTATTTTTTATTTTTTTTATTGGATAGCTGAGATCTATCTCTACATCACTGCTTTTTTACTTTTTCGATTTTGGTTGCAGATATATTTTTTAATGACGCTTTACTTTTCAGAACCGGTTTCGAAAGTGAAAGTAACTTTATGAAAAATATTTGCAACCAAAATTGAAAAAGTTAAAAGGGAGTGATCTAGAAATGGATCTCAGCTATCCAATGCAAAAAAAAAAGAAAAAGAAAATGACTGTTGATGTGACTGTTTAAAAAATGACTGTTTAAAAATGTTGAAATGCAAACGAGATATTAGAAAATAATCTCCCCATAGGTTTAGCATTAGCTCACGAGTGCCTTCCCCTGCGGGGACAGGAGCCTTAAGTTATGTAATCTACAGGTACTCCCATAGAATATGCATATACACAGTCATGATGAAACAAAGAAAAATAAACAACAGATGACGCACACATAAAAATTAAATAAAAACCCGATTAAAAGCTGGACATATTTTTTCAAGAGACATATATGAGAAAAAATTAACAATATTTTAACTGCATTTAACACTAGAACGGCCAAAGCGGTCATTTTGACCATAAACTCATTTTAATCTCGCATATCTCTGTTTTGCTTTCACCTATTGCTGCGATATTTTTTGACTTTTCCTAAATATTCATTGGAAATATACAAAAAAAAAATTCATTCAAATATTGTTGTTAGTTTTTGAAAAAAAAACTTATATACCTAGAATGGTCAAAATGACCGGCACCTGATACAGTGTTGAATTCAAACATTTTTTTTTTTTTTTCGGGAGGGATTTATGTGGCTCCGAGGGGGACATTATAGAGTTCCGGGAGGGTAAATGGCACTTTTTGACCACTGAAAGCACAAAATCTCCAATCTTCTATGGGAACATCTCACATCTCCGAGGATAAATGTCTCCCCGGAGCAATCATTATTTTCATCCCCTGAATTATTTTCATCTTGTGTAAGAGGTTTTTATACAAAGAACGTATAGATGTGGTGGTAGAAGGGTTCTAAACAGCTGGTTTATTCCGGTTTCTTCGAAAAACACCTGTCTCTGTTGCTTCCGTGCATGCTTCGATGGCAGAGATACCCAGAAAAATGATTGAATAAGTGATCGCTTTACTAATGAAGCAATACTTGATTTGTTACTTCCGTTTGAAAATGATATAAACAGATATTTTCAGTTAAATAATAATAATTATTATTATTCTAATAATGTCTTGTAGAACTTTCGGGAAGAACTTTCTGACTGTGGAAGCAATTGTGCAGTCAATGCAAGATTTATCATCCGAAAATTCTGCTTCTGAAAATGAGGATGAAAACAATATCGAAAATGATATTGAGTGCAATGATATCGAGTCTGATTCGAGTTTTGATTTTAAGTTACATCAAATAGAAAATCTGCATAATATTTCATTCTCTAGTTTTGATAATGAAACAGATGAAGTTATTCAAGGATGTAGTCGTGGACGGAAAAATAGTCGTGGAAGAAGAAAAAATCAAAAACTAATAGTGATGAAAATAATTCTTCAGAAGTAATAGCCTAGCTGCAGACGGGCAGATATGGAAAAACATATCGCAGAATACCTCCGGAAGACAGCCAATGCATAATGTTTTGTATGAAAACGCTGCCCCTCATCTTATGCTAAAAGAAAAATTAGCTTTAATAATGCAAGCAGTGCTGGCGCCTTTTTCTAACTTCCCGGAATTCAAAACAGAAAACGAAAACAGTGTCAAATACTGAAGAACTGTAAAGGAAATAAAACTTCCAAACAGTGTTCAAGATGCCATAAACACATTTGCGGGCCATGTATGTTAGAAGAAAGGATAGTATCCGTCTGCTTTGCTTGTGAAATAAACTGAGGTATGTTACATTTTTTAGTATAATATTTTTTCTAATCTATGAATAAAATTGCTGACTTTGAAAAAATATTTGAAAACATATATTATGTTTATAATTATAAAAAAATATGACACTTACATTATCTAATTTCAAGATTTTATATCATTAAGATAAGCCTAGGAAGAGTAAAAAAATGTAAAATGTTTTATTCTCTTGAAAAATATTTTTAAAATGTAAGTCTTTTTTGTAGTTTGTCATTAAACTTGTTTCCTGGAAAGGAGTTTTTAATAAAGGTCCCTTTCTAAGATTGACATATGTCTCTTGAAAAAAAAAAAATAGAAATTTTTTATTGATACTAGTTAGTTTTTGTTTTATCAAACTACAGTCATTTCCACTAAACTAAGTTGAATGTGCCAATAATCTCTTCTTTTAGAGTTTTCCTTAAAAACAAATCATTAATTGTTAGTTTTCAACTGTATTTTATTAGATTATTCTAAAAACACTGTTTAATGTATTTTGCAGTCCCTTCTTTGTGGTAAGTAGTGCATCTAAAGGGAAATCTTTGAAACAAATTGAAAAAATAAACTGATAAAAATTCTTGAAATTATAAAAGTCAGATATCTTTTTCAAATAACAGAAGAATCATCATACGGGAAAGGTTTAAGCATATAATGTACAATCTGGTAACCCTATCCCTTCCTGACAAATAAATACTATATGACTCTAAAATTTTCCTTCTAATTCTTTCAATTTTTCTCTTTAATTTTAAAATAATGTTTTAGAACACATTAGTTCTAAAATTAATAGAGATGAAACTAGCAATTTTTGGTTGAAACCAAAAATCCAACCCTAAAACCGTTTATAATTCAGCCAAAACATTTTGAAACACCTCTGCCCGTCCAGTGAATTCAGCCCTCCTTCTGCTTTTCTTCTTGGGCCAAATTATTTGGGTGATAACCGGTGCATAAACTCTATTATACTTAGAACTCTTTGGTTTAGAATATGGAAAAAATTTTATTTATTTATTTTATTTCACAGAAGAAGTCATGAAGTTTAAAGTTTTATTAATAAAAAAAGTTTTAAAACTATCTTCTTAAATAATAATTCAGAGCAAAGTTTACTTGTGAAAAGTTTCGTTCATCAAAATGGAAGTATTTGTGTTAAATATATTATGCATTTTTAAGTATGTTATGACGTTTAAAAAAAATAAATAAATAAATTTCTGAAAACTTCGAATATAAAAGTATTCAGCGGAATATTACATATTCTGTCAAATAGTTACTATTTGACTAGCCCAATATTCGGTACACTTGTGTGCGAATTATTTAGTATTCAGTATTTAGACAAAATCATTATTTGGTGCATTCCTAATTATAACTAATGCTTACTGCTGTTGATACTTATCATATTCACCTTATATATAGCATAAGCGACTGAATGTTTGTGTAAAAATATGTTTTTTAAAATTTAGCCAACAGTTTCAAAGCTAGTGACTATGCCTTATACATTTTGAAATTCACAGGTGATAGATGCCACTGATTGCTGCAATTATTAATTTCTTTGATTTAGTCCTTTTTGTTGTTATACTTTAACTTCTCTGACTTTTCTTTTTACAGTGTCTTTACATTTAATGAGCTTGGCATCTGTTGCATTGCCAATATTTCTTAAACTATTTTTCACAAGACCAACATCCTATGGCATCATACCACGTTTTAAAAGCCACTGAGCTTTCCTGACTTACATAAATTATATGTTACCAATTTCTAAATATACTTTCTGTTTAACATAAATTATATGATCTTCCAACCCTCCACCTGTGCTTTTGCATTACAGTCGAACTTGGATAATTCGAAGTTCAAGGGACCAAAAGAAAAGTTCGAAATATCCAAAAATTCGAATTAAATATATTCGCTCAAAAAGAAGAGATAAATAAAAAAAGATTTACTCCACAATGAAATATTTAACACATAAACTTTATCTAAGGATACTGCTACATTTTTTTTTTCATTAAATCAAACATTTAGCTTAATTATTCATTACTTTTAAGAATAAAATCAGATATTTTTGATTGCTTTTTTGAATGCAATCTTTGAGTCATAGCATATGATTCCAACTTATCAATTGACACAAAAATAGAATCTTTTACATTGGACTGACCTTCAAAAAAGCGTCGAAGTTCTTGTATATGCATAATAGTTTCTAAGCAACTAGGTAAGGGCTTCTCTTGTATTTCATTGTCCTGTTCATCTTCAGATAGTCCGTCCTCAGCTTGGTTGTTTTCCGCCAGTTGAGCAACAATGTCAGCATCAGTTACCTCGCCACACACAGCCACATTTTGGTCCACGTTGACGTAGTCTTCATACAAGATTGATGGATCCGATTTTACATCTTCCCAATTATCGACAGTAAGTTCAGGATCAATTTCGTCAAAGTTTTCCACTACATTTACTCCTTCTGTTTCTTTCTTTACAAATCCCGCCTTATGAAAGCATTTCATAATCGTTATCTCACTGACCTTGTCCCATGCCTGCCTACACCTTCTTGAAGCATGAAGAACGTTGAGATTCTTAATGTCAAAATCTCCGATGAGGATGCTTTCAACCAACAGACGCCTATAGAAATGTTTAAGGTTTTTGATGATTCCTTGGTCCATTGGCTGAACCACAGATGTCATGTTGGCCGGGAAAAAAATGACTTCCACATTTTTCATTTTGGGAATGCTGTTGTGAGCCGAATAATTGTCAATAAAAAGGACAATCTGTTGTTTTTGTTTTTCAAATTTCTTGTTTATATTTAAAAGCCATTTTTGAAAAATTTCGGACGTCATCCATGCCTTTGTATTTGAATTGTAGGAGACAGGCTTAGACTTAACATTTTTAAAGCAACGTGGATTAGCCGATTTGCCAATCATTAATAGTGGCAACTTTTCGGACCCGTCCATATTTGCTCCAACAAGCAACGTTACTCGCTCTTTACTTAGTTTTCCACCACTGCATGTTTCTCCTTTGAAAGCAAGAGTTTTATTTAGAGTACACTTATAAAAAAGTCCAATCTAGTCAACGTTAAAAATATTTTTTGGTTCCTTATTCTGAATAATTTCTCTTAAATATTTTTTCCACTCATCAGCTGCTTGAATATCCACTGCACCACTTTCACCACACACTACTTTGAAAGAAATATTGTTTCTATCTTTGAAACCATTCAGCCAACCTGTGCTGGCTTTGAAATTTTCAATGCCTAATGCAGCGGCAAACTGTTCAGCTTTGGCTCTCATAATAGGGCCACTAACTGGAATGTTCTTATCTCGCGCTTGTTTAAACCATTTAAGAACACAACCATCCACAACTGAGTTATCAGGTCCTCTCGTTCCTTTCCTATTTTTTCCTGTGCCATTTTCGCTATTCAAAATTTTATCTTTGTTCTTCAAATATGTCGATAATGTGTTGGGTGGAATTCCAAATTCCTTGGCAATTTCCGATTTCTTTTTAAAGCCTTTTTCCACTTCATTAATCACCGCTACCTTTTGAGTTAATGTTAATGACTTATAAGGAGTTTTAGCTTTTGACAACGCCATAGTAAGAGAACATAAAAACAATACTTAAAGCACACACTCAAAAACTTACAACCGCGTTAAATCATTCACTCACGTGAAAGTGCACGTGACTCTAAGATAGAAAGAAATGTAGCTGTGCTTCTGGAGAAAAAAAGGGGGGGGGGGGGGAAGGGTTGGCGAAAATCTGCGATTGCAACACCTAAGCTGCGATCCTTTCAATGTGCTGTGAAATAGTTTCCCCAGACGAAAGGGTGCGGCTAAGTCTTGGAATTTTGCCAAATAGAAAGACAATTAAAATAAACTGTTTTACTATTTTGAACCTTAGCTGAAAAAAGTCTCAGGATTAATATTTACCGCAAAATTCGAAAGGCAATCCTACGAAAAATTCGAATTATCCAAACTAAAATTCGAAACATCCACATTTTTTTAACATTTTAATACAGAATTCTAGGGACCAAGCAAAAAATTCGAATTAGCCAGAATTTCGAATTAAACAAGTTCGAATTATCCAAGTTTCACTGTATTTAGTGATGTAGCATGTGGCCAGGTCTACTGTTTTGGAGTGATGTTTGGATATACTTTGCCTTTAAATG
Source organism: Maratus speciosus (assembly GCA_963932465.1). Classification (NCBI taxonomy): domain Eukaryota; kingdom Metazoa; phylum Arthropoda; class Arachnida; order Araneae; family Salticidae; genus Maratus; species Maratus speciosus. The sequence continues at coordinate 611,177,402 of OZ010790.1, read as the reverse complement.
TATGTTTACAAGATGTTAAATCCTTAAAAAAATAATAACATTATTCAGCATTTTTTCAACTGGTTTAACATTATTTTGCTGAAATACTTTTTTCCACATATTATCAATTTAATTATTGAGAAAAAAATCAACAGCTGGTTATGCAAATGTTCAGAAAAAATATCAGTGTAAGAAGACAATTTATGAAAGAAACTAGGAAGCATGCATCACTCTGAAAGAAGTCTCGGAAGTTTTTGAGACTAAAATTGGATGAGAAAAAATAAGTTAAGTTACCTTTAATCTTCAGTCTAAAAAAAACGGAAAAAAGACAAATTTTGTACTTTTCCATTAGATGGACACCACTTTGGCCCGAGTGGTGACATGCATATATATGTTCTAATGAAAGTATGCTTATTTTATTGAAACCCAGTAGCTTGGTGGTCAGCATGTGCTACAGTTCCAGAGTTTGACTCCGGGTTGGGCAAGATTCATTCAATCTTTCATCCCTTTGAAATCTATAAAATGAGTACCAAGCTTGCTCGGGAACGAAACACTGAGGGTCTAGCTTTAGGCTGGCCACCTGACCGGGATATATGCTGGTCCATGATCAAGAACACAGAGTTGGGCACTATATACCAAGACTATAGTTGTTGGGGACTTTGGGGATGTTGGGGACTTTTGGGGTTGTTGGGGACTACAACCCCAACAACCAAGAACCGTTAGGGTTGTAGCGCCACAGAGTTTTGTTTAGTTTTATAACTATTTTATTAAATATAGAGAAAATCCATAACCAATAAAAATAATTAGTAATACAGTAGAACCCCGCTAATTTGAACTAATTGGGACCAGTGCCTGCTCGGATAACTAAAAATTCGGATTACACAAAATTCCAATAAAAATAGAAAAGAAAAACATGCTTGCTAAAAAAATGTAAGTTATAAGTACAGGGTGATTATAATTAAAGTTTAAGTTTCAAAACGCTCTAAAAAACGAACCACTGATTAAAATGACGTCAAAATTGAACGGAGTATTATTGAAGAAGAGGGAAAGAACATGAACCAAAAGAAAAAAAGTTCCAAATTTTAGCGACAGATGGCACTGTAAGCATCAGAATTTCGATTAAAAATGTTGTCTGCTTCAATTTTTCATTTGTCCACAGAATTTACCACGGTCAATCATTGTCCACTTCCATGCAAGCAAGAAATTCCAAAGCAAAACCTTCTCTTGCTGGCAGGTCGGAAGGAAACAACTCATGCACATGGCAAATTGTGTACAGATAGCATTGCAGGATGTTTCGTAGAATGTTATGCACTGTGCTCACAGGCCTGTCCAATGTTCGGGCAATTCTCTGTGCACTGCATGGTTTCACACTACTGCTCGACTCCTCCTGAATTGCTGTGGCCACTTCTTCAACTACCGCCGAATCACATCTTTTCCTTCCTCTACCAAACTGCACATCAAACGAACCTGTATTTTCAAATTTTTTCATCATTTTCACCAGACCCATGACAGTCATCGGTCCAACACCTTTTTTCATACCCTCAAGGGTCCTGAACTTCTGCAGAGCTACTGGTGCAGAATCACCGTTCTTGTAATAAAGCTTTATAAGCAGAGCGGGCTCCTTCATTGAGACATTCATGGCAAACGTCTGAGACGTGAAATGAGGAAACGCCATTTACCCAACGCTTTTATAACATCTGAAATGGCTGTGAGCATGCCAGGTATTTTAATTTACATCTTCTGACGCTTACAGCACCATCTGTCCCTAAAATTTGGAACTATGTTTTTTGTTCATGTTCTTTCCCCCTTCTTTGATAATACGCCGTTCAATTTTGACGTCATTCTAACCAGTGATTCGTTTTTTAGAGCGTTTTGAAACTTAAACTTTAATTATAATCATCCTGTACTTAGTAGTATAGTAAACATCCTCTTATCCAGCATCCTAAGCTTTGGAATGCTGGTTAATCCGGCACGACTTTCGGAAAAAGTAGTATTCCTTGTTTAATCTCTCCTGATGTTTATAATAATTGAATGGAACTTCAGAATGAGGAATTACGCAACAATCCATTACAAATGGTTCAAAATCGAAAATCTATAAATAACTTAGTCACCACGACCACGAGAGGAAAGAAAAAACATTTCCATAGATAGTTTGTGAAATCAAACTGCTGAAAGGAAAAATAAATTTTTATCATCTGAATTAAATATTTTTTGCATTTTAGAAAGTAGTTTTATTGTGACTGGCAAACAAACTGATATTCAAGATTTTTTTAAGATGGCTTCTACAAGTAGGCCTACAATACAGGTTTTCATTTTATATTCCTGTATATATGTTGTACTTTTACATTATTATCATGTTGTATTTTTTTTTATTCTATTAAGCTGTTTACAGAATAAACAACATGCTTTAATGCCATTTTTTGTTTAATCCTAACTTCTACACGTTTTTCCCGAGATCCATCCTGTATTCCTAAAAATTTTGTAATCCGGCATGCTTCAAGTACAGAACAGAAATAAAGGTGAAATGAATCAGTTCGAAAATAAAATCGGTTTGGATTAACCGGAATTTCGGATTATCAAGGTTTTACTGTATTTCATTACACAGCATAAAGTTGACGGTTTCATTTAGCATAGTTGAAACTGATTTTTTTTCCATGCCACTGGCACTGTATAAATTTAATTAACTACTCACAGACATCTATGCATGTGTAAAAAGAAGTATATAAACCTAGCAGCAGCTATTAAAGGAATGCAGGAATCTTGAAATTATATGTTGGTGTCTTATCTTTGTTCTTTGGTCACTTTCATGCTTCAAAACCAAGGGTATTTTATTTTAGAATGTACTTTTATGAACAAATCCCATAGTATGAAACCTTTATATACCATAGTGTGTACCTTTGTTTTGGAAGAATTTAGTGGCAAAGTATTTATCATTTTATTTAAAGTTTCTCAAGAGTTATTTAAATCCACTTCATACAGTGTTTTTTAGGTGCATTTGTAATTATATAAATCCGTAGCACCTATAGTCATTGCCTGTTCTATTCATTCATCTGTCTGGATATAACCGTGCAAAAACTACCCAATTGAATGGTTTGAAATTTAGTCTATATAATCGTTGTGAAATTTTGTCGAGTCATTTCAAATTTTATGAAAAACGAATCAAAACTTTAAAAGATATCAATAAAAGTTTTCTTTATTCTATTGAATCTTATCATAAGTAAATAATTCAATATCCCATGATGGGTCATGATTCTAGGTTCGTTGCCATGGTGATTATTCTATTAAATCCTATCATATGTAATTAAGTCAAAGATGTACCATGATAGGTCATGATTCTAGGTTGCCATGGTGATGACGTCCTATTTAATAGTTGGAGTCCCATTATATCCATATTACTGAATTTATTATATTGAATCGTAACAAATTTTGCATTATACAACAGCTATTGCACCAAGATCTGAATATTTATCAAACTAGTTATAGTACGAACTCACCTCATTTGCCATGTTTGGTGTATATAATTTCCGACTTTTTTTTATTCTCTATTATTTGTGTGCTTCATCCTGTGAAAAAAAAAAAAAAAAAAAAGCTTTCATATGTGTTTTTATTTATCTATACTTCCTGTGTTTTAAATAATGATTTAAATATGAATTTTTTTACTATCTATTTTTTAATCAATTTATAAAGACACTATACCATGACTTTTTTGCATGTGTTTTTAATGATAGAATAATCAAGTTTGCCATCAAAAATATCCTTAACTGTGTTTCATTTTATTGATTATGCACTCCAAAGTTTCTTTAAACATACCTTAGCTTGATGAAATAAATAAATAAAAATAGTATTTGTCAATAGGTTGGTGATGAGTGTCTTATTGCACCATTGGCATTGTTTCATCCTGAATTGTTTGGAATGACAGGTCCAAAGCGAATACGAACTCAACCCAGGAATGAAGGCCTTCCTGATGATCCACATGATGAATTGTATTTGATACAAACCCAGGTATATGGTTTTTCTTTTTTTTTTTTTAATGAAAATAAAAATCTCTCATTGTAATGTTATTTCTATTATTATTATTTTAATTTGTATTAATTAACAGTATGATGCTATTCATTGTTATTTTTTTTTTTTATCACATTTTGTGAAAGGGTTTTGTATATTAGAAAAATATATCTGAAAAATTGTTACTAGAAAATAGAAAAAGAAAATTTAAATAGTTCTGATCCAATTGTTCATAGTCAATAATTATGAAACCACAGAAAACATTGGAATTTATTCTTTTTTAAGCATTATTGATTTAATGCAATCTCTCTGTCAAATCTAAATATTTTTTTTTTTTTTTTACATCTAACCACTTTTCTAAGAAAAGGGACTGTATAGAATTCTCACCGACGGTAGACTTTTCTTCTCCACACATCTTTTTGCTTACAATTCTATAACGCTCTTTGAATCTTGTCTGCCATCCATTAGAACATGTGAAAAGCAAAAGCTTTTGCTTTCTCTGCACCAGTTAAAGCCATGTTCTTGCCTCTTTTATCCATGCAAGAATAATTTCAATTTCTTCATTCTTCCCAGTACACATTTGTTTCCTTGCTGGTTGAAATTGACACACAGCATAAGCCACTTCAATCTTCTCACAATTCTTTAAAATTTATTTGCCTTAGAGAGTGTGCTATTAGGTATTCCATACTTTCTTACAATTTCTGATTTTTTTTTTTTAGTACTTTATCACTAATTTCGTTTAAAATTTTATGCTTTGTTTCTAAAGATACAGCTTGCTGTTTTCAACTCCTTTTTCAAAGAATTCTAAAGAACAACTGCAAACAGAGTTTCACTTATGTTAGTCAGGTAGTGAAGTAGGGATTGTCACTTCTTTCATTCGAAGATATGGAATTTCAGAAAACCCAGTTTTTGGCTTATCTCACTGTAATGAAAATTTTTGTTGCAATACAGTTAACTTGGTCCTGAACTGGTCCTGATTAGTGAAAATTCACTGATTTGATTTGCGCTTGATAAAAAGTGTGGAGATTAGTGAATTTATCAGATGAAATACAGAAATTATAATTTTTGCTTTTGCAACAGGGGAAAAAAAAAAAAGCGTAATTTAAAGTGTCTGTTCAGGATTTCCACATTACTTTCTCAATATATAGTCATCTAAACTATTATAAGATTATTTTTAAAAATATATGTATAACATACTTTATTTTTTATATTTTCTACTTTTTAATGTTAAAAATATTTTGTTATTGCAGTTTCACAGTCAGTTGGCATACTTTGGTGAGTGCTGTTTGGTGCATCATTAACTCCATTGTTTTTGGAACTCGTAAACACTTGTAACCATTAAGAACATTGGGCATTTTATCGCTTGTGGCCCGATAATGAAAAAATACCTTAAAATTAATTTATTAATATGTAATTAAGTTATAAAAGTATTAAAATATTATATTGTCATTGGAAATGGACCTTATATACATAATTTTCATAAGTCTAACATATCAAAAAGTGAGTTAAAAGATTCCATCTTTGCATACAAAAATCAAGTTGAGTTAATCTATAGAAAATAACACTTTGGAATAATACATTCATTTCAAATGCTAAAAGGTGTAAATTAAAACTTTAAAACCAGTAAAAATATGTTTATTTCGAGTGTTGACATGTTTCGACTCACCCCGAGTCATTTTCAAAAACAAATAAAGCTATTCTAAATTTGCACGGTCTATGACACGCCATCATTCAGTTTTCCCACTTATTCTTTCATATTAAGCATGTTACATTTTTATTTGATATGGATGTTTAGTTTAGTTTATTTTCATACTCATTGAGTAGCTTGAGACAAATGATGATGAGTATGAGTCAGTTCAATGAGTATGAAAATAAAATAAAATAAACATTCATATCAAATAAAAATGTAATGTGCTTAATATGAATTAATATGTAGAAAATTGAATGATGGCATGTCATAGACCGTGCCAATTTAGAATAGATTTGTTTTTGAAAATGACTCGGGATGAGTCGAAACATGTCAACGGTCGAAACAAATGCATTTTTACTGGTTTTAAAGTTTTTATTTACCCCTTTTTAGCATTTGAAATTAACAAGTTGAGTTAGATAAGAGTGCAAAAAAAAAAAAAATGTTTTGCTACAAGGAAATTGTATTTGTGTCAAGCCACACTTGCTAAATATGCCAGTTGTCTGCATTGTTTGTTATCTCATGAATTTGTTAAATAGGTATTCAATTCAAAAATATTATTGCACAATTTTAAGGATTAAAAGATATAAAGTATGTTTGCAGAGAAAAGGTGTTAAAGATACGACAGAAGGATCAGCTGAACAATCATTTGGTGACGATATACACTTGAATTCCAGTGTAGTAGATGAAGATTTGGATTCTACAGATCCACCTCCTAACACGAGTATGAAAGAGATAGAACAAGATATAAACTGTGATCAACTTTTTGGCATTGATCAAGCTATAGTTCAAAGCATCGAACGCTGTGGTACTGAAGTTTAATTTAAAAATAATGATTTTTAATGAACCTGATATTCTTATTGTGTGTTTATCTAATTATGTTCATTTTTTTAGGGTTTCGTTCATCTGACGAAACCCTATTCATCTTACTCCTGGGTCATTTTCAAAATAAGTACAATTTGGTGGTTTACTGTTTTGAAATAGGTAAAAAATTTCAAACCTATAATTGTTCTTTATTTCTTTTTTTAATAATCCAAGTGTTAAACCAAGTAATTTATGTAAAAATAAATTAAATTGGCTAAAAAATAAAAATAAATGATTGACTTTTTAATGGGAACCATACTTGTCTCAAATCCAAACTTTGATTTTTAACATGTTATAATTTCTAATCAATAATCACTATTTTCATTGATTTGGGCAATTTTATTTTGAAAATAATATAAGTTTTGGGTACTTATAACAATATGTCTGAAAATTGATTTTAATATGGAATAATTTTATGAAATAAGACTGTCTTACATGTTTTGTGTCACTGGTCTAACAACTAATATTTTTCAGTTTTAAATACTATTCTGATGATAAAAATTGAAGTAATTTGCTTTTTTATGTTAGCAACACTGTTTGTAAACAAAATGGTGGAAAAACTAGCTGCCTCCATGTGGTCTACTGTTTAAAAAGGGGAAATAATATTCCAAAATCAGCTAAGTTCTTTTATTATGTGTCACTGGTCTAACAAATATTCTATTAAACAGTAGGGATGCACCGGATATTGATTTTGCCGGATATCGGATACCGGATATCCGAAGCTCCTTTGCCTGCCGGATTCGGATATCCGGCCGGATATCGGATCGGATATCCGGCACTAGATATATATTTAGTTATATGGTGAATGTTTATTTTTTTATATAATGCCATCTCAGAACAATTAATTACAAACATGTTTCACATCATTAAAAATTTTTAAATGTATTGAAATATATAATTTCAAAAACTATATCTCTTTGAATATCAGGGCTTGAAATTCAAGTTTTCCTAGGAGGGGAGTTTCCTTCCCAACATTTATAAATGCAGGGGAGTTGAACTTTTTGAAAGAGAAAAAAATATCTTTAAACCCTGCTATTTTTTACGTGGCACTTAAAGAATTACATTTATACAGACATGACAAACTACCATTTAAATCAACAACTCAAGATAATTACCCAAAATGTTTATTTTTATTAAAACAAGAGAACAGTATCAAGCTTTATATATACCATGTCTATTTTTCAACTTTCGCCTAATGTTATGAGTAATTAACAACTGTGTTGTTAAATGAATTTCTTAATTTAGATTTTATTCCATTTTGCGTGCTTTAGCCTCTTTCACAAATTACACTTTTGACAAGCAGCACAGAGCAGCTTATAAATTTAAAAATTATCGGAAACACATGGTTATGCTGTCTTAAAATTTTTTAGAAAACTTTGTAAAATCTGATGTGCATTCATTTTTAACTTACTTGCATGAATAATGCATATCGGTGATTGTATTGTCCATATCCTTCGGTGATTGTATGTCATTTCTGAACAAACTTGCTTTATTATAGCCTTAATGAAATTCTAGTCAAAACTGTAATTCCTGTATTTGCGTTAATTGAACTAAATTTTAAATCCATATCCAAAGTTTGAAAAGGAAATAGTCAATTGATTTCTTCTATTACACGAGAAAAGGTTGATTTCAAAAAGTCATGTCCTAATTTATGTGAATTGCAAATTAGTTTGTTATTTCTAAATATATGTTTTTTTTTTTTTAAGTTCACCAAACTTTTTTTTTCTTCATGTGCACCAAAAGATAATCTTGTTTAATGCCAACTATTGGCCAATTTGGTTGGACCAGTCTCCGGTGCCCGTTACTGCTCTTTTAATTATTTCAGGCACAGGGAAAAAACATCGCAAAATACGTAAATCGGTCGTAGAAAAAATATCGCTGATTTCGTCAATAATGGCGAAAATAAATTTAAACAAATATCGACCGGTGGTGAGAAATCAGCAGCAGGAAAATATCATGAAATTTGTCAATCGATCACGGGAAAATATCGTGAAATTTGCCAGCTCATCACGAACAAATATTGTAAAATTCCTCAGCCCATCGTTGAGAAAAAGCGTGGAATTTTTCAATTGGACGCAGAAAAACAATCTTTAATTTCATCCGTGTCGCAAGAAGAAACAAGGAAATTTGCCAAAAAAAGAAAAAAAAATCGCTGAATCGAATAATAATCGAATAAAATTGCTAAATTTGTTAATTGATCGCGAGGAAAAAAATTATGAATTTCGCCGATTGATCTCCAGAAAAAATCATGAAATTCGTCAGTCGGTCGCGGAGAAAAATCGCAAAATTTTTCCGCCAGATGCAATAAAACAATCAGGAATTTTGTCAATCTGTCGTAAGACGAAACTGTAAAATCTGCTGATCGATAGCGGAAAATATCATGAAATTTGTCAGTACCGAACACTTGATCGGCATTTTACAAAGAAAAAATTTCAGAAAAGGATTTTTTTGGAAACAGGAACCTCCTACCCACAATATTCTTTAGGGCAGGAATCCTGCCATACCGTCTCGAAATTCAAGCCCTGTAATGTATATTAGTAATATTGTATAAAAAATGTAATTTAAACATTAAAATATTCTGTTCATTTATACAATAAAATGCTGATAATTGCTTTTGGATTGATTATATTGATAATTGCTAATGCTAATAATTAATTAATTTGTACTGTGAAATGTTCAATTATGTGCTTAGCTTTATACACTTTTCGATGGTAAAATAATGAAAATAACACAAAAATCGCTATTATAGCCCCCTTTGGCAGAATATTTTCAAATTGAAGGAGGACCTGCTGCCCATAGCCAAAAACATACCCCGAAAAATTGGTTCAATTCTATTCATAACTTCATACACTTTTCGATGGTACAAGAATGAAAGTGACACAAAAACTGCTATTACAGTACCCCCTTCTGGCAAAATATTTCCAAATTAAAGGAAAATCTGCTGGACGTAGCCAAAGACATACACAAAAAATTTGGTTCAATTATATGGATAACTTCATACACTTTTCGATGGTACAATAATGAAAAGGGCACAAAAATTACAATTACAGCACCCTCTTCCAGTGGAATGTTTCCATATTGAAGGAGGGCCTGCAGGCCATAGCCAAAAACATTTTTAAAAAATTTGGTTCAGTTCTTTGCATAATTTCATACACTTTTTGATGGTACGATACACAGACAGACAGACATTTTGTATAAACATGTTTTGGGGATCTATGATTCCTAAAATGTGTAAATCCGTCAAAAACTGGAAGTAAAAATAGGCCTATTTAATTGTTAAACTTAAAAGAAAGAAAGAAAATTAATAAAGTCATACTTTAATAAACAAATTCAAATTTTGTTTTACAATTTGAAAGTAAAGGTACAATTTTCTAAAAGATGTATGCAAAGGTAAATTTTTAAATTTATTTTAAAGAGTTCAAATATTAATGTTAGGAAAGCTGGCAATTTGATAAACTTTTGAGAATTACCTTTTACTCATGAATAGTGAACCTACTATATTTCATATTTTGCATTATAAACAAAAGTTGTTCGGCATTGTTTGGAGTCAAACGATTTCTCTTATCCCCATACGTAAGCTTTGCTGCATTCTGCCGGATATCCGGCATAGAAGTCGGATATCCGGTGATTGTGATTCGGATATCTGACGGTATTTCGGATATTGAAAAATCAGCCGGATGTGCCGGATATCGGATATTCGCCGGATATCCGTTGCATCCCTATTAAACAGATAACAGTTAAATCAATTTAATAAAAAGTTTATAATAATACAGTAAAAAACGTTTTGTTTAACACCCTAAATCATAATATTACTATTTTTAAAAGAGGAATAAAATGTATTTCTTAAGAAATGTCACTGGTCTAACAGTCACTGTCCTAACAATATATTTGTTAAACTAGTGACAAATCCTGTTATGCCACTGACACAATGTTAAACAATAAAATGATTTCATGTAAAAAATGTATTTTAAAAGTTATAATAATAATATTATGACTATTCACAACTTTAATAAAAAATGTCTTTGGGCTAAAACAAAAATGTCAACAGTCTAATGCAAAATGTCAGTGGCCTAACGCATGTCATTGGTCTAACTTTTAAGTAATTAATGTATTTGTGTTAATGAGTCAATTAAGCTCAGCCACTGCATTATTTGAGTTACAATTATCTTTTATTAATCGTAGTAAAATAATTTGTGGAAAAAGTTGCACTTTAAAATAATAAAAAAAAAATTACTGAAAATGTACCTTATTTTGAAAATGACCCTCCTGTCTGTCTGTCCGTCTGTCACAGAGCCCGTTCTCAGAAACTATATATGTTGGAGACTTGAAATTTTGGATTCTTATACCTGAACACCTCACATCAAACGGCAAATGATGAAATTTTGAAAAAGTCTTATATTTACCCCACCTGGCTCTAACTTGTGTATTTTAAGCCATTTTTCTAATTCAGCCCCTAATTAAGTTGGAGATGTGAAATTTTGCATATTTATAGCAGAACACTTGCAATCACACGAAAAATCATAAAAGTTTCTAAAAGTCTTATATTAATTACTGTCCGGGCTCTAACTTGTGTATTTTAAGCCATTTTTATCCTTCCCCCTTTTCACCCGGAGGCACTTTTCTAACTTTTGCCGACACCCCTTTGACTGTTCTTTCATATTATGCACCAAAGACTTGCATATTTTAGTTTCACTTTTTATCGCCAGGGGCCACCTACCTATCTCGGGTGCTATGGGCCCAATCCCCTCGACTAATATATCTATGGATAGTTTGTAAAACGGAGTTTCGTTCAAATAGAGGTTTGTTTAGAATAGAGTGTGCCCCCTTGTTGCAAAATGTAGAACTAACAGATTTTGCAAAAGGATAAAGTGTTTTGAAAGGAATATTAAACAAAACCCTCTGTGCGATCTGTTACCCACATTTCTGTTTAAATATACTACATTTTTGGTACTTTTAAACTAATATTTTTTTTGTTATTTATACTCCAGCTGTTCCGGAGTAATTTTTTTTTGTTTTTTCAGCAAAAATTTCAAACTAGTAGTATGCTGCTTTAATACTATTTCTACCAGTGTCAAATGAGACCTTTCAAAAGATTTTGATTTTTGGTTTTTCATTTGCAATTTTTAGATTTAAACAATTAGTACAAATCATTTTTCATACATTAAGGATTTTCATGTTTATTACATTAAAAAACTATGAGCAAAATAAACATAAAACTTCAAAAAGGTGTCATTTGACACCGGTAGAAATAGTTTTAAAATATTATACAGGCTGTTTCAAAAAGATGGAACAAACTTTAAGGGGTGATAGAGCACACTGCAACAACATTTTTTGTAAGGGAATCCGGGGTTGCAGCCCATATACTCTGTCATAAATATAAGCTACAATCTGAAGATTTCTGACACAAAAATTACTTGTTGTAGTGTGCTTTACCACCTCTTTAAATATGTAATCTTGGTAATGAATAAGGTTTAAGGTGACTTCAAAAATTTCTGTTGTGAAAGAGCTAAAGTGAAAAATAAAGCTTTAGCAAAATGATAAAACTCCAATATGGTTATCAATATGCATTCCCCTAAGTGGCATAGCTAGACATCATTTTGGAGGGGGCTAAATAAAATGCATATATATATATATATATATTATAAAATATAATAAGTTTCTAAATATAATAAAATATATATAATATTATATATATTTTATAATATATAATAAAAATTATAGGGGTGGGCGGGGGGGGGGGGGGGGGGGGTATTATAAATAAAATATATAATAAAAGTTATAGGAGGGATATAATAAATAAAAATAATATATAAAAGGGGGGATATAATAAAAGTTTCTAAGAGGAAATCGCAAGAAACATTGAAAATTCTGCTTTAAACAGTTTTTTTATCATAGCATGTAACGTATCTATTATACAATTAAACCTGCTAAGATGAAATCGCATAGGAATGTGAAAATGTTCGTTTTAGGCGCTTCTTCGTCTTTATAAGTATAATTCCATGGTTATACCACATTTTTTTAAACGCAATACTGAGAATTATCGATTAAAAGGTATCTCAATAAATAGTAAATAAAACCGAAGAAAACATCAAATTTAAAACTATTTAACAGCGTTCTCATTCTATCCCCTCCCTATCTTCTTTAACGCTTTCTAAAACTAATTTTGAAGCATACATGCATGACATTTGTAATTCTTGAATATTGAATAGCATTTTCCATTTTCTTATAAATGGGATACATTTGGAATGCAGTTCCCTGATGATAACTTTTCCTAGATTGCCACGGCTCGAAAATCGGCTTAAACTGCCAAATTTGACAGTATTTTCTGAATTATTTTTAATCATAAATTGTGGTTGATAGGAAGCTTTTTGTGCGTTTGAGATTCAGAATCACTCCATTAGATTTATAATGTATTTTAACTGTAAATAAAGATTATTTCTAGTCAAAAAAGTTACACAACCATAGAAAAAGCTTTTTTGTCAATTTTTTGTAATCCTATGTAAATAAAGTAGCACATCACAGTGCTGTAACGAGCTGAATAACAAGACTATAGCGTAACAAGCATTTACATAAATAAATTTTTTAAAAAAGTTTCAAGGCTTTGCAGTTCATATTGCAAGGTCTCAATCTGTGCATTACCTTAAATCACAGATTTTCAACTGATAAATAGCAAGAGTAAGCCTCTTATTAATGTTTTATAAACTAATTAAAATTAAAATAATGCACTTTTAATCACCACATGCCACGTTTTACATTAAAAAAAAATGTGTGTAAAGAGAGCCTGTTTGTAACGGCAGCTTAGCTGAAATAGCTATTTTGTAGTCTCTGCGACATACCACACTTTCTAAGATGAAAGCCTGTCTAAAATGGAATATTTTTCCAAGGCCGAAACTAAGGGGGGGCAGAGGCGGCATGTGCCCCAGGCGCCAGAACGAAGGGGCACCAAATGAAGGATTATACCTTTTGGAATGGATCATTTTTTTCTGATGGACTGATGGATTCCATTATTACTGTTTCATAATAATGGAATCCATCAACCCATCAGAAAAAAATAACTCAGTTAAGCGGGACTCTGATAATCGGGACTCTACTGTATATTTTATTTTTAAAATGATTTTTAGAATATTTTTGTTGGTGTTCATAGGTGGGTCATGACCCCCGTGACCTCCCCCTTGCATCCGCCATTGTAGATTACGTAGTTTCAGTATTGCATGTTTTTAATTTTAAAATAAGTCGGCTATTAGAAAATTAGTAAAATTCTCTTTGTAAATATACTTTGCGGAAGAGAGGGGGGGGGGGGGGCATCAAAATCCATGTTTGTCCCAGGTGCAAAAAAGGCTAGTTTCGGCCCTATATTTTTCTGCTTACTTTAGAATTTTATCTGTTTCATTACATTTTGCAAAACTTCCGTTTGATGTTTTCTGCAAATTTCAGATGGGGCTGGAGGAGTCCCGTCAGCCCACCCCCTGAATACGCCACTGATTCCCCTCTCTTTATATTTTGTTTCATTTGTTGTAACAAAATGACTGCCTTCCTTAGTTTCAATAACATATAGATGGTGGTGTTGCCACTTTCGGTAAAATATCTAAGGATATTTTGCCAAAAGAAGTGAAGGAATGGGGATTGCACTTGGTTGTAGATATTCTGAGTGTTAGGGAATGGATTTCCTCTGGAGACCTTCTCATATTTGCATTATGTTCAATTTATTTTACGTGCTTTAGCAAAGTTGTGTGTAATGTGTTGTTTCGTCTGTATTAAAAATTGTGACTGTTTAACCAGTGTCAATCTTTGACATGACCAACACCATCACAGTTTCATTTTCATATGCAAATTAAATATTAAAAAAATCTTCATGAAATTTTTAGAATACTGCTAATAACAACTAATATTTACGCAACAATGTATTAAAAAGAATCTTAAATTATAAGATAAAAAAATTATTTAAATCTATTTGTCAAAACAAGTTTAATTCTTCTTTTATCATAACTATTATTAAACAATGAAAAATGTGTTTATTATTTTTTGTAATGCTAATAAACTGTGATGAGAGTATAGAATTATTCAGCAATTATTAATAGAATATATACAGTAACTTAACTTTTCGTTCTTTACTAGTTACCTGCGGCTCCGCTTACATTAAAATTTGTAACAGAATTTTTGTTTAAAAAGTGTGTGACAAAGATAACTTTACATTGTGATGAAAATCTTTAAAAAAATTGTTTTTATTCCTTTAAGTAAAATTTTTTCATAAATTGTGTATATCTGCAGCTGTGAAATGAAATGCTTCAAAAATGACACCATTCTTATACATCTGTGTTTCATGCATGTTTTTTCTTTTAAAAATGACTGTTTTATGACTGAGTGCTAAAATGGGTGTTCTTTGGGAGCATTTAAACATTTTACTTTTGAATATTTTTTTTTCAAAAACAATTATGTTACGTGATTATAAATATGCTTAAACTCATCTTTTTTTTTTTTCATTAATTGGCTAATAACAACCCATATATTTAGGTATTGCGCAGCAGCGCAATACTTATTTATTTCCAGTGTCACTTCTCAATGTTAATTTAACGCGGAAAAGCCTATGGAGATCATAACTTTTTCATTTTTTCTTCCCACATTTTTGTCCCTGATGCCACTCATTTTTTATTCTTTACTAATTCTAATGATATTATAAATTTAAAGTGTAAAAACTCTTGCCTGACATCAGGGTCAAAACGAATGGTAAAATGCCTTTGCATATGGGTGAATTATAACCCAGAGAGAAACATGCGCCATTTTTTTTTTTTTTTTTTTTTTTTTTTTGCATTATTCAAATATTTTTCTTAATAATTCCAATTTTCACTTTTTTCATTGAAAATCAACGGACATTTTTCATAGAAAATGTAACATTTTTACTTCATTGTTGCAAAAATTTCAAAAGCTGTAATAATAATTTATTTATTTTTAGTTGAAAGATTTTCACGTGAAATATTAAATTGAGCTAGTTTTTTTTTTTCAAAAATTAAAAAGATGAATATGGCTTCATAGTGAAAATAAAAAGCATATTTTCAGAATAAGTTTTTGTTTTGGTCAAGTTTATATTTTAGTAAAAAGTTTCTAATGGATAGCTATTTTTACGCAGGTAGCGAACTTAGTGGGGAATTACATAACTTAAATTTTAAAATGTATTTTTTTTTTTTTCGACATGAGAAAACTAGTTATACCCCAAGTTAAACTTAGGTAATAATTTTCTGGTGTGTTTACATCAGCCCTTGGGAGAGAATAAGATTTAAAAAGGCGTCTCTGTGGCTGAATGGTCGAAGCACCAGTCAGCTAATCACTTGTGCGTAAGAGATTGTGGGTTCGATTCCCGCTGGTTCCATTGCACACACTCTTTGTGTGGAACTAACTCCCAGGGTGTATTTCTCTTGTGTTGTAATATTTCCTTGTGCTATCTTGTCTCCGACTTATAAGCGGGCTTTCATGTCAAGCACACAAGTCGTATGTTTGTTGTACAATAAATAAATAAATAAGGTTTAAACATTTAAGCAAAACTTTTATTTTTTACTGTATCACAGCTATAATATTGTTAAATATTAGCAGTAAGTATTCAACACAATTTACATTTACATTCAAAGCGTTCCTGAGTGGGAAATAGGGTATCTAAATTTAAGTGAAGTTAATTTTTTATGTTTTGATTATAGATTTTTTACGTTCAGATTGGAAGTTTTTGCCCAAACTACTGAAACCTGCATTATTACTACAGTGGTGAAACATTTTGAATTACACATTGGTAAATTGCATCCCACATTGTGATGCAATACCGCATACATCAAAGCCTGATGATGATACTCTCTATTAATTTTGAAATGCGTTCATCTGAGTGCTGTAGTTATTAAAAAACTTGACATATTAAACAAAAACATAATTTGAAGAACAAATTAAAAAAACAAAATTTATTTCCGACATTGTTTAAACCCGAGAAGGGACAGATATTAAGTTATTTCATTCAATTAGTTCTACATTTAATGTTAAATTTTTGTAACAAATTAGTTAAGCCAATTGAAGATTAAAAAATAAAAATAAAATTCATACAATATGATACTTAAAACACCCTAAAAAATTAAATTCAGTTCAAATGAAATCGAAATAAATCTTAGACTTCTTCCATTTTTAATTGAAAATATTTGTATTGCAGATTTTGTATTATGTTTATGACAATTGTGCATAAAATGATAAGATGCATGCAAAATACAAAACTTAAAAAAAAGGTCTAAGATTTATTTCGATCGATTTGGCTTAACTAATTTGTTACAAAAATTTAACATTAAATGTGGAACTAATTGAATGAAATAACTTGATATCTGTCCCTTCTCGGGCTTAAACAATGTCGGAAATAAATTTTGTTTTTTTTTTAAATTTGTTCTTCAAATTATGTTTTTCTTTAATATTATATTCACTGTGATGTCAAAAGCAGACCTGCCAACTGCTACGAAAAAATCGTAGTTGCTACGATTTGGACCTATAAACTATGATGCTACGAAAATCCGTCTTAAACTACGATTTTTTGCAGAAAACACAAACGCATTTTTTGTTTCTAGTTGCGATTTTTATCCCACACAGCATATTTTTCAGGAGTGATCCTGTTGCGAAATTTCCAAAATTTCAAAGTATTTATTTCCGAAAGGTTTAAAAAATTGGCCATTAGTCCGAAAATTCGGACATTAAAAAATGCTCATGGAAAAAAAAAAATCTGGGCTGCAAAACAAATTTCTTAACATAAAACATTCTCTTTATGTATATTAACCACAAGTGAATCGTGTTTCTGTAAATATTTATACAGTGATTCATTTCCTCAGAAACAAGGTGCCATTTTAAGAATTTCTGAAAAGGAGGGGGGGGGGGGGTCTTTGAGGGGCAAGGTTTGAAATAGTGTGCAAAATCGCACGATTTGCGATAAACTACCGCGAATTTCGACAAATGACCATATAAAAAAATCAATTTCGTCAATTGGTCGCAGAAGAAAATTTCGTCAAAGGATCGAGGTAAAAGCGCAGTGTTGATTTCAGGAGGGAGTGGGGGGGGGGGGGGGAGCAACTGCCACCCGCCGGAAGATTTGAGATTTTGTGTTTTCAATGGTGTGAATTTTGTCAAATATCGCAGAAAGAAAGCGCGAATTTAGTAAGATCGATCAGTAAGAAAATGCAAATTTTGTCGAAAGATCAGTAAGAAATCGCAAATTTTCTCCGAAAGATTGCAGAAAGAAAACACTAATTCAGGGGCGTCGCCATGGGGGGGTATGGGGGGGGAGCCTCCCCCCCCAATATTTGTGAAGTTGGGAAATTTGAGCTTAGAGTTGGGAAATTCTGGATTTTTGAGACATTATGAAATTTTTATTGTTTTGGTGATTATGTTTCTGACTGAGTATTGTAACAGTAAGCAAGTTAAATTATCAAAAGAAATACAAAAAGAAATCAGCTACACTCAATCTATCATTGTATTTTTCAGTTCTACAAAAATATTATACATCTACCAGACCTAAATTTCTCTACTCCTATCCACCAATAGCTGACTATCCAGTTCCGTTATTTCCTTCAAAGCTTTGTTCCTTTCTCAAAATTTTCACCCTCCCAAAAGAGAATCCAGCTATTTTAATCCAAAGGGATTGCAGCTTCTTTTGAAAATTGGAGATCACTTGTAGCACAACAGAAAGGAATGTAGTCACCTACTTGAAACACTGCTGGGCAAGAAGATTTGATGAGTTTTCACAAATTGTACTAATTTTGCGATTTTTGGACAATATTTTACTCATTCTCGTGATTTTTTTTGCTCCGAAAATTAGTTAACCCTTCGCTGTCACCACAAAAGCATTATATGAGCAAATGTGAATGTAAGAAGTCGTTAGTTTAGATAAATTTGCCACATTTTACCTTTATTTGTGTGCGGAAATATATATATGTCCTGTTCATTTATATTTATAGGTGTTTAGTAAATTTTAAACCAAAAGTCCAGTGTTGTGTGTTTAAAGCTGTTCTAAAAAATGACTATAAATCTTAGCACGAAAGAACCCTTCATAATAGGAAAAGAGTTTTCATGCAAGATTTTGGAGCATCTAAAAATCCATTCGAGGATGAAAAAGGTAAAAAAGTGGATGATTTGAATTTGGAACAGAAATATGACCATGAAAGCAGTCCATCAACTGAAGAAAAAAATAGACATACAGGTTGACATAAACACTGATAGGTTGCACTTGAATAAAATTTTGAAGAAATAAAGATTTCCTTATAGACAAGTTCATAAACAATTATGAATATTAGGATGTGATTGAATAAGCTGACTTCTGAAAGCACCGTGGGAAAACGGTTTCACCAAATGGAATAGATAAAAATAATAGCATAGCAATGGACATTGATAGACATAAGTTTTACAGGGAAGAGTTATAAGAAATACAAGAAAATTTCGGCAATTTAGTAATGGGCTTAAATGACAATGTTCCCTATATCAGGAGAATATTGCACCAATACATTCCATATTTAAATTGCTATTGTGCAAGGCAAATTTGAGTATCACTAACTGAGAAAAGTTAATAATGTTTCCACCTGGATATGAGAAACCGGATGTACATGACTTGCAGAGTCAAATAGAAATAAACCAAATCCCAACTCACTTAACAAATCTTTTCTGATGCCATGAAATCCAAAGACTATTTGGGTCACACTGTCAAACTATATACTCGTACCTTAACATTCACAGCAGCTTATCTTTATAGCGTTGCATCTAATGAAAGAATCTTTAGTCAAATAAAAATTTAATAAATATATATTGCAAGCTACAATGAGGCCTGACAGACTTGACAGCCTAATGCTTTTAAAATGTGAAAGTGAAATAGTGGATTTTATTAAACTGGACGATGTTAGGTTAGCTTCATCAGAGTTAGCTTCTTTGAAGACCAAAAGAATTGATGTTAAATGAAAATTATTTGGATGTGCCAATCCCAAAACCTTATTCTATCCCATACATGTTAATAGTACTTCAAAATTTGCAATCACAATGTTAAAATTAAATAACAATTCTATGCCCATAATAATGAATTCTAAAGGTTTAATTGTGTGCATTTAATTTATAATTCGTTTAATTATGTGCCTTTAAAAAGGAGATAGAAGCATCGCATTTTTCAAACAAATCATTGAATTTCGACACCCATGCTCTTAGATGTCTGCAACCAAAATTCCAAACCCAAAGAGCTCAAAAGCGATACCTTTGGACAGTATACACCCAAGCCCAATAAGGAAGTGTAACCGAATATGAAGTTTGACTATATTTCCATGCATTAGTTTTTCAGATATAGCTAACGCGAAAATCGTGAAAAATGCAGCACAGCAGTGCCACAGATATATACAAAAACCTAATAAGCACTAAATTATGTCAAGGTTTAATAGAATATGAAATTTGATCAAATTCTGTGCAACAGTTTTTGAGATATAACTATCGCTAAAATCATGTAAATCGTGAAAAATACAGCATAGCAGCGCCACCTTTTGGGTAATCTACACCAAAAACTAATCAGCATTAATTTTTATCAAGGTACAACTGAATCTAAAATTTTATAAAATTCCGCGAATTAGTTCTTGGGATAGAGCACCCACAAAATTTGTGTCACATTCACACAGACAGACATTTTCTAAAATCAGTCAAATCATGTTCAGGACCTTCTAAAACGTATCAAACCGTCGAAAACCAGTTGTAGATTTTTTTTACGAATTCACTACTTTCGTCTTGTAAAGACTGAAGAAAGTAAAACGCGTGTTTGTTTTTTTATTAAACAAACCAATAATTAGAATTTTTATATTTCTAGTTTCAAAATTTTTCTTTGGAAAGGAATTTTTTATGCATAATCTTCATTATCATTATTACACACTTTGTGCATATCACTTTAGTTGAATGTTGGAGGAATTTGTTTCAAGTTGGGAAATTTTCGAACTCTCCCCCCCCGAAAAAATATCTGTAGCTACGCCCCTGCACTAATTTCGTCAAAAGGGAAAAAAGCAAAATTCGACAAAGGATCGTGGTAAAAAAGGCGAATTTCGTCAAAAGTTCATGTTAAAATAAGCGGATTTCTACAAAGACTCGTGATAGAAAAATGTGAATTCGATTGCGGAAAAATTGTGAATATTCTGAAATGATCGAAGGAAAAATATCCCGAATTTCGTCAAAATTTACTGCACTGGGCTAAAAATTTGGAACCAGGCTCCTTTTACAAATGTAAAAAAAAAAAAAAAAAAAAAAAAAAAAAAAGGCTGCGAAAAGAAAAGAAACTCTAGAAATCGTATAAAAATTTTCAAAGGAAAAAATTTACTATATTGAGTTGAAAGACTGACACCTTATTCCTTTTACGAATGTCAAAAGATGACTGTGTAACATGAAAAACCAACCAACCAACCTCCAGATTAATTTAAATTTTGTGTGCTACGATTTCTCATTTTCAAAAGTTGACAGGTCTGCAAAAGAGTATTGTGTATTGAGATAAATGTATTTGCTAAACTATACCAATTCACTGGGAACCTAATTACAGAAGTTCATCCGAAAATTGGCAGTAGTTAGTCAGATAGTCCAACTGTACCACAATATTGCTTCGATTTTCAGTTACCTGACTTAGGTGCATTTATTTTTTTTGAAAGACTAATCTTCTGCAAACTGGTTCACATTCAAAATTGGCTTCAAATATGAACAATGCTGGCAACAGTGTGATTTCAGGTGTGTGCAAGTTACAGCAATGAAAAACACTTTGTGTCAAACTACGCTTTAAAAGCATAGTATCGACTTAATATTTTTTGGAAAGTTACATCTGTGCCAAACCACATTCACTAAAGTACACCAATTGTTTTAGATCAGATTATGGAATTTTCCTGCATAATAGTTGCGTATGTTATAAACCACATTCCGATTTTCAGGATTTTAGAAGCAATTGGTTACAGGTAGTTGTAAATATGTCTGTCCTTGTTGTGAGATTTTTCTATAATTTACTAAATATTGCCATAATTAGGTAATATTCCATATTAGCAATATTTCTGACATTGTTGATGCACCACAGCCAAGTTTGGCATTAAATATTAATCATGAAGTGATTGTATCATTAAATGTTTGCCGCAAACACGCACAAAAAAAGTGTTAGTATGATATTTAATTTTGTGCCAAATCACACTAGTTTACTGCGGACCCAATTATGGAAATTTCCCTGAAAATTGGTGATGTTTAGTGAAATGGTTAAACTAGCATCCAACATTGTTTTCATTTTCTAGTACCTGATTTATAATTATTTCTTTTAAAGGCTAATCTTTTATAATCAGGTTCACCTGATTACAGAACTTTTCTCCGTAGCATGGCTCTGCAACTGAGTGACATAGAATGATGTGTTCAACACTAAAATCATCTTTGAAAAATTATCAACCTAACAGTGCAAGTCTCATCAAAATCTGTTCATTGCATCAATTATTTTTTTAAAGATTAATCGCCCATAATCTGGTTCATCTGATTACAGAACTTTCCCTCATTATCATATAATTAAGCAACTTGGAACAATATATTCCACAGAGAATTATTTTACTCATTATTTGATTAAAGTCATTTATCCCATATTAATACTTTTTAACCCTTATGTTAATAACCAGGTGCCTTTTTACTCTTTTCATCCTGATTTCAGGATGTTAATATCAAAAGAAAGTAAAATTAATTTTATATCTATTTTCCCCCACCTCCTCTTCTCGAATGGCAGGGATTCTATGAAATATGTGAGTTTTAAATACAGTTAACTGTGTGCACATATTAAAATCACAGCAGGTACCCGGTCATTGGAGACAATGTTAATGTTGGTCATTGACATAAACATTGCATTCACTCAAGAATTTTTTATAATATGCACTAAATAGAAATGAAAATCAAAACACTCAAAAGTTTCTTTCTTCTGTTTTTTATTTATTCTCGGATTCTTATTTGTAGATTGTTGGTTCAAAATAAACTTTTTAGAACCCCAGCCAGGTGCCTATTCCAGTTAGTCCTGTGTGAGTTAAGTTGTATCTGGCCCAAACCCGAAAGTTCTGTATAGAGTCAACAAGAACCCAACAAAAAAAAAAATTGTCAATCTATAACCCAATTCAAACCCCAACCTGAAATGAAATTAATCCTATACTTTTATGGAAAAACAATTATATCTAATACCAATTTTTCTTTTTCTTTTGTGTGTGTGTGTGTATAGTATACAGTCATTAATATTTGAATATGTAGTTTTTTTTTTTTTTTTTTTTCATTTTAAAAAGGACTTTCTTTTGAAAACTTGGGTCATCCAATTTGACCCAAGAAAGTCAAAACGCGAGCCATATTGGAAAAAATTAGCACCAAATCATGGGTCGGGTCAAATTCAAGTAAAATCAAATTTCTGACCTGATGCAGGACTCTAAATCCAATTACAAAGTAGGAGGCAAAAGAATTGCTTATTTTAGTGATGCACATTACGCAATAACTCATGAGTTGTTTTGCGAATGTAATCAGTTTTGATATTTTTCACGTTGGGATTTATTTTATAAACATATGAAGAGTTTTATTCTGCGAGCAGGCTTACATAAATAAGCTTAATTTTTAAAATTAGTATTAGGGGTAGAATTGATAAAAAAAAAAAAAAAACACTGATCCCAGGGACCAATAAACATCAGAATTTATTGGTCCGCAGACATCGTCACTGGCCCACTACATAAAATTCTATTAAGTACCTTTAACCCTTTGAGTGACCCCCCCCCCTGCCCTCCTCCTTCTAGGATATAAACTAAGCTTCTTTTCAGTTACCCAAAATTTTCGGCATAATAAAATGTAAAATTGCAATTTGCTAAAAATTAAATAAACAGCACATAAACAAAAACTATAAAATTATTAATTATGTGCTTTATTTCCGATTATTTATTTCAATGACTGTAAGTTTTAATGCAATTTTATATTTTTAAATAAAATTCTGTGGTTTGTGTTTGGTTGCAGTTTTCTCAGGGACGGGAAAACTAGTTTGATTGAATTTTTAGTGGTCTCGGACCAGTGGACCACCAAGGATTTTGAACGCTGAGTACGTTTACTGCAATTACTAGGCTAAAATTTCTACCAAGAACAGCATCTTTGACTCATCTTACCTACAATTTTAAATTAAAATCCTTATGAGGTGCCTCATTATGAATATTAAAATGTTATATGAGATTAAGAAATAAACTTATATTGTCAATACTTAGTAAAGTTTTATTATTTCAAGGTGTCTGCAGATTGTGGAAATCAGGGAGCTTTACCAATCTGGAAAAGTCAGGGAATTTCATAAAAATACTCTAAATCAGGGAGATTTATCTATATGGGAAAATATTTGTTTCTGCCTTGCCAATAACACTGATTCATCGCTAAACAGGTGATATTTAAGCCAAAAAAATAGGTCATAGTGTCGATTGTGCAATTTTTATGTTTTTCTCTTATTTTTTCTTCCAAATAAGATATTAAAAGCTGAAAAAGTGTATTATACAAGAAAGCAGCATACATTAAAAAATACCATATGATATCATTAATAAAGGAAATCGGGGAAATCTGATAGTCGGGAAAGTCAGGGAACTTTTTTTTTATAATTTCTGTAGTCATCCTGTATTTCTTTCCTGTATGTCTTTTCTTTAATGCATCTAGTTCTATTTCTTCCTTCAATGATGCATAAAAGGTGATTCACTATATAAGCAAGCCATGCACTATATTTACACAAACCTATTTGAGCCACTTTTAACCTCCTTGTATTTCAATAGAAAATGGAGATTTAAAAAAGAAATTTTACGTATGTAATAAGGTAATCATTAATACCCATTAGACACGAAATATTCGTATAATCCAAATTCTCTCTAGAAATCTCCCTTAATAAATAATTTTTAAAAAAATCTAAAATAATCGCAAGTTATCAGGATTCTTTGAAGTGTAGGGCAGCATGATTCCTGCAGATTTTTAAAATCCCACTTAAGATAACCAGCAAAATAACTTACTTAAAAAAAAAAAAAAATTCTTTAAGATAGAAAATCCCATCTTATTCTTTTACCCAATGCAAACTCTGTTTTTTTCCTCTTCTCCCTCCCCCTTTTGTTTTTGTTGTACTTTTTCGAAGTTTTGAGAAGGAGGAGGGATGAGGAATTTGTTAGGGGCAACTAATTCAGGTTCAAACTTTGATATTAATTCAAATATTGAATAAGATATGTTGTTATTTTAAACATAAAACTTGTAGAATTTGAACCTGAATTTTTGTTTCTATGTTTAAAAAAATATGAATGCAATTTTAATTTAGTTTTAAACTTCGAAAATGTTTGTAATTTAATTCATATTGTCATTAATCTTAGGCATGTAATAAATATTCTTGTATATTTTATAAAAGTAATATAAAGTTTTTTTTCTCTTTTCTAACACTTTATTTTATATAGTAGACTCCCTTAAATCTACACAGCTTGGGACCAAAGGTTGTGCAGATTTTATAATTTTGCAGATGTCTGGTCATTGTTTTGTTTACATCTGTATACAGTAATTTGAATGTAATAATGCAATCAAAATTATAATGAATGCTTACAATATAGTAAAACATTAAAATAATTAAGTAAAGTCAATAAACTAAAAGGCTAAAAAGTAAGAATTTTTTAAATGATTAAATTATTAAAAGTGAAAGTCAAGTAAATAATTAATAATGTATAATTAAATAGGCATAACAAAGATGAGATACATTTTCCGTGAATTATTCAATGACACTTTCCTCATAAAGGTACGCTATTAATTCACATCAAAATCATAAAGTAAGGAAGTTTTATTTCAAGTTTAGCCAGTCTTAATAACCCAAAAAGCTTGATTAATACATAAATATATTTGGTAAAATGATTGTGAATACCAGTGATATCAACAATATCTTGATTTTTTTCGGAAATAAATTTATACTTTTTTCATGAAAAACCATGAGTTCAGTCCAATTATCGAAAATTAGATATTAAAATACACACAGAATGATATAAAACTAAAAAATTCTCTAAACCTTTGCACTCAAGGGCTCCGGAGCGGAGCCATTTAAAAATTGTCTTCAAACTCGAGGGCCCCACTACGGAGACAATGCAAATAATTTTGCGATACCTGTCTAGAAAAGCCAAGATTACATATTGGCAATTGCTTCGAGAGGTATCACACTTTGGACGGTTACAAAATGTAATAATTTTATAATTTTTTTCTTTTTTATATATCATAACATTTGTATTCATAAAGAATTAAAAAAAATAATAAGATATAATTAAAATTGCTTCGAGATGCTGGTAATACAAATGAAAAAAAACTTTGAGTGGAAAGGGTTAATTTTGCCCCTACATCTGAGTTTACATCTGCGATGATATGCAGATTTTAGGCTGTGGATTTTAAGGTTGCAGATTTGAGGGAGTCTGCTGTGTTAACATTTGATATTCAAAACTATTCTTGAGAGCTAAAAGCTGATTTTTTCCAGATTGTGATGAATTGAAAATGAAAATGTACAGTTGTGTGTTAGTTGTGGGTGGAGGCATGATGTTTAATGGTATCAATACGTGGCTTCACAACAGACTACAAGTACAGATTCCTATTATGTTTCGAAGTGAACAATTTGAAATCATCACTAGGCCTAAGGTAACTGTTGATTGTAATTGGCATATACCTATGTTTTATTACAATGCTTTATATGAATAACTCTTTGTTAGAAAAATCTATAAAATTCCTGTTTTTTTTTTGTTTTTTTTTTAAATATGTTTGATTTTAAAGTAATTCTAGAGAATGTTTTTGCCGAATGTCTCTTACATGTGTTTCCCCCCTCTGATTTCTTTTAAAATCAGTGAACTTTTTTAAAGTGCTTATTGCTGAGAAGTTCTAGGCAAGTTATATTACAACTAGAAAGATAGCCCATCAAAAATGGTGGAAAATGAGACATAGATATATACATGAGCAATAATGTGTTTTTCTCGCTTGATTTGCAGTGATAGATGAAAATAACACATTTTAAAAATGAAACATATTTATGAAAAACTATGTATGTAATGAATACATTAAAAATGCAATTTAAGGATAAATTAAAATTTGACCACAAAATTTCTGGATATGCGATGTTTTTTTCTAGAAACTCTTTCATTCTTTCAATGCTGATCTTACTCTTCAGTATCCTCAACATAAATTTTTAACTGTCCTTCCTCTTTTCATCTTGAAATATTTCCATATAATTGTCCATGCAGGAAAAAAAAACTCTTCTTTTAAATACAGCCCAACTGTAGAAAATGTTTGTCCTTGTGACGTATTCAACGTCATTGGAAATGACAGTACAACTGGAAATTTCATTCATTACTCATGCATTTCAAATGCACCAATGCAATTTAACTTTTTTATGACATTATATTATATAAGTATGCATATATGCCCCAAAGCAGAATATGCTTAAAACAGCAACGTACATCGCAGAACAATAGATTTCTCTGCAGAACATTTCAAATTCTGATTTTAAGCAAAATTCGCCATTCAGCCATCAGAAAAAAAAATCGCAAATTCATTAGTCGATCTCGATCATTAAAAAAAAATCGTAAATTTGGTTCTTCGGCTGGTTGCGGAAGAAAATGCTAAATTTGTTGAACAGTCGCAGAAAAAAAATCTCCGATTTTTGCCGATCGTCAACCAGAAAAAACTTCAAAATTTGCCATTTGGTAGAAACAAAATTTCATGAAATTCGCAAATCAGTTGCGAGTCAAAAATGCAGAATTCGTCAGTGGATCATCTGATAAAATCATGAAATTTGACAATCAGTTGCGGGAAAACGCTGCAAATTTTGCCAATCAGTCGCAAGAAAAAGATGTAAAATGTGCCAATATGTAGAAGGAAAATACTGCCAAATTCGCCAATCTGTTGTGCATATAAAGGCGAAAGTCGTCAGTGGATTGTTGGAAAAAATCACGAAATTACTTGATCAGTCGTGGGAAAAGACCCACGACTTTCCCCAATCGGTTGCAAGAAAAGGCTGCAAAATTTGGCAATTGGTAAAAAAAAAAAAAACTGCAAAATTCGCCTATCAGTCGGTGGTAAAAAAACTGCAAAATTTTTTAGCAAAATAAGATGCCTTAACCTTGTATCTTATCACCTTGCGCCCCACCAGTGGCCGAGAGGTTCTGCTCTCGAAGCTGGTAGACGGGAGGTCAGACCTGCCAACTGCTACGAAAAAATCGTAGTTGTTACGATTTGGACCTATAAACTACGATGCTACGAAAATCGGTCTCAAACTACGATTTTTTGCAAAAAACACAAGCATTTTTTGTTTCTAGTTGCGATTTTTATCCCACGCAGCATGTTTTTCAGGAGTAATTCTGTTCCAAAATTTCCAAGTATTTATTTCCGAAAGTTTTAAAAAATTGGCCATTAGTCCGAAAATTTGGACGTTAAAAAATGCTCATGAGAAAAAAAAATTCTGGGCTGCAAAAAAAAACTTCTTAACATAAAACACTCTAATCGTGTTTTTGTAAATATTTATACAGGAATTCCCTTCTTTAGAAACAAGGGTGCCATTTTAAGAATTTCTGGAGGAGGTTCCTTGAGGGGCAAGGTTTGAAATAGTGTGCAAAATCGCACGATTTGCGATAAACTATATCCCGAATTTCGACAAATGACCATGTAAAAAAGAATTAATTTCGTCAATTGGTCGCAGAAGAAAATAAATTTCGTTAAAGGATCGTGGTAAAAACGTGAATTTTGTCAAAATATTGCAGAAAGAAAACTCAAATTTCGTCAAAAGATCAGTAAGATAATGCAAATTTCATCGAAAGAAGAAGACTCAAATTTCGAAGAAGACTCAAGAATCGAAGAAGACTCAAATTTCACTGAAAGATCGCAGAAAAACACTAATTTAGTCAAAGGATTGTGGTAAAAAAAACGCAAACTTCGTCAAAGGATCACGTAAAAAATGCGAATTTCGTCAAAAGTTCAGGCTGAAAAGGGCGGATTTCAACAAATAATCATGATAGGAAAATGTGAATTACGATTGTGGGAAAAAAATTGTGAATATCCTGAAATGATGGCGGGAAAAAAATTGCGAATTCCGTCAAAATTTACTGCACTGGGCTAAAAAATTGGAACCAGGCTCCTTTTACAAATGTAAAAGAAAAACGCTGCGAAACGAAATAAACTCTGAAAATCGTATAAAATTTTTCAGAGCAAAAAAATTATTATATTGACTTGAAAGATGGAAACCTTATTCCTTTTACGAATGTCAAAAGATGGCTGTGAAACACGAAAAACCAACCAACCAACCAACCTCCAGATTAATTTAAAATTTGTGTGCTACAATTTCTCATTTTCCAAGGTTGGCAGGTCTGCGGGAGGTGCTGAGTTCGAACCCAATTGCGCCCGTCGGCCTAATCGTTCGGAGTTTCCGTGGTTTTCTTCGAACCTTGGATTTCCAAGCGTTAATACAGGTTAGGTTCCCTTAGAAAGACCCCAACGAAGGGCACTCCCCACCCTTAGGGCCTCTATCCCTCGTGTTGATAATTGGCCGTCATAAACACAACCAACACAACCAACCTTATCACCTTGCATATATTTCTTATATTTCTTAGCATAATTGCCCATAATTATATGTGGCTTGTATTGCATGTATGCATAAATATTCCTGCCTCTAATCTTTCCCTTTGTAACCAATTACTTTATTTATCTTTACTAAGTTTAAGTTATATTTTATCTGTAAGGAAAAATAAACTTACCTTTCACAATAAATCCCTATCTATTATTTTTCTTCTTATCTAAATATAAGGAAATAGTACTTTTACTTTTTAGTTTCTTTTACCTCTTTATAATGAATGCTGACATCAATATTTCGCCATAACTCTCGCATGTCCAACTCGATCATCTGTTTTTCCTGGTGGTTACCGTTATTGCTGACAGATGACGTTGAGGGATGACATAATCGCGGCTTGTTCCATGATTTGCGTTGCTCCGTCAATATTTGCATATGACAATCTGGAAACAGGTAGAAAATAGTTTGGTCATGCGTATTGGCCGGTTTTCGGACATCGGCGGAGTATAAAGGGAATTACCTTCAGCCTCTGTTAACCATTGATGTCTTTGTGTACCTCGAGAGGTATGTGGTTGTTTGGCGATGTTTGACGATGTTGGTTTTTCTCGAAGTTACCTTTCTTTAAGTATAGTGTTTAATATAGGTGAAAGGAGCTTTCCAGTTGAATATGTTTACGGCAGTTAAGATTGTGTAATGAAGTCCTTTGAATAAAGAACTTAATATTGTGCTGTGTAGGGATAAATAATTGTCGTCATCAAGTGTTTTTTTGCTGAACTGAGTTTTTCATCTATATTAGTATCATCTCCGTTTTCCCTTTGAAGTTGTTCACGTGCTTAAATCATCGGTTTCTGTCTGACTGTGATCGCAAATAAAGTGGTTCTTTTACAAGAATTTGAATATCTTCTTGGATCCCGCCAAATTTACCTTTAAAGTTCCAGTCGCTAAATACCCTTTTAGGTGATGTGTTATAGAGAGATATGGTATTCATCACATCATGATTATCCTACATTCAATCAGATAAGTTTAATGCTATTTCAATTGTACTTGAGTAGACTTAATGATATATCTCATTTGTTTTAGAAGTATATTTTTAATTTAAAGTATATGTATACTATTTTTGTCTTTTAAATGTTAATAAAATACGTTAGTTTATTTTAACTATGTCATCTTTACTTTAACACCACCACATTTATTTATTTAAGTTATCTTTATTTCTAGTAATTTCTTTAATTAATAGTTATATCTAATTTGGGGTTATAAATCAGCACTTAACGCTTTTACTGCATTAAATGCAGCTCTGCTAATTCCTAACCTCTGGGAAATACTTTTGTATTTCCCAATAAAATTCATTTGTGGATCGTCGGAAAAAATTGCGCAATTCGTGAGTGGGTCGTCACAAAAAGCCATGAAAAAAATCATCGATCAGCCGAGGGGGAAAAAATTCACGATGTTCTCCAATAGGTCTGAAGAAAAGACTGTAAAATTTCCTAATCTATAGAGGGAAAATATTGTGAAATTTGCTAATCAAAGTGGATAAAAATTGGAAAAAAAATAGCAAAATTCATCGATCAGTCGCAAATTAATTTGCCAATCGGTCATGGAAAAACTGTGAAATTCATTAGTTGGTTGGGAGAAAATCATGAAACTCAGTCGGCCATGGGAAAAAAATATCGTGAAATTCTACTGATAAATCAGAACTCTAAACAAACCAGTTCAAATTATCTCTTTTGAACAGAGTGCATTTCTATAAAAGATGCAAAAACACTCTTACATATACAAGAACACCCCCTGTTTTTTTGATCAGCTGAAAAAATATCGCAGAACATTGCAACATATTCTGCTTTTGGGCATATATGACATGTATATGTAAAGTTGGCACCCATGCTTTCATTTTTTTCTTGGTCATGAGAAAAAACTATTTCTTTTCTGACTCCAATTTTTTTATCATACAGTTCTTTTTTACTCTTATTTCAAATTTATTTTAGTCTTAAATTTTTAATCTTATTGTGCTTTATAGAAATTTTAATATTTAAACTTTTCGTCCTCCCTCCCCCTGCATATAGTACAAACTATGGTGCAGATAGTGCAAAATAATAGAGAATTTAGGTACTATAGGGGCTTTGGTGTTTTTTAAAAAAGTTTGGCGGAATTTGGGCATCAGAAAGTGAGATTTGTTGCCAAATGATATAAACAGCTATGAAAACAAACTTGATGAAATTTTTTGTTTGTTTATGCATGTATTTTAATTAAATGTATATTATTTGTGTTTTTTATGTACAAATTGCTTCTGTTTCTGCATAAAAGTAGATAAATGGCTTCTTTATATTAAATAAATTCTATAAATAATTTTACAAAATGCTTGTGTATATGAAATGAAACAGTTGAATAGGTTGTCAGAATATATGTTGCCAAAGCAGTTTTCTCTATTTCGCAAAGGCCCCTATACTGGAAAAGTACCGATAATTTAATTTCTGCCTCCAGCTATGTAAAGCACATTAAAATCATATAGTTAGGAGCTCAGAAACTACAGTGCCATCTAGTGGTGATTATTTTATTAGTTACATCAGGATGAAGATGTAAAGACGTACATTTTCTTATATTATTCTTTAAATTTTGACCCATAGATTTTGAAAAAAAACTTCAAATGCACTGAGTTTAAATTAAATTGTGGTAAGCTCGATTATAAAGATTAATGTGTTTCAATTGGGAATTTCGCTAAATTAGCCAGTTATCGCCAAGTTGGCTTCATATGACAACTTATTTATTGCCAAATTTGGCACTATTGTAGTAACCCTGTATTAGTACTTTTCAACAATTGCTCGTTGAAGCTGGTACCAATTTCTCGATAGGCAGCCTAACATGGCAGCGATTAATGAGGTGGTCCAACCGGAATTGTGAGGGACACACAGAGACTTTTATTTGATATAAATAGATAACTCTGTTACTAAATTAACTACCCTGACATACACATTGGAGGAAAAGAGGAAACCTCCCATTATTATCTTGGTTTTATCTGTTGCGTGAGATAATTTAAGTGGATCGTATCAACTCCTGGTTGAGAGTGGAAGTTAAAAGTCATTGACTTAATTGCATAAAAAAGAACTAAGCACTACATTTACTTTGATTAAAAGGATCGATTAATGACAATTTACATTGTGTACTTTTACATGGGATCTCAACTTTTTTGAAAAAGACTGAACTAGAATTTAGAATGTATAAATATGTAGGAAAGTTAAAATTAACATCAGTCTAATACCTGCAGATAGACAAGGGACATTAAAAATAATATACCTCTAAATCTTGATGCAAAGTTAACTAAATAAATTACATACTATGCATAATAATTTAGAGAAAAAATTAAAGAATGCATAACATTAAGGATCACTACAATTAAAGAAAAAATGCAAAACATTAAGAATCATTAATTGAGATAGATATATCCCTTTCAAAAATTTTGCAAAGGACATTATTATTTTATATTTATTACTATAGCACAGGCTCAGCGAACCTTTTCACGTGCGCATGCCTAAAATTCACAAACAATATCCATCAACAATGTAACGTGCCAAACTTATACAAATATAATTTTGAAGAGTACAATGTTTATACAAAACACTGGTTATTATACAATCAGTTGCTTTCATGCATTAATAATTAAAAAATCTTAAATATCAAAATGCGATTTTTCTGTATACTGGTATCAGCCATTAAATGAATGAATTTTTAATTCATAAATAGGATTATATTTATGTGGTATGTATTGTAATAAGGGAAAAATATACGAGTTTTTTATTTAATTAATTTTTAACTTATTGTTGATGCAACATCTCGGTTATAATTTTCCAAGTTGCATTAAACAATATACTAATAATGTATTGATGAAATTTTTGCTGTTGTAATTTTGATGAAAAATGTTTATATCTGGTTCATATTTTGTTATTTTTACAAATATACATAGCTAAATCGGATCAATTTGCCATTTTATTCCAGTGACTGTCAAACAATATTCATTTGAAAATTACAGATTTTTAAATTTCTATAGAAGGACAAAATACACGTCGAAAGCACTGCAAAGCATGACAGGAAAAAAAAAATATTCTGATGTGTTAATTGATGCAAAAAATAATTGCATTACTTGCGATCTGCCCATATGGAACAAAATTTTATTGGTTATAACAGAAATAAAAAATGGATTTTATTTATATAACGATTACCAAAGTAATTTTTTTTACGTGCCAGAAAAATTAGCTTGCGTGCCAACTGTGGCACGTGTGTCATAGGTTTGCCAACCCTGGTATAGCATATACTCCAAATGAACAAAAGAATATTTATAAAAAGAACAATCCACAACTGACTGTTGGCAAAGCCCTAAATTGATCAAAGTATATACATCGCACATGCATAGTTAATTGCAGAGGAAATACTGGACAAGAATCTAGTTGCATTGGACATAGCTCGTGCAGAATGAAAACAAGGATCAGGTCGGCCCTTTAGTTGTAGATTTTTATTCTGCAGAAATCTGGACAAGCATCATGACACTTGTTCTAAAGTCCACAAAAAAAAAAAAAAAAAAAAAAAAAATGGGCAAGTAACAAAAATCCAATCTCTTTGAGATTATACTTCTTAACAACTTACTCAAAAGACAAATTTTTTCAGAATCATGTGTAGGGACAATTCTTTCTCTCTGGAGATGATCCTGGAGAAGGGACTGCCTAGGACCCCAGGACCCCTTACTTGAAGCAATATCTCATTGGTTTCAGTCCAAAATAAGACTTCACCTCCCTTCTGTGACCCTTAGTAACCTCATTATATCCACATTGGTCTACTCTCTCAACAGATGCTATCTGTGATTGTTCGCCTCACCCCTTGTGCCCTGAACATACTTTCAGATGTAAACAAAGTTTACCCAAGGCTGATCTTTATGGTAGCTGTTAGGTAGAAAAAAAAGAAAATAAAATAAGAGGAAAAGAGAAAAGGAATTTAAATCTAAATTATTAAAAATATATTATGTAGATTTAATTTATGAATTAGAAAGGAGAAGAAAGTTTACTTATTATTAAATAATGGCCAGTGAACTTTAGTGGTTAGTAAACATTGCATGTGAAGGAAGTAAATAAATATAAACTGAGGAATCTTCATGGTAAAATATAAATAATAAACCTTAGACTCACCCGAACTTATAATGTATTTCATCTTGCCTG
This sequence comes from Maratus speciosus, assembly GCA_963932465.1. Taxonomy (NCBI): domain Eukaryota; kingdom Metazoa; phylum Arthropoda; class Arachnida; order Araneae; family Salticidae; genus Maratus; species Maratus speciosus. Next base: position 611,143,093 of record OZ010790.1, on the reverse strand, counting down.
AAAATTGTGTGTGTTGAATCTATTTAAATTGTGCCAAGTGTTAAGTATTTACTTTTAAATATTTATATTTAATAATTTTATAATATTTCATTGTAATAGATTAATATGGCACTCAATAACAAAATTATCACACACATAAATAACACACATACATTTATTGATACAAAATACTTTTATTAAAATGATAATGAACTTATATGGAAAAGGATGGGGGAGTGCACTCACTTTACAAATATTATTAAAATTAAATTATTATATTTATTTCAAATATTGACTTTTATAAAACTGTTCGATATTGAAATTTATTAACAAGCTGCATATTATTAATCACAGGATGTCACATCTTTGTTATGAAGTATCAGATTGAGCAGTTAGCTTTACTTCAAGCAATATTCATAATTCTTTTAGAAACTAGTTCATGCCTCAAATTATCCTCTCTAGCCACTTGAATTGTCAGTTTTTTGAAATCAAATAATGTTCATTAAGGAAGTGGTAAATCAAACAACTCACCATTGTGATGTCAAACATAGGTAAAAAGAGGAAGGAAATCTTTCTATGCACTGTAGATTTGATTCTCCAAATCATGGTGTGCACTCAATTTTATTTTACGAAGATGCAGATACACACACTCACTACAGATGGTTGATTGAAAGATCTAGAGACCGTTCTCAATAAATGTGATTACGATCTGTGGATGTCTTCATTTCGATAATGCCATAATTTCAGTTGTATAATTTACTTCGCAACGATGATAGGAAACAACATTTGAAGCATATCTTCTAAAGGTATTGACAACTGTCTGTAAAACTTGTCGCCACTGAACTTCACAGTATTACTATATTTAAATTACTATATTGAGATGAATTTTTATGAAAGTTGTATACCGAAGGAAATAATTTTTCCAACGGAAAAAGGATGATTTTTACGGAGCAGCATCGCACCCTTCTTGGCGCGATGCCGTCCTCAGCTCAAGAGAGTGAAGCGACGCTACGAACGAACGGCATTCGGCGGGAAAGATGCTGATTGGCTGATTTAAAATCGACGATGCCACACAGAGTAATAGAAGTAGAAGTGTTTGAATAAAATATCGTTAAGTGATAAATTCGAATTTTAGATTTGAAAATTATTATAAAAATATTCTATTACGGTAGAAAGTATTAATTTTAAGATTTATTATTTTATTATTGATAATTTTTGACGATCTTTTATGGCGATTAAATTAAATTGTTTTTAAGTAAAATTTAACTGAAAAACGAACTTAACGAAAATTAATGAATATTTAAAGGTAGAATTTAAATTTTGAAAGTAAAGAAGTTTTTTGATTTAATTTAAATATTTTAAAATAGTTTTTTAAATTAATTTTAATTGGAAAGGATGTTATTATATAACAGTAGCCATAAATCTATGTAGATTGTACAAGTCAGTGCCATTGTCCAGCAAAGGTTTGTGGGACTCAGGGTCATAAATTTGGGTCGTAAATTTGCCAGCTTGGGTGGTCGCATACGATCTGTGCTCCAAATTCACGCATTATAAGTAATACTAAATACATATCATATTATATACACACATTATTATAATCACAGTTAACATTTAATTCATATATATATATATATATATATATATATATATATATATATATATATATATATATATATATTTATTTATTTATTTAAATACCATATTTTGTTTACAATTCAATTCACTATGTGGTGTAAAATCACCATTACTTATGTTAAGTACTACATGTCTATAGTTTTTGTTTCTTACATTTATAGGATTAAAAAAAAATAGCTATGCATTCAATTTATGCTTTTGTTTAAGTTCCAATGTCCCTATTTATGTTATTTAATTTCTTCAATTTTTCATTATCTCATCAGTAAACTTTTAACATGTGTTTGAAATCATTAGTTACCTTTTGAGCGTACTCTTAAGTTCAAAACTGCTGTTTAACAGATCAGAATATTAGAACTGTAAGAGAAGAAAAGAAAAAGACTGCCTTAGTGGCCAAGATTAGTAAATATTTTATTGAATGAAACCTTGATAAGAAAGAATTGTCATAGACTGTTTCACTAGTATGCCTTTTTGTTTTCTTGTGCCTTCTCCTAAATTCAATGCTGAATCTCTTCCTCTATAAAAAAAATTAACTAATTGATAGTTTTTCATTATTTCCATTTTAAACCTAGAATAAATTCTTTTGGCTTTATTCTAAAATTTATAAGTCAACCGACCCAAGCACAACAGAATTCCCCATAACAACAACTCAAGTTAAGCTATTTGAGATGTTTCATACTGTACAAAATATTAAATTTGTATTAAGGAAATGGGTAATAAACTCATCCAAATGCTGATAATCAAGTAAGACGATCACCCAAGTTTTTTAACTGCCAAACAAACACCAAGCAGCAAACATCAAACCCCATACTGCTTATTTACAATTAGAGAATTTCTCAATGTTAATTTGACCAAACATTCCAGCATAAAATATCAGATATCAAAGAAATCAAGTATCGCACAAAAATAAAACAAAAAGTAGAAGAATCTTTGAAAGACGTGCGTTAATTTGAGCCGAACATTAATTCGTAAATGTATTATGCAAAGAGATACAGAAGTTTTAAAAATCTGCGAGGATACTGAAAATCAACTTTTCACAATTTTTTATACTTAATTTTATTTCTTATGTATGTTTAGGACATGGATCCCCGTGTCACAGTTTGGAAAGGAGCTGCCCTGATGAGTTGTTTAGACACTGCACAGGAGTTGTGGATTAAACAGAAAGAATGGAACAAGTATAGCGTTAAAATATTAAGGGAAAAAGCTGCTTTTGTCTGGTGATCATTATTTGTAAATATGTACAGCCAATTTTGATGACATAAAAATATTTATATATACAGTTTTTTATATTTGTTGAAAATAAATATTTAAAAATTTTTAACTGTGTGTTTAATGTGTGTGCATCATGTTTATACATATACCCGAGTGAAATTCTGTATTAACTGAATTGTCATTATATAAATGAAAGAAATCAGTTGTACAAATCATATGAAATATATATTGTATTTTTTCCATCTATATTACTAATAAAAAATACTTTATTTTTCTTTAAAAATTTTGTAGTTCCAGCACCCTTTTTCATTTGCAAGATTAAATTAGAAATTTTCATTCATAATTTAATGTATAACGTTTGAATCTTAAATTTATAAACACTAAAACATTGGTATTTTAAAACTAAATTCAGATGTATTCACAATTTCTGCAACATTACTGTGCTTATTACCTTAATATGTTATTTTTCTTATTTAAAGAACTAATTTTAATTTCCTTTATTATTATTTTAATCAAGATATTTTTATTAAAAGATTTTAAAATACAGTAGATTTCCGTTACAACGAACTCCACGGGACCGCTAAAATATTTCGTTGTAATGGAATTACTCCTATTTTTCTAATGAATTACATATTCACGTAAACTAATTATGTAAGATAAATTTACCTTTCATTATAGAAGATTTTAATGGAAGACTAATTAAATTAATATATAAAGTTAGTAAAATAAAATTTAATTTAAAAAATATAAAATTACGAACTAACCTTTATTTAGTAGCACATTATTGCAGAAAATCTGTGATTTAGTTTATACAAAGGAAGGTGTATTTGATGATAACAAAAACGTGTACAACGAATGTAAACGTGGGAAAATTTCTCCTCTGGAACATTCTTTTGATGAGAAACAAAAGCGCGCATTTTCTCCAAGCCTGAGAGCTCCCGAAGTGGTAACTTTTGAATCGTCGGTAACATCAATATCGTCATCGTAATTTTGTCGGTGTAATGTACTTTTAATGGACAAAATGATATCTTTACCAGACACTTCAGAACATATTTGAATATTGTCATCCACAGATAAGGAATCCTCCAAATCCACCTGATCAGGAGCTGATGTTAATTTTTTGGCAGCCTTACAAATTATGTTCAACTCAGAGGATTCATCCAAATCTAAAATTTCTCGGTCTCAGTTAACCGGGCATGTTTCCAATAGTTAGAAATGTCTTTCTGGCTTATTTCTTGCCACGAACAAGAGATAATTTCAAAAAAAGAAAAAAAAGAGCTCTATGAAGATTTTTCGTTGTAACGGAATTCCTAAAAAATGCACTTTGTTAAATCGGAATTTTTAATACATTAAGGTTAATGCAATTTGAAAAGGGGCTTTGTCAAATTTCGTTGTAACGGGATTTTTCGTTGTAACGGAAATCTACTGTATTCATGTTCATTGGTTTCTTGAACATTTTTATATTTTTGTTGATCTAATTATGTGTACTTTGTTGAGAGTTTTACTTTGTATTAATTAATAATAATAAGATAATGAATTCAAAATACATTATTTTACTTACAAGGTCTCTTCCATTTTTTTTTTTTAAAGGGACTCTCTTAATATTGACACTATCTCCCTTTGCCTCTTATAGACCAGGAGCTGGCAGCACAGACCATCACCTCATTGAGTTCACGGATGAAATGCTAGGATTAGTTAAATCTTCATTCGCATATTAAAATGCAATCGGTCTGCCAAGCCCTATCTTGGTGGAAAACACCTGAAAACCCAGTTTTAGCGGTTGACTCGTAGGTTTACCATTGTGTATTCCTACACCAAAAAGTATGGAAACATGGAGGACTGGGAGCAGTAAAACACAATGGTAAACGTACGAGTCAACTGCTCAAATCGGGTTATCAGGTGTTTTCTATCCAGATAGGACTTGGCAGACTGCATTTTAATATGCGAATCAAGATTTAACTAATCCTAGCATTTCGTCCGTGAACTCGATGAGGTGATGGTCTGTGCTGCCAGCTCCTGGTCTATTACATTCAAACATTTTCCCTTTTTTTCTTGAATATTAAAAAAAAAAAAATGCATATATTTCATAAATTTACTTAACAGAAGCATAAATTTAACCAAAATTTCCAATAAAGAATTCTTATTGCAAGCTGTTGTTACATAATCAGATGTAAATTAATTTTCCTGAAAAACAGCATCAGTGAGGAATGAGCATAACTAGTGCTTAGGGCATAACTGGCAATATTCTTGCTGGTAGAGTCCTACACAGGTCGGGTTGTTCCATTTTAAGTCAACCCGCAGAACTCGACCAAAAAATTCCTTGACCAGGGTTCATACTCATCAGGGGATTATGGGATTCAGGGGAAAATCAGGGGATAATTTTTAGGTTGTAAAAATCAGGAGATAATACAAAAAAAATCCCTGCCAGCTCGGGCCTACAGGCGGAGGTAGATTTCGAAGTTAAGTACTAAATTCACCAACAAAACTTAAATCAAGATTAGAGATAAACCCAGTTCCTTCACTAAGAATGAGCTCTAAGGGAGCTAAACATTTTGTGAATATTCTAATATACACGAATACCCACACGCATGTATATGGAATAAGTTTAAAAATGGCTAAGTGTTCAGTGTTAAATTCAGAGAACCTCAAAGTGTTAAAATATGTTAATATTTCTATACTCGGATTTTTATCATGTTTTAATAAGTTTCTTCAAACTCACATGACGTTACATATTCGCCTGCTGAAGTCCATTATATTTCCAATATGACGCAATATTTATTATTTTTTAATTCGTCAAACTATTTATTTCGTTTTGAGTTTTCATGCAGAAATCTTGCTTTAGAAAACTTATGACGTAATATTCAATTTGTTTTCAATTCGTGAAACTATTTATTTTTTCACGTGAAATCTTGCAATAGAAAAGCAATTGTTGTGGTGAGAATTTTCTGCTTTTTTTTTAATTGTTGGCAACTACTATAATGCAAAATATTTATTTTTTCCTGTCGTTGTATAAGAGCTGGTTCTATCGGAATCATGTTAAGACGGTATTCAAAATTTTGAGCCCTCCCCATTTCCATTCCCTTGGGCCGATTTTGCCCATTTTCAATCCCCGCCGAGATATTAAACATCTCAAAGTTGTTGGCGAGTTTGAAGACGATCCATGCATAATTACAACTTTTATCGTGCGGACAAAATTTAGTACATACATACATACATATATATACATAAACTTTTTAGGTGGGGGTGGTTTTGGGTTCCTGGGGTCCTATAATGAAAAGTTATGAAGGAATTATTCAAAAGTCGCACCATGGTAACGACTGCAATAGGTAGTATTTCTTGCGAAATCTACCTAAAATTCCCCAAACCTGGGAAAATCTGCCAAAATGTCTGACTACCCTGGGAAATTGTGGGCAATCGGTGCTGTTCACGTGCTTTATGATATCACATCTGTCGGCATCCATTCAGTCACTAGACACACCTTCTGACATCATGAGGTTTGACAATAGTTCAAGAGGAACTTAAGAAAAATAACGAACATTTTAAAATTTATATTGGTATGTGTAGCCTTCATATTATTCATAATGCTTTTCAAAGAGGTAATAAAATCATAAAGTGGAAATTAAATTCTTGCAGCAAGCTACCACGTTTTTAAGGACAGTCCCAGAAGGCATACAGACTTCATCTCTGTTTTACACAAATTAATGTTTTTCCTTTAAAGTTCTGTTCCTATTGTTTATGTAGGTGATGCATAAACTTTATTTTTGAGATGACCCTGTTTTTATTTTGAGGAGATGAGAATGTCATGATACTGGTTTAAAAATGTCATTAGTTGTTGATGTGGAAAAATTTTACATCAACATAAAATACATCAGGAGATTCTCAGGTGTTTTTTTTTTCATGTAAAATGAGTATGAACCCTGTTGACCCAAAACCCGACCTGAAACCACAATAAAAGAAGAGTAAATCATGTTTTAATACCATTATGAAAAAAAATCTACAATTGTATCTCTAATACCATTTTTATATTTTTCATAGAAGAGTGAACAAATCTATATTTGTTAATATTCAAATATAATAAAACCTCTGAATAGTGGGCACCTCTAGATCGTTGAATAGAGTCAAACAAGGGGTTGGGTTATTCCGAATTTTGTTTTTTTCACTCGGAATGAATCTAATTTTCTTTCTGCAGTTTGAGTTTACACTAGAAAAATTCTTGCGGGTCATATATAAGTTTTTTTTACCACTCGGATTGTTGGGAATTTCACAAAAAGTTTGGGCACAACTATGTTTCACGTGAAAAGAAATACATATTTGAATTAGTATCCTGACCCGACCCATGTCCTGTATACGACTCAATTAAATGAATATCACAAGTATGATAAATTTTTAAATATGCTTTAAAATTAGTTGTGGTTTCAAAAGTTCTACTTATAAGAGTACACCTTGTATTACACAATTAGCATTCTGCCTTATCATACTTCAAAAATACAATATGCAGCAGAACGCTAAATAATCCCTTCTGTCTATCGCACAGTAGATTTTTGTTACGTTAACAACGTTAAAGTATCAAGACTAGAATATTAGAATTGCAACTATTCAGCAAGAATGCTTTAGCAATGCAGAAGCATTCTTTATCATCCTTATCGTACCATTAGTTGAAAAAGTATGTTTATATTAACTTCCAGAAAGGAATTCTAAGACTAGACAAAACGAAGAGGCATGCATTTTGCTTTTGCGAAACTTTGCTCAGTGGTTTAATAGACTTTTAACATGAAAAAATATTTTAGACATTCTTTTAAAAAATCGGGTCAACCTGAAACCGACTCGCAACAAAGAAGTTGAAGTCAAACCAACCCGAACTGTGGGTCGGGTTCAGGTAAAAGCAGATAACCTGACCGATGCAGGACTCTACTCACTGGTTCTTAGCCCAGGTAGCTTAAACAATAGAGCATTGGCAATGTAAGCCAAGGATCTGGGTTCGAATCCTGCCTTGAGCATTTTTCGCTCAGCTGGAAAAATTCAATTCGTATGATAACTTTACCAGTTAGTATGATTGTGTTAAAAATAATAGTAATACATTATTGTGATAAGGGAATAAGTTTAGAAAAGAAGAGAATTCCCCCCCCCCCCCCCCCCCATAAACAGTAACATGAAAAGTCATTTTCATTTTATAATCAGATAATTCAAAATTTCCTCTTTACTTTATATAAGTTCAAATTAATAAACCTTGACTGTGTTATTAAATAAAAAAGAAAAGTGCCCAGTCAAACTGATCGCATTGAGCTCACAGTCTATTCACACTAATTGTATATTGTACTCTTACTTCAAAGAATAATGCCTTTCGAAAAATAAATTAAGGGGGGATTAGCCTCCCCCCCCCCCCTGTTTCACATCCTTATACTTAACCAATGAGCCTCCAAATCCCATCAGGGAAGCGCCTTATCAGACTAATCCGGTATACCAAATTTGAAGCAAATCGGATAGAAAAACCCATGTATCTAAATTAAGGCGGTATTAGCTCCCGTTCACCTCTTTATACTTAACCAATGAACCTCTAAATCTAATTAGGGAAGCGCTTTATCATAATAAACCAGTATACCAAATTTGAAGCAAATCTGATAAGAAAACCCATATATCTAAATTCAGGGGGTATTACCCCCCAATCCCCCCTTTATACTTAAACAATGAACCTCCAAATCTAATCAAGGAAGCACCTTATCAGAATTAACCGGTATACCAAAATTGAAGCAAATCTGATAATTCTTCATGAAAAACCCATTTATCTAATTTTAGGGGGGTGATTAGCCCCCGTACCCCTTTTATACTTAACCAATGAACCCCCAAAACCAATCAGCAAAGCGCCTTATCAGAATGAACCTAGAAAACAAATTTGAAGCAAATCTGATATTTCTATCAAGAGTTATTGTCTTACGTACATACATGCAGAACCTGCGGATACGATAGCCTGTGAGCTAAAAATATATATTTTAATCTAACAATAAAAGCACATGTAACAAATAATCACTTTAGGCACAAAAACTAATAATTATCAAAAATATTTTCTAAAGACTGCTATTTCTAATGTTCTCAAGGTGAGAAATTCATCAATAACAGTATTTTGGCTAATTTTACAGAGATATGTGAGCAAAAATTCTATTAATGCTTCTCAGCTGTGTGCAAAATGATCCGGTATCCCTCAGGGTTAGAATTTTTTATGTGAATTTCTTTCTTTAGCCTGAAATTTATAGGGTTTTTTTCATTTTTTAATGAAAGGGGTTAATTCGTGTTCTTAATGATTTGAATTTTTTATTTTGCGTTATTAGTGTCACATTATATTTACTGCAATCATTACAACACTGTCAAATCATTTGCAATATTAAATCATCCTTATAATATTGTAAATGCGAAAGTGTGTCTTAAAATTTGAATGAAGTCAACGTCAAAATGGATTAATTAATGCGTTTGAATCTTTGAATATAGATGGATTAACACCCAGAAATGAACATAGGCTGTGTTTATCAAATATTTTTCTTAATAATTCAAAATTTCATTATTTTTCATACAGAATCAATTGACATTTTTCCTGTATTTTTTAACCATCTTTCTTTAACATTGCCAAGAAAATAAAAACCTGGACTAATACTTTCTTCTAGACAGTTTTCAGTTGAACAATTTCCGTGCAAAAAATGAAAATACAAAGAATTCAAAAGAAAATAAGTGCGACATCATAGTTGAAACAAAAAAAGGGAATATTTTTTATTATACATGAAGCATGAATGTCTGTTATGTTAGAGGTTTTCTGTCATTAATGATGTAATAATTAGAAGGAATACTAATAAAAAATATTTATATTATTCTGTTAGTAATACTGTAATAGTCTGTAAGTTACATACAAAGAAGAGTTTTCATTCAAAATTCATTTTATGATTATCATGAAAAGACATTTTTTGTGGGAAAAAAGGAGAAATAAAACACATTAATATACTTTTTTATGCTATTTTGTCTTTAAAATTTAAAAAGAAAGTAAATTTTTCAAAAACTAAAAACATAGTTTCACACATTGAAGGTTTATGAATGAATTTATTCCACAGAGACAAAGCGAAAATCGTTGTTCAACATATTGACATTTACAACCAAGGATGTAAATATAACTTCCGTGCATTTAAGTGGATATGCCCCCTATTAATATGAATTGAATTTACAAAAAGCATATACTATTTTAATTAATTATTTTTAAATGTTGGCAGATTAAACATTTTGCAAAGGCATTTTTAGGGAAAAGTTTTATCGGGTAAAAATGATGCTATATTTTTTCATGTAAAGCACGTATTAGAAAATATTAATACAGTAGACTCCCTCAAATCTGCAACCCCAAAATCCACACATCATCGCAGATGTAAACAATGAAACTTTCAGTTCAGATGTAGGGGCAAAATTACAGAAATTTTTCGTTTTATATCATTCCATATGTATTTTAATCTGTAATTCTCAATGATATGACTGAACTTGTAATTTTTCATGAAGGAATGTATAAATTTATTTCTGAAAAAAATCAAGATATTGATATCACTGGTCATCACAAGCTTTTTATCAAATATATTTATGTATTAATCGAGTTTTTTGGTTAATAAGACTAGCTAAACCTGAAATAAAACTTCCTTACTCTATGATTTTGATGTTAATTAATAGGGTACCTTTATGGGGAAAGTTTCATTGAATAATTCAAGGAAAATGTTTATCTTTATTATGTATATTTAATTATACATTATTATTGACTTTTACTTGACATTTACTTTTAATAATTTAATCATTTTTAAAATTATCTTAATTTTTATTATTTTAGTTTTAAATGTTATATTTTCACTATTTAAGTTTAATAATTTATCTTCCGCATTATTTTCCTATTTAAATTCAATATATAAGTACTAAAACAACTTTTAAAAACGTATTAATTAAATAAATAAAAAGCATTTTAAATAATTTATATTCTGTTAATAAATTCTAGGAAAATAATGCAGAAGATAAATTATTAAACTTAAATAGGGAAAATGTAACATTACTTTACTTAATTATTTTAATATTTTACTATATAGCAAGCATTCATTATAATTTTGATTGCATTATTCCATTCAAATTACTGTTTAAAAAATGTAAACAAAGCAATGACCAGAAATCTGCAAAATTCTAAAATCCGCACAACCTCTGGTCCCAATCTGTGTGGATCTGAGAGAGTCTACTGCAGGATCGGCAAACCTTTTTACATTCGCGTGCCAATACTTAAAAAAAAAAAAAAAATTCAACTGAACATGGCGTGCCAACAACGCCCCCCGCCTTTCCCGACGTCTCATTCCCGCAAAAAAATAGTGAATTAATTTAATAGTGAATCATAAGTTCGTTTAATTCTAACAATAATAAATAATAGTGTCAAAATTATATTTCATTATTAGATTACTATAAATATAGCTAACATACCTGCGGGTCATACCAACATACTCATTATAGAAATAATTATAGAAAAATATAATTATAGTTCTCATTTCATTTTACACATGTTTTAGCAATCAAATTATTATTTTTTTCATAGCTTTATGAAAAAAATCATGCTTTATTAGTTTTATTAATACTTTTACATTTTAACAAATTAAAGATCAATTATCAAATTCTAGCAAAAGTTAAATAAAGCCTCATGTGCCGGTCAAAACGCAATAAATTATGCAGAAATATTACAGCAAAAAATAATTTGATTGGCTAGATTTCTCTCTTTCCGTGCGAATCATAGGTGCCATCCTAACGAAATCGAGGAAATGGGGGGGGGGGGGGGTCAAATATTTTTAAGTGGGAAGTTCAGTGATATAACAAGTACACAAGTACCTATTATAGAAAACAAAGCAATTTTCAATGAAGCTCGTGTATTATTGACTGAATTTTGATTTAGAACTTCAATAAATGGCATGCCAAAAATATCTTCCCACGTGCCAGTTACGGCCAACTCTGGTCTACTGTATTTCAAAATGCAGTTTTTATCTTACATTTTAAATAGAACTTTCTACCAGAAATTTAGTATTTCATAAAATTAATGTTTCAATGTTTATCTAAATGTACAATAGTATTAGTTTTCATTAAACGATTTCATGTTTTAAATAAATTAAAATACATATTTTTGCATGATTCAAGAAGTGAAAAAAAATGTTTTATATTGTGTTTGCAATTACACAAAATGTCATGATTTAAACAGACTTTATCATTCGCAATTGTTTAACATTGTTTTACTGTACAGTCTCCAAGAATGTTGATTTCAATAAAATTTAATAAATAGTATACAAAAGTCAATGTAAAAAAGTTTAGCAAGCAATTTTAATTGGAGATTAGGCTTTACATGGGACATCGTTTATGTGCAAAGAATAGCCAATACCAGTAATTAAGCAATATATTTGCCTTTCACCTCACATCCCTTTAATTTATAAAGGCACCATGATTATTGAAAATTACAAAAAAATACAAAAAATCCCGGTGTTAATCTTGACCTAATTTTCTGAAATTTTCTTTTGGTTTTAAAATATCTAATTCTACAGTTAAAAATATCTCTGAAAGATAATCGCTGTCTCCCATTGCAGCCTATTCCCTCAAACTTCGAAGCTCCCATAATCATGAGTTACAACGCCACAATCTATATGAAAATGTTTATACATAATGGAGGTGATTTTTCCATAAATAGATTTTTTTCGCGATTGAAAGAAATAAGCAACTCTACTTCCAAACTGTGGATTTTTATAGCATTACAGACAGACACACAAATTTTCATTTTTATATATTGGATAGAAAAAGGCGTCACGTTTAGAAAGAAAAAACTTATTGTTTCTCATAAAGTTATTACATTTCTATATTTTTTACATTACGATGATACTGAGATTGTGACGTCAATCCTGAAGGGCTTCAGTAAGCTAAAATGACCTCATAGTAAAAAGGAAATGAGTATTTTCTTTGACAAAACTGAATATTTTACTACGAATGCGTCAAAAAAAAAATAAATTTATGGATTTCACTGCAACCAAGATTAGAACAACAAGTCAAGAGTGCAAATGTCCACATGCAAAATTATAACTGGCAAAAGTGACATAATTTTTTAAAATTTATTTATTAGTAATCTATTGCATGTTAAAATGGTTAATATGAATAAGAAAAGAAAAGTATGCATGTAAATATAGCGACGGTAACGATGATGTTATTTTTAGATTTCATTGTGCAAAAAAGATATGATTGTGTTATAGTGCCGCAATTTTCGTCTATTTTCCATTCCGCATTGCCAAAGATCAAAGCCTCAATTGATAACTTTATAAGTTATTATCTAAATATCAGGTTATGACTACTTACAGTAATAAAATTTAATTTTTCAATTATTTGACTTGTTAAATTTAAACTTTAGTTATAAATAACATTTGTTTTATCTGTCAAGCCAGCCTAACTCATCATACTGATTATTTACTGTAATTATTTTTGTAGATTTTTTATTATTAACTTTTTTTTATTATTTTAACTTCAATCCAACAGGGTTTTTAAACATCTTCATTCGTCGAATTTGGCAGGTTTTGACTCGCAGAATATAATAAATATAAATGATAAAATAGAATAACAGAGATGTAAATTTATTCCTCATTTAATCTTAGAAAAGGCGTATGAAATTTCAAGCTCACGAAAGAAATTTAAAGGATCCTATATATAAATTAGAATATGCAAATTGGGACGAATCACTAAGGAATTTTTTTAAATATATATATTCTCATTAATGTTTAAGTATATAGTTTCCATCATCTGAAAATATTCAAAATTTCTTTGAAAAATCAGGTCAGAAATTTCTCCTCCAGCAATTTATACTTATAGATGGAAACACACTTAAATGCGTTATTTCAGCCCTGTAGTTTACCTAGTATCTTTATTACACACCACTAATTAGCTAAAATTTAATTCAAACTAATATACTCTTAAAACTACTGAAATCACATTCCTAGAAATTATCATCCCTAGACGGCTGTGTATCGAATTCTTTTCGTGACCCTGTATATCATTTTATCTATACTCTACAACCATTTCTTAGTAAACTAGATGCCCTTCAGCGTAAAAATGCTTAACACCTTTCAAAACCACTTTTAAGCAATTTACGCTCATATTCGGTAACTTTTACAAATTCTTTTGTGTATAGCCCTGTATATCAAATATAGTATTTTTACACACCATATAGTATGCATAAGTATAGTGAAACTTAAAAGCGTACATCATAATTACAAATGCATTTTCTGCCATCACCTCTATTATACAGTACTTCGAATAGAACATACTATCTGAAATCTTTTGCGTGGTCCTGTAAATACTACACACTTCGTATTGTGCATGAAATAACTTATAGTAAGCCTCACCAATGTATAACAATTTCATTATATATTAAATAGTTTAACGTAATTAAAATAAGCTGCAAACAATTTCCTCCTATACTATTATATAACGGAAAATTTTTGTGTGGCCCTATAAATCAATAATAAATATTCTTTGCACCACATATTCTACAGAATGCATATTTTAGTGCACTTCATAACTGCATATCAGTTTTATTATGTTTGAAAGGGTGTAACGTCATTAAAATTCATTTGGAATGATTTTTTTCCATTGGCCATAATGTAACGGAAAACTTTTGATTGTCCCTGTAAATAAACTAAACATGCTACTAACTTCATTTGAAATAGGGTTCCTGCTAGGGTAAAGGTAAATAACATCCAAAAATTTCAGGGCAATCCGAGTATATTTACGAGAGTTAGAGCGCGGACAGTCGGCCAGACAAACCGAAGTCATAAACACTTTTCAAAAGGAACGTCAACTGCCTACTGCCTTAATATGTGTCGCAGATCGGGTCGTGTCAGTTTTAAGTCTGGTTGCCCGGCCCAATGCAGACTCTACCTGAGACCAGTTTTGCAGGAATTTAGATCATAGTCTGAAGAGGAAGGCAGAAAATGATTAAAGAATTTTTTTTACTCACAGAAAATCATTTGATGAAATTGTCTTATTTCCACGGGTCACAAATCTTGTGACTTGTTGGTCATGTTTGTGTGCTGATTATCTCCTGACCGATTGAATTTCACGATTTTTTTTTCGCGATCGTTTGATGAAATTCGCTAGTTTTTCCATGATCGTTTCACGGAATTTACAATTTTTTTCAGTGACCATTTGTCAAAATTCATGATACTTTTTTTGCGACCGATTGATGAAATTCGCAATTTTTTTCCAGATATTTTGACGAAATTCGCGATTCTTTTCTACGATTTTTTGTTGAAATTAGCCCCCCCCCCCCCCCCCCCCCCCCGCTTTCCGTAGCCGACAGTCAAAATTTTCGATTGAATTGCGCGATCAGTGCGATGAAATTCTGGAATGTTTTGCGCGATTCTTTGACTAAATTAGTGATTTTTCGCCCGAAACCTTTTGAAGGAATTCTCGTTTTTTTTCCTGCGATAGCTATTCGAAATTCGCAATTATTTTCTGCGACTGATGGACAAATTTGATTTTTTGCGTGCTGTCGAAAAGTTGAAATTTGCAATTTTTTCCCTCTCAATCGATTGACAATAATTGGTGTTTGTTTCCCCGATCCTTGCAAGATTTTTCCTGGTCCTTTTAGGAAATTATATTTTTTAATCTTTTGTGACGTCACAGGAATATTGTCTATCGTCGTATGGGAATATAGGGCAGTTTCAAATGATGTCACAAACGACCATTGGAGGTCAAACAACCGTTCAATGACAGTTGTGATTGGTGGTAGCTGAGAGGATTGTGGGCGTGGTTGTAGGTCAACTGAGCAGTTTTGATTGGTGGATGAAAAGGCCATCAGCTGATGAATAGAGAAGAAATGGAACCACATGCCCACCAATTTTCAACCAGCCAATCAAAATCACCGATTTTTTAGCGCTCAACCAATGAAAGTGTTTGTTTTATTGGACACATACATCAGACTTGTATGCTTGACAACAAGGCCCGCTTATAAGTCATCATCGATATACAGGGACGAGATAGCACAATGAAATTTACAACACAGAGAATTTTTACATCCGGGAGCTCCACAAAGAGTGTGCAATGGAGCCAGCGGGAGTCGAACTCGACAAGCCTCCTACGCTCTAAAGCGATTAGCAGCGTGATTTCTTAACAACTCGGCCACGGAGGCCCCCAATGAAAGTGGAGAAACTCGGGAAAATTTTGGAAGGGAAACAAAAGACTAAAAGACATTCACGAGGTTGTCAAACTAAGTTGGTTACTAGGGTGTGACGTCTGTTGAAGTTGAAACTGATCCATTCTTTTTTTTGGTTCGAGGCTATAAAAATCGCCATTTTACCTTATGCTACGCCAAAACGCGGTCGATTGGCGAATTAATTTTGCGTAATTCCGCAAAAAACGAAAAAAATATCGCGGTCTTTCACGAAAATTAAAAGTATTCCTGGAAGAATCTGATGCTTGTCAAAGAAGTTAAGAGGGAAAAATCTCGCACGCTATTTCAAACCCTTTTCGTCAAAGAAAACTTTGCCGCCTCCCTCTCCCGTCCAAGAACCTCTTAGACCGGGAGCCGGCAGAACAAACAATCACCTCATCTAGTTCACGGCTGAAATTCCAAAATTAGTTAAAACTCGATTCGCATATTAAAACGCAATCGGTCTGCCAAGTCGTATATATCCTCAGCCCACCCTATTTTCACCTTTGGGTGCAAGAATACACAATGATAAACCTACGAGTGAACCGCTAAAATCGAGTTTTCATGTGTTTTCCACCAAGATAGGACATGGCAGACCGATTGCGTTTTAATATGCGAATCGAGTTTTAATTCTGGAATTTCAGCCGTGAACTCGATGAGGTGATTGTCTGTGTTGCTGCCTAACGGTCTATCTTGAAATGGCTCCCCACCCCTGCAGTAAGACCTAAAAAGAAGTCGAAAGGTCAGAAAAAAGCTCCATTTTAGACAGGTCTCTACCTTAGCAAGTATATGGTGTTTTTTTTTTTTTTTTTTTTTTTTTTCATAAAAACTTGATTTTTTTCCGTTTGTAAAATAATTCTCTTTTGACAGGTTTCGTTTTTACAAGTTTTACAGTAAATGTTAACAGCCTTAGAGGATATTTGCAAAAATGAAAACTGTGTGTAATGGAAAACTTTTTTAGTCACTATCTTGAAATTATGCCTGCTAAGATGAAAACCTGCTTAAAACGAATTTTTTTTTTATCTGTATTCGTTTGGAGGGGAGAGGGTACAGCTCGCCCAACCCCATTCTTGTCTATGCCACTGCCCTCAAAGAAAACTTTGACCCCCCGCACAAGAAAGTTCTGAAATGGCGTTCCTGTAACTGTACTTTCACTTTACAAGGCTGCGGAAGGCTTTACAGGAATCTCGGCCAGGCCAGTTCCCGAACTGGCCTGGCCGAGATTCCTGGCCAAAACCCGAAATATGTGAAATGAACAGCGTACTTCGGGTTTTGGCCGGCCAATTCGCGAACTGGCCGGGAAGCCTTGGCCAGTATACGAAGTGTGGATTCAAGGCTACCCGGTAGGTGGCAATGACGTGCACACTTGATAGGAAAGAACGTTCTATACTGTGACGATTATATTCTGATATGTTGGACAATTTCCCGCCTGTTCAGGGGCGCGCCGACCCGGTGTGCAAAGTGTGCACCGCACACAGGCGCTAGAATAGTAAAGGCGCCAAATATTTTAGAAGAAGCTGAAATATTTGAAAAACTTTTATCCAATTTAAATTTATTAAAGCAGTATATAATTCGAAAGTTGATCATTTCTGACACATGGGTTCATTTTCATTTTTAGGTGCGTTCATAATTATATAAATACGTAGCACCTATAGTCGTCGTCCAGTCCGTCTGTCCGTCCGCATATAACAGAGCAAAAACTATCCAACCGAATAGTCTGAAATTTTAAATATATGATTCTTGCAAAATTTTGTCGAGCCATTTCAAATTTTATGAAAATCGGATGTATAGTTTAGTTACAGGGACAGTCAAAAGTTTTCATTACAACCAATGGGAAAAAATTATCACAAGTGCATTTTAGTGATGTTACAACCTTTCGAACAGAGTGAAATTGATATGCACTTATGAAGTGCATTAAAATATACATTCAGTACAATATGCGGCGTAAAAAATATTAACAAAATTAATTATAGTACGAACGCACCTCATTTGCCTTGTTTGACGTGGAATTTCCAACTTGTTAAGTTATATCAAATTCGAAGATGCTCGTCAGCGGCGTATCATTAAGAGGGGTAAGGGGGATCAATCCGAAAGGCGCCAAGGTGTCGATAGATAAAGTTTGGAAGGTTTAAGAGCGCCGTCAAGCGCCTGAAATACATTAAAAAAGCTAAAAACACAAAAAGTTCGGAAAGGCGACCGACCGCGAATGCTTCATCATTGTAATTTACTAATATCTTTTTACACTCAACTGAAAAAAAAACTGGCATCACATCTAACAGAAAAACATAAACAAGAAATTACCGCAGCCAAAATAAAAGTCAAGCACATATTTGAAGATATTTAGACATACTTAATGCAATGTATAAAAGAGACAAGTAAATTAAAATATATTTTAAGAATTATTTCAGTAAAATTTTGAATATTTTATTTTTACTATTAATTGCAATGAAATAAAGTATTACAAAATGTGCTATTTTTGACACTAATATTTATCATTCACATTGCCTTCGTGACCTAACAGAGTCTTCCAACCAAAGTTTTATTGCTGCAGCAGGATCATATTCATTTAATTGAATTTTAGATTGTTTTTCTAGATAGTGTTTAATTACTATCTCGACTAATTACATAAGGGTTATTTAGGCGATTGTACAGCGTGTCTTTATTTACAGATAAACTTTTGTCCTTTAGAGTGTTTTTCGCACTGCTCCACACTTCAGCATTGCTTGGAGAAATTGTTATCAAAATACAAAATCTCAACAATGTTTGTTAGAATTTTGTTTTCTTGAATTTATTAGTTTCTCTAACAAATCAAACAACGATATGGACGGGCGAAAGTGCAATTACCCCCTCCCCCCCACCCCGGTTCTTATCAAAACTAAATTACCAAAAAAAAAAAAAAGAAAGAAAAGGGCACAAATCAATCACAGCAATCGGTTACATATAAGTCAAACAATAAACAAACAAAACAGGATATAACTCAAAATGCAATACATTTAAAAAAAAGAAATGAGAAACGCTATTCTATTCCAAACCAGTCTAATAGTTGTGCCTATCATTGTATGCTTTTACGCATAAAAACGAGCCCATGAACATAAGAAAGTTTTATATTATTCAGGAGGGAAACATGTTTTTGAGAACAACCTCAAAATGAATTATGTTTTATTGAAATTTCAATTGTATTTTATAGATTTACTTTGAACAAAGAATAATCATTCAAGTACGAGTTTCACTCGCGTATAAAGGGTTCCGTACAATAAATTTATTAATTACTATTTGCAATTTTATAAAATATAGCCGTTAAACGAATAAGGCTTTGCAAAAAACTTGGAAATATTCTATTAAATATTTTTCAATAATTTACTTCAATAATTGAATTCAATTGGAATGAAAAACTTTGATTATTTATCATTGTAATTCGCCTTACTTAAAACAAAGAGAAAGACCTTGTATAAATTTTAAGCTTAACATTGTGCCAAGTACGCTTCGAAAGCAGGTCACAAAGTTGCTTCGCCGCTTAGGTCTGTGTCGCGTTTTTCTAGATAATTTTTAATTAATATATTGTCTAATTACCGACACTTCTTTTCGAAAATAACTATCGACAATCCTTGGATGATTTCGCGTCAATAGGTACCTCGAACTCCCCTCAATTCCCTCGCTGAGTTCCCGCAAAGTAAAATTTATGTATAACGGAAAACTGCGATTTTCTGAAAAACTATATGACCTAGAATAATTGCTATAGTTTTACTGAAATGTTTAAATAAATTCCTACTACTAATTTTTTCGTAATGTTAGTTTCAGTAGATTCGGAAATAGGAGGGGGCGGGGACATATTTTTTTCCATACATTTTCGACACATTTGTGAAAATATAATATCTAAAAGTAAAACAAATATATTTTTGAGTTCGGTGTTACGAGTTCTTTTGAACAATACCTCCGCCCTCGCTCCGAAGGGGGAAAAAAACACATTTTATCTTAAGCTACGTAATTTAGCACTCCTAATTTTACATAAAAAATTTTGTGAATGGCTAATTATATATAAATATGTGAGTCCATAGCCATATTGATGTGATTATAAATATAATTAGATTTTTCTTTTTAAGTAACACTTTGAAGCAAATAAAATAATTTGTTCTACGATTATCATATTAATTGTGGGAACACAATAAAAATATATGAAAAATGAAATGTTGCATTATTTTGAAGAAATTACTTATTAAAATTAACACGGAGTTTTTTTGTCAAATTAGATTGAATCATGCTGTTCCTTTCTGTTTAACAACCATTCTTTCTAGAGGGTTAAATCCTACGATACTGCATTGGCGCTAACTTGTATCGGCGTCGTAGTATGACCAAACTCACTTTTGCTGAGACATGAAATTTTGAAGATCTTGCAACTTAGTTAAAGTATATGCACGTGGGTGGTTCAATAATTATTGTATCTAATGTATATAAAATATTTGTACTGCGATGGTTGATGTGGAATATCGAAGCCTAATCTCTTAAATGCCTATATGCTCAATCTCAGAACCGTAGCTGCTATATTAACATAGTTTTGGAGGGAGGGGCGTAGTTTTAAAGGGTGTACATCAATTGCGCCTACGGTGGGAGGAGATCATAAATTGCGCCTATAGCTTCGGCCCCTTCTGTATGAACTGCGTCCGAAGGGGTGAGATAAGCAATCCATCATTTTATTGAGGGTTGCCTTAAAGAGTTCTTTTTCCCAAAAAAGTCTTCTGGATGCAAATCCGGCCATGGTAAATCTTGGCGACAATAATCACAATACTTAAGGTCTGTATTCATCTAGCATTGCATTATATCTTATGAGATATTCAACGTAATGAATACAAATAAAATATTACTAGAGGATACTTACTAATATTTACTACGAAAGAAGGGGACTTCTCATTTAAATGGCGCGGTGCAAACTGCCGCCCCAAATTTTGTTAGCTCTTTCAAGGTATTTCAAGAAATATCTAATGTTAATTAAAAAAAAACACACCATTGTTAAGAAAATTTTTATTTTGACTTGTAACATTTGGATAAAAAGTGTTTTTCCTTTTTCAATGACAAAAAATGCTGAAAATACATAAAATTCAAGTTATCAAAACTCGGTAAGTTTTATTTGTACAAAAATGAAACTTTTATTGTTTAATTATTAGTACTCGAAGAAAGTTTTACTAAATATATAGTATTTAAATCCCGTAAAAAAATTAAATTTCTGTAACTTTTAAAAATAACATTTTATATATATATATAT
The DNA here is from genome assembly GCA_963932465.1 of Maratus speciosus. Classification (NCBI taxonomy): domain Eukaryota; kingdom Metazoa; phylum Arthropoda; class Arachnida; order Araneae; family Salticidae; genus Maratus; species Maratus speciosus. The sequence goes on along the minus strand of OZ010790.1, from coordinate 611,121,794 downwards.
ATATATATATATATACAGTAGAAACCCGGTTATCCTAAAAATTCCTCAAAGTCCTTTTTAAATGTGAAAAATTTTATTGCCAACACTATTTTGACCGATGTCAAATGACAACTTTTAACATATTTTGATTTATGATTAATATTTGATTTGTAAGTTTTAGATCAAACAATTCCGAATCATTTTTAGTACATTGAAGAGTTGTTTTAATACTTATTATCTTTAAAAATTAAAAGGAAAATAAATAAAAATCAAAACTTCGAAAGGTGTTATTGGATGTGGGTAGAAATAGTGTTAAAAAAGCATGTTCTTTATGAAAATAATAAACAGAGTCAACTTACTTTTTTTTTCAATTGCGTTATTTCGGGCACTTTATTAGATAGACACGTACGACACTTCATCTTTTTTTACAAAATATGTTGCGATTTTCTTTTGTTTTTTAACTTTGCATCGTTTCAATGCTTCTTTATCAAGCCACCTTTTAAACAGGACCGAAACTAGCCTTTTTTGCACCCGGGGCAAACATGGATTTTGCCGCCCCCCCCCCCTCTCTCTTCCGGAAAGTATATTTACAAAGAGAATTTTACTAATTTTCTAATAGCCGACTTATTTTAAAATTTAAAATATGTAATCATAATATATGTAATACTGAACTATGCAATCTACAATGACGCGTCCAAGGGGGAGGTCACGGGGGTCATGACCCCCCTCTGAACACCAACAAAAATATTCTAAAGACCATTTTTTAAATGAAATATACAGTAGAGTCGCGATTACCCGAGTCCCGCTTAACCAAGTTTCCGCCTTAACCGAGTTATTTTCTTCTGATGGGCTGATGGCTTCCATTATTATGAAACAGCCATCATAAAGGAAGTGTTAGGTGAAGATGAAAGTGCAGCCGTAAAAAGTTAGAACTCAGATTTTCTGGTCAGAATGTGGGGGGAAAAATGCCCATATACATTTTTTTTTTTTTTAATTATGGCCATTTTTCCTTCCCATTCTGACCAGAAAATTGGACTTCTAACTTTTTACGACTGCTCTTTCATCTTCACCTAACACTTCATTTTTATGGCTGTTTCATAATAATGGAAGCCATCAGTCCATCAGAAGAAAATGATCCATTCCAAAGACTAACGAAAAGCACAAACATCCATTATATAAATTGAGCATTTATGTGCTTAAAGGCTTAATCTTCAGAAAAGACAGACAGAGAAACAGCAGTATAGCAGTAACATTACAACTTTGCTGCTATTGCTGCATTCTTTTTCTTTCTTTAAAAATATTTTCTTTTCTAATAAAGGCTCTCATTATGGAGCCACGAAACAGTTGTATGCTAAAAATTTTGACTGTTTATACTTTTCTTTACGTTGGTTTTACATATAATGTATTTATTTAACACAATGAGTTCTATATGCATGTTATTAGTTTATACTCTTGGAGGAATTTGACGTAGAATCCCTTCCTCCCTTACCTTATTTTGCGCTAATGATGTTTAAAACGGAATATTTTATTTATTTTAATCGAAAATCTATTGAATGGTTAAATAATAATAAAAAAAAAGATTAAAAATGTATTCATTTTTGCAAGAACTATAGGTAGTAATATAAAATAAATGTTTATTCTCTGGTGGGAAAATTTTTGGCAAAATATTGGCGTCCGAAATAAATCGCGAGATAACCTGTAACAGATAATCATAAACATCATTTCCAAAGCTATTATGATTTTTAATATACAGTGAAAATTCTTATTTTCGAAAGATAAAAATAATGGACTTGAACTTTTCATAATTATTTTCCTCAAATAATACCAAATCTGTCAGCAGCATGTTTGAATTAACAAGATTATTACTATATATAAGTTGTAGTATTACTATTATTATTTTTTAAATGAAGCAGAATGGGAAATGGTCTAATTTAGGATTATTTAAAAAAATCATTAATATGTTAAATTTCTCTATCACAGCATAATTCTCATCCATTCATGTATTTATATTCTCTTTCAGATACCAAATAACTAATTCATCAGTTTTACTTAAAAATTTGGCCTTTAAAAGTCAGCAAAAATTTAATTTAAAAATATTTTGAGGATCAAAATCATAAAGTCAACTATAATCTATTATTTAAAGTGTATTTTTCTTTTATAGGAAGTCATCTATTATTAAAAAAGGGATATTTTATCTTTATAGATAAATGAAACCTTGAAATTATATTTTGAGAAGATGCGTTGATTTAATGCGAAATTAGGAAATCATAATCTAATGTGTGAAATTACTATACTTGGAGAAGATGTGTTGATTTAATAAAAAATTAGAAAATCATAATCTTATGTGTATAAAGGTAATTTTTTTTTTTTTTTTTTTTTTTTTTTTTTAGATTTAAGGGTGTTGCAAAGAGTTTCCCTCAAAATTTTCTAACTTACAAACTTGCTTTTAAACGTAAAAGCATGTTACTAACAGACATGACTATTGAATGGATTTAGAATCTATTAATCTTTCATTTTCAGATAACTGAATTACATGTTGAATTATAAGCAATTGTTGTTTGATAAAAATTTATCGGACTGTCACGTCTGGAAATTCAGTTTAGAACGCATTGTGGAAATACAGTTCAAATGCTAAATGCTTTTAACAGCATTTTGTAAAAGATTGTGCCTTTAATGAAAATTGGAAAAACCGCTCGATTTCACAGATTCTAAATAACAAATAGGTCACTCTCATGTAAATACAAACAAATATGAATTCTAGAAAGTAACCAGTTTGCATTTGAAAACAGTCTTAAAACTGCTCTCAAATTCAAAGAAGCTATTTTCTGACACATTTCTGAATGCTTGAAAACACATTAAATTAGAAGATGTTCTTATTAAGAAACTATGAAATCGAATGACTTTTCCATTTTGTGGAAAAAGCAGATAATTTTACAGAAAGTACTGTAAAAGTTGGCGTTTTGAACCAAATCCACGAAGCAGCAGTGTGAGAAAGTATAAAAACTTCTCGTCACATAACAAGAATGGGTTATAACTGTTTAAGTAATTCATTTTTCTGGAAATGGAATACGCTATTCAATTAAAAATCGCTTAGGCTTATTAATTTTATTTCTTTAAGTATAAAAATGAATCAGACAATGTGTAACAAAATTTTGTGTTGCGAGCAGGGAATTTGTGAAGCACCTTAAGCTGTTCTTAACTGCTCTGCTCAACAAGCGCAAAACGTTTTGACACAGTTACAAATTCATTTTTAACAGAAAGGTATAAAATGGGACAGCCTGGCCATGGAAGAGATTTGGAATGGAACTGTTTTTTCCATTTTTTGATCCATCCATTACTTATTGAGTTAGAAGCGAATTTGATTACGTGACAAACACGTTTTTTGCCCGCTCTTGAGGGCTCTTTCCTCCTTCGCGAGGAAATTCGGTTCCAAACGTCCACTTGGACACTCTTTCCTGAAAGATCTATTACGTTTGAAAAAAAAAAAAAAAATATAGCTCAATGACATAGTTTCTGAACAACAACACCAGCTATTTTCATGCATTTTCAAACAAAAATAAATTAAAAATTATGTCAGAAAGTTGCCCTTTTGGATTTGAGAACACCCTTAAGGAATTAAGTTTCTTTACACCACTTTTGAATGCATATTTTTCAAATGATAATGCACTTCTCAGTTTTGAATTCATGAGCATTTAATGCTCTTCTTATTATTATTATTAATTTATTAGCCTGTGCATAAGAGAATCGTGCGTGATTATAAGAATTATATATTCAGTAAAAATTAAACTTTATCAAGAAATACATATTTAAGTTTTACTTATAAAACATCGTGCAACCAATTTGGAATTTTAAAATTTACTTTAGAACTTGGAAAAAATTAAGTTTTGAAAGAAAATAAAAAATGATTATTTATATACTAAATAAGTTATTCTAAATAAGTTAATAATAATAATAGTAAAAACAATAATATTAAGAGCAATAAAAGAAATACAAATTAGCGTTCATAGGAATATTTCAGCAGCAAGAATATTCTTCCACTTAGAATGTTGTTCTTTTTCCTCAGCATCTTTCTTTCAAAATACTACAGAGAATAATATTAAAGTGAATTTATTTCTAGCATATTAATTGAATTATGAAATATCTGTAAATATCTGTATATAAATGTTAATAATGTTTAAGGTTCTTGGAGAATCTTAGAATGAAACATCTAAAGGCAAAGTGAATGAGATATTAGTTTAAACCTTACGAAAATATTTGTTTCCATACATAACTGGCCCATGTCAAATATTATATTATTGAACGAAAAATAATATGCTTGGAGAAAAAAATGGCATTATTGGGTAACAAGTTTTATTTCTTCATAAAATTTTCTCTTCTAAAGTAATTAAAAAAAATTCTTCAACGTTTAAATTTCTTATGTAAATATTTGAAATTGATGATGATTTGTAATGTTCTATAATGGTTTATATATGGATTTTTTTATCATCATACTTTTATTTATTTCCTTTTTTTTTAATTTGTGCATATTATATTAACGGAATATACATTTTTATAGTGTCGATTTTTCTGTGATTTAATAGTTATTATTAACAACAACAAAATTATTATACACATACATAAAATATATGTGTATAAGTTTTTTGCGAGTTTAAGAAAAGCATTATTGATAGCCGAAATTATCGATAAAGTGCCCAATTTAGCAAATCAACGCCAACAGAAAAGAGCCTTTCTAACAAAAAAAGCTGTCACTTCGTGCCCATAAGTATAAGAGAGGGGGTTGACAATGATATCCGGTCCAACGTGACGCCGAGCGCAGTTCATACAGGGGGAGGCAAAGAAGGGTCGGCATCGGCGCAGTTAGCCGGTCTCCGTTTTAAAGACCCATTTTTTGGGGGGGAAGGGGAGGGTGAAATGCTGGTTTGGAGCTTATGTGGCTACAAGGGCGGCGCCAGAACGTGCCCGACGGGGGGCACAGTATCCCGACAAGGGGGCCGAATTCAAAATATATATTAGAGGTTTCCACGAGCCCTGGCCAGTTCCGAACCCCGAACTCTGTAAAAGTTTCTTTCATTAAACTCGGGCCTGGCTTAATTTTATCTGAAAACTCGGTACGGGATCGGGCTAAATTTTAGCTTTTGAAAAGTTGGTCCAGGCCTAAACTTCATTATCCCCGGGACACGTCCGGGTCTTGCATTTTTTCTGTAGATTCGGGCCGGAACGGGACTGTATTTATACTTCAGAATTTTTTTGGAGCAAATGAACAATAAAACATTTGTTTCTTCCCCCCCCCTTTTTTTAAATAACAGGTGGGATATGTTGATCAATCGCGTGAAAAACATAAAATGTTCGCGTCCGGATTTGGCATAACCCGAAACGCGCAGATCTCTAACACTCACACTGCTATTTAAATTAGAGATAAATTGCAGGGGGCCAAACGATTTTTACTCGAAACATAAATTTCGAAGCTTGTCAAAGAATACTGTAGATAAATAAAGTGAAAAAAAAGCTCTTAAGAAGGTTATTTTTGAAACACCTCACTAGTCACCTAATCTTAATAGGCGGATGAATCCACAACAGAAAGAGTTTCCACACTTTTGAGCATTACCCGAAAGGAAAAACTCTGCTTCGTACTCTTCTTCCATACAGCAACCTCCCAATAAGCGGTCATTCAATATTATAGATTTTACGTGTACATATATGGCATATAAACAGCAGTGTGTGAAAGACAAAGTATGGAGCAGTTCTCCGGTTATGAGTCGAACCAAAGAGTCGCGCATCAGGTAAGGTAGGTAACCAAATTTTTTCGAAACGCGGTTCATGTTCCGGCCGGGTTGACCATGTATTTTAATGCCAGAGGTAACTGAAAATAATCAGTTGACAAATCCCTATCAAAAACGCATAAAGTGACCAAAAATTATTCTAAAATAAAATTATTTAAATTTGTTAGTGAAAGTGTCATCGTTAAAACTAGCAGTTAACACGTTGAATGCCAAGTCTATTTTGTCTGTCTTTCCGTTTAAGCCACGAATTGAGACTCCCGTTACAGAATCAATATGTCAGTCACCGATGACTGACGCGGCCTAAACGGAAAGATCAGTGTCAGTCACTGGTGACTGACGTGGCATTCAATGTGTTAAACGTTACACCTAACTAGGGCCCTTCCCGGGTAATAAATAAAAAGCCCTGCAAATTTTATTGAAGCCCTGCAAATTTTATTTAAAACAAAGCTGCAACACGAAGGGAACCCAACCAAAAATATTCTGTCTACCCGCAACCCGATCGAACCCGAAATACTTAATTCCAATCCCAACCTGAAACCCGGAACCAGAGAAAATTGATCCACAATATAATGTAATTATAAAAAAAAAAATATAGTCTGCAATCATATCTCCAATATTAATGTTATCTTTTATGTGGAAAAATAAACATGGAGTCATTCATATTCAAATATGTATTTTTTCATCTGAAATAGATTGCTGCGCGGGTTGGGTTATACCCGACCTAAACGTTCAACTTAAAGTCAATCCGAAACCTAACAAAAAATTTCCGTTGACGCAAAACCCGACCTGAACCCGATAACTATTTTTTTTTATTTACTTGTATTGGTGACTTTCAAGTTGTTTGATTGTTAGTTCCTATCTATAAACACTGTTTTGATGAGGCCTTTAGATGTCTAGGATGGTTAGAGTTGCAGTAAAGCTAGAGATCCTACCTACACAATTCCAGGTTGTGTAATAGTTAAACGGAGCTTCTGACTGTAAAATAGTCAATGAAACATCGTCTTCATTTTGAAAGATCTATCCAGTGATTTGCCACTCAAGGGTGCGTAAAATTTTTTTCTTGTCTACCCCATTTTGTATTTTACGGCCGTGATTTTGAATATATAAAATCAAACCTAGCCTATAACCATCGGACGGTTAAGACGAATCGATAGAGACCTCATACATTAAAATCCATCCAGCCATTGGGATGTTTCGAGGGTATTAAGAAATACACATATCCAGATACGCGTGAAACACATAACCCTTCTTGGCAGTCTGATAAAAAAGCCGGACAGACGCTTGAGAATCGAGACATTTTAATCACTACAATAAAACCTGTTAAAACGGAACCAGTGTAATGGAATAACGCTTTAAACTGAAAATTTTCGCAATATCGGCCAGGGCCAAAACTAAGGGGGGGGGGGGGCAGAGGGGACATGAGCCCCGGGCGCCAAATGAAGGATTATACCTTTGGAATGAATCATTTTCTTCTGATGGACTAATGGCTTCTATTATTATGAAATAGGCTTTATAAAAGAAGTGTTAGATGAAGATGAATGAGCAGCCGTAAAATGTTAGAACTCTGATTTTCTGGTCAGAATGGGGGGAAAAAAATGATGGCCATTTTCAGGGTTCGATTTAAGCGGTATCGCATCGCAATTTGCGATTCAAATTTAACTAAAATGCGATCCAAGAAATGCATTAAATCGCAATCATTGCGATGCATATTTCCCACACCCTTTGTTATGTCATGTACACTTAAAGCAGGGATGCCGCGGACGCACTATAGCACGTAAATTACGCGAAAAATCGGATACGGGACGCAAAAAAATAGTTCGTATGCGTCCCGTGGGACGCGTAATTTCGTGAAAAAATCGCGGAAAACAGACGATTTTCGTCAAAGAATCGCGAAAAAAGCGTAAATCTCATCAAAATATCGCGCAAAAGCAGCGATTTTCGTAAAAGGGCCGCGAAAAAATAGCGTATTTCGTCAAAGCATCGCGAAATAAAAAGCGAATTTCATCAAAAAATTGCGGAAATAAGCGCAAATTTCATGAAAATATCGCTGAAATAAGCGCAAATTTCATCAAAATATTGCGAAAAACGCGATTTTCGTAAAAGGGCCGCGACAAATTAGCGTATTTCGTCAAAAGATCGCGAAAAAATAGCGAATTTCGTCAAAAAATCGCGGAAAAAAGCCGAATTTTGTCAAAGGATCGCGAAAAAAGCGCAAATTTCATTAAAAAATCGCGGAAAAAAGCCGATTTTCGTCAAAGGATCGCGAAAAAAGCACAAATTTTGTGAAAATATAGCGGAAAAAACGCTGTTTTCGTAAAAGGGCTGAGACAAAATAGTGTATTTCGACAAAAGATTGCGAAAAAATAGCAAATTTCGTCAAAAAATCGCGGAATAAAACCGAATTTTGTCAAAGTATCGCGGAAAAAAGCCGAATTTTGTCAAAGTATCGCGGAAAAAAACACGATTTTCGTGACAGACTCGCGAAAAAATAGCGAATTTCAACAAAAAGATCGCGGAAAAACGCGAATTTCGTCAAAGTAACGCGGAAAAAACATGAATTTAGTCAAAGCACCAAAAAAGATGTGCAAACTAAACTTATAGGTAGAAAATTCATAAAATGGGATTTAATTTCTTTTTTATGAGATTCTTAAAAATACAGCATGATTTCAGTGTACTTTGATAATATTTATATTCATTAGGTGGACCAGTAAAAATCCCCCCCCCCCCTCGTTCTTACTGCATTGAAATGTCTCCCGCCTTCAGAACATTTAAGATTTGATGCTTATTAGTGATTTAGATATAAATTTCCCTTCCAAGGAAAATGTCTGATTCCAACACAGATCTATGCTGGCACATAATTCAATGGGAAGTGTAATAATGAAAGCACCCATTCATTCAACGAAAAGTACACCTTTACTTAACATAAGTGTTCTTTTTTTCAGCAAAAATATCTTTTTCAAGAAACCCGCCTTGCCTCTTTTTAAAAGAATGCGGACATTAGTGATACTTGTTAGTGGAACTTGGTGTCTTCTACTCTCAAATAAACATTATTTTACAATTAAAATTGTATCTTGCATTTTTACTTTTAAAAAAGTAAAGAAAATTTCTCTTAATATTTTTTTTAAATATCTTATTTGAGTGCAAATAATGCTGGTTTTAATTCATTATTTAATTATTGTTAAAACAATAATTAATGCATTTCATTTATCTTAATAACCAACTTTCATTTATTCCTTTAAAATATAAATTATTATTGATGGGGACCCGCTTTTGTAAAAAAGGGACCCAGATTTTTGGAAATCCTGTGTCCCGGGGACCCAGGTTTTTTCAAGTACAGCGGCATCACTGCTTAAAGTTAAAATTTAAAGGTGTTTTTACACGACATACGTTGTGTTTTCACCCTCCCCAAGTGTTTATTTACAATGGAAGTACAGCGAGGAAGTACGCTTTTTTTTAAAAACAATTTGTTGTAAATTTTCAAGATTTAAAAGTTATGTTAGCTATTTTTTACTTGCTATACAAAAGTGTCTAACTGCTATTCAAAACTGACTTTGTATAGCAGTTACTGCTATGCAACTTTCTTTTTCTAAATCGACCCCTGGCCATTTTTTTTCTTCCCATTAACTTTTTACAGCTGCTCTTTCATCTTCACCTAACACTTCATTTATAATGGCTATTCATAATAATAGAAGCCATCAGTCCACCAGAAGAAAATAACTCGGTGAAAGCAGAAACTCGATTAAGCAGGACTCGGTTAAGCAAGACTCGGATAATCGGGGCTCTAACTGTAGATTTCATTTTTAAAATGATCTTTAGAATAATTTTGTTGGTGTTCAGAGGGGAGTCATGACCCCCGTGACCTCCCCCTTGGATCCGCCATTCTAGATTAAGTAGTTCAGTATTACATATTTTAAGATTACATATTTTAAATTTTAAAATAAGTCGTCTATTAGAAAATTAGTAAAATTCACTTTGTAAACATACTTTGCGGTAGATGGGGAGGGGGGTGGCGCCAAAATGCATCCTTGTCCCGGGTGCAAAAAAGGTTAGTTTCGGCCCTGATATCGGCTAAAACAAGCTAAGTTTGTCTAAATTGGAAGGTTCTTCCAATTTTTTGTCGTTCTATCTAAACAGGTTGCTGTATTAAATAGCTTCCTTTCGTCGTATTGAATGTAAGTGAATTATACTTTATCAAATAAAGGAATGGTGTGAAATTAATTAGTCGAAAAAGAGTTTTCTAAATAATTAACAGTAATTTTATGACAATAATGTTCACTTTACAAATACCGCGTTTTATTATTTTTTCCATTATTTTGCCTTTCAGCTGTTTAAGAAAAAGCGCAATTATTACGTGCATTCTCAAGAAAACATTTCGTCAAACGTAAAAAGCACAGGCAGCAAGTTGCCGGAACGCGCCTGTGGTTGGAACAGATTTTTCTATTATTTGAACAAAATTCCGTGTTTTGACTGGAGAATAAGAAAAAAAAAATGAGCTTCAGTTCTCGAACTTTTCGTGTTTTGGAGGAAAAGAGACATACGTAAAAAATCAGTTTCTGATACAAAAAAGTAACATGCAGCACAGTTACGGGAACACCCCTGTGATTTGACGAAAATGCAACTTCAGATAATTTTTACGTTAAGGCTGTGTTCTCAACTGCTCTGCTCAACAAGCGCAAAACGTTTTGACACATTTACAAATTCCTTTTTTAACGAAAAGATATAAAATTGGAAAGCCTGACCAGGGAAGCGATTTGGAATCGAACTGTGTTTTCCATTTTTGGATCCATCAATTACCTATTGAGTTAGAAGCGATTTGGATCACGTGGCAAACACGTATTTCATCCTTTCCTGGCTGGTTTTTCTCGTTTCGCGCGGAAATTTGGTTCAAAACGCCCACTTTGACACTCTTTTCTGAACGATCTATTGCGTTTGCAAAAAAACGAATAAAACAGCTCGATGACATAGTTTCTGAACATCAACACCTGCTAGTTGCGCGCATTTCCGAACAAAAATAAATTAAAACTTATGTCAGAAAGTTGCCCTTTTGGATTTGAAAACAGCCTTAAAATAATGAATTTTGCGTATTTTGGAGGGGAAACGGCTAAATCAAAACAGGAATTTTCGTGTTTTAATAATAATAATAATAAAAGCAATTGAAGAAACACCTTCAACTCACGTATTTTTTTTTTTTTTTTTTTTTTTTTAGAATGTATATTGATCGAAACCAGACAGCATGATCCTCTAACTTCTGATAAGATACAGAATTTAAATCTGAGATTAAAACTGAAATACAAAATTCTAAAGAAAAATGTAAGTTAAAGGAAAACTTGTAAAATAGCTTAGAATGCAAAAAAGTTCATTAATATCAGCTCGATTATAAAACAAAGTCTTGTTGATGCTAAAAAAAAAAATCATTAAATTCATGCTTATTTTGAAACAGCCAAAGTTTAGAAGTCTGCACGGGCTAGGCTCGGGCCTATTTTCATTCATGGCACTCGGGCCGGGTCGGGCCTAACATCTTTTTTTCGTTCCGAGATAAGGCAGGTTTCATTCTTCCTAAGTCTTCATAAGCCGATATTTTAAGTCCCGTCTCGATCCAGCCTGTATGAAATCATTGTCTCGGCATGGCCTGGTCCGTGCAAAAAATCAGTAAAATTTGGCCCAGGCCAAAAATTTTTGCAAAAAGTGTATATATTTTTAAATAGACATTATTCTACAATTAAAAATTGAAATTTATTCGTTTTAAAGAATAGTAGATTTCTAGGCAATAATATTAAAATATAGTAAAACGTGTAAAAAAGAACCAGCCTATGACGGAATCCTGTCTTAAAAATTTATTGATCCATGCAAAATGCATAAAATAATACGCGAGAAAAGAATATAATACATTTACACCTGCTAAGAAGGGAACTTGTTTATAACGCATTTTTTTTCTCTCCTATGCGATGTCTTAGAAGATTTTACTGTACAGCATTTTTCAGTGTTTTAAGTCTCCAATACATAATTTTTTAATTAACGATATTAATTATAGCTGAAACATTAACATACAAATAGAGATTCATTAAAAAAATGTATATCGCAACCTTTTTTAAAAATGAAAATTATAAACATGAAAAAAGAGCTAAAATAAGTATTTTTGGTCAGAACTCCTTTTAACAAAATCGACGTAAAATTCCGTCGGACTTGGGCCGAGATTTTAACTTTTTTCCGGGCCGGGCTCGGACCGAACTTTTAATTTTTATACCGGGTCGGCCCATTACTGTTTTTTTTACGGACCAGGCCGGGCTGAAGTTTTAACTTTTATACGGGGCCGAACTTTTCTTTCTAGGAGTCGGGTTGAGCCCGAACCTGGAAATTTTGACCCATACAGAACTGTACAAAGTATAACTAAGTTATTTATTAAAATTGTTCAGTCTAACAATACAATCAAGTTTAAATTATCAAGTAAGTCGATATTCTGTTTTACACGATTTTTTTAAAATTTCTAAATACGAACCTATGTCTCTAAACACGAATTGTTAATTACAACCCTGCACGGTTTGAGTTATGCCCGACCCGAAATCGATAAAATATTTTTTCGAACCTGCAACTTGATCCTAAGCATGAAATGAAAAAAAAAAAAAAAATCAATCAATCCTAAGTGTAAAACAATTCTGGTAAATAGTTTGCAATCATATCTCTAAAATCAATTTTATATTTCAAGAAATGAATGCATACATTTACTTATTCATATACAAGTATTTTTTTTTATCATTTGAAACAATAATCTGGACTTTTCTTTGGGTTGGGTTGATTTTTGACGGCCAATTATCTACTCGAGTGATATAGGCCGGAAAGGGGAGTGCCCTCCGTGTGGAGGGGGGGGGGCTTTCTAAGGGAACCTAATCCGTATTTACACATGAAAATCCAAGGTTCGAAGAAAACCACGAAAACTCCGAAAGATTGAGCCGACGGGCGCGATTGGATTCGAGCCCAGCACCTCCCGTCTACCAGCTTCGAGAGCATAGAACCTCTCAGCCACTGGTAGGGCGGACATTTCTTTGGAAAAATTTGGCGTTCTCGAATCGATTCCCAAGATACAAAAACTCTAATCTGAGATGACCCGAAAATGGAAACACTAGTCAACCCGATCCACAGAAAAATTTTAGAGTCAATGGCCAACATGATCGGGTAGAATCGGGTTAACTGACCCGATGCAAGATTTTAGTAGTTGCTATATACACATCTCCCCGTAGTTTACAATGAAGTTATGTATGTATATAATTATTTTCTTATCTATTCCTTCCATTTCTCTTCCATACATTAAATAGAGATTAATATCTAGAAAATGAGACTCTACTCACTGTATATTGAAATTAATGAACAAAGAAGGAATTTTTAGTTTGATACTAAGTTTGCTTGAATAATTATACAAAACTCTCTTTTTATTTACTCATTCATTTTTAAAAAAATACTTACCCTACGCTTTTTAATGAGAAGATCGAAGCGAGCAGATAATTTAAACATCCTGTCTCCTCTTGAAATCGTATTTCTTATAGGTGCGTAAGTTTGCGGTTAATTGAATAAACATAGAACAGGAGTACACATGAATGAACTCTAGACAAAATATATGAAGTTTTCGGTAACATCCGGCCGTTGTGACGATAGCCTTTAACCGACATGTGATTCAAGCCAAACCGACTTCCGAAGAAAAAAAATCAGCGCCCTGTTATTCCGTGGGTCGCATTTTCTATAAACTAACCTAAGATTTTTTTTTTTAATTAACCTGCACCCGACTCGACACGACTCGGGTCGTGTGCAGGAAACATCGGATTACCCGACCCGATGCAGCACTCAACACTCAAGTCAACAAATTTTCTCCGACGACGATTAAATTTGACCCCGACGGGGGGGCCAGGTGTGCCCGACGGGGGGGGGGGGGAATATGCCCCCCCCGGTCCCCCGTCTGGCGCCGCCCTTGTGTGGCTAGATTTGTGACTCCTTATTTTTAAAGAAAAACAAAAATATTTTAAACCTGAAATTTAATTTAATAAATGTAATAAAAAAAAAAAGAAACCTATAGAAACAAGACACATTTCATTAAATAAATTTTCTGGTTTAAAATTCGTGTATTCAATCTGGAAAAAAAAAATCCCTGAAGGCTGGCTTGGCAGCTCTGCATTAATACTCACTGATTTTTTTGTTTTGAGGGGGGGGGGGGGGGGGAGAGGGGTTTAGGAATATGAGGTGCCAACTGAAGTTCTGCACACAGGCGCCGGATACTGCTGGCGCGCCCCTGCGCCTGTTTGATATATTTCGATAAATTGGGTTTATTATGAGTATTATATTCTAATCTGCTGAAGATTTCTGTCCTCTGTGACAAATATCGATGCATCGGATTCATTGTCCTATCCAATAAACAAATTATTTGAGGGATTCTGTAAATAAACGACAAATTTTACCTAACCAATAAACTATAGAAAAATGTTGTAGAGCATATTAGTAATATATAACAGTTTCATTACATTTGAAGTAGTGTAACATCATTAAAATACCCTATAAACGATTTTTTCACATATATCATAATTCTTTTGGGAGTCCTATAAACGAACTATGATGGCTACTTAATCAATACTCTATAAAAAAAAAAAAAAAAAAAAAAAAAAAAACATATTGCTCACTACATGAGTTAGGAATGTAAATTTTATTATATTTGAAATAGTGTAACATCAATTAAGTGCACTAGAAATGATCTTTCACCATTCACTGCAATGTAACGAAATACTTTTGAGTGTTTCTGTAGACAAACTATAATTGCTACTTATTTCATACCCTTTAGATAACAGTTTGTCGTCCATCTTAATGAAGCATACCTATTTTATTATAATTGAGATAATGTAACAACATTAAAATGCACTGAAAAAAAACCATTGGTGATACTGTAATGAAATATTTTTGTGTGTTCCTGCAAATTAACCAAAAATAGTACAACTTCACTAGTAATATCAAAATGTATTTATAAAGCTAAATATTATAACAATTACAAGTCAATCCGAGTCTTTACCCAAGTTAGAGCATGGGCATGCATACGGCCAGACAAATTCAATTCAAAAACACTTTCAACTATGTTAGAAAATGATAAAAAGTAAAAATCGGTTTCTATATACCAATTTCGCGAATTGGCCGATACTGTATGGCCACTTCGCAAACTGGCCGATTGCATCTGGCCAGTTCGGGTTTTGGCCGGCCAATTCCCGAATTGGCCAGTCAGTTTAAAACGTTGTTGGCCAGTTCGCGAATTGGCCAATTTCGGGTTTTGGCCGTAACATATATATAAAGGCTGGATATATTAAGGTCGGACCTTTATATATAAAGGCCGGAATCCAGATAGATTTTGCACTGTAAGCGAAACCAGATTGACCTATCAGAAAATTTGCTTACTTAAAACAGCGAAAAGTTCGCAAAAATGCAAGCTTCTGATTGGTCAATCTCGTTTCGCTAACAGCGCAAAATCTATCTGGATCCCGGCCATGATATTACATTTAATAGATTTTTTTTACTGATGCATATAGTGTAAAACGATGAAATCTATCACATTTTCATATACTTTTATTTAAAAACAAACAAACTTGAAGGCTAATTCCATGTGCAGATTTATCACATATACAGGGTGTTTGTGTATCAGTACAGTGATTACAAACTTTTTCAGGACAGATCATGGAAGACGGTAGTATTCCGAGTGACGCAGCCTTAAGCCTAAAATCCTATTGTAGAACTCGTAGATGGCGGAAGTCATATATACGGCTAACTCGACATCAAAGAAAACGCGAAAAGCCGCCTTTTAATAACTCAGCAGATATAGGTCCTATTGTTCTGATTTTTCTAGAACAGTATTACATCTGCAGTCTAATCGTATACTGAAATTTTTACATTTCTACGTGCAGTATATTTTGAGATCTAAATAGCCATTTTTAAAGCGAAAGCGTTTGTATGGTATGTAAGAATTCCTAATTTCAAAATCTCGAAAACGGTACTAACGATTTTCTTTAAATTGATACATAAAATAAATGTGATTAAGGCGAGATGAATAGCACTTTTCTTTTTTCTGGGAAAACTCTCGTTCGTTAAATAATTCGATTTTTTTTTCTCTCGAAAATGACACGGGCGATTTTTTAAAAATCAAATAAATATGTTTCAGATGAACCAAATAACAATTTACTTGTTTCCAGCAAGACTCTTGTTCGTTTTATAATGCGCATGAAAAATCGGACTATATTTCTTCGCCATTCTATGGAAATTTCACCGAAAATGCATGACACTGTATTCATACACATGCTTTCTTTTTAACCACTTTTGGGGAGAAAAATTTTGTCTTCCCACTGGCTGAGTGGTTAAGGGCCATCGTCTACTGATCTTAAGATAGGCAGTTCGATACTCTCTGTTACTTGTTTTCACATGTGAATGTGCTTTTTTTCTTTTAAAGTCTGTTAGTTGACCATTATTCTCAGTTCCTTTGTAATTTTTTAATTGTTATTAAGTTAAATAAAATTACAATTATAATGACGCCAATTTGATGATGATTATTTCTTGGCAATTTTTCAACAATAAAAATATTACCATAAATTTTATAAATATATTTAATTTCAATCACTTTACAAAAAATATACATTAATAATTATTATTTGAATATAAATCACACGATCAGAAACGTAAAAAAATAATTCATTTCAGCTCTTCTCTTTATAATATCATTTTTTATTATTATGACGGTCAATCAATATATAATCACTGACATCCATAATATTATTATTATTGTTATTATTTTCCTTGCATAAAAACTATTGTGATGTAATAATTCTTTTATAATAAATAATTTAGTTGAAATGTTTTATTTATAAATAACAATGAAGTTTGATAACCCCGAGACAATTGTTTTTATTTAACTTTGCAATATTTACAGTTTACATAATAAGCATATCAGAATTCTGGTGTCGCCATCTTTTGACGCAATTGCGTACTACATTTTGTCTCTTATTCGGAAAAAAAAAAAAAAAAAAAAAAAAAACTAACGCTCTCATCGCCGCTTTGAAAGAATCTTTTGTGACTAGAGGTCTATTTCGCAAATATTAAGAAAATTGCTGCATACAAAAATATTAAAATGGGTGGTATTATAGAGAAATGTTTGATAAAAACGTTGAAGTAGACAGTTTTTAAATCGAAGAATTATTTTAAGAGATATTTCATGTTAAATCTGGATAAAATTATCTCATTAAAAAAGTCTTATAGGGAAAAAAACTATACATGGGAATTTAATCATTTTCATTCAATTTAATCATTCAATAGAAACTCAAAGTTTGCAGAGTGCATTTATTATTTTTAACTTGCCTAATTTTTTCACGGTTTATTTCAATTTTAAATTAAAAATTTCAGAATTTCCAGAGATATTTTTTACATATTTTAGAAAAGGTTATTTTAAATTGTTGCCAATTGTTAAAACAGCGCAAAGAATAATATATCCTTTAAATTAAAAATTTATTCACAAGTGACTATTATAAACAGAAAAAAATCCTTTTAAATTAGAATTAAATGATAACGTGTTAAAAGCAGGAAAATATTAAACATTACGTCATAAAAACTGTTTTTACACATGCTTACTTAAAATGAAAGAAAATTATAAAATAATCAATTATTTTCAAATTAGAATTAAATGATTACGCATTAAAAGCAGGAAAACATTGAAAATTACGTCATAAAAATTATATTTACACGTGAATATTAAAAGAAAAAGAAAATTTTTAAATAATAAATTCATTGATATGTGTTATAAGTCGTAAATGGAGGAAATTACGTCATATTGGCCAAATAATAATAGTGCAAAACAGTTTAAATTAAAAAATATATTTATATGAGAGATTTATTTCAAATTTCGAGATGATATTTTTAACTATAGTTGCCAATTTTAAGGTAGCGCAAATAATAATATTATCTTTCTAATAATAAAAATATTTTCAGTTGAATGTTACAAAGAGAAAGGAAAGTTTGGTGAAAATTATGTCAGATTTAAAATGTTACATTTAAAATCATTTTCTTATAGCGTTGTTAAAAAATACCATAAAGCAAAGACTCTGTTGACTTAGTTCCTTTTATATTTGGTAATTGTCAAATGTTTAACTAATCTTATTTAATCAAGCACGGAAACAGCAACTAACATCAGCTGATTCGGCCTTGAAATCCCCCAGTAAAAGGGAAACCCGTTTACAGTAAGATCACCATTGATTTTTTAATTATACAGTGCAGCCTCGATTATCCGAGCTAATTGGGACTGTTAGTACATTGGATATCGGAAATCTCGGTTAATAGAAACTGTGTGTAAAAACTCGCCGTACTTGCGAATTTAACATCTCTTTTAAAAAAATATATAGAACGTTTTTTAAATAATAAAAATAAATATATGTAAAGTTCTGTTTCACAGCTTAACAAATTTAAGAAGAAAATCAACTACCAGTAGTAAATTTTAAAATGCAAATTGAAAAATTTACGAAAGTTCACACTGCCACTGGAAACAAAGCATTGTTCGCTATTGACTTATCAGGGTCCAATGATTCTTTGGAGTTGAGTGCTTTTGGGGGCAGAAGGGCCTGTATAGCACGGACAGTGAGCTAAAGAGTGTGGTTATTTTTAAGGCTCATTCAAAAGGGAAAAAAAATCAGACTTTGCTATCGGCTCGGTTAACAGAAACCTCGATTAATCGAAGCTCGGTTAATCCAGGTTCTACTATAATTCAATCTTCCGTAATCTTTTTAAAGCAGATCAAATTAATGGACTTTAGCACAAAGTCACATAGCTGATAACTGCTATGCTTGTTGGCCACCTTTTTTTCAAAAAGTTTGCTTCGCCTTATTCAATTAATGAGATATCTCCGATAAAATAAGTCACATTTTCCCGCTCTAAAATACTGGTATCCAAAAATCGTAGCATGTAACTGACACTACAAGTACTCATGGAACTAGACTATTTTAAGTCAGATTTTTATTATAAACTATATAAAATTATTAAAAATATATATTATGATAGGAACTAGCGGGCTTCGTCCGCTATTTACGTTACGGATATAAAAATCATGTTTTTTTTTTTAGGGAAAAAGAAATAAAAACCTATTTGGCGATAGGTTTATAAAGACACATTTTGTATTTGTTATATTTCCGGGGATGAGGAGGGGGGGGGGACTATTTTGATTAAATATCGCAATTAGTCCACATGGCAGATATAATTATGATAGACACTAGCGGGCTTCGCCCCTCTATGCCGCCTTATGGGTCCAGCTTCCACAACTCAGAAATTACCTTTCGGACATCAATGCAACAGATTCCAAACGTTATAATTAACTTAATAATCACCCTATATAGCATTAAAGTAAATTTATGAGTACTGCATACTATTTTTTTATCGTAATTTCTGAAGAGGAAAAATTATTTCGGTTCCATTCTTAGGTACTGGTCTGAAAAATTTTGAAAAAGTGGGGAAGGAGGGGACATGAGACTGCTGTTTGTCAAACAACACAACGGGGTCTGGCTTATTCAACTTGTTTTTCAATGACTTCAATTGGAAGGTGGTTTGTTTAAAAGAGTGCGTTCCCTGCCCCATGAAAATTTTAACTATTGATGCACCATGTATGTAAGGATTAAGGCTGGGTTACGGTGCCTCACTTAAGATCAACTTAGAGACTTACGATATAAACAAAACGTAAACGGCATTACGGTGGTTCGCGATCTTACGACAGTTTGGAAGCAGCCGTAAGTTAAGACAGAAGTGGATGCGCGCGCAACCACAACAAATGTAACTGCTGCCTGTGATTGGCTGACTGCAGGAGGACTTACGCCGAAGCACGAGGACTTGCGCCGAGGCACCGTAATACCAAGTTACGACTGATCGCGTGAGGCACCGTAATCCCAGCCATAAAATTTAAGTGACGCCTTGATGTGACTTTAAAAGGTTTGTTTTAAAATTCAATTTAAATTATTTTTGACTTGGTTAAAATATTTTTTTACATCTACACAATACTTTTAATTTTCCAATTCACTGTTAAATATATCACTTTCATTGAATCTATACTATGCATTGAAATGTATTTATTTCAATAAATTGATTTATCTTTTGTGTCACGCTATTCAAAATTGTGAGTAAGATTTATGTAAATGGTTTCTTTGCGTCATTGTGTCCAAACTACATGAAATGTATGAAAAATGATAGTTTGAACATAGAATAGGGACATATTAGCGATGCCACTGTCGATAGACAGTGATGTTACATAAGGTAAAATGGCGATTTTTATAGTCTCGAACCAAAAGGAAGAATACGGTTCATTGCCGTAAAATATAAAAATAAGGTGTCAAAATATTCACAATTAAATATGCTAAAAAAAAAAAAAAAAAAAGATCAATTTTGATGGGAAACTGTCCCCTTAATCCTGCCTCTGGCTTATGAAGGTACTCTAATTGTTTACGAATCAGTAAGGGAGCTTATGGAATGATCCGACTCGTTCTCGTTTCAGACTGCACTGGAATGTGGAATTTTTACACGGGGTTTACAACAGTAGTTACAAAATGCGATTGCGTCGGATATACGCCATTGTGGATTATTAAATGTGCAAATTGAGGCTATTATTTATATAAACGAGACATTAAAATAAAATATTATAATATAACGTTACATACATTCTGTCTTGTGACAGTTTATTACTTACATTTAGGAAGTTTTGACGGATCTTAGTAGATACGTATTTCCGTGTATCTACTTATATGTATAAAAGAGAAAAATTTAAATTAGTCTGCTATAAAATAAGTAGGTATGTGAAACCCAATTCATATTAACTTGTGTCTCTATAGTCGCAACAACATTAAAGAAAGTTCACATTCTTTTCGTGTTGCATAGCTTTCTAATCTTGTTTTGATAATAGGCAATTTCCTGTAATTTTATATCGTTATAAAAATTTATTTTTCTGAAATCCTATAAGAGGGGGTGAAAGGAGTGATTTCAAAGTACCAGTAATTTCAGTAGTACATTTATTTAGTAAATGATTGCTTTCCTTTTAAATTTTCTCCTCCTAATGATATTTAATAAACTTTTTTTTTTTACTCAAGTATTTGACTAAATAAGATTTACTAATATGAAATAACAAGTGATCGAGATCAATAAAGGGTTAATTTATCTTTTAATGATTGATATACATCTAGGTAAATCGATGTAAATATTATAAAATCCCTAGAAACAAATTTTAAAATTACAGCTTAGTTTTATTAAAATTTTGATGTCAAAAATGTTGTTTTAAGGTTTTTATTTAACCCAGTATCTTTTGTTGCTTTTTTACTATTTTTTTTTTTCTGATCTTAATTTTCGACAAAATAAGATAGAAATCTGTACCAGGGAATAAAAGATGTAATAATGAAATCTAAAACATGGAAAATAAATACAGGGTTTAGTTTTCTAAAAAAAAAAAAAAAAAGTGGAAATTCTTGTACTCTAGATTAAAAAAAAAGCATACACGGGTGCATATTTAAGATGTTTTATTAGTGACTAATGTTAAAAAAATTGTCAAATATGCTACTTAGGTTATTTAATAAAATTACTTTCTCTCCCTTATTCCCCTACCCTTTTTTACGAAAAGTTTGTAATTATTATCCTATTAATTCATATGTAAAATATTGTGCTTCATAATATTTTTACCTAATTTGATGTTTAATTTTGAAAACATAACACATTCAATAATTTAATTCTAGAAAACTAATCCTAATATTTTTTTTCTGCCTTTTATTCATTATTTTGTATTTGTATGTTTACTGTTCTGTTAAATTTAAATCTATTCTTTTATTGGATTCGTGCATATTGAAAATATCATTTTTCTACTTGTTACATTGGTTTGGTGGCTGGAAATAATGTTATGTACCTATTGTTTGGCTGCTATCACAAATTAAAAAAATAATTTTTAATAGGTATGTTAAAAGAATAAAAAGTATTGGAGTGCTTACAATTTAAAGTAGTTTAATATACAAATATTAAAGTTTGTTTATTGTATTGGCATTTAAATGATATTTTCCTTACGATGCAGATTTGATTTTTATCTTTAAAAGTCAAAAGCATGATAATGTTGTTTAAAATAAGGGTACTTTTCGGTTAGCCGGGCACCAGTGTTATATATACATATATATGTAGGATAAATGTATGTAAATATACATATATACACGTATTGTATATACACACACACATATATATGTATAATACATACATTTATATATACATTTATATGTATGTATAACACTGGCGCCCGGCTAACCGAAAAGTACCAAAATAAGTAACTATTAAAAATGGAGTATTTTTCATCAGACTGATACAGCCAAGTGCAGATCTTGTGGCAAAAGCCAATAAAAACTCCATTCACAGATGTTGTGAAAAATAAATGCAGACACTAACTTAGTAGAAAGTAGGGCATATGTATAAAAATTCATATGCGCTGCGATTTTATTGCCGCGATTTTTTTCTGATGCCAATGTCATACGCATCGGGTACTTAACTGCCACCAAAGTGTCATTATTTTGCTTGATATGGAAACCCAGATGTTGTTTATGCTGTTGTTTTCGCCAAATTGGCATCGGGAAAAAAATCGCGCCAATATGCGTGTATGATATTTGTGCCCATTCACATCCAAGTGGTGGTGTATAAATTCAATGAAGATTTAAGATTGATAGAGAATAATCACAGACCTTGAGTAATGCAGGGCAACTGCTGTGGGATCTGAGCGGGCATACACAGTATTTTTGTTAAAATGGAGTAAATTGTTAAAAAATTGCTCAAAATGAGCAAAATTCTTTAAAAAAAATTTAGATGGAGGCAAGTGACATGCCTAAATTTGGTGCAACATTTGAAGGGATGTTTTACAATAACATTTAACTATAGGTCAAAATTAACATTTTTACCCACTGGCCAGTACACTGATTTTTTTCACTGGCCAGTTTTTTTTAACCACTGGCCAGTAACAAAGTTATGTACGCTTCATACAAAATTGTGTTTTTTCTAACTATCAACATTGTAATTTACTACCATTCGATATGATTACACTCAACTGAAAAATTTTATTTTTACTATTAATTGCAATGAAATAAGTTCACAGGAAATTTTCAGAAAGGTTACAGCAGAGGGGGACCCCCACCCCCTCGGCACTAACTAATATACATTTTTCTGTGACCATTTAACGAATTTCACGTTTTATTCGCGATCTTTTGATGAAATCAGCGTTTTCTCTGCGATATTTTCACAGAATTGCGTTTTTTTTTTTTTTTTGTAATCTTTTAACGAAATTTGTGGGGTTTTTCGCCATTCTTTGAAAATATTTCCATTTTTTTTCCAAGATTTTTTGGCGAAATTTGCGTTTATAGGCGATCTTTTGACGAAATTTGCGTTTTTTCCGCGATCTTTTGGTGAAATTTGTGTTTTTGCAATCTTTTCATGAAATTTGTGTTTTTTTCACGATCTTTTGATGAAAGTTGCATTTTTTCCGCGATCTTTTTAATGAAATTTGGGTTTTTTCCACGGTCTTTTGACGAAAGTTGCATTTTCTCCGCGATCTTTTCACGAAATTTGTGTTTTTTCCGCGATCTTTTCACGAAATTTGTGTTTTTCTGTGATACTTTGAAGAATTTTGTGATTCTTGTTCGCGATTTTTTGCCGAAATTTGTGTTTTTCCGCGATCTTTTGACGAAATGTGAGTTTTTTCTGCGATTTTGTCACGAAAATTCCGTTTTTCCACGATCTTTTCACGAAATTTGTGTTTTTCTGCGATCTTTTCACGAAATTTGCGTTTTCCACAATCTTGTGACGAAAGTTGCGTTTTTCCGCGATCTTTTAACGAATTTTGTGGTTTTGTCCGCGATCTTCTCACGAAATTTGTGTTTTTACACGATCTTTTGACGAAATTTGCGTTTCTCTGCGATCTATTGACGAAATTTGCGTTTTTTCGCGATCTTTTCTCGAAAATTTGTGTTTTCCGCAATCTTTTAACGAATTCTGTGTTTTTTCCACGATCTTGTCTTGAATTTTGCGTTTTCCGCGATCTTTTCATGAATTTTGCATTTTTCCGCGATCTTTTCATGAATTTTGCATTTTTCCGCGATTTTTTCATGAATTTTGCATTTTATCTGCAATCTTCTCACGAAATTTGCTTTTTTCCGAGATTTTTTAACGAAATTTGCGTTTTCTGCGATACTTTGAAGAATTTTGTGATTCTTTTTGCGCAATTCTTTGACGAAATTTGCATTTTCCACGATCTTGTCATGAAAGTTGCGTTTTTTCTGCGATCTTTTCACGAAATTTACGTTTTCCGTGATACTTTGGAGAATTTTGCGATTCTTTTTCGCGATTCTTTGACGAAATTTGCGTTTTCTGCGATCTTCTCACGAATTTTGCATTTTTCCGCGATGTTTTCTCGAAATTTGTGTTTTTCCTGCGACCCTTTGACAAAATTTGCGTTTTTCGCGATCTTTTCTCGAAATTTGTGTTTTTTCGCGATACTTTGGAGAATTTTGCAATTCTTTTTCCTGATTCTTTGACGAAATTTGCGTTTTCTGCGACCTTCTCACGTATTTTGCATTTTTTCGCGATCTTTTCTCGAAATTTGTGTTTTTCGCGACCTTTTGACGAAAGTTGCGTTTTTTCCGCGATCTTTTAACGAATTTTGTGTTTTTTCCGTGATCTTGTCTCAAAATTTGTGTTTTTCCGCGATCTTTTGACGGAATTTAAGTTTTTTTCGCGATTTTGTCCCGAAAGTTGTGTTTTTCCGCGATCTTTTAACGAGTTTTGTGCTTTTCCGCAATCTTTTCAGGAATTTTGCGTTTTTCCGCGATCTTTTCTGGAATTTTGCATTTTTCCGTGATCTTTTCTCGAAATTTGTGTTTTTCCCGCGATCCTTTGACGAAATTTTCGTTTTTTCGCGATCCTTTCTCGAAATTTGTGTTTTTCATCGATCTTTTGACGAAATTTAAGTTTTTTTCTGCGATCTTGTCACGAAAGTTGCGTTTTTTCCGTGATCTTTCAGGAATTTTGCGTTTTTCTGTGATCTTTCAGGAATTTGTCGTTTTTCCACGATCTTTTCTTGAAATTTGTATTTTTCCCGCGATCCTTTGACGAAATTTGCATTTTTTTCGCGATCTTTTCTCGAAATTTGTGTTTTTCCCGCGATCCTTTGACGAAATTTGTGTTTTTTCGCGATCTTTTCTCGAAATTTGTGTTTTTCTGCGATCTTTTGACGAAATTTAAGTTTTTTCTGCGATTTTGTCACAAAAGTTGCGTTTTTCTGCGATCTTTTCACGAAAGTTGTTTTTTATGCAATCTTTTAACAAATTTTTGCGTTTTTTCCATGATCTTTTCAGGAATTTTGAGTTTTATCCGCAATCTTCTCATGAAATTTGCGTTTTCCACGATACTTTGAAGAATTTTGCGATTCTTCTTCGCGATTCTTTGACGAAATTTGCGTTTTTCCAGGACCTTGTCATGAAATTTGCGTTTTTCCGCGATACTCTGAAGAATTTTGTGATTCTTTTTGTGATTTTTTGTCGATGTTTGTGTTTTTCCGCGATTTTGTCACGAAAGTTGCGTTTTTCCGCGATTTTGTCACGAAAGTTGTGTTTTTCCGTGATCTTTCAACGAATTTTGCATTTTTCCACAATCTTTTCACGACTTTTGCATTTTATTCGCGATCTTTTCACGAATTTTGCGTTTTATCCGCGATCTTCTCACAAAATTTGCGTTTTATCCGCGATCTTTTCACGAAATTTGCGTTTTTCGCGATACTTTGAAGAATTTTGCAATTCTTTTTCGCTATTTGACAAAATTTGTGTTTTTCCACGATCTTTTCACGAAAGTTGCATTTTTTTCGCGATCTTTTCACGAAATTTACGTTTTTTCCGCGATGTTTTGACGTAATTCACGTTTTTTACGTGGTCCTTGGGCAAAATTCACGTTTTTTCGCGATTCTTTGACGGAATTGGTGATTTTTTTCTACAAACGATTGACGAAATTGATTTTTTTTTTGCCAACCATATCGAAATTAGCGATACTTTTATATCTGAATTTTAGAACTGATGACCGTTTTTTTTTTCTGGAAACGAATGCCTTAAATTTTCGGAAAATTTGAGACAATCACCCCTGATACTTTCCTTTCTTACGTTCGGGGGAATCGCCGATTTGGATGCCGTAAATTCCGAACGAATTTCATCCTTTTCCTCCCTGGCATCGGTCTTTCAACCATCGCGTTTGGTGAGTGGTGCCCATTGAGTTTGGCGAGTGAGCACAATAAAGTTAATCTGCCACGGTTTAAGTGTTACTCGACGCCTGGCGAGTGCTAATTTTATGCTATACATTTAACCAGAGTTTATCTTAGACAATTTCAGAGGTGTCCTATCCTTTGCTCCTTGCCCCTCATCCAAAAACAATTGCTGCCCCTTTATCCAGAAAATTAACCCATATACGGTTGAATCCATATCAACTCAGGCAGGGGTTTACCTTCATGGTCTCAGAAGTTTTTGTATTGAACATATGTTAAAATTTAAGAAAAAGTGAGATACCTGTATATTTTTGTTTTGTCCAAAAAAATTCCTGGCATGAGATACAGGGCGCCAAAGATGACATCCTCTGCACCATTTCCCATTCGCGATTTTTTATAAAAATTTTAAAGTGCTCTATCTCTAGAACGGTGCAAGATATTTTGTTTCAGTTTTTTTATTTTAAAGATAATATTCTTCTGTTTAAAATGATGTACCCGATTTTAAAATATGTACTCAACTTTTTCTTGTGGCAGCCTTTTGGAAAAAAAAAAAAAAAAAAAATTATCCAAAGTTTTTTTTTTTTTTTTAAATGCCAATCCCAAAAATTTTGATTTTTTTTTGCTGTTGATCAATACCATTGGGAACTACCTTCACTGTAAAGCCCGGTAGCAGAAAGTTCGAGACGGGAGATGGGTGTCGCAGATTTTCATTTCTCTTTTGCAGATTCTTTTTCATCGAACCTTTATTTTATTTAATATTTTGTTTAGCTCTTTATTATTAATGCAAAAAGTTAAGATTATTATTAATAAAAATTTATAAAATGCCTAAAAACGCTACAGGTAAGTGATTGTTTGATTAATTAATGCTTCAGTTGTAAAAATATTTTACCTGCAGATTATTTTTTTCCTCTGAAGTATCTGTCGCAGACACTTGGAGAAATTTCTGCTACTGGGCTGTAAAGGAGAACTTCTACTTTTGAGTTTAACAAGTTTTAGAAACATTTCAAAAATTCAGGGAATTTTACAGGAACTGTATATAATACAGTTCCAGTAAAAGTCACTGAATTTTTGCTTATTTGTATCATATTTGTAAGGCTAAGCCTACTATATATCCTAAACAAGTTGGAAATTGCAATATCAAATGAGGTGCGTTCATACTAAAACTAGTTTTATAAATATTCAGATCTTGGTCCAATAAGTGTTGCACTCTTGAGCAAAAAGGCATGAATACAAAATTTATTGTGATTCTATGTATTAAATTCAGTAATACGGAAGTAATATGAATCCATCTTAAAAGGACTTAGTCACCATGGCAATCTAGAATCATTACCTATCATGGCATATCATTGAATCAATTATGTATTATATGATTTTGAAATAGAATGAAGAAAACTTTTATTAATATCTTTTTAAGTTTTAATTCAATTTTCATAACAATACAACCATATTAATGCAAGTTCAGACAGATGGGCAGACAAACTGAATCCATAAAGACTTTCAACTATGTTGGAAAGTGTTAAAAACACATAAATAGGTTGGAATTTGACTTTTAGAAATTTATATCAATAGACGGAAGCATACTTGAATACTTTCATACAACCCTGTATTTTACCTGCTATCATTATGCATGCCACTATTTAGCTAATATTTAATTAAGACTAAAACACACTTAAAACTAGTGAAAATCACACTTCCAGAGTTTATCATCCATAGTCGCCCATACATCCAATTCTTTGCGTGGACCTGTATATCATTTTATCTATATCCTACAAACATATCTTAGTATACTAAATGGAGTTCAGCGTAAAAATGCATAACTCATTTAAAAATCACCTTTCAACTACTTTCCTTCATACTCAGTACTCCTTATGATTTCTTTTGTGTAGCCTGTATATGATCTACAACCAGGGTTGGCAGGTTTGTCACATGTCAAAAACCTCAAATGCTACATTGAACTGTAAAATTTCACATTAAATGTCACATACAACATTACACGTTATATTTAAAATTCACTATTACTGTATATCAATAATTAATACATAGTGTAAAAGTATTATTGTTAGGTGCAACCTTTTTACAGGATAAAATTTTTATTTAAATTTTTTTCGTAATATTGTTTTTTTCTATAAAGTAGAGATGAGTTCACATGAATTACGCATAATTTCTCTTACTTAAAATCTAATTTCTCTATTACTTTAGAGATCTTAAAGCATTGCCTAGGATTTTTTTTTTTAAGAAAAAGAAAAACCTATGTATATAACAAGATCATGTGCATCACTTTTATTCTAGTTAGTTTAGGCAATAGCCATTACATCAAAACTGAAACTGGATAACTAATCTTAAACATTTACAAAATAAGAGAAGAGAAGTAATTTTTTTTAAAAGCCTAAAGTCAAAATCTTAAAACATGCTTTCTTTAAACATATAAAAATATTTTTTCGATTTTAAAACTGAATAAAATTGGCCCAGTCTTCTAAAAGAAAGTTCACTTAATCCTCATATTGAAAAAGTGAATAAAAGAAGAGATCAAATCATGAAACCATACCATTTTTTTTTGCTTCCCAACATTAACCACTTCACTGGCGACAGGTATGGAGAAACAGTGCTTTTACCGCCGAGGTATCTCGGGGCAGCCGGTGAAGTGGTTAAGGGGCAAGGGGTACCTGTACTGATTGTGTATGAAGCTGAAGAATCCCCTCTCCCGTCGTCTTATTTCAGTGCTATAGGGAGGACCCCATTACTTGGTGGAAAGGTATCATTAGATGCAATAGCTTTTTGGCTGAGCCTGCTTCGAAACTTGCTCATCTAGCAATGCTTTTGCTATGAAGTCCTGCTAGCTCAGCATCAATTAAGAGACAAGACTATTTTCTAATGTTTCTTACACTCTTAAACTCGGAAATCATTTGGGTGTAAATAAATGTACTAAACTGGTTATGTGCTACAGCATGCTGCGGGGTAAAATTGATCTGGATTATTAATTTTACTAAAGGATTTTCTTCTGATTAGAAATTCCAAAAAATAAAAATATTTTACTGCACTTAATAATTTAAAATTATTAAATTACTATAATTTTAAATAAAAGATTACATAAATCATACTTATTTAATGTATACCTATTGTTATTAAAATGTTTCAGTGAGTTGCATGTTTTTGACAGTTTTCGACGGTTTAAACCAGTTTATGACAGTTTAAACCAGTTTTTGACGTCAAAAACCCAACCCTGTCTACGACATTTATACACACAACGTAATATGGAAAAATTTAATTAAACTTAAAATCTCATATCACAACTAAAAAAGTATTTCCAGCCATCATCACTAATATACAGTAAAGTATCCGAAATCTTTTGTGTGTCTCTGTAAATAGTATGCACTTTCTATTACACAGGAAGTAACTTGTTGTAAACCTCAGCAACATATATCAATTTCATTATATGTGAAAGAGGTTAATGTAGTTAAAATATGCCACAAACAATATTCTTATATCATTATCCAACAGAATTCTTTTGTGTGGATCTGTAAATGAATAATTAATATTCTTTGCACCACATATTTTACAGAATGTATATTTTAGTACACTTCATTTAAGCACATAGTTAATGTATTTTGTTTCCATGATTTGTTTTATGCTTCCATTCACCGAACTTTTTAGACACACCTTGTATAATTTGTCAAAATCAAAAGTGGAAGTTCTCCTTTACAGGGAAGGTAGTACCCAATGGTATTGATCAACAGCAAAAAAATCAATTTTTGGGATTGGCATTTTTGAAAAAAAAATTTTTTTTGATAAAAAGAAAAAAAAAAAATCAAAAGGCTACCACAAGAAAAGTTAAATACATATTTCAAAATTGAATATATCATTTTAAACAGAAAAATATTATCTTTAAAATAAAAAAAAACGCAAGAAAATATATTGCACCGTTCTAAATTTTTTTTCGAAAATCATGAATGGGAAATGGTGCCCTGGATGCCATCTTTGGCGGCCTGTATCTCTGGCCAAGAATTTTTTTGGGTAAAACAAAAATATACAGTTATCTTATTTTTTCCTGAATATGTTCAATTCAAAAACTTCTGAGACTATGAAGGTAAGATTTTTTTCTTTGGCTGCCTGAATTAACATGGACTATACCATACTTTGTTTTAAAAAAATTGCTTGCATAGTAAAAACTTTTGGTACTTGTTAGTTATCCCGTCGACCAAATTACTGTCGCCAAATTGTAAGATTGAATGCCAATAATGGTTGATCGTAAATGTCACATTCACTTGACAACACGTGTTTACGTCAAGTGATTTTTATTTCGATGTTTTATTTGTATTTTTATTAATGTTATACTAATTTATTTGTTCTTTCGTTATTTAAAATAAAAATTAAATCAATTTGTATAATTTGGTGGGTGGTTTTGCGATTTATATAATTTGGCGAAATTGGTCGACGGGATAACTAACTAGTACCAAACTTTTTCATTGTCGTCTTGAAAAGAGCCCCCTGAATTTTAAATATAAAAAGAAGCTTTAAAAATACAAAAAAATGCTAAAAAAATAAAAAGTACCTTTTTAGAATCTAAAAAGTGCCCTTTTCCCCCACCAGCAGCACCTTGTCCCTTTTTAAACTTGAGAAATTCTGGAACAGTGATAGAAATTGGAAGATGAAAGTAAGGCGTCAAATGACGCCTACTATAAACATCTTAGGCGTCAAATTAAAATTTCTAGTCGTCATTTCTAAAATTTATTTTTAACATAACTAACATTATACACTACTTTATAAACACTAATATATGTATATATATATATATATATATATATATATATATATTAAATGATTGAAGTTTTAATCTCTAAGATTATAAAAATTGAAGCATTTGTAAAACTCATATAAAGCTTTTTTAATTATTACTATTTTTAGAAATTGAAAGAAAAATGTAAAGCAAAATTAGCTTTCCTCCAAATCCAAACATGTGTCTCAATATCAACTTGTTATTGAACAAAAAGCATTACCCTTTTTTTTTTCTTTTTTTTTTTTAAAGAAAAAACCAAAAATGCTTAGTTTGTTATTAAATATTTTTTAACTTATTAAATTTTAAAAAGATGAAAATACTCAAATTTAAATTAATGAAAATTAATAACTATATTTACTATTCATTGCACTCCCTATTTTCTTACCAAAAATGTACAAGATACATTCAAGTTGATATGGTAATCAAAATAACAGTTATGAAATTTTAAATTATGGCTTAGAATTTTTTTTCATTAATTTCAAGACAATACAAATAAAGCTGTTTATGACTGTCATTTTTATCTATTTTCAGATTTTGAAAAATAAAATTATGCTAAAAAACTGCATTAGAAAATGATTTAAATTTTTTAAACTATAAACAAAACAATATATAGAGGTATTTCTGAGATTGTGTTTTTCTTTGGCCCCCAGATTCAGCCACATTTAATTCCTTTTAGCCACAAAAATTTTAATATTTACTTTTACTTTGGTTAATTAGCTAAAATAAAACCATAAGAAATGTTAAAAAATTCTAAGTAATCATATTAACGAAAACGATCTAACTATCACTGTAAAATATTAAAAAAATAATTTAAATAAAACCTGTATTTTTTTTTTAATCAATATTTTTTATAGTTAAAAGTTCATAAGAAAAATATGGGACAAATATATTTATTTCTTTGAGGTAAATATTTAACGGGTAACTTCCACGTGAAAAAATTGAAAATTAAAGATTTTTTTTTTTTTTTTTTTTTTTTTTTTTCATCCAGCTTTTGCCAAAAAATATATAAATAAAAAAAAAAAAAAAAAAAAGAAAG
The DNA here is from genome assembly GCA_963932465.1 of Maratus speciosus. Taxonomy (NCBI): domain Eukaryota; kingdom Metazoa; phylum Arthropoda; class Arachnida; order Araneae; family Salticidae; genus Maratus; species Maratus speciosus. The sequence goes on along the minus strand of OZ010790.1, from coordinate 611,089,935 downwards.
AATCGGCACTTTTTTTTTTTTTTTTTCGCGAATGGGAAAAGTGGAGATGAGAAACGCGACCACTGCATAAATGTTCGTGTATTATTTCAGGCCACATGTTCTGCATCCGTATACTCATTACAATGCATCTCTGTTATTAACTGAAAATACTATAGCTCATTTCAAAGTATTTTTTTTCTTTTAATGACATTTATAAGAAAGTTTAAAACTGCTTTACATATATTTTTACACGATATTTTTCAAAATATCTCGCGCTTCCCGAACAAAAGAATAAATAAATACTCTTTCAGTTTGCGGCTGCTTGCTAACATCTGCGTTTTCTTTCGGATCAAAGGTCAGCTTTGAAAGAGAACTGTTTAGTTCAGAGATTGTTTATAAGAACTTCTAATGCTTTAGAAGTTGTTTATTTTATAATTATTACAGTTATTTATTCCGGCTGTAAGAGCTATTATTCAGATTTCAATCCAAATATATATTTATTATCCTTTTAAAAATAAAAGAAGTTGGAAATGATTTTTTTTTTTTTTTTCTGTGCGTATGTGTGTGTGTGTGGGGGGGGGGGGGGGGGGATAGATTTATGCGGTTTGATGATCTATTTGATGAAAATGCAGGAAGCTAATTTGAAATAAATACTTAATGATTATTTCTGCATTATCGGCGATAAAGCAAGCAAAATAACTGCTCGTTTTGCTACATAATATTTTCAAATAATTATGTTTTTGTACAAAATCTGTTTAATTTTAATTTAATAGAAGTGAGAAATGAATAAAAATATTGATTTTATAATTCCAAAAAAATCAACCCAAAAGACAGGTGTATTTTCTTTTTCTTTCTTTTTTTTTTTTTTTTTTAAACTTAAGTAAATAAAAATAAATTAGTAAGAAAATAAATAAAATCATTGTCAGAAAAAAAATTACTTATTGTCTCATATCGTAGAGCTGGACATCCATTCACAAAGTTGGTATCTTCAGCTTTAGCAAACTCTTTGCACAGAGTGCATACCATCAAATTTTGCTCTTGTATGAGCCAGGGATTTTCTTTTTGCCATTTCAAAAAAGTTGCACTATTTACAATTTTTCGAGCAGATTTACAATTTTTTTCTTTATTGTTTTCATCATTCGCTTCTTTAACTTCTTTTTCTTCATTATCATTGAGTTTTAAACGTTTTGTATTAGATGAACATGCGATCGTAAAAAAGGAAGATATATTCCATTTTGCCATTATGCACGTGTTCGCCTTACACTTTAAGAAAATGACACTCCACTTATTCGAAATTTTAACACAGCTACCAAACTTTTGAACATGTGAGGTGCAAGAATTTTTGGGATGTAACCTCCAAGATCAGTTTTATCAGTAATTGGTCACTGCCTGGAACCACCTTACTGTGACTGACAAGTGTAAGGGGATTAGCACAGACAATAGAACCTTCTATGAAAAGTCTGGACTATAGAATAGTCTTTGTGGGGATTACTATTAAAGAAATACTTACCACGTGTCGCGTATCCCCACCCCCTTCTCTCTCTTTTCAAAAGCAGGTGCTCGATTTTGGAAGTACCATTGGCGGCAGAAAAAAATTGTACGAACCGGGAGCTTTCAAAGTTAAATTTTAAAAAGCTAGGCGTCAAATTTGACGACCAGAAATAATTTTGTAGTCGTCAAATACAATAATTTAGTCGTATTTGACGACTAACGACCGTTAATTTCGAACACTGCTCTGGAACAGATGATTTATAATCCTGCATCTGCCATCTTGGATTTTTTTTCTTGGTGTGAATTATTTTTTTTTTTAAATAGTTATAATTATTAATACTAAAGTCTTTTTCAATATTATATTAATCTATCAACAATATTTAACCATTCGCGAAAAAGGACTTTCCATGCAAGAGAAAAAAAAATCCAAGACGGCAGATGCGGGATTATAATACATCTAAACTGAAACTCTGATTTAACAATATTGAATACAACCTTTTCAAGTGTTTGCAAATTGTACTTAATATTATACTTTAATTTGTATCACTGATGTCATATACGTCCCATATTGGCTTGTTTTTTTTACGCCAATTTGTCGAAAACCTTGTTACCATATCATCTATATCCGGGTTGCCATATCAAGCAAAACGACACTTTGGTGCCAGTTAAATACCCAGTGCGTATGCGACATTGGCGTCAGAAAAAAATCACGCCAATATTATGTACGTCACGTATATGACATCTGTGCCGAAATTTTATTAGAACTCTAAACAACTGGTGTTGTATTAACATAAGACAATTTCATAGTTTATTTTGCATGAAATTAAACATTGAAAATAACCCTTCTATTGGGTAAGATTCAGCATAACTACTCACAAGGTGCCTTACGAAATTTGCAAATTAAAAATTTATATTTTCATTTACTGCCCACCAAATATCATAATGTATTATGGTACTTGTTAGTTATCCCGTCGACCAAATTACTGTCGCCAAGTTGAAAGATTAAATGCCAATCATGGTGGATCATCAATGTTGCATTCACTTGACAACACATGTTTACGTCATCAAATGATTTTTATTTTGATGTTTTATTTGTATTTTTATTAATGTTATACTAATTTATTTGTTTTTTCATTATCAGTACCTCTATTACTTACACTTTAAGAAAAATAAGATTTCTGAAATGTATGTTTCTGCTATAAAATTTGAAATATTACATAAGATACAGAAAAAAATTCAATCTATATTTAGTAATTATTAATAATAATTACAAATATAATTATAGCTATAGCCAGAGTTGTATAATATAGACGTGCATGCCGTGCGCGGAAAATTTTCTGCAAAATTCGGAATTTTGCGGAAAATTTTTTTGAAATTTATTTTTTTTGTTCTTGTAATTTTTTTTTTTTTAAATACTGAAAAATTAAAAATGTTCCCCAATTTTATGTACGATTTATTTGTTTGCCAGGGGGTGATTCTGTTCTGAATTTTCCGAAGATTAAAAAAAAAAGTCATCCGTCCGAAAATTCAGACATAAACAAATATCACTGAAATATATTGCAGATTTCAGTAAATGGTCGCCGAAAATAAAACAATTCCGTCAATCGTTCGCAGAAAAAATGCCAAATTTTGTCGAAGCATCGTGGAAAAAACGCGAATTTCTTTAAAGAATCGTGGAAAAAAAATTTTTTTTCTCAAAGAATCGCCAGAAAAAAATCAAATTATGTCAAAGAAGTGCAGGAAAAAAGCGAATTTCGTAAAAGCATAGCGGAAAAAGTGCGAATTTTGTCAAAAGATTGTGAAATAAAACGCAAATTTCGTAAAAGAATCGCAGAAGAGAAAAAACTAATTTCGTTAAAGGATCGCGGGAAAAAAAAAAAAAAACATGAATTTCCTCAAAGGCCACAGAAAAAGGCGATTATTGTCAAAGGATCGTGGAAAAAAAAGATAATTTCACCAAAGAATAGCAGAAAAAAGCAAATTTCGTCCAAAAAAAGCGCAGGAAAAAACGAATTTCGTAAAAGCATAGCGGAAAAAACACGAATTTTGTCAAACGATCGCGGAAAAAAAAATTTCGTTAAAAGATCGCGAAAAAAGAAACGCGAATTTCATCAAAATGCCGCGAAAAAAGCGTGAATTTTGTCAAAAGATCGCGAAAAGATGCAAATTTCGTCAAAGGATAGGAGAAAAAGTGCGAATTTCATCAAACAATTGCGAAAAAAATGCAAATGTCAAAAAATCGCGGAAAAACGTAAATTTCACCAAATGATCGCGGAAAAAACGAGAATTTCATTAAAAAGCTGCAATAAAAACTCATCGGTCTCATTAATGATGATACCTATGAATGGACCTCTCCTTACAAAATGTGATTCAATTGTTTCAGAAGGAATGTCCATTATTGCATTTTGTGAGAAAAGGTCACAATATTAAGGATTGGGCTGTTTCTAAATGCATTGATAAAAATAACTGATAAGAATTCACTCCTTCTTATCATGGATTTTTAGCTTTATTATTTTTTTAGACAACATAATTATTTTGTAATTAATTTTTAAATTAAACAGTTATTTAAAACTACTGTTTAAAATTCATACCGTCAAAGTAATATAACACGTTATTTTATTAAACATTAAATTAATTTGCAGAAAGTTTTTGACCCAATATTTGTGTGCGCAGAAAGTTTGGTTTTATACAAGTCTGGCTATAGCAGTAATATTCACTTAAATATACCTATAGTTTGATATGTAAGCTAAAGTTATTTAAGACTTTCAACCAATTTTTACTAGTCAAAATTGCAACCCTGCTCATATTCCATGCCCATAAAAGGACCTTTAAGATTTCAGTCAAGCTACAAAAGAAAATTTTCTTGATTGGGGAGATTATCTTTTAAGGCTGTTCTTAACTGCTCTACTCAACAAGCGCAAATGCTTTGACACATTTACAAATTAGTTTTTTTTACGGAAAGATATAAAATTGGAAGGCCTGACTGGAAGTGATTTAGAATCGAACTGTGCACTGTTAAAACACTATTCTTAAAAATAAGTAAATTGTACTAATTATTGAGCACTTCTGAAAATAGCTCCGAGTACTTAAATTTGAAAAATGCATGTACTCATTTTTTTTAGTACATACAGGGACTCGAAAATAAGTATGTATAGAAACACGCATACACTATAAGAAAAAAAAAAAGCGAAATTACAGAGAACTGACAAATCACCATTTTTAATTACGGTAATTTTGAATTGCGAAAAACTACAATTTTTGGAGTAAAGAACAACGAGTGTACTACTTTAATTCTTGTGTATGAGCTGCCCTGTGATTTGAACACGAGTCCTTTAGGTGGGAGATCAGTATTGTACCGACTGTGCTATAAGAGCAGCTATTTCCAAATGACACCTTTTATGAATCAGCGACGGAAGATCGCTAAAAGCAGAGATGAATGTTCCCTTTCTTAAATATTCTAATTTCTAATAAAACAATTTTTAAACTAAATTTTCTTCTTTAACATTTCTAATGAAATTGTAAATAAATTTGAAAAGTGTGTATTATAAATTAAAAATTATAACAAAGATAGACATATATCTATATTATAAAGGACAAACATATCTGCGTAACGCATACGTCATTTTGCGAATGGCAACACTTTGAAATTTGAAATGAAATTTTCGCTACTGCAAATTTTTAAACTTCTAAACATCGTACAGTTTCAATTTTTACACCGTCGTATAGGGAAAAAAATGTACTTTTAAATGCAATTTGTTTGAAAGCTCTATCTCAATTTATTTTTGAGATATTAATTTTTTTATAGTTTTTAGTACCAATTTTTTAATTGTGGCAACTGAAGTACTCCATTTCTATTAAAAGTAAAGGGAAAATAGTTATGGTTTATTTATTTTTATTGATTATGTCCTTATTGATGCCATTTTCACATTACAAATAAAAGTAAATTTTTCTAATTTTTGAATGATGCCAGCCATTAACAAAAATTCGCATTCTGCTTCATAAATCAAAAGATTGAAGAAGATATTTCAGTATTTTTACATTACGCTTATGCTGAGTTTCAGGCGCTAGGCAATATGATTCAGTGAGTAAAAATGATGTCATATTTAAAACAAAACGATCATTTTCTTTGATAAAACTAAATATTTGACCAATACTAAATGGTCAATAGTATGGCAACTAAAGGCAAATTTCTGAATGGTAAATTTTCACGAGTACTGAGATTAGAACAAAAATTTTATGCGAATGTTCACATGAAAAGTTATATCGGCCAAAGTTACGTTAAGTTTGGAAATAGATTCATTTTAATCATATATTCGCTTTAAAATACTTTTAAATTGTGAATTTGAGTGGAGCGTATGTAAATTTTGAGAATATGAAAATATAACATACTGTTTAGATTTTATGGGGGAAAATTTTATGATGTGACAAAGCGAAATCCTTTTTTACTGATTTTTCATCCCGTAAAAACAAACGTAAGAGCCTCAATCGATAACATCAACACAATTACTCATCTTGATTACGTATTCTAATACAGTATAATTTTTCAATAATTTAAGGAGTTGAAATTTTTGGAAATGATAGTTTGGTAATTTTACGTTAAAAACATTATTTAGTTTAAGAGTTAGATAACCAATGCAAGATGAATTTTTTATTGTAATTATTTTTGTAGGTTTATTATAAATTCGATCTAACAGTTCCATTCTAAACATTTTAATTCGTCGAATTTCGACGGGTTCCAACTCGTTTAAATATAAAGCTTGGAAATCCCTACTGTCAATTCGGTATAAGAAAAGGATTTATCAGAAAACTCATATTTTTGAGCACATAGGACTTAACATGAATACTAAGACTTTAAAATACAAAATATATGTATTCATTTCTGCATACATTTATAAGTCAAGTATAAGTATACACAACTTCAAAATATCATGTACTCGTTTCTGAAAAAAAATCGAGTACAAAGAAATTTTCATTTTTAAGTAGATTAATGCTCTTTTTTGAAGCAATTGTACTTAAAAAATATGAGTACATAGAAATACTCATTTTTAAGTAGATTATTTTTAACAGTGTACTTCTTTTTGAAACAATTGTACCGTAATTTCGGGTAGATAAGCCGCCCTGGCGTATACGCCGCTATGTCCGAAAATGGTAAAAAAACCCTGAAATTCCATCGTATACGCCGCACCGGCGCATAAGCCGCACTTATTGAAAGTGGTGTATGTACTACTATAGACGCCATATTGAAGATTTTCGTGCATTTTTTAAAACCATTTTAAAAATTAGAATTTTAAATTTAATTCAAATAATGAAAATAAATAAATAACTTTTGGTTTGTGAATTTATCCAATTGCATCGCACATTTCAGCCTTGGATCGGCAAGTAGAAATATATTTTATGGAATTCTTAAATAAAACATAACGCTAGTATTACAAATAACACTATTTTTTATTCGAATCCATCAATTAAATAACACAACGTAAAATTCCGAAAATAAGTAATGATAAATAATCATTTTGACAACATGAGCTATTGGCAAAAGTTGGGAGAGACGTATAAAGAGATTTTTTTTTTAAATCTCTTCACTACTAACTGTAAACATTAATGTCTAGTAACAGAAATTAATTGGTACTCGATTTGATATATTCTGTAAATATTTAAAATAAAATGTCCTAAGAAAGTTTTAAAATAAACAAAAATTAAATACATGCGTTCATTATTGAAAATAAAAAATACAACATTCGCAAATGCGCACACTTAAAGAAAACAAGAGAATCTACTTTCTTTTCTATTAAAACGCCGCGAAAAAGGATTCCTTAAATGTGTCAGCGACTTCACTTTGCGTAAGTGCAGTAAAAAGAAATTATTGAGCTGCAAGCAAACAGAAAAAATAATTTAAAAGGAAAAAAAAAAAAAAAAAACGAAAAGCAAAACCCGTTTTTTCTTAGCCGTTAAAATCTCCATTAATTGTACGATTTTGTTCAAATTTTCAGCAAATTGCAATAACAGTAAATTAGACTGTGTAACTAAATTTTATTAAAATATAAAAAGTTATTAGAAAATTACTGCATTCGCCAAAACCCCCTAGTTCATGAAAAAGAAAAGAGCCATCTGCAGTTGTTTATTCAACTCTGTGGTGGAGTGGGAAGTTGAACGTTATCAGAATGAGATCATTATCTTTGAATAATACGTTTCGTTATGCAGAAAGAAACCATGCATAGATTTTTTTCTTTTTTAATGAAATAAAAAAGAACTTCCTGATATTTTTTTTAATGATTGTTATTTCTAATCGGTGAAACGTTTTTAATATTGTTTTTCAGATTTTCACTCTATAATATTACATGATCTGATTTTTTTTTTTTTTTTTCTGGAAAAAATCGTAATACTTCGTATACCCCGCACCGACAGATAAGCCGCAAAAGGTAAAATTTAACTTTTAAACACGTATAAGCCGCGGCTTATCTGCCCGAAATTACGTTACTTAAAAAAATACGAGTACATGGAAGTTCTCATTTTTAAGTAAATTATTTTTGAGAGTGTGTTTTCCATTTTTGATAAAAAAATTACCTATTGAGTTATAAGCAATTTTGATAATGTGACAAAGATGTTTTTAACCTTCCTTGAGTAGTTATTATTCTTTTGTGCGGCAATTCAGTTCAATGCGCCAACTTTGACACTATTTTCTGAAAGATCTATGCGTTTGCAAAAAGAAAAAAAAAAAAACCGGAAAACACAGTTCCATTACATAGTTTCGGAACTATAGCATCTGTTAGTTTCATACATTTCCAAATAAAAATAAATTAAAGCTTATGTCATAAAGTTGCCCTTTTGGTTTTTGAGAATAGCCTTAAGAATAAAAAAGAAACGCAAGATATGAAGTTAAATAAGAGGACATTTGGAAAATTGGGTGCTTAGCGAAGCACCTGTTTACTTTTAACTAAAATATGCAATAAGATATATTTAAATCGTCTGTTGCAGAATCGAATCCACTATTTAGATCAGACAAAAAAATGGGTAAAAATCGAGATAAGGTTTGCGTGAGACATAACAGAAAAAAAAAGTCTCATAAAAGTGCCTAAAAATATATATTATTAATTTTTAAATTAGACATTTAAAAGTAATACGCATCCACTGGAATCAAAGGAATGCGAGGAATGAAAACAACTTCACATTTGAAAGGTCCTGTCAAGATTGTTGCTTCTACGAAGTTGCTCATTATTTTTTTACTGCAAGCCACATGCCATTGCAAAGATTTGGCTTGTGAATATTTCACAACATCATAATTGGCAGGCCCATTGTCAACTGCAGTACCTGCGGTGGCATCCCTGGCATATCGAGTGAATTAAAAAGATATGTGTCGAGTTAAACTTATGGCATTGAGCTCACAGGCTATTCACACTAATTGTATATTATACTCTTATTTCAAAGAATAATGCCCATTTAAAAATAAATTAAGGGGTATTGCCCTCCGCTTCCCCCTTTATATTTAACCAATTAACCTCCAAATCTAATCAGGGATACACGTTATCAGAATAAACCGGTATACCAGATTTGAAGCAAATCGGATAATTCTGCATGAAAAACCCATTTTTCTAAATTAAGGTAGAATTAGCCCCTGTTCACCCCTTTATACTTAATCAGTGAACCCCCAAAACAAATCAGGGAAGTGCCTTATCAGATAGAACATAATTCAAAAAATTTGAAGCAAATGAAATAATTCTACATGAAAAACCCATTTATCTAAATTAGGAGAGGATTAGCCCCCCCCATCCCGTTGCCCCTTTTATGCTTAGCCAATGAACTCACAAAACTAATCAGGGAAGCGCCTTATAGATTTACGTATTTATAAAATTTGAAGCAAATCGGAAGATTCTGCATGAAAAACCCATTTATCTAAATTAAGGGAGGATTAGCCCCCCGTTCCTTTTTTATACTTAACCAATGAACTCCCGAAACTAATCAGGGAAGTGCTTTATCAGAATGAAACTATTTGCAAAATTTGAAACAAATCGGATATTTCTATCAAGAGTTATCGTGTTACATTCATATGTACATACAGAACCTTTGGGCACATTAGCTTTCAGGCTTTAATAGCCTGTAAGCTGAAAAGAAAAAAAACACGAACTAAAAAAACAAATATAAAAATACTGACGAAATATGTCAGTAATGTGTCCTTCTGGAGGGCATAGTGAGGAGAAATGCATAATATGAAAGAGTGGTCAAAGGGCTTTCTAATGATATATCACATAATGGGTGTCAAAAAATATTAAAAAAGTGCTCCGGGGGATGAAATTGGGGGAGAGGGATGCGAGGTTCATAATAGTAATATAAAAACACACGCACTCAAATGCAACGCAATCGTTGAAGAACTTTCGGAGGTTTAAGATTTCGTACAAATGAACATTTACAATTTTTTTATATAGAAATGTTTTCCCACGGGGGTAAAGTGGGATGAGGGGGATGGTAGGTGCATAATATGAAAGAGTAGTCAAAGGGCTTTCTAATGATATGTCACATGATGGGTTTTGGAAAAAAAATTAAAAAGTGCTCCCTAGTGAGGGTGGGGGAGCGAGGTTCATAATAAGTATATAACAACACTTCCGTATTCGAATGCTACTCAACCTGTGAATTAGAGATGCAACAAATATTCGGCCGAAGCCGAATATCAAGTCCATTATTTGGCCTTGGCCGAATAATATACTGTAATAAATGTTTTTATATTTACACAGTATAACTTTTTAATTTGACAATTTATATTCATCATATATAATGAAAATTTTATTTGAAATTAACTAACACTTTTTTTTTTCCATTAACTTTCATACTCCGAATGGGTTTTATCTACCCATTTTTATATAAGAGGCTAATTTAGGAATCATGTTAAAAAAATTTTATGCTGTATCAGTAAGTACAAAAAGCATCTGTAATAAGCTAACATAATCTGTTAAATTTAAAATTAATCTATTCAAAATTGTTTTAATACAGCTGTACAAGCTAATTCAAAAATTTTTTTTATCATAATGGGAAGTTTAACATTTAACCCTTGTTACATAAAAAAATATTTCTTTCAATAATATTTTGAATTATACCTATAAAGAACATAAATATATGATTGATTAGATATAGATATTTAAGTCGTATATGCTGCAATATTTAAGAGGTTTTTTTTTTTTTTTTTTAGTAAAATACGCTTAAAAGTTAAATATAATTTAAGTGATTTTTTTAAGTCTGTTACTATTTCTTATTAAATAAGGAAAGAAATGTAAATACTAAATTCTTTTAATTAGCATGCATTTACGTTTTAGATATTTTTTTCAAAAATAGCATTGTAATGCCTTAAAAAACAGTTAAAATGTTTTCAATAAACGTAGATTGTGATGCAGAAATAATAATAATTCAGCATTCTCAGGTGATAGTCTATTTCTTTTTTTTTTTCGTAAATGTTACCTGCTTCTGAAAATAATCTCTCACTATATATGGTACTTCCTGGTGCAGAAAGGTACTTTTTGGCTAATTGTGAAAGGTTTGGAAAGTCCTCCGAATTTTTCGCCCACCACTCCAAAGGACACTGTCTTTCTAGTAGTGGCTGGGAAAGAAAATTACTGTTTTCTTTTACTTCTTCACATTGAGGGGCACTTTCTATAGAGGCTTCACTGCTGACAGCAAAGAAAAAAAAATAATAATAAAGATAAATAAAAATTTTGTTAATTGTGAGCTTTATAAAGTTTACAATGATTTCTTTCCACCATTTTAAAGGATATTCCTTTCACCCTTTCTATCAGTGGTTTTTCTTAAGATTTCTTATTTTTTATTTTATCCCAACTGAAACTTAAGTTTCCTAGTACTTTTAAAATTTTGTCATTATTTTAAAATGCAACAACACACATAATATCTATTAAAATGTAACTAGACAGTACCTGATGAGGAACTTTTGCTCAGATTTTTTTTTTGGGGAGGGGGGGGGGGGGGCAGGTCTGAATTATATTATTGAGACAATTTTTAGGCCGAACATAGCCGAATATTTTTTCAGAGTAAAATAATGCTTTAAAAAATTAAGAATTTGTATATAAGTAATTTTTTAAAAGAAAACAATACAATAAATTGTGAAATATACAAGAATTGTGCATATAATGCATACTATATTTTGTTTTTAGGGAAAAATAAGTTCATTATTCGGCGGCCGAATATTCGGCTGTAACTTGGCCGAATATTCGGCCAAACCACTATTCGTTGCATCACTACCATGAATTTCAAAGCAATCAGTGAAGAACTTTCGGAGATTTGCGATTTTGAACAAACAAACATTTACATTAATACTTGGAAATTTTTTCCAGAGAGAAACATTCGCCTTGCATACAATATTTCAAATGAATATCAAATTTCAAATTAATTGCTTAAAAGGCGCTAAGGCCAACATAGTGAAAGAGATTCCATGCCGGTACTCGAACCCGGGCCATCAATATAGCGCATTGATGTTCTACCGACTAAACCACATGGAATGATACCAGCCTGGAAAATTTCTCACTATTACATGTTGGCAAGGCTACACAGCACAAGATGGAATATTTATTTCGTGAGCCACCGACATGGGGCAAACAACAAAATTAAATTAAATCCAGCATCGATAGAAACTATATTAATAGTACTTGGAAATTTTTCCAAGTATTAATATAGTCCAAGTATTTCTCTCTGGAAGAATGAAGTTGAACAGGGTGCGTAGTGGGTGCTTATAGGTGCTTACATTCGAAAAAAGTTTGTAAGGTCCTTACAAGGTGCTTATTTTCGGTGCCTGTCAAAATTCGCAGAAAAAATCGCGAATTTGAAAAAATATCACGACGTCGGAACATCGCAGAAATAGATAATTTCGTCAATCGGCGGCTGAAAACAAAACAAGAATTTTGCAGTCGGTTGCGCAAGAAATTCGCGAATTTCGTCGAAAGATCGCTGGAAAAAAAAATCGCGATTTTTGTTAAAAGATCAGAATTTCGTCAATAAGTCACTGAAAATCATAATCACGAATTTTGTTAAACGATCGTGAAAATTATTGCTATTTTTATCAATCGGATATGGAAAAAGTTTGCGAATTTCGCCAACTGATTATTTAAAAAATAGAGAATTTCGTCAAACGATCGGGGGGGGGGGGGGGAATCGCCGAAATAGGAAATTTTGCTAGTCAGTCACTGAAAATAATCATGAATTTCGTCAAAGAATTGCGGGAAAACGCAAACTTCTAAAAATCACTAAAAAATACTCAGAATTTCGTCAAAAGATCGCGAAAAAACTCTCTAATTTCGTCAAAGAATCGCGAAAAAACTCTCTAATTTCGTCAAAGAATCGCGAAAAAACTCTCTAATTTCGTCAAAGGATCGCGCAAAAACCCCTCTGATTTCGTCAAAGGATCGCAAAAAACCCCTCTGATTTCGTCAAAGGATCGCAAAAAACCCCTCTGATTTCGTCAAAGGATCGCGAAAAAACCCTCTAATTTCGTCAAAGGATCGCAAAATAAACGCGATTTTGTCAAATAATTGCGGAAAAACGCAAATTTCTTCAGAGTCGCAAAAAAAACGCAAATTTCTTCAAAGGATCGCGAAAAAACCGGCAAATTTCGTCAAAAGATCTCGAAAAATACCGAAAATTTCGCCAAAAGATCGCGAAAACCTCCGAAAATTTCGTCAAAAGATCGCGAAAAAACGCGAATTTTGTCAAAGAATTGCGGAAAAACTAATTTCTTCAAAAGATCGTGAAAAAACGACAATTTCTTCAAAGGATCTCGAAAAACGCGAATTTTGTCAAATAATTGCGGAAAAACGCAAATTTCTTCAAAAGATCGCGAAAAAACCTGAAATTTCGTGTAAGGATCGCAAAAAAACCCGAAATTTTCGTCAAAGGATCGCGAAATAAACGCAAATTTCGTCAAAGGATCTCGAAAAAACGCGGATTTTGTCAAATAATTGCGGAAAAACGCAAATTTCTTCAAAGGATCACGAAAAAACCGGCAATTTTCGTCAAAAGATCACGAAAAAACCCGAAAATGTCGTCAAAAGATCGCGAAAAAACCCGAAAATTTCGTCAAAAAATCGCGAAAAAACCCGAAAATTTCGTCAAAAAATCGCGAAAAAACCCGAAAATTTCGTCAAAAGATCGCGAATAAACACGAAAATTTCGTCAAAAGATCGCGAAAAAACACGAAAATTTCGCCAAAAGATCGCGAAAAAACACGAAAATTTCGCCAAAAGATCGCGAAAAAAACCGAAAATTTCGCCAAAAGATCGCGAAAAAAACCCGAAAATTTCGCCAAAAGATCGTGAAAAAACCGAAAATTTCGTCAAAAGATCGTGAAAAAACCGAAAATTTCGTCAAAAGATCGTGAAAAAACCGAAAATTTCGTCAAAAGATCGTGAAAAAACCGAAAATTTCGTCAAAAGATCGTGAAAAAACCGAAAATTTCGTCAAAAGATCGTGAAAAAACCGAAAATTTCATCAAAAGATAACGAAAAAGCGCGAATTTCGCAAAGGCCTGCCGGAAACATGCATAGTTAGTGCCAGGAGTGGATTCCACACACCCTCCTCCTTCTGTTGTAACCTTTCAGAAAATTTGTTGGGAATTTCAGAATTTTTTTTCTATTCAGAATCACCCCTGGATCGATAAAAACAATTAGCGAAATTCGTCAAACGATCGTGAAAAATGTCGTGAATTTAGTCAAATGATCGTTAAAAAATGTCGCGAATTTAGTTAAACTAAACAATCATGGGAAAAAATCACTAATTTTGCTAAATGAACCTGAAGAACATCGCGAATTTCGTCTATTAGCTGCAGTAAAAAATAGCGAATTTAGTCAAATGACACGGAATTACAGAATTTCATTAATTAAAAAAAATCACTAATTTCAGCAATCTGTAGCGGAAAAAAAAATTGCAAAATTCATCAAACAATCCAGCAAAATAAAACTATTTTCATCAAATGATCATTGGAAAAATTACATTTTTTAAGTTTGTTGCAATAAAAAATAATAAAATTACATCAAACAGGCTTTGAAATTCAGCAGATCACTGATCTCTGCAATCAGTCATGAGAAATTACTTAATTTAAAATATGGCTCATACCATTTAAATAAAGCAAATGATTTGATAAGGGTCCAGTAATAAACCTCCACCTTAAAGAATTATTGGCATGCTACTGTTTATCACGGGGGTGGCCAACTGTGGCACGCTCAACACCACTAAAATTTTATAGTAATCATTGCCTTATTTAATCATCGAATCAAAAAGTCGACTTTTTCTCTAAAATTTTAGTGGTATCAGGCTTGCCACTGTTGGCCACCCCTGGTTTATCATACTGAAAGGTTGGCAGATCTGAATAACCTCGAATAAAAAAATGATTGTGCTAAGTTTTTTCTTCAATATCGAATTGATAATGATGCGTTTGTGCACATAAATGGGTGCTTATTTTTTCCTAAAAATGTGCTTATAAAGTGCTTACAGGTGCTTATTTTTAAAACTAAAATGTTGCTACTCACCCTGGAAATAAAAAAAAGGAAGATAAAGATACAGGGGTCGATCCAGGCAAAATTTGGGGCCTATTTAGGGCCCTTTCACAAAAATAAATTTAATAAAATGGGCCCCTTCACAAAAATAAATTTAATAAAATGGGCCTCTTCACAAAAATAATTTTAATAAAACATGCCCTTTCACAAAAATGAACTTAATAAAATGGGCCCCTTCACAAAATTCCTTTTAATAAAAAAGGCCCCTTTCGTAAAATTCTTTTTCATAAAAACTGTTTTAAAATGTATAATTTTGTTTTTCGTGACCTGGTTTTATTTACAAAACTTTAGCAAGGGGATTTAAAGAAGTTTTTGTTTATAAATTCTTGGTTCGAATTTGAGTAACTGGATTTCAACTTTCGTTACAAAATGCTATTTTTCACAAAAATATAATAAAATTCACAAAAATAACTTTTACTTTTCACAAAATGGGCCCCAAAAATAAAAACCTGCATCGACCCCTGAGATATGAAATGAAAGATTCTGCTATATTTATGTGTATTAAGTTTTTATTTTTCACGAAAATAATGTACAATTACTAAACTAATATCTTAATTTACTAATTGTGTTATGCAGTTCAGTTATGTTAGTAGCAACTAGCAAGAACAAGTTTTCTGTTATCACAACATTAAACTTTTTTTAAATAGTAAAGCAATAGGTAATGAGGAGAGTTAACAGCTTGAACATATGCTGTTAAAGAAACAAGCTCCTTCCTTCCCAGATTAAAGAATATAAGTGAAAACCTTATATATTTTCTTTAAATTGAAAATACCAATAGATTTTTTACATGTAATTTATATCTTTTAGATTTTTCACAAACAGTACCAACAATTGCTTTTATATGAAAAATAGCAATTTCGTATCCAAATAATTTTGAAATTTATTAAAAACTATACTTTCGTCTTGACCTCATGCCAGGAATAAATAACCGGAAGAAATCGTCAATGATTGCTAGCTAGCCTTTTTTATTTTGATAATTTCAGTTTTAAACATGGTTTGATTACATGTCTTAAATTTGTCTTTTATATATTTTATTTTTAGATTGATAAAGTATTAATTTTCTTGTAGAATATAAGCTGGAAACAATGCTGAGCTGTTTTATTTATACTAAGTGCACACAGATTTTTTTTTTTTTTTTTTGTAATAGTCTGTCTGCAAATGAGAGATAGATTAAAAAAAAATCATGGTTGAAAATTATTATAAAAACAATAAAAATGAATAAACTGTGATACAGTTTTCAAACAAATTGCATTAGAAAGTACATTTTTTTCAATAATTTGACGGTATAAAAATTGAAAATTATATTTAGAAATTTTAAAAAGTGCAGTAAAAGTTAAATTTAAACATCTGCTGTTGCCACCATCAAAATGATACCAGCATTATGCACGGATATGTTTGTCCTTTATAATATAGAAAGGGGAAGATAAAAGTATTAAATATTCTCTTTCCAAAGTAATCAGTTGTAAGTTTGTTGTTCTCATAAAGTTATTTTATTATTTCTTAACTATTTAGCTGATATTGTAACTGATTTAAAAATAATTTAATTATAATATTGGCATTAAAGCTAAAATAATTGTTAATAGAAAATTCAAAAAATAGATTGAAAAGAAAATAAGATATTAATAGTATGTAAACCCAAGCTTAATTTTTTTAAAGGTAAATAAAAATTACAAAAGATAGATCAAAACATACTGCGGCTGGATAACTAGCTGCAAATTATGATGGATATCCAGTTGTCTGGCATCCGGTCAAACTGAAATCCTTTGCGTCTCTACCTGACTCAGAATTTTTAATTTCTAATAGTTAGCTGAATTATTAATTAAAAAGAATGGAAAATATTCAGAATTCAACTAAAGCATAGATTTTAATAAGACCGCAAAGAAAATTCTTTCTCAAACTACGTGTAAAAAATAGACCGGGGGTTTTCAAAGATACCTGTATTTTTAAAACTATGGTATCCAGAAACACAAATTTTCGTAAAAATTTTTCTCTTTTAGAATTTCTAAAATTTATTGAAGTACACCCAATTAGAACTGGAAATATCAATTAAAAATCTGATTTAATGAATGGATTTATTTTCAATTTCATTTCTTGCCACATCGAATTTGCTCTTTTAGGAACCAGCATTTCAAAACAACACGTAATTGGCGGACTATACAATTTCCTGACTCTATAGAATTTAAATATTGCATTTACTGATTTGAAATTAACACATCTATGCATATTTTTTAACGCTGAATCCCAATAAAAAATTTTTTTTTGAAATATTTCCCTTAGAAGTTGAAATATCCATAAAAATCTATTTATATAAATTTATTCAATTTTCCCTTCTTCGATCAGAAGGAAGCCAATAGTTCAATAAAGCCTAATTATGATAAGTGTAAATTTTTCAATACATAAAAAAATTGTTAAAAGAATTCTCACAACTATTTTAAACTATCAATAAATTGAGATGCATTAATTCAGAATAATAAATGAGCAATTAGAATTAATGAAATTTCTTAAAACAGGAGGGTGGGTCATTCCATGTCAAATCAACACAAAAACATAGCATTTTCAACCCGACCCCCTCAGAATTTTATGAAATTTGGCTCACTTGTTAAATTTATGTAGAAATCATCAAATAAAAAATAATAAGCCTCTATTTCTCATGGTTTCTGAGATAAATAGCATCAAAAATTGAAAAAAAGCACAAAATTTTGAATTCCGTGCACTACAAAAAAATTTATATTTAATTCCCTAATTGACATACAGCTTTAGTCTTAGTATTATTGGAAAGGGTTTGCTGTAGGCTTTCTTATGATATATCACATGCATATTTTTCTTAAAATTTTAATTTCAAGGTCAAACATTTTGACCTTTGACCTTCTATATCTCAAAAAGTGGTATTTTATTTTTTTGAAAAAAAAATATATGTTATTCTTACATTGTTCCTCTATAATATCTGACATTCTTATTTTGGGACGCTCATGGGATATTGAGTTATAAATTAAAATGCACACACCTGATTCCAATTTTATTACCAAAATCACCTACATGATGATTTATCTGTACTAATTTATGACAATAAACTTATATTTATGCATATTTCATAAGCATGTATATGTATATATACATGTATATATATACATACATGTATATATATACATATATATGTATGTATAACACTGGCGCCCGGCTAACCAAAAAGTACCAAATTTTATTATTTTGTATTGTTACTATTAATTTTTAAAGTAAAAACACTGCTTGGTCACATAACATGCTTAATAAAAATGTTCTCCAGTAGCATATTTCATATATATATGTCTTTCCTCTTTCCTCCCCCCTTTCTTTAAGGCAGACCCCCCCCCCCTTTCCGTAGCATATTTCTAGACTTTAAAATTCTGAAACTTTTATACAATTTAAAGAACTTTGTGTTAATGCTTACATTGGGCTGTATAAATTCCTCAGATGGGTGAATCAGAAAAGGGCCATGTGGTTTTTATTTTAAGCTGACATAAGTCATAATGTAACATGAAGAGCAAATTTATATAAAAACATTTCATAACATAATTTTCTTTTACTACATGACTGTGGAAACAAATGTTTTCTATATAGAATTAAGTAATGTGTTTGCATTTAAGATCATTTATATAAATTAGTAGAGATTGATATAATCTATGTAATAGGTGATTTTTAGTAAAGAAATAAGAAGGAGATGTTTACATTTTAATTTATATCTCAATATCCCATATGCGAACCAAACTAAGAAAATCAGATATTATAGAGGAAAAATGTAAGAATAACATACAATTTTTTTTTCAAAATAATAAAATAGCTCTTTTTGAGATGCAGAAGGTCAAAGGACAAAATGGTTGACCTTGAAATTAAAAATTAAAGAAAATTATACATGTGATATATCAGAAGAAAGCCCACAGCAAATCCTTTCCAACAATACGAAGATTAAAGCTGTATGTCAATTAGGGAATTAAATATGAATTTTTTTGTAGTGCATGGAATTCAAACCCTTCAAAGGGAAGGGACTTATGTCAGCTTAAAACAAAAACCACATGACCCTTTCTGATTCACCCATCTGAGGAATTTATACAGCCCAATGTAAGCATTAATACAAAGATATTGAGGGATAAAAACAAAGCATTTAATCTCAGAGTTCTTTAAATTGTATAAAAGTTTCAGAATTTTAAAGTTGAGAAATATGCTATGGAGGGGGAAACGGGATCTATCTTAAAGAAAGGAGGGAGGAAAGACATATATATAGATAGATAGATATGAAATATGCTACTGGAGAACATTTTTATTAAGCATGTTATGTGACCAAGCAGTATTCTTACTTTAAAAATTAATAGTAACAATACAAAATAATAAAATTTTAACAAAAAAATCTGTTCAAATCACACAGGCACTGTAATT
This sequence comes from Maratus speciosus, assembly GCA_963932465.1. Lineage (NCBI taxonomy): Eukaryota > Metazoa > Arthropoda > Arachnida > Araneae > Salticidae > Maratus > Maratus speciosus. The sequence goes on along the minus strand of OZ010790.1, from coordinate 611,070,514 downwards.
TAACAGTGTGTGTCAATATTTTGAATTTGTCATCAATTATAAATGAAAATAATTAGTGCAAACTTATTGCAATTAATGTCTACTTATTTCGTAATCTTACAAAAAAAAAAAAAAAAAAAAAAAAAAAAAAATCAAAAAAAAAATAACAATAATAAATTCAATTAGTCTTTATAATGAAAATAAATATAATTTTTTTCTTTAAATTTTTTTAACTTTATATCATGTTCCAAATTAATATACAGAGTTGTGATAACTAGAACATGTCTATGCTTATTGAAATATGCATAAATATAAGTTTATTGTCATAAATTAATATAGATAAGTCATCATATAGGAGATTTTGGTAATAAAATTGGAAACAGGTGTGTGCATTTTAATTTATAACTCAATATCCCATGAGCGTCCCAAAATAAGAATGTGAGATATTATAGAGGAACAATGTAAGAATAACATATATTTTTTTTGAAAAAAAATAAAATACCACTTTTTGAGATATATAAGGTCAAAGGTCAAAATGTTTGACCTTGAAATTAAAATTTAAAGAAAATTATGCATGTGATATATCATAAGAAAGCCTACAGTAAGCCCTTTCCAACAATACCAAGATTAAAACTGTATGTCAATTAGGGAATTAAATATGAATTTTTTTGTAGTGCACAGAATTCAAAATTTTGTGCTTTTTTTCAATTTTTGATGCTAGTTATCTCAGAAACCATGAGAAATAGAGGCTTATTATTTTTTATTTGATGATTTCTACATAAATTTAACAAGTGAGCCAAATTTCATAAAATTCTGAGGGGGTCGGGTTGTGAGCTGTGTTGATTTGACACGGAATGACCCGGGTGTGAAGTGAGGACCTTAGACCTAAATTAGCACTAGCCGTCAGCCATTAGGGCGTAAATGGAAAAAGTGACTGTTAAAAAATTGTGTCAATTTCCTATGGGAGAGTGTTTTTTTTTTTCATTTTATCAAGGATTTCACTTTTGCTGATTGCAATATGTTTATATTAACATAATTGGGCTATTTAATTATGGATTAATACAAATAGAAATTTTAACAATTTATTCTTAAGCACTTTTAAATAAAGTGTCTGCTAGCTTAAAGTGGCCACTGCTTTACTATATAAATGCTGAACTAAACTGCTGCTACTGGTCACTAGCTACTAATGAAATTTCCTAGTTTTGCTCTTTACCTCCCCCATACAAAAAAAGTTTAATCGACACCATGAACATCGAGTAGATTTTTATGTTAATGATTACACATTCGGCATGTTTCCATTCAGTAAAGCTCATCACTGCCCCCCCCCCCCCCCTCACTTCTTCCCAAAAATAAAATCCTGGCTATGTTGTTAAGTTGAATTTATTTATTTTGAGAAGTGTTATGTAAGAAAACTTACTAATGACGATATTCACTGAAAGTAAATGTTTAAAATGAGCGTCGTTTTTTTTAATAGAAATAATTCAACAAAGGTAATTTTTTCTGGAATAAATTCAAATCAGCTGGCCAAATATAAGGCGCAACCTAGTTTTTTACTGTTTGAGTGCCGTTTAAATACTACAGAAATTTCGTCATCGAAATATAGAATTCATTTTTATCTTGTAATTGGCAACATTCGAGGTTCCTGAATCGGATCTTTTATGATTCGCGAGTCGAATCAGATTGCATGTATGTATGTCAACAACAAGTTCTACGGGGTGCTCTGCTCTTATTCACGGGCGTCTTTAGCTGCGCATTTGCTATTTTGGAAAGACGGCCAAGTCTTTGGTGCTATGTTTTAAATGCACTTACATTTAAATATCACTTATCCCTTAATTTTAAATAAAAGTTAGGGGGGTTGTACAAATGACGGGTTACTTAAAATTTTGATGAAAAAATATCCTACGTGTATGCCTTTTGAATGATTGCCACGTCTCTCTATAGGTGAGTTGCGTATTTGGTTAAAAAAAATAACAGGTATACGGGACAAAAATCAAGCTTTATTTATAAATTCTTTCATTATAAACTGCTCTTGCTTGTTAAGACCTATTGCTGATAATCGTTCAAAATTTTTAATCTCGTTAAAAATTAGTGCTACATATCTTATTACTGTGGTCTACAATACGCCCATGATTTGCTTTAGAGTATGCTTTTCACAATATTTTTAAAGTAAAAATTTGTCTATCGTAATTTATTTTTAAAGATTATAAATATGCAAAATTTAGTGACTCCGATATAGCCATTCCTATTGCAACCTTTTTTTTTTTGATAAGGATGTGGTTAATTTTCTTTCTATCGTATATTTCAATGCTACTTCAAAGTTCGTAAAATGTTGATAGTTCATTAATGAGCCATTTAACAAATTACTGCTATTTATTTTGCAGTAGTCAGTGTAGTATTTACCTGCAAAAAATCGTCACACGATCAACCCAATTTATAACAATGGAATCTTATAAAATAGTGATGTTTAACCTTTAACTGATGTCACGCGGTCTCCCAGACCCCGCGACTCTCAGCTGTAAACACTTTTACAGCTTTTTACTTTTCTGTACTGAAGTTAAATAATATGAATAAAATACTTTTTTCATGCAATTTAATCACATGTTCCTAAGAGAAGCACAACGATATTTGTTAAGACAAAATTTAAGTAAATTCAACCATTTGAGTTATTTGTTTTATTCGAGGGGCCTGAGAGATAAGATCACATCAGTTGTGCGACAAATTTTAGTCGCATCAGTTAAAGGTTAAAAACTGAGTTTTATTTAAATTTAAAAAAATAGCATTTGTAATTTTTTTTGTCTTTTTAAATTCATTCAACTTAATTTTAAATATCCTATTAATCTTATGTAGAATGCTATTTAAAACACTACCCTATCTCGACAATTTAAGGTAAATTTTCTTGGACAGTTATAATTTATCATGCATGATCACATTTGACTGAACAATAAATAATTTTAAATGATTGAGTCTGTTATTCAATATAAGTAATGAAATATAGCCGTATAATGAAAATTGCAAATAACTCTTAAATTTATTTTTTTGAATTGCTCATTCTTTGAAATGTTTGTTGCAATACAAAAATAGTTTTATAGTTTTAGCTGATTTAAAATTATATGCAAGTTACTTAGTTCGTCACTTTTCTACTTTTTGGCTCATTTTAAATTTACAATTTCCATGTCTCGAAAATGAACTTTTATCGTGTAAAGTATTGAGCTCAGTGTCGCTATTACTTTTGATATATCTTTTTTGCTCATTAAAAAATTGCAATAAGTAGTATATATTTGACTGTATTTCCTGAGCAAAAAAATTAAACTTCATCCTCTATGTTTTTGATTGTCTCAAGATCGATTTTTTATTGAAAGGATATTGTTTTAGTACTATAACATTTTCTTGTGTAAGGCATTTTGTTATAATCAGATACTATTGTAAATAAAGTTAATATTACATAAATTAATTTATATTTTCTCACTAAATTTGGGTGAACCTATTTTTGTAACGTCTGTTTATCAGATACAATTGAGGGCTAAGTTAAAAACTTGCTTTATCCAGAAGATCAAATTTTGGGAAAACACGACAAACCTCTAACTGCGTCCACTGGTTTTCATTGTAAATCAAGATTTTACAATACTACCAGAAATACAGGACAAAACTTGTCTTTTTTTTTTGGGGGGGGGGGGGGGCGATTGTACTGTTTATACAGTGCAGCTTTACTAATAAATAGATTGTTAGACAATTTGTTTCATTTTGGATAAGGAGTTTTGAAATTGGCATCCTCAATTTATTTCTGTTCTTGCCAAAAGAGAGTATCACAGGACACGGATGAAGTTTATCAGTAAGCAAATTGTCATTTTGAAATATATTTAGGAATTATAAAATATCGGTTGGGAATACATTGGGCCAATTTGCATTTTTCTCGAGAGTTTTTTTTTTTTATTTTTCTCTAACCATTTACAAATTATTTCACATTTTTTGTGAATTTAGAATAGTAACAAATATATCCATTCATATTATTTGGTACCATCATAAAATAATCTTAGACTAAACCAAATAAAATGTGCTCTTGGGATATTTTTTCTTTCTGAAATCTATCTGTAACATCTGTTACCATATAACAGAAGTTATTCACCAAAATTAGTTGTTATAATACATTTAAGAAAATTATTTGTGTAATAAGCTATAAACATCATTCCTAACATAAGAACACAACAAAATCACTATATTAAGGTGTTAGTAACTTATGTTACCAATGCAGCAGGTAAGTTACTAACCACCAACTTAATTTATCTTTGTTAGTAATTTTTCAATATGATTATGTAAATCAATTGATCCAGTAAATGACCACACAACCACTGTGTTAATATTAAGATTTTTGAAGAAATTTGCAATTTGGTAACGCAGGTTACAATATCTCTTTTATTCATTCTCCTTCAACAGATTTTATCAATATGCAGTATTAACTTGGATAAAGTCATCTATAACCAGGGCCATAGGTAATTTTTTTTTTGGGGGGGGGGGGGATTAAAAATTTCCCAACTTGAAATAAATTGCTTTATTTTCCAACTGAAATGATATGTGCAATGTGTGTTTATGAAAATGATATTTACACGTAAAAAATCCTTTTCAAAGAAAAATACTGAAACTAAAAACATAAAAATTATAATTTGGTTTGTTTAATGAAAGTTCAAATACGCAACACATCTTTCATATAATTTAAATCAAGATTAGATTAATTTCTATTTTTTATCTTGGAATCATTGAGCATGAAAATAATAAAATAGCCCAATTGCTAAATGAATAGTTTAGGAAGCAATTTCAAATAATACAGTAAATATAAGATTTAAACTTAGAAAAATTGCATATATTTAGAGAAAACCAGCATTAGTTTAAGGTTTGCAAATTTTTTTTGCCTCCCATTACGTGCGAGTCATAATCGCGCTTTGTACCGTCATGTTATAATGAGAAAGGAACAAAGATTCGGAAGAAATTAGAGATACTGTTGATGGATGCAACAGTAGGGAAATGCTGCTTTTTGTATTTCTTTTGATAATTTGACTCATTTACTGTTGCAGAACTCAGAAATGCAGCTAGAAAAACAATAAAAGTTCATTTTTTTTTTACTATTTAAAGAATAAACCTTTCAAAAATCTACAATTTCCCAACTCTAAGCTCAATTTTCCCAAGTTGACATATGTCCCTCCCCCCATCGCGACGCCTCTGTCTGTCGCTGTGGAAAAGGTAATTGTTTTCATACAAAAAGTCTGTAAAAGTGTTTAATTTTTTATTCTTGTGTTATTTCTTAATCAGATGTGAAACTCTTCTCCATTTCTGATTAAAAAATAAATCTTAACCCTCCCCTTGCCTCTTCTTCCCAAACTTCACTTCCTCCTTTTGCTCATTCCTCCACAATACCAAAGTTTAAAATCTTTTAAAACTTAATCATTTTTGTCCTCTCCCTCCCTCCACAGTACTCAAAGTTTAAAAACTTAAAACTGTTTAATTAAAAACAAGTAATGTAAAAATTTGAACAGATGTCATATTTGCCCCATGTTGGCGCGATTTTTTTCTGTCGCCAATATCATATAGGCAACAGGTACTTAACTTGCGTCAAAGTGTCGTTATTTTGCTTGATGTGGTAACCCAGATTATGTTGTTTATGCTGTTGATGTTTTCGCCAAATTGGCAACCGAAAAAAATCTTGCCAATATGGGGCGAATATGACATCTGAACCTAAAAATTTTATTTTTAAAGTCAATTCTTACTTAGGTTGTCAAAGAAAAATATGATATAATCCCTTAAGCTAATACAGTAGATCTTTATAACGCAATTCTCTATATAATGCACAACTTCTCAGATGTAAACAATGATTTTTGCAGTTAAAAAGCACCTGCACTTTCACATTGTAAAATATTGCTACTCTCTAGATGACTCTATTTGATACATTAGTTCAACTTTATCTTCTAATTTAAGACCTTTTTACTGAAGAAATGCTATTATTACAATAAACATTTTTGAAAATGTCTAATATAAGGGATGGTTGTGTCAGTTATATTTAGATCATGTTTATAAAGTAAATTTAACAATGTCTGACCTATATTATGCAAAAATTTATAATTTGGATAACTCTTGGTAACAAGGAATGCAGTATAAAGATATTCTAATGTATTTTGATGTGTTTCAGACATATTTGGCCATGTTTACAAGGTGAATTTAATGATGTGATCCATATAATGCAAAATTCTATATAACGCACAACCTTGCGTTTTTAGGTTTGCGTTATGATCTTCTACTGTATTAGTTTTTGTTGCATTAAAATATCTCAATTTGTTGATTTTCTAAAACCCTATTGGTTTACAATGGAAGTCTATAGGAATTTGGCGAAATGTTAGAGATATTGCCAAGTTGGTGACAAACTTGGCAGTATTTGGCGACAGAACAGGGTCCACCCTGTGGTAACTCCCCTTATAGATATGAAGATTCATTAAATTCTGTTCAATATCCAGTGGCCACCATTTTGTCTCCCATATAAAACTAAAATTAATTAAAATTTAATTAATGAATTAATATTTGAAAAAACTGTATTAACATCAATTGTCATCCAGTTCAAGTTTAAAAAAATTTATTTCAGCTTGATAGGATGAATAATAAGTATTTTATTAACAATTGAAAATTTGAACAAGATATATATATATATATATACAGTATCGAACCATTTATCCGGAAACCAGTTAACCGGAAAACCAGTTATCTGGAATGATATTTCTGATAGACTGATTTCAGAATCTTTGCAGAAAAAGGTGTCATATACTGCCAGTTTGACATAGGCTTTGCTTGAAACATTTAACAGTGCTATAAGATAGTTATTTTAAATAATTCATTTTAAATGTATCGTTTCAAATCTGACGTAATTTACACCAAAGTTTTATTTCCCTTATTAATATTCACGTGAAAATACTTTTGTTGTTAGAAGTAAATATTATTTGCGCTGTCTTCGAATTCACGATAATAGTTGAAAAGATTATCTCAAAATATCTCGCGCAAATATATTTTTCAATTTAAATTGTTTTGCCATATTTTTTGGCCATATGACGCAATTTCCTCCATTTACAAGTTTTAATGCATAATAATGATTTTTTTATTTTAAGATTTTGTTTCTCTTTTAAAATTCAAGTGTAAATAGGGTTCTTATGACTAATTTTCCTGTTTTTAATCATTTAATTCTAATTTTAAAGTTTTTTTTTTTTTTCTGTTTGTAATAGTCACGTGTAAAATAAATTTTTAATTTGAAGTAAACATTATTGTTCACACTGTTTATACAATTGGCAACAGTTTAAATTAATAATATTTTCTAAAATTTGTAAAAAATATCTCTCGAAATGCTGAAAATTTGAATTTAAAATAGAAATAAAACCTCAAAAAATGAGTCAAATAAGAAAAATAAATGCAATCTGCACACCGGGAACTTATAACGTATAAAATGATGGAAAAATGATTAAATTCTCATGTATAGTTTTTGCTCCAATACAACTTTTTTAACCCTTAACCGGAAACGTGAAAATCCCGTGTACAAAAGAACACTTAATAATTTACCAAATAGTGAACTTAACCATTTAATCTTTAATAGTAATGCATTAGCAGGACCTAGTTTTTTGATATAACAGCATAAAAATATGTTTTGAATGTCGGAGAGAGAAAATATTAAGGACAGATATGTAAACGCAACCGTCTCACAGACGGCACGTTTCCTGTTAAGGTTTATTGGAATGATTTTGTCCCACTTTAGCATTAAATATCTCTTAAAATAATTCTTCGATTTGAAAACTGTCTGCATCAGCGTGTTCATCAAACATTTCTCTATAATACCACCGATTTTCATATTTTTGTATGCAACAGTTTTTTTAATATTAACGATGAAAGGCCATGCTTAAGCATTCAAATTGGATGCCGATCTACCCGGAATATCTATGCAGATTTTCATTGGCCCATTTCCAAATCAAAACTTTTTTATATATATAGAGGGATGAGTGTGAACTAATAGTAGGAATTGAAAAAAAAAAAAAAGGCTCTATTTGTCATTTTATTGTCACAATAAATAATCAATCATGAATATTTCTCTTCCCACCCAAAATTGGCATTTTCCTTTTGCCCCAACCCACCACCACTTTAACCCTTTAACCGTCTGCCCCGGATTTTTCCGTTTCTAGAAACCATGTTAAAATGGCTGTAGACAAAAATATTTTAAACAGAATTTTATTTTGAACCATATATAGAAAGAAGTGATATTAAAGATATTATAGCATCAAACTGTGATTAATAAATATTTATCCTGGAATTTACAAGCATTTTTATAAAAATACAGGAAAATACTCAGACAGTGAAAGGGTTAAAGAGTACTTTAATTTTTTTACAATTTCTGTAATAGTTGTATCCCAAGAACTAATGCATGAATTTTCATCAAACTTCAGATTCAGGTATATCTTGATAAACATTGCTTCTGATTATGTTCTGGTGAAAATTGCCCAACAGGTGGCGCTGCTAGGCTGAATTTTTCAAGATTTTCGCAATAGCTCTATCTGGAAAAGTATTACTCAGGTTTTCATCAAATTTTAGATTCAGTTAGACATAAGTTGTTGCTGATTAGGTTTTGGTGTAAATCACCCAACAGGTGGCACTGCTATGCTGCATTTTGCAGGATTTACATGATTTTAGCAATAATCATATCTTAAGAATCTTCATGATGAGCATATATATATTGTCATTTAATTTTGTCACTAATAGCCAATTTTGAAGTAATATGTATGAAATAGAAGAAAGTTTGGCACAGATGTCATATTCGGCCCATATTGGCAAGATTTTTTTCTGACGCCAATGTCATATACGCAACGGGTACTTAACTGGCACCAAAGTGTCGTTATTTTTGCTTGATGTGGTAAGCCGGATTATGTTGTTTATGCTGTTGTTTTCGCCAAATTGGCAACCGAAAAAAAAATCTTGCCAATATGGGGCGACTATAACATCTGTGCCGAAAGTTTTGAGATTGGCGCATCCAACTAGTTTTTTCTTCTGCTGTATTTTAAAATTTTCTAAATTTCTACTGCCACATGCTGAAGTTCCCCCCTTCCTGGCCATTTGAATGTTTAAAACTTATACAGTACAGAACCATTTATCCAGAAAGCTTGGGGTCACGTGTGTTGCGGGTAACTGGTTTTACTGGATAACTGGTTGGGCATTAAAGCAACATCCATTTGATCAAAATGGTAGAATATATGTGGCTGTGGCATTGATTCTCATTTCTAGATTACACAAATTAAGATTCAGATCCAAACAAGATCAAAAGTTAATTGGAGTTTGAAAGAAGACAATTTATAAGAATACAGGCAAAGTTCTTTAATTCGCACAAGTTGGGACCAAAGGTTGTGCAGATTGTACGATATTGTGGATTATGGATTAAATGTCATTTTCTTATTTCTGGACACTATTTTAATTCCATATTCGCAATTAGGGATGCACTGAATATTCGGTATTCGGCTATGTTACCGAATATTCGGCTTGATCAAATATCAGGTATGCCGAATAGCAAACTATTCGGCATGCCGAATATTCGGTTTGGCCGAATATCGAAATATTCGGTCGAACCGAATACTTAAAAAAAACTTTTAAAACATTATAACTTTAAAAACCTTATACAACTTCTACGTTTAATAGTGAACTTATAAAGATATTCAGAATAATTAGAAACAGAATCATATTTAAATAAAAGATAATGTTTTTACATTATTTATTGGTTGTTTGTTAAGTATTATTTAAGAAAATTAACCAATCACGAGGATTTTCATAGGAATTAATTATGTGAAAATTGAAAATGAAAGTTCCTGAACATTGTCCAGTAAATAATCTGTTTCTTGCTAAGATTTTAAGAACAACGTTTACAACTTCTGAAAATGATTGCCCACTCCAGACACCGATCTAGGATGCATTTAAAAACTTCCTTGCTTAATTAAAAGGGAGTAGAACAGTTATTCTTGCTGAGTTGTCATCATATAAAATTTGAATAGATTGTATTATTTATTTTTACTTTAGTCTCTTCCTGACAAACAAATAATATAGGATCCTGTACAATTTTTCTTCCAATTTTTTTCACAATTTCTCTTTGATTTTAAAATGTTTCTTTTAGAATTTAAGAAAATTTTATTCATTTGTTTTTATTCTCAGAAGAATCTATGAAATTTAAAATTTTATTAATTTAAAATTTTTTATAACTATCCTCTTCTTAAATAACTCAAAGCAGATTTTTTTTTCAGCATAAAGTTTACTTGAAAAAAGCTCTTGTTTATTAGAATAAAAGTTTGTTTTAAATATTATGTGAAATTGTTTTAAAATTTAACATTTTAATCAGGGTTGGGTTTTTGACGAAGAAAACTGGTTTTTGACATGACAGTGGTAAAAACCGTGTTTTTACTGGTTTATTCCGTCAAAAACCCATCATTTGCGATTTTCCTCCAATTTATAGTGTAAGTGTAGCATACAATACATTTCTAGATTAATTTTTCCTTGTTGTTCTTGTTATTATTATTCACAATTACTTTATTAAATTTATTTAAAAGAAGAGCATTTCCTAAATGGGAAAAATTTTAAAATACAAGAGTAAAAGGAAAGAACAATATTTGTCATAATCTCCACTAATATAGATTCTACTAACTGCAATGAAAATTAATATTATATGATAATAAAAGGTTATTATAATTATTAAATAACATTCTACATACATTTTTAATAAAATACATTAAAATTATTTTAGAGATGCAAAAATGCTGTTATATGGTATGACAATAGATGTCAAGCATGGTCTGTGGCCATTGAATAAATTTGAATAGTCTTGGATATAATATTTGCAAATGCATATCTTATGTATTTCATAAATGCAATTATTGTGATTTTCATTTTCACTTCAATAAGCAGAATCTTAAAATTTTAAATTAATAATTTTTTTATACAAACATGTAGGACCTGATTTTAGGTGAAAGCTCTTAGACTTAAAATTTAACACATAACAAAACAATATTTAAGAAAAATCAGAATATAATGTCCTGTTCCTGTATACATTTTATTAAAATTATTTAGGCATTATTTAAAGTGAATTGAAAGAAATAACGCATTGCATATTTTTATTACATACCTATGACTGTATGAGTAAAAATCTTTTACCGTTAAAATTATTCTTAAACTAGTGTAAATGCCTGTCCTAGGACAGTGGGTAAAAATTGTTTTTCACTTAAAACTTGAAAAACTGATAAAAAAAAAATAATTGACAATATGGAAGCGTTTAGATGAGCAAAGTTCGGCTAGTTTATGTTCTAATAAACAAACAATAGCATTTACAATATTTCTGGATAAACCAGGTTTTCCGGCTGATATACTACTATAACAAAATTAAGATTTCTTAATAAAACAAAAATTTAATAAATATGCAATAAAAGTGCGTAATTAAAACAGTCTGCTGCAACTATTGAAATACTATTTTTTTTTAATAACACTTTGAAATTGTATTATCGTTTACCACCCCCCTTCCTCTCCCCCTCCAAATTTTTAAAAATATGTATATTGATTAATAAATAAGTATCTCGGGTTGAATCCCAAGCGTCTAATCCCCTAAGCTTCTGTCCTCCTGATGCAAAGCTATAAATCAAAAATTAATTTTACTTTTCGTATAAACATTAATTTTTTACTTTTAAAATATGGGATTTTTTTTTTTTTTTTTTTTTTTTTTTTTTTTTTTTAAAGTTTAAATTTACATACACCTGTATATAGAAAAGGAAAATATAAGTAATGTGTAATTTAAAAATAAGTTACAAAATAATAAGCCTAAAATATTTAAATTGATTACTTTTTTAAAAGAAAGTCAGTTTTATCAATTTTTTGCAGGAAAAAAAGGATATTTTTAAAAATGCCATATCATTGTTTTCCGTGAATCACTTTATATGAGAAATAAATTTAAATTCCTTACATGTCGCAAAGAAAATTTAATATATGATTGCAACTTAATACTTGAAATAATCTCAAGTAACACTTGGCAATTTATTTTGGTGGTTTAATGCGACGTGCCTTGCACTGATTTGTTAGGAAGAAGTGTCTTCTACTGCTCAATTATCAGGACTTGTAACCTTGAGAAGTAATCGCGGGATTCTTGTTTCTTGTCAACCAATGGGAGAATGGATCCTTTTCCTCTTGAGTCTCTTCCTGGGAGACTGGTAAGCAGTGGCGTGGCGTCCGGTCATCGCTGGATGCGGCGATGACCAAGCAATATTTTAAAACTCTTAATAAGCTTTTAAAACTCTACGATCCAGTTTTAGCAGAACATTTGGAGTTCATGTATAAGTGAAGGTAAGATTTAAAGTTTCTTTTTTGAACATTCAACCATTGAATTTTAGAGTTAATAATTTTTCACCACAAACTTAAATAATTGCGATGACCACCGAAAATTTTCACGCCACGCCACTGCTGGTAAGATTGATGGATTCGCCCCGCCCAGCGTTACACTGGCTTTTATTATATAGAGATTATTATTAAATTTAGAGAGATTCTTAAATGTTTTATTTATTTTTTAATGCAGTTAACTTTTTAATTAATGGATCTACATTTCTGCTTTAAAGTAATATTTAATTATTTATTTATTTTAAGGAAATGATTAAATTACTTAACAAAATAACAAATAATAAATTACTAAACAAAAATATATAGTTAAAAACTGAGTTTTCACATGGTTTAAAGTTTAATATGGATTTTCAATTTTAATCTCTACAAGATTTAACTTTGAAGAACAAGTCTTATTCCTTTCTCCCAAAAGATGTAATTCTCCCAACTATTAAAATATATTTTATTTCATTTATTTATTTATATAAATCAAGTTTTGCTATATAGAAATAAAAATAATCAATGAACAATTTTGATTTAACACTTTAAGAAATCTTACTTCTGAGGAAATTTCTGAGAAAGCTATTTAGTTTTAAAGAGTGTAATAAATTCTGCCGAAATTATACACATTTTTTAATCTTACACTTATGGGTTATAGAATTTCTTTAAAAAAATCTAATTTTTACAGTATATGCCAAATAGCTTAAGATTATTATAGAGATCTGCTAACAAAGATATATATGTATAGATAAATATACTTCAGTCTTTTCGATATTGAATATTTCATGTAAAACAACTTAATACTAAAGACAGAATGAAAAAAAGATAATGTAAAAACAAACTACTACTAAAAAATGGGTTTTTGACAGTTTTCGACCTTTTTGACAAAGAGGTTTTTGACATGACGGTAAAAACCATGGTAAAAACCGTCATGCGTCAAAAACTTGCCAACCCTGATTTTAATGCCTTTAAACTTTGAAATATAAATATATTCGACAAGCTGAATATTCGGTTCGCCTGTCGACCGAATATTCGGTATTCGGCCAAAATCACTATTCGGTGTATCCCTATTCACAATAACATGAAAAGAAAAATATCAAATATAATAATTTATTATGCTATTTCAAAAAAAATGCATTTTTCAAATTCTTTTATTAAAAAATTGATTATATTTACTTTTATATTTAAAATTGGAACAACTTGCGAATATGCCCGGAGTCCGCCATCTTGTTTCTTTGTTGGTCATTTATAACCACTTTATGCTTAATTTAACAACATAAACAACAGACATCAACAACAACAAACATAAACAACAACAAAAATAAATAACAACAAAAATAAATAAATCCAAATAAAGAAATTTAAAATTGGCGATGATCAACAAAGAAACAAGATGGCGGACTCCGGGCGTATTCGCAAGTTGTTCCGCAATGCGAATTATAGAAAATTGCAGATTATTGGAGTGCGGATTATGGATCCTTGACTGTATCTTGGAAACAAAAACCCTTATGTTTCCTTTGCATAAAAACCAAAATGTCAAATATCTAACTAAATGCCTTTATTTCAAATATTAGATGTTGGCATCAAGTTATACGGTGCATATTGCATTGTTTCAAACAATACTCGTGTGAAACTAGAACTGTATGGCACTTTTTTGTGAAAAGATTCTGAAATAAATGAATTGGAAATATCATTCTGGATAACTGGGTCCATACTGTATTTACAAAAATGAAACTCTCTATTAAAAAATGCATATAATTATTAGTTTTTTTAATTTGTAGGTCCTTACAATTTTTTCGGTTTTGATCCTTAAAAGTCCTTTATTTTTATTTAAAGAAATGTGTACGAAGCATGTCTTATAATACTTAAAAATCTATGCTGTATCTCAAATTAATGCATGTCTTTTAAAAGTTCTTATTTTCGTTTTATTTTTCGGCGATGCTTGGTTCTTTTGATATACAGTCAAGGATCCATAATTCGCAATTTTCTGTAATTCCCATTGCTTAATGAATGTAAACAATTAAACAAATTTACAAATTCTTGATCCAAAAATGATTTTTTAAAAGAAATATCTGAAAATTTTAAATATAAATTTGAATATAATCCATTTTTTAATACAAGAATTTAAAAAATGCATTTTTTTTATATAGCATATTAAATTATTTCATATTTTTATTTTCATGTTATACTGAATATGGAATTAAAATAGTGTCCAGAAATAAGAAAATGACATATAATCCATAATATTCCATAATCTGCACAACCTTTGTTCCCAACTTGTGCGGATTAAAGAACTTTGCCTGTATTATGCTTGCATATTAGTCAAATTAACATAAGTTTTCTACTTTAATTAAGTGGTTCAGTGTTTTTAGGCAGATTTCGTATGAAATACTACCTATTGGGATCGTTCCTATGTTGGAATTTCTGAAAAATTTTTCCAGATTTACACCGATCATGACCCCTAGAACCCAAAACCAGCCTCAGTAATAAACTTTATATATCTCTTTCTATATATATCACTTTCTTTTGGACACGGTAACTTCCACAATTTTGCGCAAATCTCTTCCAAACTGATACATAAAATCAAGGGGCACAAAATCTCGGTCAAGTTCGTTAATGGGCAAAATCGGGCCAAGGGGCTGGAAATAGAAAGGGGTTTTGTGAAAACAGAAAAAACCCCATGACTTCTTAAATTTTATACATATCAAATCAGTTTAAAGTTTTCATTACTCCTATAAATAAGGCCAAAAATTTATGCATCACAGATTTTCGATAAAATTAAAAATGGGCTCAAGGGGCACAAAAATAGGGTTTTCGGGAGAAAAAAATTCATAACTTCGTCAATTCTCAAGATATCAAATCCAATTAATTTTATTGTATATCTCCTTAATATTATCTACAACTTTTATATTCACAAGATTTTGATAAGACCAATTCGTACTCCAAAAAAAAAAAAAAACGAAAACAAAAAGGGGGGGTTGAAGAAGAAAAAAATCCATAACTCCGTCAATTCACAAGATATAAAATCCCCATGAATTTATCATATCTTCTCATTATTGTCTACAACATCTTATAGACAAGTTTTTGGTAGGACCAATTCTTATAGCAAAAACAAATTAAAAATACATAGTGGTTGAAGAAAAAAATCATCCTATTAATGGTGTATTTGAATCCAAACTGCTTATTTTCTTAATCATTTTTAAATTCATTTTTTCTCTCAAACACATCCGATTGGTAGATTCTCTTGTTCAGAAACTATATAATGTACCGTAATCAATTTTTTGATAGAGGCAGAATATATTTTAAAAAAGTATGCCAAAGTGGGTATTTTGAACAGAATTTCCCGAACCGATTGAGTTAGAAACGAAAAATATTGTCATACTGAGAAAATCATTGTTTATGAATCAAGTTTTAATTAATTGAACGAAAAAAAAACATAGGTTACTTATAAATTTCTTCAAAAATCACGTCAGCAAGTTTCATATTTTTTTCTATTAAAAATGAATCTGAAAATGAGTCAGAAAATTTTGAGTTGTTGAGCATGGAAAAGTATTTTTTTAATACCGCCTTAACATGATTTTGATAAAACCAGCTATTATATAAAAATAAAATAAAAACTCTTCAAAAGCGACCTGATAAAATTGTTAAAGTGGGTTTATCTCTAATCATGATTTAGTTTTTGTTGGTGAAATTAGTATACTTCGAAATCTACCTCCGCCTGTAGGCCAGGCTGGCAGGGATTTTTCTTGGGGGTTTGTTCATTTTGCAGGCTTAGTACTGTGAAATATGTTTAACATGAAAAATCGGTTAAGATGAAATGATATAGCAGCTCGGACAGTATATTACGCAATTTAATCAGGGCTGCCGGATTTTAGCCAGGCTGGTTTAAACCACTTTAAAAATTCCGGCTTTTATTAAAACAATTATCTCTTTTATAACAACTTTTTTTAAAACAGAATGTTATTAATTAGTAACTTTTAATTACTGTTATCATGAAAATGTACATCAATTTAAAGTTGAACTGTTAAATAAATTTACAATTAAATTATAAGTGAATTGATAGTAGAAATGTTGTGGCGGTCAACATATAGTAGGAATGATTATTAGAAATTTGTGCAATAAAAACTTTTTTAAATAGTTCAAATGATTTTTACCAAATAAGGTATTTATTCAAAAGTAGTACACTATTGGTTTGTGAAATAAGTTACCAATCATTTGGCTCAGTTTTTAAATAACGGTACACTTTTACAAGTTTTTCTGCTTTTTCAGCACCTAAGCTGTTTCTGATCTTGTTCCAAACAAAACCATATGTAGAAAAAATTCTCTCAATAGATGCAGAACTTGGAGGACAGCTGTGTAGTTTAATAATATGTGGGTAGATTTATGGGGGAACAAGAACAAAATATTGTCAGTATATAAGAAAAAACAAATTAAGGAAAAAGTATGTACCATTTAAAAAGATAAAATTAATATAAAAGTTGTGCAAATTAATTTATATTTTCGTATTTTTAAAGTGGAATGCTGCTTCATGAAAAAATTCTTTTTACATAAACAAGTAACTTATTCATATTATTAATGCATTCATATATGCTAAGAGCCATTTTCCAAATCCAGTACTTTATAGACAGTTTCATTTTGTATATTATTTATTTGAATATAATTCTTACCCGTAACAACATGAAAATATCTTTACTAAGCAGAGAAAGTGCCGCTGGACCTATAGATAGTTTTTAAAAATCATATTGGCTACTTATGAGGCTTTAATGGTATATCAATTATTAATTTGCTATAAAAAGGAACCTCTGAAACAAGATTTTAAATAAATTTCATAACATTTTAGTTGTAATTTATAGAAAATAGCTATTGGTAAAGTAAATTAACAATAACATATAGTTGTTTAAAATAAATAACAAGATATGCCCTGGGGAAAAAAGCCGGCTTTTTTGCAGCCCTGAATTTAATGCATTTTTTTCTCTTTTAACATTAAACAAATCGTTTAACACGAAAAAAATTCACTTCCGAGCTAGTTAGTTCGAGTAGAAATTCGTGAATTTTGTGTTAAAACCACTGCATTTGGGTGAAAATCAGTGAATTTCGTGTTTTTTGAAAATTAGCTTATTAGCGCAATGGCTGAGAAATCTGTGCAAAAACAAACTGCTATTTCGCTTCAAATGAAGATGAGGCTGCTTAACCCGGGAGAACTCGCTGCATGAGATTTTCTCTCAGTCTTACTTTTTTAAGACTCTTATTTAAATCATTTTTCATTTTAATTAAAATTTCAAAATGTTTTTCAATTATTTTACCTATTTTGTGAATAAAAGTACTAAGCCAACCAAAAAAAGCTGATATTATATGAATGTAAAGTAAAAGAAAAGCAACTGGGCATTCTCACTAGCGAGTTCTCCCGGGTTAATGCAGTTGATGAAAAAGTACGAAAACAGAAATCTGCAAAGAGTTTGACATTGCCAGTTCTACTTTATCAACAATAATAAAAAATGTTATGTTTGAGCGCAGTATCTTTAAACCAGAGAGAAAATGTATGAGAACTGCTAAGCACAGAGATTTAGAGACAGCTTTGCTAGATCTCAGAATGCTGAAAAAGACACTCAAAGATATGATTTTCACCCCAAAAAACAATATTTTTTACTTGTTTTTTATCCTAATGATGCAACTTACTAGTAAGTTGTTTAACAGAAAATCAAAATAAAATTTGACAGCGTCAAAAATATGAGGGTTTTTTTACGAATCTTTTAACGGAATTTTTTCCGGCCCCCTTAGTTTCGTGTTAAACGTATTTCACTGTATTTATTTTTAAAGCTGTACTTGGCAGAACAGTTGTCCTGCTCGATATAACTAAAAGAAAATGAAAGTTAATGGAAAATATACTTAAAAAAAAAAAAAAACTCTTGCATTTCTTATAACATACCTGTCAATCTATGTTATAAACGACAAATGTGTCTGTGCATAACGTTGATGTCATTTCGATGTTTGCAAAACCTGACAATTAAATTTCAGTTTTGCAATATTTTTTTTTTTTACTTTCAAACATCGCATCACACCACACACTTTAAATTTTTACACTGTCATATAGGAGAAAAAAAATGTACTTTCGAATTGCATGTTGTTTAAAAACTGTATCTCAATTTACTGATTTATTATAGTTTTTAATTGTTAAGCCTAAATTTCTTTGTAATCTATGTTGCATGCAGCCTCCAATACAGAAAATAATTTGCTTTTAAAACAACATTTAAAGATAGTTCAATAATGAAATTTAAACTTATCAGTAAATAAATAAAAAAAAATACGAATTTACCATATGCAATCAAACAATTCAAATTTTTATAATGTCAAGAAAATTTTTTTACTTTCAAATATGATTAATTTGAAAACAGGTAATCAGTTTATTGATTGTAAAATAAATTGCCTTTAAAATAATTTTTAAGCATATATTTTTTAATCTCTCAATTGCGTGCAACCCGATTGTGAAATATTAAGCAGGGGCCGCGCTAACCATTCGCCTACTTGCCAAATGCGAATATATCGTGAAATTGGCGAGAAAAAAATTTCAGAGAAAAAGTTGGCGAATGATTTTTTGGGATCTCTTTTGTTGTATAATCATGTTTTGGAACGTAAATAAATTTCCGTTTTTAGCGCGAGTATTTCCAGTCTATATATTCCCCCTTCGGCTGGCTAATTAGGGGTGATTCTGTTCAGATTTTTCCGAAAATGTAAGGAAATAATTTCCGAAAATTAAAAAAATATCTGTCATCAATCCGGAAATTGGGACATAAAAAACATCGCTAATTTTGAAAAATGGTTGCCGATAAAGATAAATTTTGTCAATTGTTTGCAGAAAAATCATGAATTTCATCAAAGGATCGCGGGAAAAACACAAGTTTCGTCAAAGAATCGCAGAAAATGCAAATTTTTGTCATAATATTGTGAAAACCCCGTAAATTTCGTCAACATATCGCAGAAAACCCCGTAAATTTCGTCGTCAAAAGATCGCGAAAAAGCCGCAAATTTTGTCAAAAGATTGCGAAAAATACAAATTTCATCAAAAAAGCAAAAAAACCTGCAAATTTCGGATTTTTTTTAAAAAAAATAATTAGATTATTTTTTTTAGAAAACTCCTTTTAAAAATATTATAAGGTTACTAAAAAGTAACTTTATGATAATTATCTTTTAAAAAAGCTTTTCTTTAACTGTTTGCATTTTCTTCTTTGTTTTGTACGTTTAATGAAATAATTAAATCCCTGTAAATATTTTTTGTTGTAACTTATAAGCAGTGTTGAATTCAGGGGGACATCCCCCTCCAGAAGATTTGAGATTTTGTGTTTCCAATGATCAAAAAGTGCATTTTCTCATCAACTTTATTAGTTATATGTATGATTTTTGTTTGGACATAAATTTTTTTATATATTCTAAAAATGTGTTTCAAAAATAAGAGGGAAAAAAAATAAAATTCTTAAACTTATGATTTATCAAACTTATAATTATAATACTCTAAAATAAGTTTATTTTTGTGTGGAGTAGAAAATAAAAATGTGTGCAGTATTTGAACGCACAGCAGCTGTAATATGGTAAGAAAATGCTTTTTTTACCCATTGATGTCAGGGTTGAAAGGGTTAATCGCAATAATTATATATATGTGTATATAATGTAATATACAGCATAATATACTTTTGGCTAATAGTCTTAATTTCTTAGCGCAGTCCCTGATTAAGGGACCTTTTACACAAGGAGACAAAAAAAGCATTTTTTAATGATTTTTACTTTCTTCTATCTTCAATAGAAGAAAGTATTGTAATCGAAATTTTTTTCGACGGTTTGAAACGTTTTAGGGGTCAGAGATCCCAAAAACATGTTTATAGAAAATGTCTCTGTCGCCATTGTACCATCAAAAAGTGTATGAAGTTATGCATAGAATTGAACCAAATTTTTAAGTTTTTGGCTATCGCAAGCAGGTCCTCCCTGAATTTGGAAAAAAATTCGCCGGTAGAGGCCGCTGTAATAGCGATTTTTAATATTGTATCATCCAAAAGTGTATGAAGTTATGCATAGAATTGAACCAAATTTTTTGTTTTGTTTTTGGTCATGGCACGAAGGTCCTCCCTGAATTTGGAAAATTTCTGCCGGTAGGGGGCGCTGTAATTACAATGTCTGTATCATTTTCATTATTGTACCATCGAAAACTGTATGAAGTTATGCATATAATTGAATCAAATTTTTTGTGTGTGTTTTTGGCTATGGCAAGCAAGTCCTCCCTGAATTTGGAAAAAATTCGCCAGTAGGGTACTGTAATAGCGATTTTTAATATTGTACCATCCAAAAGTTTATGAAGTTTTATGCATAGAATTGGACCAAATTTTTATTTTGAGTTTTTGGCTATGGCAAGCAGGTCCTCCCTGAATTTTGAAAACATTCGCCGTTAGGGAGCGCTGTAATAGCGATTTTTGTGCGATTTTGAATATTGTACAATCCAAAAGTGTATGAAGTTATGCATAGAATTGAACCAAATTTTTTGTTTTGTTTTTGGTCATGGCACGAAGGTCCTCCCTGAATTTGGAAAATTTCTGCCGGTAGGGGGCGCTGTAATTACAATGTCTGTATCATTTTCATTATTGTACCATCGAAAACTGTATGAAGTTATGCATATAATTGAATCAAATTTTTTGTGTGTGTTTTTGGCTATGGCAAGCAAGTCCTCCCTGAATTTGGAAAAAATTCGCCAGTAGGGCACTGTAATAGCGATTTTTAATATTGTACCATCCAAAAGTTTATGAAGTTTTATGCATAGAATTGGACCAAATTTTTATTTTGAGTTTTTGGCTATGGCAAGCAGGTCCTCCCTGAATTTTGAAAACATTCGCCGTTAGGGGGCGCTGTAATATTGATTTTTGTGCGATTTTGAATATTGTACAATCCAAAAGTGTATGAAGTTATGCATAGAATTGAACCAAATTTTTTGTTTGTTTTTGGTCATGGCACGAAGGTCCTCCCTGAACTTGAAAAATTTCTGCCGGTAGGGGGCGCTATAATTGCGATGCCTGTACCATTTTCATTATTGTACCATCAAAAACTGTATGAAGTTATGCATATAATTGAATCAAATTTTTTGTGTATGTTTTTGGCTATGGCAAGCAAGTCCTCCCTGAACTCGAAAAAATTCTGCCAGAAGGGGGCGCTATAATTGTGATCTCTGTGACATTTTCATCATTGTACCATCGAACAGTGTATAAAATTATGCATACAATTGAACCAAAATTTTTGTGCATGTTTTTGGCTTTGGCCAACAGGTCCTCCTTGAATTTGGAAATATTGCGTGGTAAAGGGGCTCTGTGATAGCGATTTTTGTATTTTAAAAAAATTTTCGTAGTTCTATTGTGCATCGGCGGGAACTCGCTTCCTGCTAAACCGGCTATTCGCAAACACCTGATAGCAACAGAGTATGGAAAAATTAATAATTTTAACAAATATCATGATATCGATTAACTCGTTTTTAGTCCGTTTAATTGACTGGAGCAGAAATTCAAGATGAAAATCAAAGTTGGTAATAGTATTGTAACTAATAATATTGAAGTATTAACATATGTGCACATCCAACTAGTTTTGTAAGAAAACTGCATGATGGTTCTTTTTGAAATTTTAAGTTTATTGTACATATCTTAAGGTATACACAAGAATTTTTTTATTAGATTTTTATTGCTTAAGTCATAAACAAATATGTTCAACTGCTTTGGAAAATTTCGTCTGGACGGTGGGCATGATTGTGCCTTGTAGATTTATCTGAAACACAAAAGTACATTTTTTTCATAATCTTCGTGGGTATAGCTTTTAGTTAAATTAAAGGAACCCATAAATTTATTAAAAAAATATGTAATGGCTGATTTAAAAAATCCGTTCTTACTTGTTAATAACTTTTTTCTTAATTTTAGTAAAAGCTTTAATTCATATCGAAGGCAATTAAATAAGCTTTAATTAAAAAAAAAAAAAATCAAGATGATCCATTGAGTAGTTTTTTTAAATCTTGCCCACCGTGTCAAAAAATGTGGTTGACATGGTTATATTAATTATATTACAGTTATATTAATTTGCAATGCTAGGTAAAATTTAAATCATGAAAAAAGTGATTTTACTGTCTTAGATATCAAATTGATGAAATATAGCATGGAAATATAGTTTGTTGATACTTCTATTGTGCATTTTACTTTTTATGGCAAGATTTAAAAAAAAAAAAAACTACTCAGTGGATCATCTTGATTTTTTTAAAAATTTTTTAAATTAAAGCTTATTTGCCTTCGATATGAATTAAAGCTTTTACTAAAATTGGTACTTTTCCTCTATACAGACAGCATTGTCGGCAAGCATAATAGTTGGTGTAAAATTGAAAATCACGTGAATTAAATAAAACATTTGAAAAATAAAAGATAAAACCTTGTCGATAGTAAAGTGAGCATTTTAAAAATATAATTTGAAAATTACGGACTTTTATGAACTATTTTATTAAATCACAAATATATACTTAAAGTAAGTGAACAACTAACTGTTAAACAATAAAGTAATAAAATAAAAAATCATATTAAACTGCTGCCATAAAATTACAAATCTTTTAGCATTGCAGTAAACATTTCATTTTTTGAATGAAGACGTCGCCACATAAACTCTATGAGATACGACTCTAAATGATGACGGTAACAGTTCCTCGATGTCTTTTGTTGCGCCATTTTGTGATGCCTCATAATCTCTCAACATTTTGAGTATGACATCCATCCAGTTTTAGGATCGACAAAATTGTATTTGTGATTTACTGTGAAATGATCATAACCCAACACTTCGCAGTTCATCTGTTTTATATCCTTTCCAGCAATCTGTATAAATAATACTTCAATCAGCTACATTGCACCCATTGAAGAGGAAGAACATGCCCTATGTTGCTTTTTTCTGGTAAAAAGACTTTCATCTACTTTCATAATTTTATTAGGTCTACCGATTTTTTTTATTTGGTCGTGAACATAAAGCATTTGCACAAACTTCTCTCAAATAACTATTCCAGTCCTGTTGCGTTGTGGTTCATATCAAGTTGCAGCTCACAAAACTCAATCGATGTCAACTCTTGGCACCTTAAATATATAAACGTCAAAGCATTAAGAAGACAACTGCGATCCTTCAAACTATGTTTTTTCATATTCCTATGCTTTCCTCGCATGATCGTAAGCTACATCTCCATTTCGGATTTCCAGAACTCATCCATAATTTCATTTCATGGTTTTTTGAACACAACCTTTTATTATGCAGAATTCCAAATTCCTGAAATGTTTTTATCACAACTTTATCATCTGGTAATTGCCAAATGGTAAAATCCATCTCAGCATCAACAGTTAAAGTAAATTATAACTTTATAATTAAAAAAAAAAGCATTTTCAATTCAAATAATAGCAAATTAAAAAGCTTTCAAAGATTAGGGTTAAATATTAATCATTCACGTGATTCATGTTTCATAAACAGGGTTGCTGGCTTTTAGCCAGGCCAAAAAAAGCCGGCCGGCTTTTTTTGGTTTTAACCACTTAAAAGAAGGCGGCTTTTATTGAACAAAAAGCCAGTTTTTATTTTTAAAAGTTGGTTTACAGCTAATTCGTTTTAAATTTCGATCAATTTTTAATACACATCTAAATATTTTCTACTAAAAAAAAATTTTGTCAAATAAATAAGTCTTTATAACTGCTAAAAGGTAACTGTGAAGGCATGCCTGAAAGAAAAAATTATAAACATTGAAAAGAATATGTTAGACTCCAAACTGGTGTTTTGAAATTCTATATTACATAGCTCCACATATACTGCCCATTTTAGAGATTATATTTAATTAAACAATAACAAAATGTAGCATAATGTTTTTAATAGTGAGAAATGGTGTTTTTATTGCATGACTATGTATAATTTTAAATGTTTACTAGAAATAAAATAAGACTTGTATATTAATAGCTATTAAAATTAAGTAATGAAACATGTCGCTAAGTAACCATTGTCCTCTTCAATTTTATAAAGCAGTAAAAATGAAAAAATGGGGGAGGGGAGTTAAAGGTCAATGTAAACCAGATGTATAAAGCAGTTGGTATGGCCCTTTTAAAATTAGCTGACATATTTTCAATTCTGACTACAAATCACTATCACTAGCAAAACCATCTAAGTTTTATTCCGTTATTAATGTCTTCATTGTTCAGAAATTGAGTTACTTATTAAACTCTAGATCAATTAAAAACACTTTAAAATGTGTAGTTTATAATTACAATGCATTACTTTATAAAAGCCAATTTTGGCCAAAAAAAAGCCGGTTAAAACCAATAAAAGACACAGGCGTGGCTTTTTTAAATTTTTGCCAGCTTTTTTGCAACCCTGTTCATAAATAACAAATCAGGGCCGAAACTAGCCTTTTTTGCACCCGGAGCAAGCATGGATTTTGGCCGGTATTAATACGGAATAGATTGTTTCCTGTTCCTTTGATAGTCTAGTTAACTGTCAGATTTGTGCTTAAAGGGTTTGAAACAATGTTTTGTTTGTCACAGTTTCGATTGCCTTTGTTTGAAGCTCTATGACGAAGTTTTTAAGTACTATCAGTTTACCAGTATCGCAGTCTTTCTGCTGCTCCAGCCATACCAAACCTTTTGCAAAACATTCAAACTTGCTACTTTGTTCGTTCTACTTCGCAGCTTATGGGAACTCACGTTAAATTCAAAGGAATTAGGAAAGGGGATCAAAAATATTTGTATGCACTGGTTCGGAAAGGACCGCTTGTACACAAGGAATATGATAGTAAAAAAAGAAAAGCTTTCAAAATGGATTTCACACACAAAAAATGTTGATAGTTTAAAAAAAAAAAAAAAAAAAAAAAGCTTTGAAATTGGGTTTCGGTTAAAAGAGTTTCGGTTAAAAGAGTTTCGGATAAAAGAGGTTCTACTGTATAAATAGATAGTAACAATATCAAACATTTGTTTCCTTATTGATGATTTGTTCCTTGTTAATCTTATTTCATATTGCATTAACAGAGGTGCCAAGTATTACGGTTTGTCCGTAATTATTACGGATACGCAACAAAAATTACAGCATTACGGACATCGGTTAAAAATTACGGCAAAAAAACGCGAATTTCGTCATAGGATCGCTTGAAAAAACGCAAATTTTGTGAAGGATTGCTTCAAAAAACGAAAATTTCGAACACAGTATCGCGGAAAAAACACTAATTTCGTCAAAGGAAGGTTGCGTAAAAAGCGAGATTTTCGTCAAAAGATCGTGGACAAAGCACGATTCTAGTCAAAGGGTCGTGCAAAAAAGCTAATTTCGTCAAAGGATCGCGTAAAAAAAGCTAATTTCGTCAAAGGGTTGCAGAAAAAGTGCGAATTTCGTCGAAGGGTGATGGAAAAAGCGCGCCTTCAGTCAAGCGATCGCGGGAAAAGTGCGCCTTTAGTCAAAAGATCGCGGGAAAAGCGCGACTTTAGTCAAAAGATCGCGAAAAAGTGCGAATTTCGTCAAAAGATCGCGAACAAAGCGCGATTTTAGGCAAAAGATCGTGGAAAAAGTGCGAATTTCGTCAAAGAGTCGCCGAAAAAACGTGAATTTCGTCAAAGGGTCGCGTGAAAAACGTGAATTTCGTCAAAAGATCGTGGACAAAGCGCGAATTTCGTCAAAAAGTCGCGGACAAAGTGAGATTTATATAAAAAAAATCGCGGAAAAAGCGCAATTTTAGTCAAAAGATCGCGGAAAAACGCGAATTTCGTCAAAGGGTTGCGTAAAAAACGCAAATTTCGTCAAAAGATCGCGGACAAAGCGCGATTTATGTTAAAAGATCACGGAAAAAGTGCGAATTTCGTCAATGGGTTGCTGAAAAAAGGCTAATTTCGCCCCCATTTTCGTATGCAGAATCAGCCCCGACTCTGGTTACTGATAACTTTCATTGAAACTTGGCACCTCTGCATTAAAATTTGATTTACTTTTCATTCATTTCGAATTCGGATCAGGTGCAACCCGAGCTTTGCAGTACTCAAATCCGAACTTATGTTTGACTCTATTCAATGATACCGAGGCGTCTGTTATTCAGAGGTCTATATTTGAATATTAAAGAATATAGACTTATTCATTCTTCTATGTAAAACATAAAAATTGTATTAGAGGTACAATTCTAGATTATTTTTCATAATGGTATTAAAACATGATTTACTTTTCATCGCGGGTACGGGTCGAGTTGAAATATTGTTGGTCTTGTCGGGTTGACTTGTAATTTTCAGTTTCAGTAGGGTACAACGTGACCCGCGCAGGACTACTGTCAATGGTATTGGTAAGAGTAGAAAATACTCTTTGATATCACCTTTAAAGTTATTTCATTATTTCTTCATAGGCAGTTTTTACTAGTTTATTACTGTGCTTTAAATATGCATACTTCCAACCTTCATTCTTCCTCAATCCCCCAAGTTAAATAAACATTTTAATCCAGAAAATGTATTATTTCTATGTGGTATTTGATTTTATTTATAAAGTAAATTTTATTGTTCAAAATATATTTGAAAAAAAAAAAAAGTGACCTATGTAAACATAACATAGCTAACAGAACTAATTTTGTTTGTTCTTGTACCATTGTGCACTGAATTTTTACAATTTTAAAACTAGGTGTTTTATTTATTTTTTTATTTATTGATCTCATGTTTTCTCTTATTGCAGATTTTACTTGACGATCTATATGAGCTTGAAACTGTATTCTGAGAATCACCAATCATGGTAAAAATATGCATCAGTGTCCTTTTTTTTATTGCATGCTTCTTTAAACTTGAATTTTTTATGGGATACCTATAACAATAACAAAAAACTGAATCGGGGTTCGCATGTATTAGTACTCAATAAACAAATATAATTATTTTATTTTTGATGGAAATTATAAATATTTGAGAATTTGTATTAATATATCAAATCAAAGTAATGAATTAAAAATATTTGAATTATTAGTATTTTATACATTTTTGGATGTGTTAAAATTTAAAAATGTACATTTATTTAGATTTCCTTAATATGTTGCTTTGTGTTTGATAATGTATATAACATATCGTAGTTGTAACTACAAGTTTTTATGTGACACATTTTGTCTATGCTAATAAAATATTCTTTTTCCAGTTATTATTAGAAGGTGCATTCTTTTGCTGATTATTTTAGTCATGGAAATCGACCCTAGTTGATGCTTTCGAGCAATACTTCGAAAAATTAGTTTATTTCAAATAAAAATTAAGAAATTCTGCTTAAATTAAAGCAAAATACACACAGGCATTTGAAGTTAAGCTCCAAAGCAAATATTTAGCATTTTGCGAATTTTTTATTGTTTAAATTCATGGCAAGTTTACCGTTTACATTGATCTGTTGCAAAATTCTGTAACTTTTGAATGATTTAAAAATTATTCATAATTAAATATATAATTTTTATTTAACCATCCTTTTGACATTGTAGCTGTCCATTAAAAAAAAAAAAAAAAAAAAAAGGATGTAACAATTTTTAAGATTGATAATTTGCTTGGAGAATCTAGGGTTGATGCTCAGCATTTGATGTTTGGACCTGGAAAAGTGTAGTTTTTTTCTTTCTAGTAATACTTGTATTTCTGAATTTTTTAAAAGAATGTATAGAGAAAAAAAAAATCTTTTGAGGAGTTAGTTATGTGTTTTATTTTCAAAAACTTTAAATCATGGTGAAACTAACCTTTCATTTAAAATTAATCTCGAAAATCAAAAGTAACTTCTTACAAAACATCAAAGAGTATGATAATCATCAATTTATTATGCAAATTTAAGAAATGCATTTTTAAAAAGGAATTTTCAAGTAAACTTTTGTGTGTGTGTGTGTGTTAATAACATTGGGAAACTTTTCTAAAAAATTTGTGTGTAGGATTCTGTAAAGTTAATTTCTTAAAAATCTTTACTTACTCTTGATGAAATTTAAATCATATTGCTGTTAAAAATAAGTTTGAATTTAAAAACGTTGAATAAAGTAGAATATAGATGAATTATTGAAATTAAAAATATATTTCCTGAATAAGATGAAAACGATATTTAAATATCTGATCCATGTAGTTTTAAAAGAATTCAAATATACTTTTTGGAGATTAAATAGATTTTCTTTTTCACAAGGTTAATAAAATCTTGTTAAATTATAAAATACATGTGAACCCTGATATTTTTGTACCCAAACTTTTTAAATTTTATGTATCTATAACAGTTGTTAAAGGTTTCAGTCCAAACCTTCCTAAAAGCTATGACATTTTCTGTGTAGTTTATAAAATATCTTGATGATGCCACTGTGTTTTCATCACTTAATGTGTTGCACTTGCAGTGTTTGCACTGCTTTTGTGGATAATTTGTGGCTTAAAAAAGAAGACAAAATGCAATGTGGAACAAATATTTTGTTAGTATATTCAATGTGGATACTTTAATTTTATGCAGCTTTTATTTAATGATCCATTAAGCTGTCGTTTTTGTCAGTTGACATATTCAAATAGGGGGCTACAATCCTGGTCTATGCATTATACATTTGTTATGTATTTCATGTTATAGGCATCGCTAATTTAATTTTGTATTGTAAAAACAAAAAAATAAAATTATCTTGTATATAAACATTAAACAAATTTTCCTAATTGAAATCTTTCTCAGAATTACAGAGATGCCATTCTCCTTATCATTGGGGTTTCTTCCTGCAAAATTAGAAGAATGATCCCATTTATACCAAAAAGTCTGAAAAGCAGTCATTATTCTTATTAAAAAAACTCTTCTGTGGCTACCATCTCTGGAACTAAATTATGTTTTAAATTAAAAATAATCCTTCAACCTTCCCCCCTATGCGTCCATTGTTCAAGGATTGTAGTCTATGCGCTTGAAATGTTTTTGTAATTTTTTTTTTTTTAAGGCTAAAACGATTAAAAAGGAAATGTTTTAAATTTCCATTTGTTTTAACTATCATAAAACAGATTAAATTTTTATATTTTGTTTAATTAAAAAGTCAGTAAATGTATGGAATCTTTATTTCTCATTTTGGGTGTCTGAGCAAGTGACATGGTAGTTATGGTTCATTTAGTTGATGCATCGATCTTAATGTTCTGCTAATACTGTATACAATACTATGAAGGTTTTTTGCCTATCTACTTGAATTGTATAAATTATTTTGTGGGACACTCTTAACCTTCTTTCAATTTCAGGGAAAACTGCATTCGTAATTTTCAAAAGTTATTTCAGTTCTATTTCATATATTTAAATTATGCATTTACAAATTCCAAGAAAGTACACCCCCCAAAAAATAAAAAAGATATAAAATAAAAGTATAATGACAAAGATCAATCTTGCAAAACTTGTTTTGCCACAAATTTGAAGTTCAGGTTCCTTATTTTTGAGGCATTTTCTTTTTATACTAATTTTTTCTCTCAATAATATCTTTGAAAATATTTTTGTTTCCTTGTTTTTCAAATATGTATTGTAGAGAATTTAATTTCCTTAAAGTTAAAAATAAATGAGATTGAGTTAAACTAAAAAAAACTTGTTGGAATTTCTTTGGCATAGTGTTGACTCTAAGTCAATTTATGCACAGTGCCTGACGTCCCTTTTTTGTCTGCTTTATGTGCACAGCGGCTCTTTTGAAAGTACTTTATGTGCCCAGTCGTTCTTTTAAAAAAATACTTTATTTGCCCAGTGGTTCTTACTGCTCTTTTTAATGCAGTCTTAAGGTTAATTTTGCCACAAAATATGTCAATCGGCCTTAAGAAAAAAATTTTGAATTTCATTAATCGGCTGAGGGAAAAATAGTGAAATTTAACAATTTGGCTGAGGAAAAAGGTTGAATGTGAAATTTGTCGATTGGTCACGAGAGGAGAAAAAAAACAAGAAATTTGTCTATCGCCCACAAGGGGAAAAATGCAAAATTTCTACTAATAAAATAATACTGTAAAAAAAAAAGTTCAAAATAAGGATTTTGAACAGGACATGGGTAATGTCCTTTTTGAGAACAATGTGTCCTTTATGTGCTTGCTGGCCCTTTTGTTCTAGAGTCAGCACTATGGCATGGAAGAAAATTATATGCAGTTCTAGCAGACAAGAGTTTGTCCTAGGCAGTTTCAGATGGGTGTTGTACCTTGCCTGCCTTTTGATAAAAAGAAAAAAAAAATAGCAGTCTTCTTGCCCCTTTTGTTGGGGGGGGGGGGGGGGGATCCCATTTCTATTTTTGTACTAAAAAAATTGCATGCATAGTAAAAACTGACTCATTGTTTTGTCTTGAAAGGATAACTTTTAAATATTAAAAGTGCCTTTAAAGTCAAAAGAATGAATTTAAAAATAAAAGAATGCTTAGTGGGCGATTCCGTGGAGAGTGTCACACACGTAACACAGGCTTTAATTTGCATTTATTCAATTATTTATTAAATTTTAATGTTAATTCTGATTTTAAGTGGTATGGTAAATAAGTTATTAGCATAATAAAATATGCTTTTTCCAGTTATTATTAGAAGGTGCATTCTTTTGCTGATTATTTTAGTCATGGAAATCGACCCTAGTTGATGCTTTCGAGCAATACTTCGAAAAATTAGTTTATTTCAAATAAAAATTAAGAAATTCTGCTTAAATTAAAGCAAAATACACACAGGCATTTGAAGTTAAGCTCCAAAGCAAATATTTAGCATTTTGCGAATTTTTTATTGTTTAAATTCATGGCAAGTTTACCGTTTACATTGATCTGTTGCAAAATTCTGTAACTTTTGAATGATTTAAAAATTATTCATAATTAAATATATAATTTTTATTTAACCATCCTTTTGACATTTTAGCTGTCCATTAAAAAAAAAAAAAAAAAAAAAAAAAAAAGGATGTAACAATTTTTAAGATTGATAATTTGCTTGGAGAATCTAGGGTTGATGCTCAGCATTTGATGTTTGGACCTGGAAAAGTGTAGTTTTTTTCTTCCTAGTAATACTTGTATTTCTGAATTTTTTAAAAGAATGTATAGAGGAAAAAAAAAATCTTTTGAGGAGTTAGTTATGTGTTTTATTTTCAAAAACTTTAAATCATGGTGAAACTAACCTTTCATTTAAAATTAATCTCGAAAATCAAAAGTAACTTCTTACAAAACATATTTTTAAATTTAAATGTGTGGCAATAAAACCCACAGAAGTGTATATCATTTAATTTCATTACTCAAAATGTGCTTTTTTTCTACTTCAGAAAAAAAGCACATTTTGAGTATGTAATTAAATGATATATTTCTGTGAGTTTTACTTACACACATTTAAACTAAAAAATATGCTAACTTATTTACCATATCACCTAAAATCAGAATTAACATTAAAATATAATAAATGCAAATTAAAGCCTGCGTTACGTGTGCGACTCTCCGCATGGAATCGCCCTTGTAAGGATCTAAAATGTGCCTTTATCTCGGCAATAGGATTGTTTTTTAAACCTGGGGAAACTGAATCGAAGTAAAAGATGAGTAAAGATCATCATTCACTGGCCTTTGGAAAATGTAGAAATAAAATGATGAATGGGTTGCAAACATTCTGAGAAATGTCTCCCTCCCCCCCCCCCCCCCCCTGTAGCATATGGGTTGCATCTCTTAAGAAATTTTAACAGGAAAAGATGGGCATTGCCGGTTAATTTTAGTAGCCACTTTTTCTATTTGGTACCCCTCTATGCTTGCCGGTGGTCACCACTAACTTTGCCCATTATATTGGATGAAAAGATATGAAAGATCAATTTGACCAAGTTTTTATAGGAGCATTTTTATGAAAACTCAGGAAAGATCTGCCTCTTGGTTTTAAATACTTGTGATTTTGTAGTGGATAATAATGATCTTGCAATTCCATATGTTCTTTAGGGAGCACAGTATCTTTAAAACATGCCTAAAATTGATTTTCTTTTTTTAACATATTAACATTAATTTCCGAACATGCACAGGAAATATTTTCATTTAAAAATATAAAATCAAACAAATTTGAAGACATGTTTGTAAAAAATATCCCCGAAGCGTGCATAGCACATCCACAAGGCATTAACGGCCCCAACCGTAGATTTTTTGAGATAATTTCCCTTTAATATAAAATCAAACAAATTCAAGGCTCGTTGTCGTTTGTGAAAGCAGATGGTGTATATGAAGATAATAGTAGTTGTAGGCAGCGATGTAGTTGTAAAAAAAAAACCAGATATGCTATTGAGCAAAGGGTAGTGTTACTTGAAAAACAGAGGGTATACAGAGCTTCTTTAAAAAATCCAGAAGGTATACAACATATACCTGCGTATACCCTCCACTGCAACTGCACCCATGGTTGTAGGGGTGCAAGCCATAGGTTTGTCCAGAAATAGTATGTCTGGTGCAAATGAATTGGTGCGTGTCCCCAAACCATAAGTTCATTTAGAAAGTTTTCTTTTTATTAGTTTCATTTGGAAGGATATTTTAATTCAAGT
Organism: Maratus speciosus; assembly: GCA_963932465.1. NCBI lineage: Eukaryota > Metazoa > Arthropoda > Arachnida > Araneae > Salticidae > Maratus > Maratus speciosus. Next base: position 611,037,664 of record OZ010790.1, on the reverse strand, counting down.
TTTGTTTTGGAAAAACTCGCCAGCTCTCAACTTTTTTTTTTTTTTTTGAACATTGATGAGATTTTGAAATACAGTTTTTGTGTACAGAGTTATAAGTAAGTCTGTTTAAATTAAAATCTACTATTGTACTATGTTATTATTTCAAGCTTTAAATTGATTCCTCCTCCCCTTCAAATGATCAATTGACTTTCTATGCACATAAATTTTATTTTTGGTTTCAACATGTGGATTGTTGAAAAGTGGATGCGTTGTTGCAATTTCATGAATTTATATTAATTGGTTTCTGGGTAACAGACTGCACAGACTCAAGATTAATAATATACCAAAAAAAAAAAAAAAAAAAAAAAAAAAAAAAAAAAAAAAACCCATTTTAAAGTTTGATATAGTAGTGTGAATACAATACCAAAAATTTTAAATGGGCTGTAACCATGACCAAAGGGCCAGTTCATGACTTTTAAGACGTCACATGGAGTGGATCATCTTTACATGGTGATTGACACAAAACTATGGGCTGCTTTGCACCAATCACAGTGTAAAAATTATCCACTCCGTCTGACATTTTAAACTTTAGGACCTGCCCCTTGTATGTTGTTGGTCGTGCTGTAACTTAAGCAGCAATGCATTTTTTTTTTTTTTTTTTTTTTTTTTTTGCATTGTGTTCAGAAGTTAGTAGAGAATAAGTGTAAGTTAAAAAACAGAAAATATATTTTTTAATCCGAAATTTAAAAAATTCGACCAGGAAGGGGTTAACTTCCGGAAAATGTACATCTTCATCTTATGCTATGATGACTTGATCATCCACAAATAATACATGTTATCCTCTCATGCTGTTTGGCGATAGCAGTGTATTCATCTTCTTAATTTCATGATTCTTTGTATTAAATCTGTTTTTTAAAATGTAACTTGGTTAAAGTTGGTCTTAGAAAGCTCCTCCCTAAAAATAATAGTCACAGAAATGTCGGTCTACTAATAATAATGCTCTTAAAGCTACTCAAAAGATATGTGTTTATTTGTGGTATTGAAAGGAACTGAAAACTTCTAAAAAAAATCTTTCTTTTCACTGTTATCACTATTAGTAATAATAATAAAAATTCTCTACTTATCAAATTATATAAATCAGGGTTGTAAAAAACCCAGCCTGGGCAGGTACCTGTGTGTGTACCCAGGCAGCTACCCACTACAACCCTTAAGGTTGTAAAAAACCCAGCCCGTGTTGGTAGCTGGTGGGTACCTGGGCAGCTACCCACTACAACCCTGATATATTTTCCCTTTCCTTTTTAGGGTTTCGTTCATCTGACGAAACCCTATTCGTCTCGCTCCTCTGTCTGTCTGTCTGTCCATCACAGAGCCCGTTCTCAGAAACTATACATGTTGGAGACTTGAAATTTTGCATACTTATAGATGAACACCACACATCAAACAACAAATCATAAAATTTTGAAAAAGTTGGTAATTAACCTAATTACGGGCTAATTAAATTCTAAAATTAACCAATCAACCTTTTGAATGCAGGTGCGAACACACGTTATCGAAATCCTCCTCAGTTTCTCCTAAGGTATAGGTGAAAACTGGGAAATTGAGTTAGTAGCCAGTGGCCGGTAGACTCAGTTTCATTAGTGGCCACTATAATGTTTCAAACTTTCTTGACATCTAGATAAACTATAATCGTTGTATATATACACATTTTTCTATAAATCAGAGTTTTATACCAGCCAACTATTCGTGATAAGAATAGGGAAGCAATCGAAATTCAAGAAAATTACACTTTAAAACCACAAAATCTATTATCATATTGATTTATTTTAGAATATATTTTTAGATTATTTGTATATGTTCATAAACACTATTATCAATCAAATTACTATTTCTTTCTTTATATAAAAAATAACTAAATCAAAATTCCAACAGTTAGATGTATACAATAAAAAAATAATCAAATAAAACACAATAAAATGTTATTTGTATTTTATTTAATAAGTAAATGTGTTTTTAACATACTACACACATTAATTACATACAGCTAAAATCTAAGCTGGTGAGTGTATTTCACAGGATTAAACAATATCTCTTCAAGAAAAATAATCTAACTGGTGAGCATGTGGCAAGAGTCAAAATATTGAAAATACTGCAATGTTCTTAAAACATGCTTGCATCCGGTGAAAAAAAAAAGAAAAGAAATTGTTTGAAATGCATGTGGAATCAAAGCTGATGAACATATTTTGCAGAATAAAACTGTACTTCTTGAAAAAATAATCCAACTGAAGGGCAATGGCAAAAAGCCGAAATATTGAAAATACAGCTAAATCACTGCAATCTGCTTGCATCCGGTAGAAAAAAGAATTAACCAGTTTGCTAATTAGATGTAATCAAAGTAGAGACGCATGTTTCTATGAAAAAAGCTATATTTCACTTGGCGATCGATAAGATTTTTTATCGCCACTTGGAGAGTGGCGACTAGGGTGGCGATCGATGGTCGATTTTTTAATCGCCACTTTTACAACTTTAATCGCCACGTGGCGAGTGGCGACTGCTAATTTTCACCTATATCCTATGGGCTGTCAGTAAATTCGCCGGATGCTCCGTCAAATAAAGGTCAAAATTAGCACTAGCCACCGGCCACAGGGCCAGTAAACAAGAAAAAGTGGCTAGTGAAAAATTGTCTATTAGCGGCCACCTTCTGGTCACTTTTTTACAAGGAGCGAATAAAATTTTCTTGCATTTCTTCAAGGATTCTACTTTTTTTGGTTCCAATATATTTATATTAACATATTTATTTGGGCTATTCAGTTTTAGATAAATATTTATAGAAATTTTACTGTTTAGTATTTTTGAATAAAAAAAGTGGCCACTTAAAAAACTAGTCCTACCGGCCAGTGGCCGCTAATGAAATTTCCCAGTTTTGACCTATACCGTCAAATCAGCCGGTGCAGGCTTACCACGGAGTAATTTAAGCAAGAACTGAAGTGGACCTTTAAAAAGCAAAATTGGATCTGCCGAAGTATCGGTTGTACAAATTCGTAACAGGTGTAGAAATACGCGGAAAAAATTCTACTTTATTTTGGTATAAATTTCAAATTTCTGCGTAGGATAGAACGCAAAAAATCCACTAAAAATCGATCGGGGGGGGGGGCTAGATTTATTTATTAAATCTTAGCGTTTGTTATTGCAGAAAATGTTTTAAATTCTTGGTTAAGACAGCACCGCCACCCTCCCAACCATGTATCTATGGACAGACTTAGATAAAATATAAAACTGTCTGCAAACTCAAATAATTTCTTAAAAATTTTCTGCAGAAAAACGCCACGCCCCTCCTAAGTCCTATATTGCCACTAACAGCAAAAGTGAAAAAATCCTCTTTCCAGTCCCTCACATTACATTAAATGCTCTCAATCCCCCCCCCCCCTCCAGTTTTCTGAATTAGACTTTATTGAAAAGAGGATAATGTTTACTAAGATATTAAAACCGAATTCCCCTTTCGAATGTAAAAAAGTCACTGCAAATCGCAGAGAAATGCTAAACAAGCGCATAAACATTCGCTAAAATTTCCAACCAAATAAACTTTATTTAAAAGAGATCAACATTTAACATTTACTTTTCAACACAAAATTTATTTTTAATCTGTTAAATTAATCTGCAAATCCTAAAATAATCTGCAGCACCTGCTTCGGTGCTGCACTGTTTCTGCTACTGGCCCTGGCCAAAAAAAAAAAAAAAAAGCATTGTACTTGCCGTTCCGGCACAAGCCCCGCATTTCCAATACTTTTAAGTTTTAAAAATATATATGCCAGGGCACTTCTTCCATGGTATATGGCAAATAATTTCTAGATAGCTTTTTTTCATCTGCAGACCTTCTCACAAGTCTGCGACGGGCCTCGCACAGATTCTCCGCCTGGGGTCTTAATAATTTTTTTTATGAAAAATTTGTAAAAAAAGAAAACCCATCAGAACTGTCTGCAAACTTTGAAAATTTTCTGCGAACGACGTTCGCGTGTTCGTCTATTATCTGACTCTGTCTACGGAGAGATTGCGCAAAGGAGTTTCGCTCTGATATGCTTTTGTTAGGAATAGAGCGTGCTCCCTGGTGGTGGAATGTGGAACTAACGTAACGTGATTTTGTTAGAATTAGGAAATATAACAAGGCGATCCGTTTGCAACTTTAAGATACTTCATGACACATAATAAAAAGCTTATAAAAATAATGGTGCATGCAATTTCCTGTTAAGGGAGGGCGGGGGAGGGGCGGTAGATTTCTTTTTTTAAAATTAGCGTTTACGACCTTTTTAGATGTCGTTTTTTGAGGACTATGATATATTCAGATACGTGCTGCTTATGAAATTTAAAAATGTCAAAATTTTAGTTACCACTATTTCTTAATTTCTCGCTTAAGGGGACGAGGGACCTTAAAAAACCTTAAAAATCAATTCTTTATTTTTTTTGAAATTTTGACTTTAAATATTATTCAGGGGTACATTATATGCATTATGACAAGCATTTATTAAAAAAAAAATTAAATTATTTTTGAGAAAAAAAATGGAGTTTTACGCGTCGCCTTAGAAATCTTCGAAATGCCCCATGCGCATTCCAAATCAATGAAAATCCCCAATGTTTTTTATAAAAGTTTGGTTTATATATACAAATAAAACTGTGCATCGAATTTTATATATTTGAATATAAAAGTAAAAAAAAAAAAAATCAATTTTTTCGAAAAAATTTCAAAAATTTTGATTTTTTTTTTTTTTTTTTTTTTTGCACCTTCATATTCAAATATATAAAATTCGATGCACAGAATTATTTATATATATAATTCAAACTTTTATAAAAAATATTGGGGGTTTTCATTGATATGGAATGCTCAGGGGGCATTTCGAAGATTGCTACGACGACGCGTAAAATGCCATTTTTTTCTCAAAAATAAATTTTTTTTTAATTTTTTTTGTGATAAATGCAGGCCACAATGCATATAATGTACCCTTGAGTAATATTTAAATTAAAATTTACAAAAAAAAGAAAAAAATTTGAAATTTTGAAATTTTTTCAAAATTTTTCAATTTTTTTTTTTTTTTTTTTTTTTTAACCTTTATATTCAAATATATAAAATTCGATGCACAGTTTTAATTATATATATAAACCAAAATTTAAAAAAAAATATTGGTGATTTTTATTGATATGGAATGCGCAGGGGGCATTTCGAAGATTTCTACGACGACACATAAAATGCCATTTTTTTCTCAAAAATAAATTTTTTAATTTTTTTTTTGTGATAAATGCATGCCATAATGCATATAATGTACCCTTAAAGTTAAATTTGCAAAAAAAAAATGAAAAATTCTGAAATTTTGAAATTTTTTCGAAAAATTTCAATATTTTTCAAAAAAATGTTTTTTAACCTTTATATTCAAGTATATAAAATTCAATGCACAGATTTTTTTATATATATAAACCAAACTTTTATAAAAAATATTTGGGATTTTCATTGATATGGAACGCGCATGGGGCATTTCGGAGTTTTCTAAAACAACGTGTAAAATTCCACTTTTTTCTCAAAAATTACTCAAAAAAAAATTTTTTTTTTTTGTAATAAATGCATGCCATAATGCATATAATGTATCTTTGAGTAATATTTAAGGTGAAATTTACAAAAAATAAAAAATTTATTTTTAAGGTCCCTCGTCCCCTTAAGGCCGCCACCAACTCGAGTAACACATCCACTGATAGGTTGTTTAACAGAGTTTCGATCTGATATACTTTTGTTATGAATAGTGTGTGCTCCCTGGTGGTGGAATTTGCAACTAACATAACGCAATTTTGTTAAAATTATGAAATCTAACAAGTCGATCTGCTGGAAACTTTGACATAGTTCATAACACATAATAAAAAGCTTATAAAAGAATGCAATTTCCTGGGGCGCCTACCTATCTCGGGTGCTATAGACCCGATCCCCTCGACTAATATACCTACGGATAGGTTGTAAAACGGAGTTTCCTTTGGACAGAGGTTTGTGTAGAATAGAATGCGCCCCCTGGTTGCAAAATGTGGAACTAACAGATTTCGCAAAAGGATAAAGTGTTTTAAAGGAATATTAAACAAAACCCTCTGTGCGATCTGTGATCACACTAACCCACTTGTTTTAGATTTGATTTTTAAGAATCTAAATTTTCCCCATTATTTAGACTAATTGATGTCAAAATAAAATCAAGATAAAAAAATTATGATTTATCACAGAATTCTGTGTGTCAATCTGCAGCAATCTTAAATTTATCTGTGACCCAATAATGCCTACTATCAGAAGAAAATATTAACACAAAGAAAGAAAAATTGCATTTACAAAAAAATATATACATACAGGGATGCCGCGGACGCGCTATAGCGCGTAAATTACGCGAAAAATCGGATTCGGGACGCAAAAAAATAGCTCTTACGCGTCCCGTGGGACGCGTAATTTCGTGAAAAAATCGCGGAAAACAGACGATTTTCGTCAAAGAATCGCGGAAAAAGCGTAAATCTCATCAAAATATCGCGCAAAAGCAGCGATTTTCGTAAAAGGGACGCGAAAAAATAGCGTATTTCGTCAAAGCATCGCGAAATAAAAAGCGAATTTCGTCAAAAAATCTCAGAAATAAGCGCAAATTTCATGAAAATATCGCTGAAATAAGCGCAAATTTCATCAAAATATTGCGAAAAACGCGATTTTCGTAAAAGGGCCGCGACAAATTAGCGTATTTCGTTAAAATATCGCGAAAAATAGCGAATTTCGTCAAAAAATCGCGGAAAAAAGCCGAATTTTGTCAAAGGATCGCGAAAAAAGCGCAAATTTCATCAAAAAATCGCGGAAAAAAGCCGATTTTCGTCAAACGATCGCGATAAAATAGTTGTTTTTCATCAAAGGATCCCCCAAAAATAGCAAATGTCGTCAAAAAATAACGTAAAAAAGTCGATTTTCGTCAAAGGATCGCGAAAAAAGCACAAATTTCGTGAAAATATAGCGGGAAAAACGCAATTTTCGTAAAAGGGCTGAGACAAAATAGCGTATTTCGACAAAAGATTGCGAAAAAATCGCAAATTTCGTCAAAAAATCGCGGAATAAAGCCGAATTTTGTCAAAGTATCGCGAAAAAAAAAAAACACGAATTTCGTGACAGACTCGCGAAAAAATAGCGAATTTCAACAAAAGGATCGCGGAAAAACGCGAATTTCGTCAAAATAACGCGGAAAAAACGTGAATTTAGTCAAAGAACCAAAAAAGATGTGCAAACTAAACTTATAGGTAGAAAATTCATAAAATGGGATTTAATTTCTTTTTTATGAGATTCTTAAAAATACAGCATGATTTCACAGTGTACTTTGATAATATTTATATTCATTAGGTGGACCAGTAAAAATCCCCCCCCCCCCCCCCTCGTTCTTACTGCATTGAAATGTCTCCTGCCTTCAGAACATTTAAGATTTGATGCTTATTAGTGATTTAGATATAAATTTCCCTTCCAAGGAAAATGTCTGATTCCAACACAGATGCTGACAAATAATTCAATGGGAAGTATAATAATGAAAGCACCCATTCATTCAACGAAAAGTACACCTTTACTTAATATAAGTGTTCTTTTTTTCAGCAAAAATATCTTTTCAATAAACCCGCCTTGCCTCTTTTTAAAAGAATGCGAACATTAGTGATACTTGTTAGTGGAACTTGGTATCTTCTACTCTCAAATAAACATTATTTTACAATTAAAATTGTATCTTGCATTTTTACTTTTAAAAAAGTAAAGAAAATTTCTCTTAATATTTTTTTAAAATATCTTATTTGAGTGCAAATAATGCTGGTTTTAATTCATTATTTAATTATTGTTAAAACAATAATTAATGCATTTCATTTATCTTAATAAACAACTTTCATTTATTCCTTTAAAATATAAATTATTGATGGGGACCCGCTTTTGTAAAAAGGGGACCCAGGTTTTTTCAAGTACAGCGGCATCACTGCATACATTAGAGTCCCGATTATCCCGAGTCCCACTTAATTGAGTTTCTGCTTTAAATTGATTCCTCCTCCCCTTCAAATGATCAATTGACTTTCTATGCACATAAATTTTATTTTTGGTTTCAACATGTGGATTGTTGAAAAGTGGATGCGTTGTTGCAATTTCATGAATTTATATTAATTGGTTTCTGGGTAACAGACTGCACAGACTCAAGATTAATAATATACCAAAAAAAAAAAACCATTTTAAAGTTTGATATAGTAGTGTGAATACAATACCAAAAATTTTAAATGGGATATATTTTCTTCTGGTCGACAAAAAAAAACAAACTCCTCCCCCCACTCCCATTCTGACCAGAAAATCAAAGTTCTAACTTTTTACGGCTGTTCTCTCATCTCCATCTAGCACTTTATTTATAATGGCTGTTTCATAATAATAGAGTCCATCAGAAGAAAATGATCCATTCCAAAGGTATAAGTTCGATTGAAAAAACTATTTAATACTTTGAGCAGAAAGAAGAGGCTACACCTGCAATTTTCATGACACTAGTAGAATTGCATAGCTGCCAATTTGTACGTTTTTTTTAACCTCTAAAATTGAATACAAATTTTTGGCATATTTAGCCGTTGACAATTATTAGATTTCGGCAATTGAATTAGGCAAAATTTATTAGTAAGTTTTAGTGGTAAGACAAAATCTTAGAAATAGGTAGTGATGCAGTAGCAGAATATTACAGCCCCCCAAAAAAACTGCACCAAAATTGACATTTAACAAACTATCATGGACTTTTTCAAATAAACAATTTCATTACCTGTTTTTCTTAAAAGTAACGGAAATGTACATAAAAAAAAAGTTACTAGTACCATAAAAATGAATGAATTAAGTGAAAATTTATATTTCTTAGTTGGTGACGATTTATGTAAATCCAGTTTATCAGAGTTTTCTGCTTATTCGAGGTGAGCATGGTCCATATTAATTTGGATAATCGACACTTTATTGTAAAAAGATACAAGAGACTTAAAGTAAATTTTAGCAAAGCCCAGTACTTTTTTAAAGGATGTTGGATAATTCTGCAAGATCAGAAATAATCTGGTGTGCTGCACTGTTTCTGCTACTGAGCATATGAAGTTTTGAATGTATATAGAGTAGGTATCATATAATGCATACATTGTGTAGCTGTTAAAAAAAGAAAAAAAATCTTTGACCCTTCTCTTGATTTAAATATAATTAAGTTGGAAACAAATTATGTGTTTAAATTTTTAAGTTTTTCTTCGTTATACATACTCATTACCAGGGATGTAATGGAGAGTATATGGACATGGAGGTATACCCCACATACATTTTGGACTTTTTACAGAAGCTCCATATAACCTCTGTTTTTCAAATAAAGCTATAGTCATAAGCATTCGGGACACTTGTATTATATCCTCTTGCATGTACATTCTGGGTTTTTTTTTTTTTTTTTTTTTTTTTTTTTTACAATTATAACACTGCTCATTACTTCCATACTAAGGCAAGATTAGGACAGTGCTACTAAAATATCTTTTTTTTTTACTCTAAGATATTCCAAAAAGTTAATAATAATAAAAAAATATATATCATAAAGCTAGTTTCTAAACATTTCAATTTTCTTGACAGAAGTTATGTGAAATATTCTTATTAGCAGTTATAATCGGAAAAAAGCTTCTTACCACTTTATTCAGGATAGTGTAAAATTTAATCATATTTATATCAATTTATTAATAATTCCCAATTAAGAGGTTAAGTAGAACTGTCACAATTGCTTGCTTAAAATGAATTTTTTTGTAATCAGATGAGGCTGCATTCAGTAGTTTATGTACAAGGTGTCCCAAAAGTCTCTGTACAACTTAAAATATTTATTACAAAAAAAAAAAAAAAAAAAAAGAAGAAAAAAATAATAAGTCTACAGCAAAAATAATTACAACAGGACATAGAGTAACTTAAAAAGTTTTTTCTACTACCCTGGTATACTTCTACATGAGATCCTTTCATTGCATGCGACTTTTTCATGCGATGAAGCGTCTCAACTGCAAATTCGAAGCGTTTCACATAATCATCCATTTGTAATGCCTGCAAAGCATTCATGACTGGTATGTGAAATTTATGACAGCGAGAAGTGTGAAGTGGTAGCCCTATCACTAGTGAAGAAAGTGTGGAACGAGTATGTGAAACTTTTTCTAGGAGACCTGTAAAATCAATTCGAAAAACATCGCAAGAGCTTATGTCAAAAAGCACAATACACAGGGTGCTTCATAAATGATTACAACTTTCAGCCTACAAAATTCAGATTAGGCAGGCATTACAAACAGATGATTATGCGAAACGCTTCGAATTTGCAGTTGAAATGCTTCATCGCATGGAAACGTCGGGTGCAAATAAAGGATCTCATGTAGAAGTATACTAAGGTAGTAGAAAAAAAACTTTCAAGTTACTCTATGTACTGTTGTAATTATTTTTGCTGTCGGCCTATTTTTTAAAAATAAATTTTAAGTTGTACAGAGACTTTTGGGCCACTCTAATTACACTCAAGTAACAACTCTGATGTCTTGAACGTATAATTCTGTAAATAACCACAAAACAAATTTTTTTCCCTAATGGACAAAAGACAAAATATGACTTACAGAAATATAAGTTTCTGAAGTAGCTGTCTTTTTGTTTTTATTTAAAAGTGAAATATTTGAAAAAAAAAAAAGAAAAATCAGCAACGGGTTGAATTTTTATCCTTTATTATTATTTGCCCATTCCTAAAGATATTTTTTTCCCTGTAAGAATAAGAAGAAAGTTCAGAAACCATTCTTGTGCTATTACAGTCTGGCAGATGTGATTTTGCACAGTTACTGTACTCTTCTTCCTTTGTGTGTTAAAGCAGCGTCTTGATGGAAAGTTTAATTTCCCATGTGTTCTTTGATCCAAGGAAGCTAAACACTTCCCAAGATGTATGCTTGATGAGTGATTTTTTCTTTTTTTTTCTTTTTTACACCGTCAACAAAAATGAGTGGAGTTATTGGTTGAACAAATGCTTCCTAATGCAACTTCCCATTTCCAAATTTTGCATTTTTTAAAGCAGTTTAATCTAACAGCTTTAAAAAATGCTGAGCTTAAAAAAATTACTAAAATATACTTAAGTTTCGAGATTTATTACACTTTTTTTTGTCTTTATAATTGCAGCCTTTGTTTATTTTATGGTTAATTATTATTTCTTATAGTAAGTTCAGCATTTTTGAGACCAATAAATTTTGATTTGCTGCAGATTAATGAAATCTGTTTCTGGGCTACACATTAGGTGTAGAAACTAAACATTGTTACATTCTACTACGGAGTTACACTTTTACGGAGTTTACTGTGAACTAGGGATGCACCAAATGTTCGGTATCTATTCAGTATCCGGACATACTACTGAATGTTCGGTTAGACCGAATATCAAACTATTTGGTCAAACTGAATACTTAAAAAAACCTTAAAATTTTTTTAAAACCTTACACAACTTTTACTTTTAACTGTCAGTTAATAAAGATATTCAGAATAATTAGACACAATCGTATTTAAATAAAAGAGAATGCTTTTATACTATTTATTTGGTGGTAAAGTGTCTCTTAAGAAAATTAAGCATTACAGATGTACAAATGAGAGTTCCTGAGCATTGTCTGGTAAATCATCTGTTTCTTGCTTTTTCACAGAGTAACAAAATGGGAAAAACTTTCAGGGGTAGTAATAGGCAATTGACCAGCAAACCAGGATCGATCACAATTCACTTATACAGTGTAACTTACCCAGGCCTGCCAACTGCTACGAAAAAATCGTAGTTGCTACGATTTGGACCTGTAAACTACGATGCTACGAAAATCGATCATAAACTACGATTTTTTGCAAAAAACGCAAACGCTGGAGTGATTCTGTTGCGAAATTTCCTAAATTTCAAAGTATTCATTTCCGAAAGTTTTAAAAAAATTGCCCATTTGTCCGAAAATTCGGACATTAAAATGCTCATGGGGAAAAAAAAAAAATCTGGGCTGCAAAACAAACTTCTTACCAACATAAAACACTCTCTTTATGTATATTAATCACGAGTGAATCGTGTTTCTGTAAGTATTTATACAGGAATTCGCTTCTTTAGAAACAAGGTGCCATTTTAAGAATTTCTGGAAAGGAGGGGGGGGGGGGTCTTTGAGGGGCAAGGTTTGAAATAAATTGGCAGGTCTGCTTAACCCAGGTCAAACTTTAATTTTCTTTTTTTTACCTTAACAATAATGAACCATCAATTGTAACTATATTGTCAACAGAGCTTTACTTTAATTTCTGTGAAATATGATGAAACGTTGGAAATTGCAACCATTCATATCTAAACAGCATGTAGTTTGAGACATTCCTTTATTAAGAATGCTGCTAACAGTATTGATACTGTATCACTGGCCAAAATATAGTCACTTCTAATTAGGGATGCACCGAATAGGGATTTTTACAGAATATTCGGCCCACAAATGAACCGAATACCTAATATTTGGCTAGCCGAATAGTAGCTGTTAGACCGAATGCTGAATATTCGGTCAGCCAAATAGTAACTATTTGACCGATTACTTTTTATATTTCAAAGTTTAGATATTAAAATGTTACTTTTAAAACAATTTACAAATGTTTAATAAAAGAAACTTACATTTTGATAAACAAGAGCTTTTTATAAGTAAATTTTATATTGAAAAAAATGTGCTTTGAGTCATTTAAGAAGGATAATTATAAGACTTTTCTAATTAATAAAATTTTTAATTTCATGGTTTCTTCTACGAATTAGAACAAACATTTTAAAATCCAAGAGAAATTGTTGAAAAATTGGAAGAAAACTTTACAGGATCATATACTGTTTGTCAGAAAAGAGACTAAAGTAAAAATAAATACAATCTACCCTAATAATGGCAGTTCAGCAAGAATAACTTTTTTTTTTTACTCCCTTTGATTTAGCAAGGAAGTTTTTAAATGCATCATTGTCTGGAGTAGGCGATCATTTTCAGAGATTGTTACAAGATTTCAAAAACAACCTGAATGTTTACAAACTTTCAACGGGTATAATATGGTCAAGACACACATTTTTTTTTTTATCAAGAAACAGTATTTCAATCCATTTATTCCGTCAAAATTACAATATACATTCAATAAAATATATTGAGTGCGAAACAAGCGTGATTTTTATTTACAATTTTATCAATAATGAAGATATTTTAACGAGATTTGTTTCTATTTTAATTTTGTTTGTATTAAATGTGATTATATTGAAAATGACTGAAATTTGGTCAGTGACACAGTATAAATACAATCAACCAGATTCTAAATAAAGGAATGTCTAGCTCATAGTTCTTTAGCTATGAATGGTGACATTTTCCAGCACTTCTCATAATATCATATTTCATAGAAATCAAAGTAAGTCAGTTGAAAATATAGCTAAATACCTTCATGATTGTTGAAGTAACAAACAAAAATCAAAGTATAACCTCCAGTGAGATGAGATGCAATGTATTTATGACTGAATAAGTGGATTACAATCATGATTTCCTGAACAAAAATTGTCTGTCTTGATATCTACTATTATCAACATCAAAAGTTTTTCTAATTTGTTTAGAAACTGACTCTTAACTTGTGACAAAGCTAGAAACAGACTATTACTAAACAAAATTTTGGAACTTGCATTTGTACATCATTAATTCCTACTAAAATCTTAATCATCCTCAATTATTCATCATTTTAATCCTCTTCGTGGTTAATTTTCTTGTTATACTTTATAAAAAGCAAATAATCTGAAAACATTCTATCTTATTTAAATGTGATTTTGTTTCTAATTATTTTAAATATATTTATAAGTTGACAGTTAAAAGTAGAAATTGTGAAACATTTTTAAAAATGTGTTTTAAGTATATTTGGTTTGGCCGAATACATACTTTGATATTCGGCCAAACTAAATATTTGGTAACATGGCCAAATACCAAATATATACTGAATATTCAGTGCATCCCTACTTTTATTGATATTACATTTTATACAAACAAATTAATATAATGCAAATCTCGCTAAAATATCTTCATTTTTGCTAAACTTGTGATCAAAAGTTCAGTTACGGATGGACTTGTAGTGACACACCTTGCTTTATGGATGGAATAAGTGGTAGGATATGTTGTTTCTTGTTGAATATAAGACAATTCTATTCATTTGTTTGAATTCACAGAAGGCATGGACTTGAAATTTTGTTAAAGTTTTAAACCATCCTCCTTAAATAACTCAAAATTCAATTTTTTTAGTGCTAAGTTTACTTATAAAAAAGTGTTTGTCAATATGGAAGTATCTGTGCTAAATATTATGTGGTAAAATTGATTAAAATTTAACTTTTTAATACCGTTAAACACTGATAGAAAAATATTTGGCTATATCATTATTTGGGGTATCCTACTGTAAACTACACTATTTCAAGTCGTTTTTTAACGATACATACTCCAGATTTTGTTTTCAATTTTCAACATCTTTAAATTTCTCATTATAAATTTTATGATTTAAAATGTGTATTGTGCAGGATATGCCATGCTATATTTTAAGTAAAAATCCTCAATTGATATTTTGGCTAGAATTTTTATCTTATAAAATAAAAATGAACACTTTATTCAATTTACAAGATTTTTTTAAATTAATAAAAATTAAAAAAAATAAAGATATGCATATTTGTGTTAGACTTTTTTCATTTTTTTTAGAAAAGTTTTTCTTAGAGCTGTGAGAAATTTTATTGTATAGTTGCCAGTTTGGCTCATTATTTTTAAATTCATAAATAACGAATTAATACTGCAAATTCCAAAATAACTTTTGCAATGTCTGTCATTAAATAAAGCAAAAATTACTTTTCGGAATTTGAAAAAAGGCCAAACATTAACAACAAAGACAACCTATTTGTAGCATTTCAGCTAGTTGAATGGGTCATCCCTGTTTTCATTATAAAAATACTTTTTTAATGTTAATGAAATGTGGGAGAATAGCAACCCTGTTATAATGTTCTTCATAAATAAATTTCATTTTTTTTAATATTAGCTTTTTAGTTTTTCTTTGAGCATGTTCATAATTGTAATGACAACACAGACACCTCAAAATGCATATTTTCTGAGCTTTAACTACACTTTGGTACTCACAAAGAGTAACAGCCCTAGCATGTCATGTTTAATCGGATTCAGAATAACAAAATTTTTAAACAGTAAGTAATTCTTATTCTCATAAAAGATATTCAGATGTCTGAATGTGGAAAAGTCTCACACTAACTGCAATTTTCAGATAATATTTATTTAATTTTTCAATTGAAGTTTTTTTTTGGGGGGGGGGGGGGGGGAAAGAAAGTATGAATTGAAAAAAAAAAAGCGTACGATTTGTTATCCTTATGACCAGGGTTGCTGGCTTTTTAGCCAGGCCAAAAAAAAAGCCGGTTTTTATTGTTAAAAGTTGGTTTACAGCTAATTCATATTAAATTTAGATTAATTATTTTTTTCTACATTTATAAATATTTTCTTCTAAAAGAATTATAAATTTCTATTAAATTTTATCAAATAAATAAACCTTGACTGCTAGAATGCAACAGTGAAGGCATTATATCTATTTAAAAAAAAGATTATAAATATTGAAAAGAATATAAGTTAGACCCTAAACTGGTGTTTTAAAATTCTATATTACATAGCCCCACATATACTACACATTTTAAAGATTATATTTCAAATGTATTATAAAATGTAGCACATCAAAATGGAAACATTCTTACAAGTCCATATGGAGAGATTACGTTATAATCGTAAAAAGATAAATTTGAAAAGGGTATAATATTTAAGGAGAGTTTGGTACATAAGTGTATAAAAATAAATCTAGCAATTATGCAAATTAAATAAATAAATAAAATACATTCTGTAAGTAAAATTGAGATGAAATTTTGAAAAGTTTGTTGCTATTTAAAAGAGTGCATATTCATGCATATGCTGTTCATAATATTGTTTTTAATAGTGAAAAATTGTATTTTTATTATATGATTATGTATGATTTTAAATATTAATGAGAAATAAAATAAGACTTGTACATTAATATCTCTTAAAATTTCTTAAGTAATAAAACATGTAACTTAGTAATCATTGTCTTTTTTAATTTTATAAAGCAGTAAAAATGAAGAGGAAAAGGGGGGGGGGGGTTAAAGGTCAGTGAAAACCAGATAAAGCAGTTGGTATGGCTTTAGCTGACATATTTCTTATTCTCACTTCACATCACTAGCAGATCCATCAAAGTTTTTATTTTTTTTTTTCAGTATTATACATCTTCATTGCTGAGAAATAAGGTTACTTATTGTATTCTAAAGCAACTAAATGTCATTAAAACTAATTAAAAACACTTTAAAATGTGTAGTTTATAATTAAGATGCTTCATTGTATAAAAGCCAATTTTGGCCAAAAAAGCCGGTTAAAACCAATAAAAGCCACCGGCCTGGCTTTTTTAAATTTTAGCTGGCTTTTTTTGCAACCCTGCTTATGACACAACTCAAAATTCTTAAATTATTTAAATATTTTTCCTATTATACATATTGTTTAGTGCATTTTATTTGCAGTTTTATTTACTGTGTAATTAATATATAAATTATTTCTATTTATTGATATATATATATATATATAAATTAAATGTAAAACTTCATTTTAAATGATGTTTTAAGCTGTATTTTTACTATAAATAATGGTACTACTTGATCGTTCGGTGACCAATTTCACCAAATTATACAAATTGAAGAATGTTGCCATTTTAAAATTTTAAGACAGGAAAATTAATGAATTTAAATTTTAAAAAAATCACTAAAGAATAGGATTACTTTAAAGGTGATGTTCACTTATGGCGTAGTGACATACCAAATATAAAATTTGATTTATTTAGATGATTTCAGACAAAAGAATACTAATAGTTTATGTATTTAAATGCAGAATTATTAAATTAAACCATAAACAGATATTTTTTAGATATGGTATTTGCGAATAAAATGTAAGTAATAAAACACACACACTACAATATATATTAAAACACACATACACACATAAATAACGCCTGCATTCAACAGTTAAAGGTATATATAAATATTTTACAGACATTGTATTTATTGAATGTATGTCTGTAAAATATTTATATATATACCTTTAAAATGTAAGTATTTTAAAATGTAATAATCAGATTTAAAGGGCATAATACATATCAACGATAACGGAAAATTGTAAGGAACCAACTGCTCTTCATTTAGTCAAAAATATAAACTGATCTAATTGTAAAATAAAATGTGTATATATAAGCATTAGTTATAGTCTTGAAGCAAAAAAAAAAAAAAAAAAAAAAAAAATCCAAATTTGCAGTAATTTTAAATAAAGGAGAAACAAATTAGTGAGACATTAATAAAAATACAAATAAAAGGTAAAATTAAAAAGACTTGATGACATAACAAATACGTGTAATATGTTTAATGTCATTTCAAGTGAATGTGTCATTTACGATAATCCATTATTGGCATTTACTCTTACAGTTTGGCGACAGTTTTTTGGTCGATGGGATAATCAAGTAATACCTAAATAACATATCGGTTCATCCTATTTTCAGATTTGTAGCATTTCAGCTAGTTTGAATGGGTCATCCCTGTTTTCATTATAAAAGAATTTTTTTAATGTTAATGAAATGCGGGAGAGTAGCAGTATAGCTTACACTAGTTTTATATTAAGTTTTATTGAATATCTTAAAATAAGCAGTGCATTTAATTTAAATATTTTGCATTTGTAGAATGAAATGTATTTCTGGAGTTCATAAAAATAAAGTTAACCAAATTTAGAAATGAATACCCATAGTATGGTAAGTTTCTAAGTAAAGCTAAATCATTTGTAGATCTAAGTTCATCTAAGTTTTCATTATATTTTTGTTTTTTAAGACTTCTTAGTTTTGTTCAAGGGTGTGTATGCATGTGTGTGAAATGAACTGCTTTCATGAATGAATGAGAGAGAGAAATAGGTTTTATGTTTTAATTGGATAATTAAAAAAAAAATTTTGTTTGGTTTGATAAGCTGGCATTTTCAAATTTATTAAACAAAAATTGACCTTCCCTGTTTAGCTGATACTCATATGTATTGATGTGTTTCATTTATAAATAAGCTTTACTAAGCACATATGTTTGTACAATTTGAAAGCAAATTTAAAATGTAACAAAAATTTTTATTTTGAGATGAATACTAAAATTCAAAATGCCTATCATTGACATACTTTATTGTTCAAAATTTTTCATGAATGTTTTTTCATGAATAAATTGCAAATAAATAAAGCATTTGATGTTTTTTTTTAATTATTATTGATTTGCTCTGCAAATTGTGAATAATTGCTATTAAATCTATGCTAATATATTGATGCATCAATTAAACAGCTGTTTTTCTTAATCACAGCCTTTCTTCTTAGTCACTTGCACAACACCAAAAACATCGTTCTTTTCTTAAAATTTTCAACCTTTTAAGAACGAACCTTCACTAGATCCGTATTACTATTGTTCTTTTATCCACCAAATTTTCTGGCGAGAACTTTTTTTTCTTTGTTTTTTTTAATTGCTCAGTAATGTCTGTCCATTTGGATGAATTGTCTTTTTTTGATGGCAGACCCTAAATTTGAAGCTGGTGAGACATCAGGATGGTAAATGGAAAGCATTAACACCCGAAACTGATGGTATAGTTCAAGTAGCCGAAAGAAAAAGTGTAAGTATCGTATAGGCAGTGTTTAAAAAAAAAAAAAAAAAAATCTGGTATTTGGCTAATATAATAAATTATATACCAGCACAGTAACCTTCTTGCTGCTCTATTAGGTTTTGGAAACTGCTTCTATATTATTAACTGTATACATCTATATGCTATTATCTTTATTGGTCCTGATGTTTTTGGTGTGGTCTTTTCATTCTGTTTGTGAACCAATGCATGTTAAGCACATTTCCTTGATATCTGTACTGCAAATTAAGCATTAGCCACAGGACAAATTGCATGTCTGCTTTTACAATTTCTCTTCTGATTCCTAAACATTGGTGGCATCATCCAACTTGAGTTTAAAAGTAGATTATTTTTTAAAAGATGTATGAATCATTATTTCATGTGTTTAAAATGTGGAATGTTTATCCAAAATATACTGATATTGTTGAAGTATTCATATTATTACATCCATTGTAAAAAAAAAAAAAAAAAAAAAAAAAAAAAAAAAGAAATAATGTGATGTGATTATTTATTCATGGACAGCATGTTAAATGATAAATTTGCTTAAAATAATTGATTTAAGTTAAGCATTGTCTATGTAAGATGTTTAAAGAAGTTATGAAAATGTTATTGTAATCATGCAAAAAGTAATTAAAATATGATAGCGCTTGAAAGTTTTTTCCCTGAAGCTTAACATCAATTTTTAATTGATGGTATATAATCAACTGTTAACTGGAAATTATTAGGAAATTAATAACCGCATTTTTCTCATTTCAGTAAGAAGGGTCTAATAATTTTAATATTGTTTAGAATTTTTTTAAATTAATCATCTGTTTTCGTTCTCCATAAATTTATCGGGTAAGAGTTTTGTGATAACATGCTGTCTCTTGATGTTTTTTGTTGCACCATTTTGTGCTGTGTGCGCACCATGGAATGTTAATTTCATTTTGTGACTTCTTTTACAAGTTGCATTAATATTAGTGATGCAATGAATAATGGCCTGGCCGAATAACCAAATACCAATTATTCGGCCTAGTTATGGCCAAATCTGCCTATTCGGCCGCCGAATAATGAAATCATTTTTGTCTAAAAACAAAATATAGTATGCACTATAAATGTACAATTCTTGTATATTTCACAATTAAAATCTATTATTTTCTTTTCAAAAAAATAGTTATATGCAATTTTTTTTTTTTTTAAGCGTTATTTTATTCTGAAAAAATATTTGCCTATGTTCGGCCTAAAATTGCGTCCCCCCCCCCCCCCCCCCCAAAAATAAAAAATTGTCATCAGTTACTGTCTAGTTATATTTTAGTAGATATTATGTACATTGTCATATTTTAAAATAATGACAAATTTTTAAAAGTACTAGAAAACATAAATTTCATCTTTTAGATGAAAGAAAATAGAAAATAAGAATTTTTAATATCATAAGAAAAATCACTGATAGAAAGGAATATCCTCTAAAATGGTGGAAAGAAAAAGAAACAAGTGTAAACTTTATAAAGCTCACAATTAACAAAAAAGACTTTTGGGGGGGGGGGGGGGCTATCCCAGCAGACAGAAGTGTTATTGTGAATGTTTTCAGATTTAGTGGAAGGAAATATCTGTAAGGAAAATAAATAAAAAAATATTGACTATGTAGTATCTTAGGTACTGTATTGTTACAATTTAATTGATATTATGTATGTTGTTGCTGTTACATTTTAAAAGAATCGCAAAATTTTAAAAGCACTAGACAACATAAATTTCAAGTTTCAGATGAAATAAAATCTAAATTAAATAGTTATGTAAAACGTACATACTAATTAAAAAAATTTAGTACATGCATTTCTTTTATTATTTAATAAGAATTAGTAACACGCTTAAAAAAATTACTTAAATTACATTTTACTCAAAAAAGAAAAACTTAGTTATTGCAGCATATACGGCTTAAATATTTGTTCGTTATAGGTCTACTGAAAGATATCATTGAAAGAAAGACTTTAATATGTAACAAGAGATACATATTAAATTTCCCATTAGGCTTTAAAAAATCAGAATTTGCTTGTATTGCTCTATTAGGAAAATTTTGAATAGATTAAATTTAATAGATTATGTAGCTTATTACAGATACTTTTTGTACTTATTGATACAGCATAAAAAATTCTAACATGGTTGATAAATTACTGTCCTATATAAAAATGAATAGATAAAAACCCATTCAGGATATCAAAGTTAAGGGGGGGAAAGTGTCAGTTAATTTCAAATAAAAATTTCATTATACATGATGAAAATAAATTGTCAAATTAAAAAGTTTTACTGTGTAAATATAAAAACATTTCTCACAGTATTATTCGGCCAAGGCCGAATAATGGACTTGATATTCAGCTGAAGCCGAATATTCAGCTGTGGCCGAATAATCGTTGCATCTCTAAATAATATGCAAAATACTTTTTCTTAATTAAAAATATATATATATAAAAGTTTAGCTTCTCTTCCATTGTAGGCAAAGTTTCAGCAAAATTTGTGCATTGGTGTTGATAGCACACAGGGGAAAAAAAAAGATAGCAAGTGGTTGCAATGTCATTTTCAAAAATAGAAACAGTATTTAATGATTTATCATTTGTGCACAGCTAAAATCTCCCCCCCCCCCCCCCCTTTTAAAGTAGTTCATGCTGTTTTTAAAACTTGTCATTTTTTTCCCTTTTTTTACATGAAAAATCACATTTGAATGAACTGATTCATTATGCTACGTATAATACATTGTACTAGTTTAAAATGGCTAAAAGGAAAAAAAAAAGAGAAGAAAAAGTGTATTAAAGTATTCAAGTTTTTTTTTTTTTTTAATTAAAAGATTCACAGAAATACTTAAGGAATATGAGAAATAATATTTGTTTGACTGCCCTTGCCATCTGTTAGGTTGGGTAAACTCAAAACAACTTCTGCCATGTGTTGCATGATATTAAAAGCCAGTAGGAATAACGACTGAAATATTTTGGGAATTTATGTAAGTGTTGAAGTTAGAAAATAATCTTCATAAGTATGCTTAATTTGATAGTTGTCTCTCTGATGATGCTTTCAGAGTGTGACGTGAATAATTTTTAGTAGATGTCCTGTTAATAATTACAGGAAATGTTAATAATAGCAAGTGTGTTGTGAACAGCTGCAGAACCCTTAAAGTTCTTTTCAGTCAATAACTTTATGGCAGTAGAAATAATTGAGTTGAATCAATCTTACTTAATGAACTGGAAGGCAAGGAACTTGACGATAACTAAAGACATATTGATATGAAATCCAGCTTTATTTATATCCATATGGAGAGGTGGGAAGGTATAGAAAATATTCTAGTCGATCACTGTATACATCTATAAAAGTTCCACGATGAGAATCTACTTTAAATTCCATAGTATAGATTATGGCTGGTAAGAGTGGATGAGAACATCTTGACAAATAAAATTCCATTTTTGATCTTATTGTGCGATAAACAAATTATAGTTTAGCAATTGGAATTTAGTATAAGCAACGACATCACTTAAGAAGAACATTGTGATTCGAGGTTTTGGAACAAGCGCTATGGCTCGGATCCCCAAAACAGAGAAATTACAACAACAAATTAATTCTGAATTTTCTTACTCTTAGAAAATTAAATGCAGTAGTATATATACTACAGCAAGAGGAAGGGGGGGGGGGGCTGCTACAGAAGTGAGTCCAGAATAATTTTGAAATCATTAGCTAAATAAAATATGATGACAATAAGAAACAAAAGCTGATGAAAAGTGAAAGTACCTTTCTTTGGATGTGGCACAATTTCTTTGGCACAATGTGCTAAAAATAGAAAACGTGAATTCGGCGAGGGGGGAAAGGTGTGCTGAACAGGAAAGCAAGATCGCAGGCATGAGAAAATGAGAATACGACACGCAAGAACAGAAATGTGATAGTAATATAACATAGATTGTTTCTTTTCTAGTAAAATATAATTTTTTGCTAAGACGGAAATAATTTATTTTTCCAAAATTAACTGATCACACATCTTGTAACAATACTGCCTATAATCTAAATAATGAAGACCAAATTAATACGCTATCTGTTGGAAGAAAAGCAGCTTTTCAATTGCCTGTGATGTATATATTTCCATTAGTTTAAAGGGTAACAAGATATTTCTTTTCTTCATATTGTAAGTATAAAAGTAAAAATAGGTTTTTTGAAATACTCTTTTATAAGTAAACGACATTCAACTTAAAAATCATGCCTAATTTTTTAACTGCAATTCATGTTTCTTCTCAAATTTCCATGGTAGAAAGCGCAAACAAGTGAATTTATTACAAAATATATATTTTTTGTTATGTTTCTTTAAGATAGGTACTGGAAAGGAAAAAGGGAATATCTTTTTTTAATTTCTAAATTGATTTCTCAATGTATATTCATGAATTCATATTAAACTATTAATTGATAAAAACTTTCCTTTTTTTTTTTTTTTTTTTTTTTTTTTTTTTTTTTTTTTTTTTTCTAATATTGCTCTTCATTTTTTTTTCTATTTTTTGACCTGTAAAAAGTTTTGTTGTACTTTAACAGATATTAGGCCTATTTTGGTGAGCGTTTATTGGGGCATGATTAAATCCATTCTTTCAAGTCCCATACAGTGAGAAAATATTTGGAGCTTTATCACCTTTCATGGGTTAATGGAAAAATGGCTTAAAATTAATATTTATAATTAAGCTTTAAAAATATTAAAATGTTGCATTGGCATCGGAAACACCCCGGTGAACATAATTTTTTATATTTCTGTCATATTGTAAAGTGCCTTAAAAATTGATTACAAAGTTCCATCTTTACATGTAACAACCAGGTTGCGTTAAATAAGAGTGTAATAAAGCGTATTTTCCTTTAATTCTATATAGAAGTAATAAATTAAAAAGCAACATTCGATCTATTTAGTTCTTTACTTACTATTTTTATAGTAAAATAGTCTCATAAAGTCTCCTGAATTTGTTTTGGAAATAGCTGTAAAAAAAAAAAAAAAAATAGTTGGCAAGTATGTTTATATACACATTGCTGCGAAGTAAGCAAAATTTGAGGTGTATTTTGGGGCCCTTCACAAAATTCTATTTAATAAAACAGTCCCCATCACAAAATTATTTTTAATAAAATGGCCCCTTCACAAAATTTTTGATAAAAACATACTCTTCATTATTTTTATTTTGTTAGATTTTAATATGTGCATTTTGTAAACAAAACAAGTTCACTTGAAAGCAAAATTTCAGGACGACTTCAAAGAAGTTATTATTTAATACTAATACTAAGTAACTGGATTTCATCTTTTGTTATAAAATGCATTTCTAACAAAAATATATAAAAAAATTCACAAAATAAGCTTTTACTTTTCACCAAAATGTGCCCCAAGGAAAAAATTCTGCATCGACCCATGAAAGTGGAAATATATTAAAATCCAGAAAATTTAAAATATCTAACTAGTGAACCAACTGTCTTGCTGGATTCCTATAGTTATTTTTATTTTCAAATTTAATTCTAATGTTCTTATATTCCTGCAACTTTTTTAAAATTTCTAATTTTTCTTCCACTATGTTTTCCCATTATGAATTTTCTTGTACTGTTCTTGCTTCTTTACTACTATTTCTTACTATGCAAATTTTTATAAAACGTTTTATAAAGAATGAAATACATGAATTTATTAAACAAAACAAAGAAAATTCATGCATCAAGCATAGATTATGAAACATTTTAACAACACTTCCAGAATACTTTAAACAAAACTAAGGGGTCATTCCATGCCAAACCAACCAAACCCATTTTCCCCCCTTAGACCATTACATAGCTAAACTCTTTTGTATGACCCTGTAAACGAATGATAAATGCTTTGCACCCCTATAGTCTACCAAAAACATGTATTAAATACCTCAGAATTTTATATAAATTTCATTATGTTTGTAAGGTAACGGTAACATCATTAAAACACAGTAATACCCGGACTTACGTCAGCAATTCGTTCCAAGACTAGCGACGTAAGTCGAGGTACATTTAGATAAGCCAAAAAAAAAAAAAAAAAGGATAACTAATAAAAATTCTCCAAAATGTAATGAACATATTCTATTGTATTAAGGTTTATATTACATACATTTAGCATTAACAAAAAAAATGCATTTGCAATACAAGAATTTGAAATAAATCAGTAAGTTAACTTACAATTTATTGTTCTTCTAGCTGTCTCGTTCGAGGTCTTAGAGGGTGTGAAAAAATTTTGCAATAAAGTTTGAACCAACAGATAAAATAAAATAATAATAAAAAAAAAAAAAACTTTTAGAAGCTCTTTGTGACAGGGTGAGTTTTCTAAGCTTTTCAAAGTGACCTTTTTTTTTTTTTTTTTTTTTTTTTTTGTCACTATCACTTGCCAGTCGCACGAAAGTTTACCTTCATGGAACCAAAAAAGTTCAACATGTGGCTTAATTAAGAAATTTTTTTTTCCAGGCCAGGCCAGGCGTTGTAAATCAGGGTGACGTAAGTCGGGGTACTATTGTACACCATAAACCATTTTTCTTGATAGACCATAATATAACTGAACTTTTGATTTCCCTAGTATCTGTAATGTACGATGCTATGCATAACACATTCTATAGTAAGCTCAATAATATATATATATAAATTTCATTGTTTAAAGTAGTTGTAACATTAGGAAAATGCATTGCAAATTTTCTCCCATAGACCTTAATGTAGTGGAATAGTTTTGAGTATTCCTTTAACTAAACTATAAATAATACACACTTCATTTTCAATATTGAAAAATGCCACGGTAATCCGCAATAACATATGAATTGCTTGGCAATCGCGGTATATTTATGCAAGTTGGAGCACAGACAGAAAAAACTAATTCATAAACACTTTTCAATTATGTTGGGGTACAAGTAGAACTTCCTATCAACAAAATAAGTGGACAACAATAACTAATAAACAAGTGTTATTTCAAACATAGCTCGCATCTAGTTTCTCCAATCTCAGATTATATGTGCAAATGGCAGAATAGAAATGCCAAATGTTTTCATATTTTAAAATTATAATTATTAAATTTTCATAAAGAGACTTTGTATCCCAAGACTCCATTTAGATAGAACTCCTATAATAGAGGCTGACGCATATCCATTTTGTTTCGGAAAATAACAATAATATTGGGTCCCGGCTCAGCATCAATCTACCGCCGGAACTGACGGGTCTGGGATTGCTGTATTTAAAAGTCGCAGTCACTTACGAGCGATTATTTCTCTCCTCTGGTTAGATAACGTGATTGGGTGAGTTTTCTCCTGATTGAACTTGGCGGGGATTTGATTCAAGGAAAAGAGTTTTGGTTATGAAAAGAAATCACAGCAGGTTTTATTCGATCGTCAGCGTGCTGAAATAAATACGTTTTTCTTTACAAGTATAAGTGCAAACTGCTGTACGATGACTTTTTCAAATATAATGACAAATTTAGCCGATTGCTTATTTAAAATGATTAGACATTTTATAGTTCAATACCACTTCTAAGTAAACGTTCTAATTAATTATTCGTTCTTAATTTTAAAATTCAGCTTCAAACGTAAAGGTTGGATATGTATATACATATTGGAAGGGAGTGGGGAATAATGCCACTGCCTGAGAAAAATTTCTTTTACCTACAGAACAACACTGTCAATAACAGCTAAAAAATTAATTTGCACTTGCTTTAGCTGAAAATATAAACTAGTCGGATGTGGCAATCCCCAAACTTTCTTCTATCTCATATATGTTAATACTTCCTGAAAAATGCAGCATAGCAGCGCCACCGGTTAGGTGATTTACACCAAAATCTAATCAGCAACAACTTATGACAACCTCTAACTCTATCTGAAGGCTGATGAAAATTCGTGCATTAGTTCTTGAGATACAGCTATTACAGAAATCGTAAAAAATGCAGCAGAGCAGCGCCACTGGTTGGGCGATTTACACCAAAAACTAAACAGCACTAATTTATATCAGGGACTAACTGAATCTGAAGTTTTATGAAAATCCATGCATTAGTTCTTGAGATAGAGCTATTGTGGAAATCGTGAATAATGCAGCATAGCAGCGCCACCTGTATGGCGATTTACACCAAAAAACAATCAGCACCAGTTTATATCAAGGTCTAACTAACTGAATCTAAAATTTGTGAAATTCCGTGCATTAATTTTTGAGATAGAGCGCCCACAAAATTTTTGTCACATCCAGACTCACAGTGACAGACAGACATTTTCTAAAAACCATCAAATTGTTCATAAATAGTTTAAATTTCTCAATGGACAAGTGCAATTAAGTTCTTGCTAAACAATCATTTTAGCAATATATATAAAAGAAAGAAAGAAAAATGCATAAAAGGGATGGGGGGGGGGGGGGGGAGTGATTGTGTTTTAAAAAATTAAAATTTCTAAACTAAACTAATAAAATTAAAGAACGTCTTGGGTGAATAGTAGTAGTGTACTTTTTTATATTTACGTACGATACACAATTAGTTTAATGAAAGAATTCCACTTTCCGTCTTGTCGCGTTCACAATTATTTTTTTTCATTACAAATGCGCGGCGCGGGAATAGCGATAAAGGCACCAATCAGTAGCCCGGCCTTGTTAGGCGTAGTTTCGTCGAACAGTTTGGCTGTTAAATGGCGGAAAATTAGCTTGGTTTTTCGACTGGGCTCCAAATCGGGTGCCAATTGAGGGAGAATGCGTCAGCTCCTATTATAGGAGTCTTACATTTAGAAAGGGACTTTTCGAAAGTTTTAAGCAGGGCCCCGGAGTCTGAGTTAGACCAATTTTTGAGCAAAAGAGTCAGAGTCACTAATAAAACAAGCCGACTCGGACTCCAGATTTTCTTAAAGTGAAATTAAACTAATTATATATCATTTTATAAAAATCTCTAAAATGAGCTATTGTTATTTATGGGCTATATCAGGCTACTCAAGTTAAAGATGACCGATTTACTGCAGTGTACTTAAAGTAGATACAGAGTAAGTACAGAGTGCTACACGTGTACAGAGTAGATGAAAACTTTTAATTCATAACTGTTGTAGATATTTTACAGTACTTCCCCTTATTTTTGGGGCTTGCAGATAGAATCCGAGGTGCAAAGTTCTGCAAGGACCCAAGGCCCGGAAAATGAAGGCAGTTTTTCAAACAGGCCGTGTAAGTAGAATTAAGACAATTTATATTAATGAGATGGATCAGACTGATAAAAAAAATTGAGCAGGCTGACAATCCAACCATAACGAATTTGAAAGAATCATTACGTGATAAAATAGGAGCAATGTAGAATGGGCAAGATTGTGGTGAGATTGAATGAGTGATAGGACATGATTGGGGTAAATACCAAGGCACGGCTGAACTTTTTACAAAACAAGATTTAAAATTTCGTCTTATACAAATCTCTTACCGGAAGTAATGCGAAAATTATAAATTTGTGCTATATTTGGAGGCAAAAGAACAAAGGTCCCGGTATAGCATTGCAATAGAAGTCTCTTCCCCCTCCCCCCCCCCCCCCCCCCCCCCCCCCCCCCCCCCCCCCTCAAAATTTTCTGGTCTGTATGGTTAATATACCCTTCCTTTATTTATTTTTGCACACAAGAGTCAAAATAACATGAAATTGTAGTTCTTTTTTTTTCTGAATTGGTAGTACCCAAAATAGCCATAAAATCTGAAATTTTGTTATCTTTCATCATTTGAATTTCAGATTTTCAGGTCTGCAGAATCCGAAATAAATCCAAAATGCAAAATTAATTCAAAAGATGTAATTTTTTTATTTTTTCATTAGAATACCCAGAATCCGAATTATTTTCAAAATAATAAAATTTTCATCTTTAATTTTTTTCCTTTCCATAGAAATTTTCGAGTCACGAGGACACAGCAAAATAAACCACTAAATTATAACGATTTCGCTTTTTCTTCTTAGCCTGCTAATCCAAAATAGTAAAATTTCCATTTTGTGTTTTTTAGACTTCAATAGGTGGATTTTCCGGGTTTGCAGGTGCAAAATTAATGAAGCGGAAAATATATTTTTTTAATTTTGAAGCCCTAAAAGGAGAATCAGTGCCGAAATAATGAGATTTTAGCTTTATTTAATCAATAGGCTACTCTAGTATACAGGGTTGCTACACCACCTGGAGAACCTGGAAAAGTCAGGGAATTGGAAAATTGGCCAAATAAGGCAAGGAAAAGTCATGGAATTTGATAAACTTTCATTGTGATCTCCAAGAAAGTTTAATCGTTGCACTGCCAGAAACAAAAAATCTTCTATGGTTTGGTAAATTATATATTTAAAAAATGAAAAAAACCCATCTAAATTGCTCTTTTTTTCAAAAATTTCCACTTTCATCCTCCACCACTGTTCTATCCACTTTAGCAAATAGTTTAAATTTTTAATACTCATTATTACAGATTTTAAAACTTTCCCAGCAGTTATTTTCAAGTATTGAGAAAGAATTAGCACCCCGTTCCATCTTCCTGCTAAAATGTCTGCTTCCTTTGCCTTTTACCCTCCTTTTGAAAATAAAGTTCATCCGAACATTAGTGGTTTTGTGATACTGTTGACTAAATGAATGATGACTCGGTGCACAAATGTTGTGTAGCAAGTTTGTACAGTTTGTAGGAAACTTTATTTGAAAGCTTCTAATTGTCATAAATTATTAAAGAGAGCAATTCCAATTGTAAACCTCAAAGTATAGTTGTTATTGTTTTTGTAGGAGAATTGGGATAAAGAGCTTTTGATTTTTAGCAATTCTATTCAGGAAATTTTAGCGTTTTTTGAGTGATATAACATTTATTTTACCTTTAGCATGTCCACTACGCACTACATCGCTAGACTAGAATTTTCTTGAAATATACCTGGAGAAGTCATAGAATTTCATTCTCCCATATGAGTAGCAACCCTGTAACCAGCCCGGGGTCTGAGTCGGCCATTTTTCTCATCGACTCCCACTCCACAGCCCTGGTTTTAAGCCATTTCAACATATATATCAACAGTTTTAGATAAGAGTGTGAAATTCAAGATAACAAACTAAAACAAAAATTACAAATTTAACCACTAAGGGTTAGTTAAAACACTTATTTCAGTGGTTTTAGAGCTATTTTAGTGATTTTGTTAACATCGGCTATGAGCTGAATACAGTATGGAACCATTTATCCAGAAACCAGTTAACCAGAAAACCAGTTATCCGGAATGACATTTCTGATAGACTGATTTCAGAATCTTTGCAGAAAAAGGTATCATACATTGCCAGTTTGACATAGGTTTTGCTTGAAACAATTGTATAATTTGATGACAACATCTAGTATTTTTTGTCATCACATTTAGTTGAATTTTAGAAGTTTTAATTTTTATGCAGAGGAAACAGAAGAATTTTTGTTCCTAAGGGATTCCCATAAATTACCTTCTTTTAAACTCTGGCTAACTTTTTATCTTTCTTGCATTGATTTTTAATCCAAGTAATCTAATAATTTAAAATGAGAAATAATGCCACAACCACACATATTCCACAAAACTTATCAAATGGATGCTGCTTTAATGCACAACCAGTTAACCGGAAAAACCATTTATCCGGAATACATCTGACCCCAAGCATTCCGGATAAATGGTTCTGTACTGTAATAGAAGATTAGACGAATAAGACAATTATTACTGATTTTTGATTAGGTATTTTGCACAAGATATTTTTCCATGAGGTTTTTTTTTTTTTTTTTTTTTTTTTTTTAATTTATATTAATTGTATTTGTGCATTCGTCTTCAAGAGATCAGATTTCAATCTTTATACAAAATAGTGATTACTCTCAATTAAATTTATTTGTTGCGAAATGTTTATTTACATGCTTTTATGATATCAGTTATTTTTGTATAATTTAAAATAAACCATTTATATTTTTATTATTAAAAATGTCTGTATAATTTAAAATAAACCATTTATATTTTTATTAAAAATTTTTGTATAATTTAAAATAAACCATTTATATTTTTCTGTTTGCATATAAAATGCATTTTGGGGCCCCAAGTCTGGCCTTTATGCTTCAGTAGCGCCCCCCCCCCCCCCCAAAAAAAAAAAAAAAAATAAAAAAAAAAATAAAATAAAATAAATCTCAGTACTAATTTAAAGTGGGAGAGAGTAAGAACATTTACTATTTTCGAAAGACAAATGATATAAATTTAAACACACAGAGTAGAAACCAATGAATCAAAGTTTATATTTATTTGCTCATACAATATAATTTCTATTTTATTTTTTGAAACAAAATATATAAAAAAAATAACCAATTGTTCAGTAACTTTGCACTTACTTCATTACTTACGTAAAGCTTTTGAAAAGATAGTATACTATTTTCCCTTCTTGTTTTAAAATATCTTCTTCATCATATTTTCATAATGCAATATGTGTATATGATTGAAAATATATAGCAAAATAAAATTCAAAATTGTTTACATAAAAGTGTATTGAAAATTTTCTTAGAATTTTAATTGTAGTGTGTTTAAAAAATCAAACTTTTTAAAAATTTTGTTAAATTGAATTAAGCTGGACTGAGCCTGATTTCATTTATTTTTGATACAGGCCACTTTTGCATTTCGATCCTTAAACATTCATTTAGCTTGGCACTCTTCATTGGACTCTTCATTTAGCTTTGCATAAACAAATCACTCCATCCTGAAAAACTTCATTTTATCAATAATAGTAACCGAACAAGAAATGAGCAATGAGTGTTATTCAGTATTCATCTCTAACGAACATGGAAATTTTTGGTTTGTAAGGGATAGGAATGACAATAGTTTTAGAGAATAAAAGAATGTATTGGGATATACCTTACTTTAGAGTTCTTAAAGAAAGAGAGATAATCAGCAGAGGTAAATTTTCTGTTAGATCAAGCAGGTCATCAATGAATAAATACTTTAACCAGATTTTAAAAAAAAAGGGGGGGGGGGGATTGAAGCAAATACTGGTACAGGATGTTTGGCGCTCTTTTTTCGGGGTGTAAAATTGTATTATTCTAATTGTAATATATTGGCAGTTAGCTACATTTTTACTTAAGTAAAACAAACTATGTCTGAGCACTTATCAAGTATTTAGAACATAAATCTCCTGCAACAAAAATTGTAAAAATAATACTAGAAAGCAGAAAAAAAACTTAAAATAACTTGTTGAGCAAATAAAACTGAATTGTCCAGGGAAAATTGATATATATACTTGTATATTTTTTATCCAATCTCAAAGGTGTCTTTATTAGAGATCAACCGAAAATTCTTTTTCGTTTATGGCCCCAAGTCAGTTTCGGTGAAAATGCTTTCTGAATTTTTCAACATGACTCATTGATTTGAGCGATTATCATTCATTATCGGTACGAATAAGGCACTTCTTATTGATTGCTATGAGCTTCATTGTTTATAATGATCAGTCACTCATGACTGACTCAAGATGTGAGTAGTGCACATTATACAGCAAGTAATGCATGTAGGACTAAATTTTGGCCTCTTTTCACGACTCATTAACAGTTGCAGGGTTAACACTAATAGAAAATTTTTAGTTTGAAACCGCTGAAGTATTTTGAATATTCCAGCGGTTGATGCAGGTTTTTATTGTTGAGGCCCATTTTGTGAAATCTAAAAGTTATTTTTGTGAATTTTATTATTTTTTTGTGAAAAATAACATTTCGTAACAAAAGTTAAAATCCAATTACTCAAATTCAAATTTATTAACAAAAAGTCTTTAAATCCCCTTGCTATTTTTTTTTTTTCCGTGACCTAGTTTTATTTACAAATTACACATTTTAAAACAGTTTTTATGGGAAAAAAAAAATGTTATGTAGGGAACCTATTTTATTAAAAGGAATTATGTGAAGGGGCCTGTTTTATTAAATTCATTTTTGTGAAGGGGCCTATTTTATTAAGTAGATTTTTGTGAAAGGGTCCTAAATAGATCCCAAATTTTACCTGGAAAATCATTCTGTCATTGATGAATTAATAAACATTTATTTTATATGAAAATAAAAAGTTTTGGTCAGAGGTACAGAGAGCCAACTTAGACCGCACATGTATAAATAGTATTTATGTACATTTAATAAATAGTGTCACCTGGGCGTAATTCCTGATAAAGAATCAACAACATCCAATTATAAAAAAATATTAAAGGTATTGTTCCCTTCTTTTAATAAGCCACCCTCTAATGGCTATTTAATAAAATGCTTACTTAAATATATATATGCACCTAAAAGCTCAAAAATTAGAAACCAAATCTTGAAATAAGTAATTTGACAAATGAAGTTGATGAAAATTTGCAGTTTTTTTAAAGACCAGTTTGTATTTGGTAAAATTAATATCATTGATTAAATGTACAATAAAATTAATAAAGCATATTTTTTAAATTTATTTAATTTCATATTTTAAAATGTAAAACATTTCATTATTGCTGATTGCTGTTTCACAGCCACTTGATCTATTTTAGGGAATGGTATTTTAATTGGCGCTTCATGAACTCCATTGTTGATGTAATTTGTATACAGTTGTAACCATAAAGAATTAGCCGATGGATCACCATCATCTGCACCTTTTTAACAGAAAAATGCTTTAAAAATAATTTTAAGTTATGTTCTAAGACTTAAAATGTTGCAATGTTATCGAAAACACCTGTGTATCTAATGTTATAATTCTAGTGTATGAGGAAGTAAGGGAAAAATAAATTATAAAATTTCTCCAATACATGAACCAAGTTTCAGGGCGATAGTTAGTAAAGAAGGGCAATATTGAATCTAAGTTCAGTAAAAATTTGTATTATTTCGAAAGAAATAACATTGTTTTTAGTACCATTTAAAGAAAAAATCATGTAATTTTGAGGTATATGATTAATAAAGTTAATTTTAATTATTTTGTGACTTAAAAATAATAAAATATGCTTAAATTACTCATGAATAACCTCCTGTGCTTTTTCCTGAAGTATAAGGAAGTTCTATAGATTTTGAAAGCTGTCTGACACACATGTTTAGAAATACTGTGGTAAGGGGAAGATTATAACAAGAGATCTCTGGGTATTACACAGGGTTCATACTCATCAGGGGAATTTGGGATTCATGGGGAAAATCAGGGGATAAATTTTGGGTTGTAAAATTCAGGGGCATCTCAGGGGATAATGCAAAAAATTCCCCAAACATGGAAAACCTGGCAAAATGACTGGTTACTCTGGGAAATAAAGGGCAATTGCTGCTGTTCGCGTGCTTTATGATATCACATCTGTCTACATCCATTCATTCACTAGATTCACCTTCTAACATTGTGAGGTTTGATAACAATTCAAGAGGAACTTTAAAAAACTAAAGGTCATTTTAAAATTGATATTGACACTTGCAGCCTTCATATTATTCATTCATAATGATGCTTTTCAAGAAGTAATAAAATCGTGAAGTGGAAATCTTTCAGCCAAGCTACCGAGTTTTTAAGGACAGCCCCACAAGGCAATACAGACTTCATCTGTTTTACACAAATTAATGTTTTTCCTTTAAAGTTCTGTTCTTATTGTTTATATAGGTGATGTATAAACTTTATTTTTGAGATTATCTTGTTTTTATTTTATTTCTAAAAGGTGAGAGCGTCATGATACTGGTTTAAAAAATGTCATTAATTGATGACATGGAAAATTTGTACCTCCCAAAAAATACATCAGGGGATTCTCAGGGGATTTTTTCTTGGCAAATGAGTATGAACCCTGTTACAGCTAAGGGTATATTTCGCTTTCGTATTTATTTTTTTAAGTTCACAGTGCATTTTGCTGATTTTTAAAATTAGTCAGATGTGCAAATCCCAAAGCTCTTTCTATTGCATACAAGTTAATATTCCAAAAAGCATAATTTTTTAAATCATGCATTTTAGAGTTTAACAAGATGTCAATGTGTCTGCTGCTGCACAAGCATCCTGTGCAAAACACAACTACAGAGACTGAGTTTCATTTGTTTCTGCTTCATGTTATTAATCTGAGCAAATGAAAGTTAATCTTATCCATATTTTTCATCATTCTGTTGTATGTCAGCTGTTTGCGAATCGCTGGGTTACCTGGAAGCGAAACACCCACAAAAAGTAGAGAATCTCACAAAATTGCTATCTCAGCATCACCTTCTAGAACTGAGGCATGCTTATAGTTAATAGACGTAAATCCTTAGACAATAAACGTATATATGAAGTATGGTTCAATTCTGTCCATAGCTTCATACATTTTCCGATGATAAAAAAAATATATGCCATGGTCAAAAACATATAGGAAGTTTGGTTCAGTTCTATGCATAACTTCATACTTTCTGGTGATAAAATGAAGAAAAAAGCACAAAATTTGCTATTTCAATTCACAGCACCCCCTTCTGGGGGAATTATCCACATATTCAACTGGGACCTGCTGGCCATACACTAACAATTTTTTTCTACTCTTTTATTTAACTTTTGCATGTAAAAATGAAATTTTATAGTCTATTTTCAAACATCTTATTGTTTTCTGGAAATATAAAAATTATATTAACGTATGTGTTTATGAAGACAATACAACATTTTAATATTTTTTTTAAAAACTTGATTACCGTAATTTCGGGTAGATAAGCCGCCCTGGCGTATACGCCGCTACGTCCGAAAATGGTAAAAAAAACCCCCGAAATTCCATCGTATATGCCGCACCGGCGCATAAGCCGCACTTATTGAAAGTGGTGTATGTACTACTATAGACACCATATTGAAGATTTTCGCGCATTTTTTAAAACCATTTTAAAAATTAGAATTTTAAATTTAATTCAAATAATGAAAATAAATAAATAACTTTTGGTTTGTGAATTTATCCAATTGCATCGCACATTTCAGCCTTGGATCGGCAAGTAGAAATATATTTTATGGAATTCTTAAATAAAACATAACGCTAGTATTACAAATAACACTATTTTTTATTCGAATCCATCAATTAAATAACACAACGTAAAATTTCGAAAATAAGTAATGATAAATAATCATTTTGACAACATGAGCTATTGGCAAAAGTTGGGAGAGACGTATAAAGAGATTTTTTTTTTAAATCTCTTCACTACTAACTGTAAACATTAATGTCTAGTAACAGAAATTAATTGGTACTCGATTTGATATATTCTGTAAATATTTAAAATAAAATGTTCTAAGAAAGTTTTAAAATAAACAAAAATTAAATACATGCGTTCATTATTGAAAATAAAAAATACAACATTCGCAAATGCGCACACTTAAAGAAAACAAGAGAATCTACTTTCTTTTCTATTAAAACGCCGCGAAAAAGGATTCCTTAAATGTGTCAGCGACTTCACTTTGCGTAAGTGCAGTAAAAAGAAATTATTGAGCTGCAAGCAAACAGAAAAAATAATTTAAAAGGGGGAAAAAAAAAAAAAAAACGAAAAGCAAAACCCGTTTTTTCTTAGCCATTAAAATCTCCATTATTAATTGTCAGATTTTGTTCAAATTTTCAGCAAATTGCAATAACAGTAAATTAGACTGTGTAACTAAATTTTATTAAAATATAAAAAGTTATTAGAAAATTACTGAATTCCCCAAAACCCCTAGTTCATGAAAAAGAAAAGAGCCATCTGCAGTTGTTTATTCAACTCTGTGGTGGAGTGGGAAGTTGAACGTTATCAGAATGAGATCATTATCTTTGAATAATACGTTTCGTTATGCAGAAAGAAACCATGCATAGATTTTTTTCTTTTTTAATGAAATAAAAAAGAACTTCCTGATATTTTTTTTAATGATTGTTATTTCTAATCGGTGAAACATTTTTAATATTGTTTTTCAGATTTTCATTCCATAATATTACATGATCTGATTTTTTTTTTTTTTTTTCTGGAAAAAATCGTAATACTTCGTATACCCCGCACCGACAGATAAGCCGCAAAAGGTAAAATTTAACTTTTAAACACGTATAAGCCGCGTCTTATCTGCCCGAAATTACGGTATATGATAATAGACTAACACATCAATTTTAAAGTCTTTATTTTTTTCGCGTACAATTCCATGGGAGTTAAAATAACAATAGTTAATAATTTAATATTAATTTAAGATTATACATCGAGAAATCTTAAAACGATAGTTTTAATGATGTTTAACCCTTTTGGGACCGGCGTCTCTTACACAAATTTTATTAGTTTTGGCACCACTTTTTTAAAGGAAATTTCCTTTACTTTCAAAACCACGAAAATAAGGCAAATATTACTTTGTTATATTACTGGTAGTAGAAGCATATTCTGCATGTACCTTTTTGAAGGTGCATATATGCATTCATGGTCCCATGAATGAATTGTTTCTTTTCTGCTGCTCTGTCTTAAAATAGAAGCAACAAAAATTATATATTTTTTAATAAATTTATTTGTTTTCTACAAAAAAAGTGAATTTTTTATAATAAGAGCGACCCATGCCAAATGAAGGTATTGTAATGGAAATTTTTGGGGAATAAGAGGAATTGTAGTAAAATAAATGAGGTGTGATTTTCAAGATGAACATTGAATGTTAGTAAAAGAGTTATTTTAAAGCTTTTTTTACTCTTATGCTCATTTCCGTTTTTACTTGATTATATTTTGAGTTAAAAACCTTTATCAAATTATATTGGAAAATATGCTACATTTCATAAGAACAACTTAAATACAAACCCCCCCCCCCCCTTTTTATATGTTTTTATAAACTCTAAAGTTTCTATTTTATTTCAATTTAAAAGGAAGTCCTCTGCAAGAAAATTAAAGGAAAGCATGCCTACGTAATCATCACCAATTTTGAGTCGTTGCATGATACAGTGCAAGGAAGCAGCATCAGTTTTCTATATTCTGGAAACCTAAATGATGCAACCTGTTTACTCCTACATACAACTTTGCAAAAGATTATCACTGACATACATTTGTATTCATCGAGATAAGCAGCTTTTTTTCTCTCTTTAACTGGGTGAAATATTTCAGTATTTTCCTTTAAAACTGTTTTCACTCAATGAGTTGTAAATCCTTCTAAATGGACAAAGATACTCCTTCACAATATTCTGTATATAATCAAAATCACACAATTAATAGATTGGTTGTGGAAAAAAAGCTAATTTTTCCTTGTAAAATTTTAAATCAAAATTCTGTTGAATAAGCAGCTGTTTAATATAAATCTAACATCTAATAAGATAATGCTCTATGACACAGCCTAGGAACCTGTTTAGGAAAAATTTTGGTCCTTTAACCACTTCAATGTTTTCCCCGAGATAGTCGGGTGTAAAAGCACTGTTTTTCTATACTTGCTGCCAGCGATGTGGTTAAAGGACTCTCCGCAACGTCTTTTATCTTTAAAATAGAACCCGTCTCAAAATTTCTTTGTTTTAAAAATATTTCGTTTACAAATTTTTTCTAACATTTCACAAATTGAACTATTTTAAAATATAATTTGATCTGATGTAAAACAGCTGAAGTTGCCCCCCCCCCCCCCCCAAAAAAAAAAAAAAAAAACCTATTGTCTGGCTGTTTCATGCTTAAAGGATCTTGTTAAAAATAGATGAATAGGAGACAAAGTACAATCATACATTCACAAATTTATGACTAGACTTTTCTAAAGTAAAAAAAAAAAACTTCACAATTTCATAAAAACTAGACCCTGTGAGAAAGGTTTGGAGAGACCAATGCATTCAGGAAGGGGGTGGGAGGGAATTAGGCTAGTGGGATGTACCAATCCCAAACTATTTCAAAATGTAGTTACAAATGTCAATACTTTAATATTATTAGTTCAATACTGTACCAACTTTGATTTTCATCTTAAACTTCTGCTTCAGTCAATTAATCGGAGTCAAAATAAGTTAATCTCCATCATGATATGTTTAAAAATCAATAGTTTTTCGTTATTTTGTTGTACATCAGCTGCTCGCAAATAGCCGGCTTATCATGATGCGAAGTTCCCGTCTCTTTACAAGCCACCAATGTACAATAGAACTATGAAAAATCAAGAAAATTATACAAAAATCGCTATTATAGTCGCTTTCAGCAAAAATCTCTTTTGGCAGA
Organism: Maratus speciosus; assembly: GCA_963932465.1. Taxonomy (NCBI): domain Eukaryota; kingdom Metazoa; phylum Arthropoda; class Arachnida; order Araneae; family Salticidae; genus Maratus; species Maratus speciosus. The sequence goes on along the minus strand of OZ010790.1, from coordinate 610,998,907 downwards.
ATTTTTCCAAATTCAAGGAGGATCTGCTTGGCATAACCGAAAACTTGCACAAAAAATTTGGTTCAATTCTATGCATAACTTCATACACTTTTTGATGGTACAATAATGAAAATGGCACAAAAAATCACTATTACAGTGCCCCCTTCCGTCAAAATTTTTCCAAATTAAGGGAGGACCTGTTTGCCAAAAACTCAAAAAATTTGGGCTCAATTCTATGCATAACTTCATACACTTTTTGATGGTGCAGTGGCGACATATGGACAGACAGACATTTTCTATAAGCATGTTTTTGGTGATATCTGACCCGTAAAACGTGTAAATCAGTCGAAAACTGGAAGTTGAAAAAAATTTAGATTACAATACTTTCTTCTGTTGAAGATAGAAGAAAGTAATAAGGTTATTTGCTTAAGATTAAGTTTCAGAAAATGTTTTAAAATAAAGCTTTATCAATGTTTAGTTCAATAATGTAAACGAAATGTGTATTATTATAGTAAGAGAAAAAGCCCATCAAGTCTGACGACTGTTAGAATCTTTTGATATAAAATTTTTTGCATAGTCATCCTAGTTCAATATCTTTAGTCTTAAAAATGTAAATAGTTTTTGCTTTTAGTTACTCTTGATGTTTATTTATTTATTTTTACACCTATCAGTTTTGCAGAAGTGTCAAGTGGCCAGACAGTACACAGTATTAAAAAAAATTAAAAAAAAACCCTGCTGTTGTATCTAAATGTTCAATCATTCCAAGAGTTCCTTGTGAAAAGGCTTTCTTTTGAATTTAATAATTATAAAAATAAGTTTTTTAGTACTCTCATATGGTTTCAATAAAAATGTTTTGAATAACTTGGAAAATATATTTATGAAAGCACAGATTTTTTACATATTTATTCATTGAGCGTTAGTTGTTACTAATAATGTTTAAATCATTTGAATTTTCTGCTTCACAGCTTTAATTACTAACTTTTCTACATCAATTATTTAAATTTATTTACTTTAAAAATTTAAATTTATTTTCAGGTGAAGTATTAATACTTATGTTGTTCTCAATAATATTTATTTTTTATTAACAAATATTTGTGTATATACATACTTACAAAAACCTCCCATTGATCTTCCTTTATAACTGTTAATTTGACCCTAGTCGAACATATTTTTAACCAGAAAATTATGTAATGCTTTATTTATTCAATTTCATGTTTCCACATAAAACATGCAATTTCATTATTTTAATTTTTTGGTTCAAAATGTGTTTGACTTGGGTCAAATTAACCCAGTTTAGTGGTAAGTTGGCAAGTATGTGTATGCAAAAGGAAATATACATATGTTAAAAAAACCAAAAAAACACTGGAATAAAATTCACCAAGTTTCCCCCCCCCCCCCCCTATTTCATTCCACATTTTTTTATAACAATTCTATCTAATAATTAGTTCATCTACACTTAGCCAAAATGAGGTGTTTAAAGATTGAAAATAATTTCCAGTTGAATGGTTCTCCCCCCCCCCCTCTTTCCCCTTGTGACATTTTAAAGATTTTTTTTTTATACTGCTCATCCTGCCATTTTATTTTTGTAATTTACAAGTATTTTCACATTTTTTCCATTCCACAAGGGCTGGTGAATAAATTCAAGAGGTACTCTATAGAAAAATTATTCCACTCGGCCACGATGGAGGCCGTATTATTGCCCTCACAGAAATTCTGAATTTTTTAATTTTTAATAATCCAGAAGATAAATTTCCTCTGCGATTTCACAGTATACTCCGCTGCCCTCACGCACATACTTTTGCCATTACTTCAGTAATTTAGAAATCTTTCTCATAGAAAATGTCTGAATTCAAGGCATCAAACTTTTGAAGCACTGTTCAAATACATGAATGCAGTAGTAGCAAATACATATTTTTTAAAAAATTCTCATTGCAATGACATTTTGTCTTGTTTGGAAATGACTAATGTATGATAAAAGTAGTTTTAGAAGTTCTCATTTCAAACTCATTTTCTCAATCTTACTTTTAAAAAGTTAGAATAATTTTTTTAATAAAATTTTGTCGGTGTGCGGTTTCCACCACAAGACATAGCAAAAATGGAATGGACAAAAGCAAAAAGGGAAAAATATTCGACTTTTTTTTCCTCACTGTCGAATCTTATGGTTGAAACTGCACTCTGATATGGCAATTTTGGAAATATGACCAGACTTATGGGATCTAACACATAAAATATTTACTGATTTCATTATACCATATTTTCCATTAAAATAGACAATGCTGTTTCATAACTGGGTAGTTAAAAAGGCAAAGTTGGGAAGAAACCTTTCTTAGTCATAATAATGGTGTGCTCTCTCTCTCCACTCCACCCCTCCACCCCCTCCCCCCCTCCATATGCTAAGCAATAAACTTTTGCTAAAATTTCTATTATTAATCTAAAAATAGCTTTTTTGTTAAAAATTTCTTTTTACTACGTTTTTAAAATGTGCATATAGAACACTAAGAAACGACTATGTATATTGTATATGTTTCATATGAAAACCTTCAACCCTCTTCAGTAAAATTTGAGAAGTCACTAACTAAAGATGACAAAAATCAACTTACCCATGTGAAACCTACATCATCAAAGCATGTATTACAGTAGTCACCATTTTTAGAAAAGAATAGAGTTCTAAGATGGAATATTTCTGGGTTTATTGGTAGGATTAACAGGTGAATTTCTATGCCAAGATACCAGAAAAAATTGGCTTCTTTAAACACCAGAGTTCCGCTTAATAATCATTTCAAGACAGGTCACCTAGAATCATCTTTAAATTAGTTTCACATGCAGTTGAAACTGATCGTTTACTTGACTTTACAAAAACAATAATTGAGTGGAACTGTATTGCTGAGTTTTCCTGGAATCTTGGTACAGTATAAATTCTTTAATCGGGAATCATTGCAATTCTAGATTATAGAAAATTCTGCATTAGACGTTTTAAAACTAGAATGCATTTAGATGAATATTACTAATCTGTCTACGAAAATGTAAGGAATTTGAAAACATCGAGCAAAATCAATTCAAAATGCTTTAAAAAAATATATATATATTTAAAGAATTACATATATATTGTATGCAGTGTTGCCACCTGTTGTAAGTTATAAAAAACAATAACCACAAGATTTTTTTAAAATTATGAATTCGGATATATAAATATTCAATAAATAATACAAATTACAAAAATAAGACATAACATGAAAAATATTGAGAACTAGGCAAATTTTCTGGGGGAAAAAAAAAAAAAAAAAAAAAAAAAAAGTTATAGTGAGAAATTTAAATAAGACTTACAATTAATTAAAAAAATAACTTTAATTACGTTAACAGATTTAAAAATAAAACTATGCATAAGGCTAATGTTATAAAAAATTAAATATATAGCACCTAGAAATATCGAAATAAGTCACATTAAATATAATACTTAATAAAATCCGATTTTGCGATGTTTTGGCACCATCTTGTTATCTTTGGAGAAAGAAAAATAGTAAAATAAATATTAATTCTGAATTTTTACAACTTACTTACTATTTTTAAAAAAACTTCTATATTTAATATCGTGTGTAATTCCGAAAGTTCTTATAATTTTGAAATTGAAAAATAAAGTAATAAATTAGGTAATTAGCCTTTTTATTTTTCATCTTTTACTAAAATTCATTTATATATGTGTGATGGTGCCATGTATGATCTTTAATTGAAAATAAAATGAATAAACGTACCAAAATGTCCAGATTACAAGTTTCCGGATTAATGATGTTATACTGTATACGAATTCAGCTGTTAATCCAGTAAATTGAAATATTCCATCTGTATACTTTATGCCAACTTTACAATAAACTGTGATATGTATTTTGATGTAGGTTGCACTGGGGTAAGTTGCTTTCTTAGTCATCTTTTGCAATTCCTCCTAAATTGTACTGAAGATGGATGAAGAAGGTATTCATTCGAAAAGTATAGTTTTTATATGGCTATTTTAATTGTTTGTATTCTAAGTAATTTTATTTCTCAATTTACTATTTTTTCTTATTAATTAAAAAGAAAAAAGGTATTGGTATGTTTTCCTTATTCAGTTCTCACCTGGTTTTAAAATACCATTGAACTTTTATGAGACAGTAATTTGATTTTTCTTTTATGTAAACAACTTATTCTTTCCTTAGCAAATATTTTAAGTTCTTGTATAAAAAATGTCTTGTCATATGACTACTGAAAAGAAAAAAAATTATGTATATTTTTTTTATGAAATTCTTTGGTGAGAGGTGCGAAATATCCAGTTGATCACATTAGTATTAGAATTCAAATCACATTACAATTTGTTTCCAAAATATATGATATTTTCAATGTTCAGAAAACAAAGATAATTTCTTTTTTTACTCCCTTTTATTTTTTAATCTAAAAACATTTTTGCATCAAATTTAAGTATGATTTCTTTAGTTTGACCTTTAGGCAGAGTAGTAGTAGAAGAAAAAAAAAAAAAAAAAAAACATTCAATGAGTCTCATTTTCCCTGTTTTTTAATGTGAATACTTTAATATTTTTATTTATTATATATTCTTAAAATGTTTTTAAGTAACAATCTAGCATATCATTGCTGTTACTTATTTTATCATTTGCGTTTTTATATTCAGAAAATGTCATATGCTATAAATCTGGTTTGGACTGTGTTGGATTTGGGAAAAATTTGTTAGGAGTGTCATTTTCACATTTAAGTTGTAGGGGTGTTTTTTCTTTTGTTTTGCTAAAAAAAAAGAGAGATTGGGGGGAGGGGGGATTTATTAATCACTCGGTTTTGTGGGTTACTTCTGATTGGATGATGTCACTTGAACTTTCATAGATACTAAATTATTTTACTTTTGTGCATGCTTGCCTCTTTTTTTTTCCTTTTCAATTATTTGCATGCTTATTTTTGTTTGTGAATTGTTTTGTTTATTAGTTTATTTTGTTTAGTCTATTTGTATAATTATTGAACTAATAATGTGAAAAACATTCTCATTTGTTCATCTGGACATGTTTTCTTTCCTATTATTTTGTAATCCCTGATAAGTTTTAAAGTAGTGATCCATTTTTTAGTAAGTTATGTATGTTTTATCAAAGTAAAGGTAGTAATTTCTGTGCTTCATCTGTTAGCCAAATTTTTTTATTTTAAAATATTGTATTAAAAATTTTGTTATGCTGAAGTGTATTGTAGTATATATAATCATATTTTAATACTTGCACATTTATAGTTTAAAATGCAATTTAAAACATTATAAAAATAAAACTTTTCCTGCTGATTTGCTTCTTAAATGTTATCTTAATATGCAAATGATTCTGCTCATGTTAAATATCATATAGTGTTACATTTTGTGAGATGCTGGTTTTCACTTCTATTTCACAGCTGTATATTTATTAAATTGTGCATAAAAGCTGTCAGTTTTTAAGGGTTGTTCTGGTAAAGTATCATTTAATTACCAAAACACTCTATAGGGGGGAAAATCATTACTATTAATATTTTTGCTGTTGGCAGCTCAAATTTTAGAAATTTGAAGATTTTTCCTGGGTTTAAAAAAAGTTTAATTTCTGTAATAATGTCATTTTCTTTTTTTTTTTTTTTACTTCAACCCAAACACAATACAAAAGAAAGGCAGGGGAAGGATTAAAAATAATCAGCATTCAGCTCCTTGCTAAATTTCCCCCCCCCCTTTTTTTGGGATGGGATTTGTATTTTTTAAAGAATGTATAAATTCCAAATCTGTTTTTATTATGTGAAATACAATTTAAAGATTTTTAAGTAAAAATTAGTGAAGTTTTAATGTTTATTTTTGTTGTTTCCCAATTTGGCAGGCTTATAAATGGTTTTTAAATCGGTAGTCTCTAGCCAAAAGCATTGGCATCAGTGATTATGAAGTCTTTATAAAAAGGAAAAGTTAAATTGTTACAAAGTGTTTAACACACAATTTCTTTAACCCTCTGAGCATCTTGAGGGCTTTCCTGCATTTTCATAATAAAATTGCTTATAAAAATAATCTTAATTTAAATTTCCTTTCCCTGTTCGTTTCTAAAATACACTTCATGCCCCTTTATTTGACATACATCTTACAATACAATTCTGTTTAAACAATTTTTTTCTAAAAAAGTTTTAACTTATTATTGGGAAACAGAAAAATACGTGCAAACCGCTCAGAGGTTTAATAGTTATTCCAGGTTTTTATTTATTACAAACTTTAAATGATGTGTAGATTTTTAAGTTGTGTAGAATTTGGTGTAATCTATTTTATTAAATGATCTAGACATCTTATAGTTTTAAGTAAGTGTAGAAAAAAAGTTAAATCTATATTAATTTTTCCTTCAAATTGCAAAATTATAAAGTTTTGGTATCTAAAAACTTGCTGTAAGGCTGTATGATAGGATTTTCCAAATATTTCCCTTTTCCATGCCATATGGTATACTATGTGACACAAGTAGTAGTTTTCTGGGCTTCAGAGCCAATTTCTTTGCCATGCGGAAAATGATAGATGCTTCATTTTAAAAGGTTGAAAGTTAGATAATGTGGCATACATGATATGTTGTGCTGCATACAAAAAAAAAAAAAAAAAAAAAAAAAAAAAGCCTGTTCCTACGAGTTAGCTGTGTCATTGTGTTCAGCTTCTTTTATTATAACACCTTTTTGAATGCTGGCAGAACACCATTGCATCCTCTTTTGAAGTGGTGTTCGGGAGGTCATGAAATTAATGTATAAAATATTTCACTAAATTGATTGAAAGTCCCACAGGCATGGCTTTATAAATTTGGAAAGTGGGAGCTTAATTGAAGACCTTAGTAGACGAACATGTTATGTCAAAAATTGTTTTATTTTTTATCATAGGATAAAGCTAAAATACGAATATTCTGATTTTATCTTTAGTTAGGCATTATATTAAAAATATTTAACAATTAAATGTTAATAACTTTTTCTATTCGAGTTTAGTACCATCTGTTAACATTTTTAAACATGCTCTACAAAAAAGAAAATGAATTTTTGTTACATAACTTCCAGTAAGCTTTTCAATTATCTTATTAATATTTTATAGTGTGCAATTACAAGTATATTTTCTTTGGTAAGTCCTGCTTAATTCATGAGAACTTTCATAGATTTCTTCTAGAATATTAAATTATACTCCCTTCCCTCCACCTTGTTGTGCAAATGTTACTTTAGATTCTGCTTCTGGAAACTCCAGAATTATTATTATTTTTTTTTTTTGGTGGGGTGGGGGAGGGGAAATGTACTTTGTAAAGGACCTGCGTGCTGCATATCAGATGCAAGTTCTCATGAGTTAATTTGATTTCTAGTGCTAACCGTAGTTCTCAATTTTAGGCTCCGATAGATCCTGCTCAGCTGTTAAAAGCTCTGGACTCCCTGTTATCTGTAGAAGGAGGAATTAGAAGCATTGAAGATGTACCAAGATTAGCTAGGTAATGCAACTCATTCATGCCAATAAATAACATGCGTTTAATTTTTGTATTCATCTGCTGTTTCTTTTGCAGCATCAAGTACCTGCTGAATGAAGGCTACAGCTTTTATAGCACAACATAAATCTAGCTGTAATTCCTTTTCTTTTTTCAGCGATAAAGGACTTCATACTTTCTTTTTTTTAGATTTATGTAATTTTTTTTTTGTGTGTGTGTGCCAACAGTAGTTTAAATATAGTCTTAATTTTAATATCTCTCTTCCCCATTCTATTTAAAGCTGTTTCTATATTCCTATACTATTATGAAATTTCACTCTCTCTCTCTCCCTCTTCTTCCCTTTTAAATTTGAATTTTGTTAATTAAAAAAGCAAAACTTTTACAACACATTATTTTGCAAAACATTTATTTTACATGCAAGAAAATATTTCCTATATAAAAAATATACATCCCCCTTCCTTAATTTAACCCCTTTGTGTTGAATGTGCCATATAGGATGCACAGAATTGATCCTTAATTTCCCATTAATTGGGTCCTTAAATTTGAACACCATTATATTTTTAAACTGTAATTATTGCCTTATTTAATCACAGAATTTCAACTGTTAAAAAGGCAAAAATTATCATTTAGAAAAAGTGGTGTCCCAAAATTTAAAGTTTATACAATGCTCGTCATGAAAGGGCTAAATGAGTCTCTTTCGCTTCATCTGCAATTTTGATATCTTCAGAATATTTTGCTGACTATCCTGCTTAATACAAAGAATTGTAAGTATTTTTTCAATGTATTTTCGCTATTTTATAAACATAGGTCTGGATTTCGTTCTGCTGGTGGTTTGTGTGTATTGTATTTGTTTTTTTTGAATTAATAAAAAATACTGTATAATAGTTGAATGTGTTTGTTTCATTCACACTTCAACACAACACTACCACATATACAAAAATAAAACATTTTGATTTTATAAGCATTTATTTGCATTCATTATAAGTGCATTTAACTAATATTGTCCATCACCAGAATGTGCTGTAATTATCTCAACAAGGTTTTTCCTTAACGGATAAAGTAAGACAGGGATGGCAAACCTTTTCACATACACATGTCGAATTTTTCAGAAAAAGTAAGTGCCCATGACATGTGAATAGCCCTTTCCCCCGAAAAAAAAACCCAACTAACTAGGGGATATATAAAGTAAATTAGATTTCTGTTACCGCAGTTAAGAAGCCAAATTAATATTGTCTTAATACCTAGTTACTTTTAATGGAATGCAAACTCTATTGAATCCTGTGACAAGTGATTTTTTTTCATATCATTCATTTCTGAAATTAATGAATTAAAGGGAAAAATTTTCAAAATGGCTGAAATTTTAAAGTTGCTAGCTACAATTTCATAATTTGCTTTTTTACTCATGGTCCTTTACAGTATTCTCCAAATCTTCTCTTAATTTGCAGAACTGCCAACCTTCTGTTTTGGAATGTTTGTACGTGGTTATTTAATGATTACTTTTATTAAACAAAATTTCTGATTTTATTTGAAGATGGTGGTGTGTGAATTTGATAAATTATTGAACTCTCAATTGAAATGAATTTATTATATAAGTTGCGTTTAAATTTCTTTAACTTCAGAAAAAATTAAAGCTCAGCTTGTTTAAATTCGTGTGTTTTAATTTAATTTTATTTTGTGTTAATCATCAACACAGTACCGATAGTATTCTATTGCGTGCCATAGGTTTGCCGTCCTTGGAATAAAACGATTTTGTTTTTAGTCGTTAGGTGTTTTCTTGTGAATTTGTTTTGGCTTCCTGGGGAAAAATATATACATGCTGTTCTATCAATCAGTTTATTGTTCTATCAATATTACTCTAATTTTTTTTTTCCCCTTTAAATTGTTGAAATTTAGAAGAACTATCATAGGAATCGTTATTAAAATTTACATTTTATGCAGACAAACCTCCGTCGAATTGTGTAAAAAAATATCCAAGAAACATTTGGAGGGCGCATTAGGAAATTCGGGAATACGATAAAATGCGTTCATAACAAAGTTCAAAACTCGCGCCGAAACAAGTTGTCAAGAAAACAGTGTAATTTGTCAATTTAAACATATAAAGGAGGATAGTATTTAAAATAATTTACCCTCTTGAGATTTCGTTATCATTAAAAAGTTATTTTTAAGAAAAAAAAAAAAAAAAAACCTTGTTGAGATAGACTTAAACATGGCATTATAAGGAAAGCTGGTTGTAATACTGTAAAAGCACTTATTTTCGCGAAAATGAAAATATTGGTGATTTCGCGAGCTGAAAATTTCGCGAATTTTATATGAACATAACCAAAAGTCGAAAAATCCCGAAACTACCTAAATAGAACCCCTTTTGTTTAAATTTCTGGGGGGGGGGGGGGGGACCTGCGAATATCACGACTAAAACCGATTCACGCTTCTTGGCTTGGTGCGAACATTTAACGGTGTTATGTTAAAGCCAAACATGATATAATTTTGAATGTCTTCAAAGAAGCTGGTATAAATATTGTAAGTGAATGAGCTGAATTCTATTAGTTGTATTATTGTTTTTATTCAAGAAATAGTTGTTTAGCATTCAAGAATTTTTTGTACTTCTTTCTTATTTAAGTAACTGTAATCATTAAATTTTGGATAAATGAAAAATTTGATTTTTTATTATTATTTGAGGCGAAAAAAAAAAAAAAAAAAATTCGCGAGGCTTAAATTTTCGCGATTACGACGGGCTCGCGAAAATTAAAGCCTCGGGAAAATAAGTGTTTTTACAGTAGTTACGTTGTCCGTTATTTCAAACGTTAAAATGAAAAAGGGTGTAAAACTAGATTTGAGTGTTTAAAAAAACAGAAAAAAATATCCCAACTGTAGGCTTTTATAACACACATTTTACGGATAGCCGGTTCCAGTCGAATTTAGCTGAGCTTTTTTCTTATTTGGTGGTGAGGTCAAAATTGCCTTGGCAGCCGTGACACATTAAATGAAATAACAAACATAAAAAGCACACTTTTTACTTCCTGTAGTTCCCCCTCTAGAGCCATATTTTTATTAAAAAATAAAAAAAAATGATTGAACTTCGCATAAAATAGTCGAGATTGAGTTGGGCTCACGCACTGCAGCGAACACATTCTAACGTTATTTTGACGAGAACAGTGTAATTTTTTTTTTAAAAAAGGCTCATTTTTTTTCTTTTTAGCCAGTGTATTCGATCGTTTTCCGTAGCAAAAAAGCTCCACAAATCTGTGTATTAAAAGCAATTTCTTGCCCTCATTACTAATTACGATAGAAAATTTTAATTAATGCAGGCAGCAATTTTATAACACCACTAATGACTTGTATCAGTAACGTTATTTAGTTGTAAAAACAAATGCATATCTGGCAATGAATTTTGGATTTTATTAAGACTTCGTATTCAAATCGATCTCCCTTACTAGGATTGCGATCGAATTTGGTTTGAAATGGATCTATATGATCCTCGGCCACAAAAATAGCGAATTTTGACTGTACTGTTTTCGGCTGTTTCTTAATGTTAAGTAATTTCATTTCGAGTCTTAAGGATCTAAATTATTGGACTCTTGAGTATCGCTTTATTCACTTATTAATCTCCTGAGCATAACGCTATTTAGCTATTTTGATTAGCCGCTAAATCGCTAATCCGCTCTAAATCTGGGGGTGCAGTGTCTTTTGTGCCTTCGCAAGAAATGGGTCGGTGTTCAAAATAATTTTTCCCCTTCGGTATTAATAACAAACGTACTCGTGAACAGATATTTAAGACTTTTATGAATGCATAAGCTTCCGCAGCAATTTTAAAGTAAATATTAAATCTAGAATTTTTCAGTACCCCGAACTCGACCATCGGCCATTTTTCTGTCAAGGGATGGCGTTCTTTTTAGAGGAGGTGCAGGAGTATTTTTTGCGGCCCTAAATTATTTTCAAAGTTGCCTTGCTGAGAGCCAGCCCCTTGCGCGAGCCCAGTCATTGAACGTGCCTATTCCGCTTTGCCTGTCCTTGATAGTCTATTTTTGTTGATATTCGCTGTCCAGCAACCTTGCGGCTGTGTTTTCTGCTTCCTTAATTTTCTTTGTAAATGCAGATTAAAGTACTAAAAATCGTTCTAGTTTGTGGAAGGTTTTGAAAAGCCAAGAGGGTCTTCAAATAAACATGTACTACATTTGTATTTACTAAACTCGTGCTTTAACTATGGTAAACATACATTCATAAAATGTTACCGTACTTGATTTTGCTGTTTTCTATCTGCATAAAAAAGAGCCGCAATGAAGAAAAATAATTTCGAGGTTGCCATATATGTAATAAGGAAACCTTGAAAATATTAGTTTGTCTTTCGGAAAGAAAATTACACACACATACATCATACGTATATAAAACACACACACAAAAATACATAATAAATTTGCTCACATTCCCGTTGTGTTAAACATTTCAGTGGTAACCGTGGTACTGTTTCTCTGACACGCGTAGTCTGTTATGCAAACCTTAACCCTCCTTCCGCGGGCGATTGTTTCATTTTCTTTGATAAAACCGCAGCATATTAAGTATTGCAAGTGGGTTCTTTTTTAAAAATTCAGATTTTTTTTATTCCCACCCCTTTTTTGAAGTAGAAATAGTCTATTTAATTATAGATTAAATAATGCGAGAATAAATCGAAACATGCGCTTTAAAAAAAAAAAAAAAGTGGTGGAAATCTAGCGATCTGAATAATAATAATAATAATATTTCATATGAAAAAAAAAATTCTCTCTGGAAAAATTTCCAAATATTAATAATAATAATTAAAAAAAAAGTAGCCCACTGGAACGCGAAAATACATGCCCTGCGGAATTTTATAGAATATGTGAAATATATATAACTGTATATGAGCTTCGTCCGCGGCTGGATGGAATAAAGTGGCATACTACAAATACGTGCATCTGCGAAGAATAAGCTTCCTTTCCATAACTTAGCTACTGTCAGCAGAAAGCTTTCTATTGCCGTAGACAGCACTAATGGCCAAATCCGACATCTGTACAGGGCTTGCTTATGACACCGCAAATAGTATAATATATAAATGACTTTATATAAATAATCGTGGAAAGGTGATCCTCGAAACCAAAATTTGTTTGGCACTGTCTCGGCGCCTAGAATAACTTCGAGCAGATATTTGTTCCGTCAGAATAGCCACTATTTTGTTCCTTTCCATTTTAATTGTTGCAGTTAAGTATGCGCCCTCTAATAAAGTAAAAATCGTATTTCTAACATTTCTGCGAAATCAAGGGGAAATAAACTCATTACAAATCTTTCTTTTTTTTTTTCTTCTGTTTGTCTATTCTTCGAATGTCATTGTTGCCAACTCATGCTACGTTTTTAAACAGTTCCGCGTTCACGAAAATTTTGAAGCGTTACAAGAATTTTTTCCCCAAAAAAATTTCAAGGAAAATGAAGAGATGAATCTTCAGATCTTTTACAGGTATTGCTGTGAAACTACAATTAAATATCGCATAGAAGTTTAATTGAAAAATATTATTGGTTGGAAGAAAAAATAAGTACGATGTTACAGAAATTTGTTAGCATTTTTCGTTATGGTTTATTATAAAGGAAACAATCTCTAATAAGCAGCAATATTAAAGTATATGAAAAATTGTGTCGCAAAATTTTTTCTAAACAGCAATGCACTCAAAATCTTCGTAAATTTCATTATCTGGAGTTGGCAGCTGTGATACGCGTATGAGAATTTTATTCTAAGTATTTTGATTCAATTTGTTTCTATTGTCTTTTTTTATGTCTACACCTGTTGGAATAATTATTCTTGAATTTTGCAGATGCCTACCGAGCTTTTCCAGTATTCATCCTGACATTGGTCACATTCTCTTCATTTTCGCGTTTTATAGGAGAAAATGCAGTTTGAGAGAGAAAAAAAGCAGACTATGTATTCGCAGGTCGGTAAACGTGGGTGCTTCCAAATTTTTGGTACTGATCTTGCTGCCTTGTTATGCAAGCGCGTACAGAATTTCAGCTTAGCCTACAAAATTTGAATCATCTACGAAATATGAATTTTTATGCCTAGGAGGAATTCCTCCACACATTTAAAATAATTATTATTTTGAATATACAGATATCACACAACCCTCCGATGCTTTTTGGTAATTTAAATGTAATATTATTACATCATTACACACATATTAGATTTTCTTTTTTTTTTTATAATCTTTATTTTCTGTTAATGGGCACCACTAGCCTAATATAAATGTTTACTTGAAATCTAAATATCAATGGAAATGGCAAACATTAAACACCTTCGGAGTCGGCACACAGTTACTTTTACGTACATAATCACGAAAATACTTTTAAGGTTTTTTAAATACTTTTAATTACTCTTCGTAATTATCGGTATATAAAACAAATCCCGTGTGCACCTTTTGATGGTGCCTATATGCACCCATGGTCCCGATGGCCTTAAAATTCATGCCACTTGGGGGGGAAAAAAAAGGTTACTTTTTGATATTTTCAACAGAAATATATCAATTTTTTATAAATTATTTTTTTAATATTGAACTATTTTTTTTTCAACCGCCATACTTGATGATGATACCTACCTACCAGGGATGTAGTGGAGGGTATACGCCGTATACCCTCTGTTTCTCAAGAAAGCTATAAGTATATATACACTAGGGTATACCCTCTGCCTTGAGCGTATACCCTCTGCTTAGAACATATGCCCTCTGTTTTTTTTACGACTACACCACTGCTACCTACTCCACTAGTAGTCTGCTTTTTGTCTCTGTGTGAGTTCATGTTTAGTCAAAACGTAAGTTGACATTTTCTTTATTTCCCATCAAGTTTTATTTCAGCCTAAGTCTGATCTTGATTGGACTGCAACGAAGACATGATACGTATTAACAGATGCGTATAAACCACATTAATGGACTGATTGTTTGGATACATAAACTACAAAGAAAGATATACTGCAAGAAACGTTCTTCGGCGTCGACACAGAGAAGAGTTTTGGAATGTGGAAAAAGCTGTATAGGCCCCTTTATCTTCAATGTTCATCTAAATGAAGACTCAAAAGAACTCTTTGATTTGTGAAGATTTTGATTTGACGTCCTGTCATGTCTACTATTTTCAAGTTTTCTCTGGATAATTTTATCTAAACTCCAGATATTTTTTAGGAAGGCTAAATAAAAACTAAATATTTTTTTAGTTTCTTAGCCTTCTTAAAAGAAGGAATCTTAAAGGTTTGAGATTTTTTTCATATTCTTTATAAATAGATAGGCTTAAATTCTTCCTCTCATATTGGGGTATTTTGGTTTCTAAACCTTTTCTCTTCATTTGAAAAAAAATTCGTAATTTAAGAAAAATAATCTTTAAATATGTTTGTGTGTGTGTTTACGTTTGTCAAAACGTAAGTAACCTATTAACACTCCTCTTTCCTTGTAGAATTATTTTCTATGCATTTTATAAATTGCATTCTTTCTCATTACGGTTTATATTCATTAAATGAATTTTGAATGCGAATTTGAAAAGTAGCATGGTTGACACCAAAATATAAAGATAACGTTGGAATATGCCGATATTTTGAAGGAAATTTCCTTTTATAACATACTGATGTCGATTTTACAAGTAAGTTTTTGTAAGCGTTAAAGAGGAGTTACTAACAATACAAATCTGATTCAATATTTCATGTAATTTGTGTCTTGAATATTTATCAAGTAAGAAAATAAAGTAGCAAAACCTACTACTGTTTAAATTTCTATTTTTTTATATATATATATTTTATTAATTGTGATCTGCTACACAAGACATTTTTAATAATATTTACAAAAAGTTAAATGTATAAAAATTGAGTAATTTAATACTCTAGTGTTATGAGACTTGGTACCTTCTGATGAACAAACAAAAAAAAAAAAAAAAGTTTTTTCCTCGCCTTTTCCCCAATACTTTAAGAAGTTGGTTACTTATCCTTTTTTCTTAAAAAATCTTATTTTTAATGTTGTTTGTTGTTACTTTATTTTACTTCATTCTATTTTTGTATGTAGATACGTATTTATGTTAAATTTTAAGGCATATTTTAGCCGGGTGCAGGGGATAAATCGCGAAATAATCCGATTACAACTGTAGGAGATATAAAAACAATGGAAGTTCATTGTGTGCCAAACCACTTTTGTCAAAATGAGGCAGCTGGCTCTAAAAGTGCAACAGCAAAAGATCTTGAACGCTAAAAAGTACAAAATATAAATAAAAAATACAGTCGAACTTCGTTATCCCGACACTTTAACGACCAGAAAAAAGTGTCATAATAAGCGGAGTGTCGCGGTAACCGGAGTTGGAGAAAAATGTTTATAAAAAGCTGCATTTTTAATTAATTTAAGACAGTTTTAAATTCATAACTGTTCTTGCAGTTTTAAGCAATGAAACATTATTAAACAAAATAAAACAAAAACAAAATTGAAAAGAATAGAAATCACAGGGATGAGAATTTTCAGTCTTTTGGCGGATTTCCGCTTTTTTGTTATTTCAAGGAATTTCAGCTTTTTTTTTTTCTCGAAATTCCGCCTTTTTTTCCGAGGATTCCGTATTTTTTCTCCCGCAAAATTTTGTTATTTTCCGAAATTTTCACTTTCCTATCGATTCCGCTTTTCTTCAGATTTCGAAAGAACATTCAAAGGTGATGAAAAAACGGCAAATTTTGTCAAAAGACTGCGAAAAAGTGGCAAATTTTGTCGAAAGATCGCGAAAAAGCAGCAAATTTTGTCGAAAGATCGCGAAAAAGCAGTAAATGTCACCAAAAGATCGCAAAAAACTACAAATATCGTCAGAAGATCGCAAATAAACGGCAAATTTCGTCCAAAGATCGTGATAAAAATGGCAAATTTCGTCAAAAGATCGCGAAAAAGCAGAAAATTTTGTCAAAAGATCGCGAAAAAAGCAAAATTTTGTCAAAAGATCGCGAAAAAGCGTCAAATTTCGTCAAAAGATCGCGAAAAAGCGTCAAATTTTGTCAAAAGATCGCGAAAAAGCAGAAAATTTTGTCAAAAGATCGCGAAAAAAGCAAAATTTTGTCAAAAGATCGCGAGAAAGCAGCAAAATTTTGTCAAGATAGCGAAAAAAACTACAAATATCATCATAAGATCGCGAATAAACGGCAAAGTTCGCGAAAAAACGGTAAATTTAGTCAATAGATTGCGAAAAAGCGGCAAATTTCGTCAAAAGATTGCGAAAAAGCGGCACATTCCATCAAAAGATCACGAAAAAGCGGCACATTCCATCAAAAGATCGCGAAAAAGCTGCAAATTTTGTCAAAAGATCGCGAAAAAGCGGCGAATTTCGTCAAAATGGCACAAAAAATAATGTATTTAGTACTTTTAGTGTATCCTCCCCTTCCCCCCTCTTTTGTAACCTTTCAGAAAATTTGCTGTGAATTTCATTTTTTTTTTTTACACAGAATCGCTCCTGATTCAGAATTCACATTAAGCTGGCTGTAGGTCCTGGACCAATTAGCCCGTGTGACCAAAAATAACTAACCATTGTGATTTTCACTAAGTTTTTCATATTTTTTGCTAAAAAATTTATTAAAATTATGACACACAAAATCTCTATTCTTAATTAAATTATTTCATTTTCAGGAGCGGTCATGATTCTGATAAGTCGAGCATTTCATATGACCTACACTCAATATTTTAAGAGCTTTGTGTAATTTGGCTATTTTCACTCCTGTAATGTAGTATACAGGTTTGTGCGCTTGTCTCCATTTGCCCGGAAATCAGACCTGGTTTTATTTCTTAAAGTATCTTTCACGAATAAAATGTGGTACAATTTTTTGTTTGCGCGTGGTTTCAGTCTTTTTGCTTTTTTGCAATTCTCATCCCTGAAATCAGATTTAAGAAGACTTGTATTTTTTTTTTTTTTTAATTGTTACATGAAATATTGATAAATTAAGGTTTGCTTATCCCTAGATGTTCTTACTATAATTATTTTTTCAATCTCATAAAATGAATTGTAATCCATATTTGTGATTTCAGAAATGGATGTTAGATAATTTCTGATCGTTTCAATGCAATGTGATGCTTTGGTTTTAGTCGGATGAAAAACGCCGTGTAACCACAAGGAAGCGCCATCTGACCAGAACAAAAAGACCGCGAGTAGACTGATAAGTCTATCTGGAGCTTAAGTGGGTTATTTATAGTGTGTGGTTTTATTTATTCAGATAAAGGATTGAAGTAAAATTTCTCATTTATCTCAATGGTTATTGTAGACACTTTTGTGAAAAGTTTGGCTTGGATATTTCTTACCGCTTAATTTCCGTGCTTATAAGATGGTTTATGAAAAATGGACAATTTTCCTTAACCGCCGGGATATCCGGAGTTGAAAATTATTCAACGTCGTAAAATCCGGGGTGTATTTACATTCAAATCATATACAGAAAAACGGGACTTTGAAAACTTGACGTGATAAGCGGAGTGACGTGAAAACCGTGTGTCGGGATAACGAGGTCCGACTGTATTTATAATACTCTTATCATAAATCTGTGTTGGTATGTTTAAATTTTAAGGAAACACTGGGTTTACAAATAAGATCGCGTTTATGCATTGAATAAGTATGGTTTTCTATATTCAAAATGTTCGAGCTGTTCAATTTTGAATTCTGAACCAGGTATTTATTAATTTTTCAAAATATAAAGTAAGAATGATCAAGATGAATAAGATTTGGATATGTGAATTTTAAAAATCCAATGAAAGGTACCAAGTCCCATTATACAGCCTTTTCCCTCTATTTATTCCAAAATGTATTAATATGTGGATCAAAATGAAAGGAAGTTCGTTTCAAAGACAAAGTGAAGGTTTGATTAGTCATGTACATGCATATCGACAGATTAATGTTTTTATAAGTTATTTGAATTGTTAGCAGACTTTAAAACATTGCATACATTTTTTTTTTTGGGGGGGGGGGAGATATTTTTAAAAAAGACAATGAAAATAATAAAGTTGTCTAACAGGGTTTGGTTCCAACTCATAAAATCATCCGTATTCTAATTACTTTAAAATCAAAGCACAACTTATAATGCATTGTTAACAACATTAAGAATACATTAATAAAGAAATAACATTAAAAATGCATCAATAAAGAACTGATAATAAAGCAATACAACGTAGCCTCGATATCTCGAAGAGCTGAAAAGCATAATTTGTTAGCCAGTGAAGGAAATAAAAATGTGCTTTTAACCGGAAGAAATGCAAAAATTATTCGAGATATCGAGAATTCCTGTTTGCAGCGTAGTTGGGGCATTCAACTGTGTGTGCAATAACATAGTTAAATTCCAACATTATTGAAAATTTTTATAAGCATGTCTTGTGCTCGATCACTTTTTTTTTTTTTAATGACTTTAGGATATTTTTACCGCAATTTATATAACAAAACTACACAGATTGGGAAATAACACTAGAAATAAGGCTCTACTTTAGAGTCCTGCGGGAGTCGAGTTATACCCGAAAATTCCCTTTAATGTCCACCCAGGCAGACAAAATTGTTAACCCCGATATGAAATCGCAAATAAAGATTATAAAGACAATTATGAAAGGGGGAAAAAAAAAAAAACTTCCAACAAACGCATCTACTACCTATTTAATCTTTAATGTTGAAAATTTCTTCAGATTAAATTAAACGTGAACTTCAAAGACTGAATAAAAGGCAATTAGAAAGGGGTGGAAAATACGCTCAACTTTATCTACAGTAGTAAGTCAGCCCGGTCCGCAGACAAAAACATTAGTCGACCCGCGGGGTTACTCGACCCAAAGCAGGACTGCTTTAAAAACTTCTTTTTCAATGAATGTAGTACTACTTTTAATACTCATGAGATAGATTCATCCAAAAACTGCTCGCTAATAACGTATTTATTTTCTTCGAATATATAGTTTTGAAAAAGTTTTGTGCCACGAATGCGAAATAGTTTTAATTTCTGCGTGCGTGAAATTTTGAGTTAATTCAGATTCTAAAAAAACTTTTAAATGATGCCTCCACTCACCGAATAAAATAAATCTGATTATGATCGCTGTTTCTCCGACCCCGAAAAAGTGGTTTAGCGCTTGTATTTTCCAAGAAACATTATCGAATTCCAACTTTTTTAAAAAAATTAATATTTCCAATCTAAAATTAGAATATTTGAATGTTTTCTGCATATGCGACTTAAAATTATTTCGCAGTTGTGTGAAAGTTGACGTGTGCTGATTTAAAAAACCATTTCAATCTTTCTATTACAAAGTTTTGTTACAACATTTTTCTTTTTTTCCCCCCAATTTAAAAGAAAAGAAAAATAAATTAAGTAAATTTCCAATTAATATTAAAAATAATGGGTGCTAAATGCAGTTTTAATTTTCGATATTAAAGATTTTTTTTATTTTTGGATAGTAGTAATATCTGATATCTTTCCAGAAACTGTGCATATACCTTGTTTTCTTAACAATCGACTCGTAATGGAATAAAGGAACTACTTTTTTTTTCTTCTTAGATGTTACTGTATAATAAAATTTTATTAGAAACTGTCAGATGCAATTTAAACCTTTATAAAGTTTTAATCAGATTTCCAGAAAAGAAAGACATTATAATCCAACACAGATGAAGCGGTTTAAGCAGAATGACTATACACTGTGATATTTCAGCAAAAATTATATTTTTCAGGCTTATTTTACTATTTTTTAATCGTTTATTTTAATCTGTAATATTTTCATTCTTTTCTATCTCGTCCCACCCCCATTTTTTTTTAAAACAAGCCAGGGGACGATCCAGGCAAAATTTGGGGCCTATTTAGCAAAGGGATTTAAAGAAGTTTTTGTTAATAAATTCTTGGTTCGAATTTGAGTAACTGGATTTCAAGTTTCGTTAAAAATTTTTATTTTTCACAAGAATTTAATAAAATTCACAAAAATAACTTTTATTTTTCACACAATGGGCCCCATGAATAAAAACCTGCGTCGACCCCTGAAGCGTTTAGAATAAAATTTTATTAAGTTTAAATTTTTATACTTTTATTTGATGATTAACTTGGTCTTAACATTTCCTCTATTAAACAAGTATACCTGAGTATTTTCCTTCGTGATAAAAAGCTGAATATAAATTCCATGTTTCTTCTGTTTTAAGTTTAGGCGCATGCATAATGAAACAGCTTACTCCCCGCCCTCAATGAACGTTTTTAAATTGTTCATCAAATCGATTTATATCTCGTATAGCGGTGTATTTTTTCTGAAACTTCCCTCTCTATTTTTATATTAATTCCCGTAAAGTTGATTCCCAAATAAATATTTTAAATTGAGGCCGTAAAATGTTTTTGTAAGGCGGCACGAATTTCTTTTATAGACAAGTATTTAATTCATATTAGTTTTATTCAAATAATTCAATCGGATTGTCTGCTTTGGTTTGAATTTCGTTCGTAACTAGAAGTTTTTATACGTTGGTACGAGTACTGTAAAAACTTCCAGCATAATTAAAGCTGTGCAGCTTTGCGGAAAAGTTACAGCAACTTTCTTAGCACGCCCCAACTTAGTCCCTTTAGGAAAATCCTACCTGCTGTGGTAAAATGTATACCTACGAATGGAAAAGGGGCAGATTTTTTTTTTCTTTTTATTTATTTTAGACACACCCGTGTATCTTTCTCAGTCATACGATATGCACACAGAAAGTCATAAATTATTTCTGTAAGAGACTGACTGTAGAGTATGTCAAAAAGTTTCCTATATTGTATGGTCAGTAAGTTTTTTATTGCACTTCATAAGAGTTTTCAAGCAAAACATAAAAAATTCCCCTTCTAATTATCTAAGCAAGGAATGCGTTGGAACAACCTCAAGCGTTTGTTTATGCCTACGAACGCCGCGCAGCAACAAAGAATGGTGAAGCAGTTCCATGTTTATAAGCATAACGTGTCTCATTTGTCCCTCTCGCACAGTCATACTCTAAAAATAAATGAATAAAAGACGAGCCTTGGAGGCAACTGCAAAATGATGGCCTAAGTAGCAGTTCCCAACGTTTTTCTTTTTTTACTATAACTTTTATTATACTACTTAGCTTTACATTTATGAGAGCTCCTCATAACCACGGAAACCAACATTATTATACTAGTATCTGATCTCAGTTTCAGGTTTTATACTTTCTTAGACTGAAATTAATATACAGAAACTCCCTCTAAACTACAAACAGTAATTAAATATTAACATAAAGTTAGCACTCACAAAAAGAAAATTAAGCTACAACAGCATCAATAATATTTTAATTTTGCTTTTGTAATGAACGTTTAGAAATACAGTACATATTACCTGTTTAAAACAGACCATCGTTAATTCGTGTATGCACATTCTTTGGATAAGGAATGTGCATACATTACATGAATACCCTAATTCTCTCGTAATTCGTGAAAAGGATACAGTTACCATTATTAAGAATAACGTCTACTATTAAATTGTGTGCATGAATTAGTTTGAAAGCTATTTACATATGAATATTCCAATGGCGACACGCAATTTTGACTTTTTTTTTTCTTGCGTTTAAATGCACTTCCAGATACAAAAGTTCAGGTTTAAATTTAAGGTCAGGTTAAAATATTAATCTTCTTTTTTGTATGAATGCTAGGACGTTCTGTCCTTTACGAGTTACGCTCGCTAATCCCCGTCCCTACTCTAAAATTAAAATAAGCTAATTTGCTCTATCAAAAAAAAAAAAAAAAAAAAAAAAAAAAATCCCGATTAAGGAAGATTGAATATCACGATCCATGGTAGTCCTTTGAAATTATGTTGCTATTAATTTCCTTTTGATTAGCGGAGTGGGGTACTCGGTTCCCAAGGCCGCATCCACCGCTGTCACACTTGTTTTCGTGATTAAGTAAAATCAGTTACACATTTGAAAATAAGGTTGTATAAAATGATGTAAGTAGCTGCATCCCGAGCTTTTTATGAACGTCTAAAAGAAAAGTTATCTTTTAAATGCTATAACAAAATCATTTGAAATATGACGTAATATTCACCATTAAATGCATTTCGTACGTAATAATTTAGTTATTTAAAAGTTTCCTTTCTTTTTTAATATTCATGTAAATATTTTTTAATTGAAACATGTTTGGATATATTTTTTTTATTGACAATGGATTTAAAACGGCAATTTCAAATTATGAATTAGATTTATTTAGATAATGAAATTTTGAATGGGGGAAAACTTAAATTTAGAATTTTAAAAAATGATTGAGCGCTGCACACCACAAACTTTTCACGCAAAAGCCTTCAAAATATGGTTAAATGCTATGCATAGCTTTTTATCCAGTAAAACTTATTTAACAGGACTATATGTACAGATTCCACAGCTTTAAATAGTGCTTGAAATAATTCTGTGATTTAAGTACAATCTTTAGCGTGTTTACCATACATTTTTTTTTTTTTTTTTTTAATGAAATTGTGATGTTTTTATATGCAGTATAAGCCGAAAAAGTTAAAAGGTCACAATAAATTAAAATACGGCAGCAGCATTGTTATTTATTTTTTAGAATAGTGTACCTATGGCGGATACCTCTAATATGAAAACATATATATATATATATATATATATATATATTGCCCTTGAAAAATGAACATTTTATATTGAATGATAATTTTAAGTTAATAAATGAAAAATTAAGTAGAAAATTCTAATTTGTACCTCCGAGTAATGTTTGTTATCCTGGAAAAAATCATATGAAATACACATAATGAAAAATTGGCAGACTTTAATTATAACAGAAAACTTTGCATAAAAGTTTTGATGCATAAAGGAAATTTATAATATTGAGAATTTTATTAATAACTCGATGCAAGTACCGGATTTTAATTTGGAAAGAATAGTGTTCTATATAAGATTAGTAATAATTTTGTATCTAGAGATGTGGTAAAAAATTGTTTGCCTAATTGTAGTATGTGAAAAAGAAACATTTCGATAAATTCTTTGAAAAAAAAAAATATTTTATTTATTTTAATATTGATATTAAGGAAAATACCGAATAAAAGTGCACGTTATCCCAGTTAAGCGCGGGATTCCCGAAAATTCAATTTGAAGTCAGCCTGGAACTCGAGAAAAAAAAATCCTCTACCCACAACACGACCCGAAACCAACGTATTTCGACCCGACCCAAACCCGCAATGAAAAGAAATTAAATCGAATTTTAATGCCATTATGAAAAATAATTTAAAATTGTAGCTCTAATATCATTTTTATGTTTTACGTAGAAGAATGAAGAAATCTATATTGTTTAATATGCAAATGTAGTAAAGCCTCTAAATAGCGGACACCTCGGGATTGTTGAATGGAGGTCGAACATCGGGTCAGGTTGTCCAGAATTTTTTTTTTTTTTCTTCTCTGAATAAATATAATTTTTTTTTTTCTGCGGGTGGGGTTCACACTAAAAGAATTCTTGCGGTTCATATTTAGTTTTTTTGAAAGTCAGGTTGCTGGGATTTTCACAAAGTTTGAGCAAAACTATGTTTCAGATGAA
The DNA here is from genome assembly GCA_963932465.1 of Maratus speciosus. Taxonomy (NCBI): domain Eukaryota; kingdom Metazoa; phylum Arthropoda; class Arachnida; order Araneae; family Salticidae; genus Maratus; species Maratus speciosus. Next base: position 610,974,982 of record OZ010790.1, on the reverse strand, counting down.
ATTAATTACGTATTTGAATATGAATGAGTATGTATTCAATTTACTGAAAATGCATAGAAGAAATGTGATCATAGATTATTCTTTTTTTAAGAACCTTTTTTTCGAAATATAAAAAAATATTATCAACATTTCTTTTTTGATACACAAACACATGTATCATTTGTGGTAGTTTATGCGCGCACAATACGCATGTTACCTTTGTTTAGATTGAGAGGTGCCCGCTATTCAAAGGTAAAAGCGTTCAAATATATAAATCTTAGAAATTGAAGTATTCGCTACATAGGTGCCCGCTTTTCGAGAAAAAATCCATTGTGGAAGTTTCGGATATAGATTCTTAACCTAGAAAAATATTGTGGACATTCTTTTGAAATTCTGATCAACCCAACCGCTTGAGAAAAAATCCGACCCGAAACAAAGTGGACCCGACCCGTACTAAAAAGAGTGAAAGTCAACCCGACCCGATGCAGGACTCTAATAGTAGTGGAATTAGCATGTGTGGTGTGAGGGCGGGTGGTTTCCATCCAAGGAATGTACATGGGTTATACGATTTCTGCGCAGAAAATTTTGCGCCATCGAACGCCATCACAATTTGTTATTTGAACGATATATATATATATTTTTTATACAGATTGGTCATAAAAACCTTGCCGTTATTAGTTCCTAGTGATTATACCATTCAAGGGAATGAAATAAAATGTGAACGGTATGTTTTAATGAGGTGAAGAATAAGTCGACCTATGACGGTTGCAGTTAAAAAGGCAAAATTTCAAATGAAACGCCCATGAAAATCCTAAATGGAATGTTAAAACGGTACCTTTAATACTGAAAACGGCGCAGAAGCATATAAGTGTCCAAAGTAGTTCGCGTCTGCTGCAAGATATGCTAATCAAGTGGCGACATAACGGTAAATAGCATTTGATGGGTCAAAATTATTTTTAACAAAATCCTGTCCAATCGAATTTCCTAAAAGGAATGTTGCCAAGTTCCGGAATTTCTGTTCACTGAGATTGGACAAAAATTTCTGTCTGAGCATGTGCTATTTATTTGCCTATATCGCCACTCTCCTATAGAGGCACCCTACTTACTGCAGCAGCACTTTAGTGGTATTGCCACTCACCACCATTTCGCGATTGTTATCGGAAGGGTCGCCCGAACGCACGCCCTTTGACTTCTGATTTTTTGGGTATTTAAAATCCGTCCAAGACAGCCATACCTTTTTTTCTCGCCGTCGTTTTCGACATTTGGCGGACCGCAACACTCATAAAAATGTAAATTGGAATTAAAGTATATAACAAAGCGATATAAAAATTAATATAATCAGGATTTAACACTTGTCGCGAAAGAAATGTTACCAAAAAAATTTAACGCATGTATTATTTCCGAACTATATTCTTCGTAGTATTTCTATTGCAAATGATGTAGAAATGGGCCGCGGAGACTTGTTTGGAAATAAAGCTATAAAACTTTTTGCTGCCATTTTTTCTGCGGCAAAAGTTTAACACTAATAAGCATTAGATAGCTATACGATGAGTATAAAACTTGTTATGTCAATGCAGCTTTTCCAAGTTCTAAATAAACAAATCAAGAAATTTTCTTTTAATAAATCTCCTCTTTTCTCAAAGCAAAAACTTTTTTTCTCTAAATATAGAAATATATAGTGCAAATTTAATTTGCAATGCTGTTTGTTTAGTTTTGAACATTAAGAAATGATGAATCATTATAAAACAAATAGAACTTTTATGTAGAAAGAACTTTTGATTAGGGAAACTATATTTAAGAAATTTTAAGATAATTTTAAATTGGTAATCGTAGTAAATAAGATTTTTTCTTACCATATTAGAACAATGAAGTTTTTTCAGAATTTTTTTTATACACATCTCAATTTTATAAATAGGTGTTAATGGTCTTGGGTCGCCGACCCACATGCGGCCCATGGGCCGCAGCTTGAGTATGGCTGATCCAAGGTACTGATATGAAAAACGCAATTCTGCATTGTCTTCATGTGCAGTGATTTTTGTCCACAATATTAAAATTGAATGTGTCGGCGTCTGTAAAGACCAATCTTCAAAATTTTGCAATTCATTTTAAATATTTTTTTTTTTTTTTTTTTTTTTTGTCGCCTGTCTCGGCTCATTTGTCGTTCTTTGAGTTTGTTTCAATTTGATATTTTTAGTGCTGCAGGTGCCGTTTCAATGCCATTTTCCGACACTGTGAAAATCATTTTACGATGAAAAAGAACAGTGCGTGTTGTCATTTGAAATCTTCGAAAGCTTGTCAACTGTGATATCTCTATTGTTATTCTTCTCGCTTTCGAGAGCATACCTTAAAATACCTTAATTTCATTTCCTTTAACGGTATAGGTCGCTGGGGGCTCCTATATCGGCAAAGATTTATTACGACCACCCTGTATATTGTTAAACAGTGAACCTATCTAATCAGAACTTGGGGAGTGTGTCCGGAAGACCAACCCGAACCTATTACCGTTAGATAGATTATGTGTTGTTGGAATAGTCTAAATGGATGGTACTTCTACTTACTAGAGATGATAAGCTTGATTTTTACACCATTCTGACGCGAAAATTTTATTTTAAAAAAATATAGAAGCAAGAAGTCATAAATTTCTTAATGTTTTACAATCTTTTAAAAATCAGTTTGGAAGGGAATTGAATTATGGATGGGATATAAAGAAGGTGTGGTATTAACTGGAAAACAGAACTCTTGTCTTTCTGCCATAGTCGTACAATGAAATTTTAAAAGTATAGGAATGTGACTTTTGCAGATTTCTGTCTGTTGTTGGGTTAAAACTATCAATTTTGTTATTATAAACATATACCCAGGTACGTGAAGAGGAGTACTTAGGTTTAATACTTATATCTGTATGTAGAAAAAAATGATGAAGGGAAAATTATTCTTATAGACAATTAAAATGTTACAAACAATTTTCTGCCGCTTTCTTTCGGCGTCTGATTCTGGTGACACACATTTTTTCGGCCCTCGAAAACAGAGCCCGAACCATATATCTAGTACTACGCGGGTCGCATGCGACCTTGTAAGTTTGACACATAATTACAGAATATATACATTATCTATGTGTATAGGGGTGGCCTGGGAAAATCTGAAAAGGTCAAGGACAACACTGAAAAAAATTGGGGATTTTCGATTAGAAACTAGAAATTTCGATGCAAATTTGAAATTGCTTGCTCGCCGCACAATTTAATGGGCAAGGACGGAGCCATAACTTATAAATTTTGTAAAAGATAATGCCTTAAGAAGATGCTTCATCTCAAACCAACGTTGATATTTTTCAGAGTAAATAAAACTTTATTTTATTTTTTCTAATAAAGGAAAATATAAAATAGATTTGGTCATTTAACAGCTTTATTTTCTTAAGGGGACACAGTACCTTTTAAACCACTTTTTCAATTTTGAATAATACTGTAATATCAGTAGTGACATTATATTTAATACTATGAAGCGAATATAATTTCAAGAAAAAAAATCCTGTAGAACCTCCTATTTAACTAAAATTTAAATTAAAAAAAAATTTTAAAAATCCCTACTATTTTTTTAAATATGAATATTTTCGCTTCAATTTTTTTTTTCGTAATCCTAAAAACATACTACATAAAATTGTGCATGGATTTAACATTCAAGGTTATAGTTATTTTTTTTTTAAGAATTTCAATTATTTTTCTTTGATTTTTTACTATACAAAAGAGAAAAAGATTGATATTAAATGTAATGTCCCATACATCTAAAAATCCATGCACAGTTTTATGTAGTATAATCTAAGGAATATGGGAAAAAAATTTGAAGCAAAAATATTCATAATTAAAAAAGTGGTAGCGATTTAAAAAAAAAATATTTTTTTTAAATTTAAATTTTAGTTAAATAGGCTGTTTTACAAGATTTTTTTTTTGGAAATTATATGAAATTATATTTGCTTTATAGTACCTCATATCTGTAGTGACATTATATTTAAGTATATTAGATTATTATTCAAAATCGAAAAAGTAGTTTAAAAGGTACTGTGTCCCCTTAACGTGTTTTGTCGGGTGTTTCTTCAGATAGTTGTTCCGGGGGAAGACAGCATGTATATGTAAAGAATATTATAGTTCTATAGTTGCAATTTTCACGGGGGAGGGGCCTGTTTTGTCCCCCTGATTGGTGGCTGAAAGAAACACTGGTTTCGACTACACGTAATTAGCAGATATTAATTAAAAACCATAATGAACAAGTCCGCTTCAGCTGTCCTCAACGAAAAAACACTCACTTATTCAAGGTAACTTTGACTTTCTAACAAAGTCTTTTTTTTTTTTTTTTTTTTTTTTAATGTATTTACTTTTTTTAAAAATGACTTTTTTTGTTTTGGGCAAATTTTACCCACTTACATTTCCGGTTCCAACAATGTATTACTTTGATGTAAGTCTTTTTACGGATTCGACCGACTTTCTATCCATATCGGTGCATTTGAAGATAGTTTCTCGTTTTAATTCTTTTTTGGAGGGGTTTTCGTTTCTGCGCAAGTGGTGGGAAACCTCTACATTTTCAACCGTGGGAGATATCATTGCGAGTTTTAAAAGAGGAATGAGTGGTGTCCCAATTTTTTATTCGATTGGATAGATTTTCATTTAAAATTAATAAAATGATACAATTTAGGGGGTGTGCCGAAGGCAGTGGTCACCAACATTAGGTTTGTTTGAAAAGATTATCATTTAAAAATATAAAATCAAGACAGATTAGAATGTGCGTTACGCACCAGTTATACGCGGCCGAAAGTAGTGGGGACCATCTGTAGGTTTTGGATAGATTTTAATTTAAAAATATAAAATCATTCAAATTCGAGGATGTACGCTGCCGAAGTCATCAAGGTCTCCAACATTGGGTTCGCTTCGAAAGATTTGCGTTTAAAAATACAGTCATTCCACACTGATTTTAAATATATATTTAAGGTTATTACCACGGATCCTGGAAGGACAACTACTATATATATTTATTTTTTTTTTAAGTAAAATATTAGATATATTGCCCGTTACGGTAGCTCGGAAGTAGAATGAGAAATTGGAGAATAATGTTGGGATAATTTGTTAGTGAAATTATTAAGATACGTGTCCATGAAAAATTATATTTAGTTTTTTGTAATCAACGAATAATTTTTTTTTTCTAAATACTCCCAGTCTGACTTAATTTCGACTACATTATTAATGAAGAAGAGAAAATGGAAAAGAAAAAGTAAATTTTAATATCTTAAATATGTTCCAAATAGTGAATCGCACAGAATGTTGCGGGAAAAGCAGCTTAAATTCGTAATCTTCTAAAATATTCTCCCGTTCGTTAGTGCTATTTGATTCAACACATAACTACTCCGGGAATGCAGCATGCATTTTTATGATTTCTAGGTGCACATGTCGAATTTAGAAAATAATAAAGTAAAGCAAATTGCATTGCCAAACAGTGACTGATTGAAATCGCACTGAAAGGTACAGTCGTGGAAAAAAAAAGTAAACATCCCCTACTAATTCCTCAACAAATTATCGTAGAAGGCTACTGTACCGAACGATTAGAAATAAAGTCTACTTTTAAAGGATGTATATAAAATTTGCTTAGGGGGCCATCTACATATTAAAAGGAATCCAAACTTTATTTTTTTTTCAATGGCAATTTTAACGAGATATTTCAAATCTTCGGTTCAAACTATGCCTAAACACCCAATTTCAAGTCATTTGAATGATAAGTTTTTGAATTATAAACATTCAAAATTGAGTGCTTCTCGTGTTAAATTACATTTTCATATTTTTATTTATATCTCCTAAAATTATGCTCCTAATGTGCTAATTTTTTGTGTAGCAATAATTCTAATATACCCAAACATAAATACGCTGAATTTGCAATTTTTATAATTTTATGATATGAATTATGAAATTAATATTCGAAAAAATGATGAATTGCAACCTACAATTTTCTTGATGGATTTAGATTTATTAAGTCCTGCTTTATGGAAATTCAAACTTTCACAGTTTTCTTCCAAGTAGTTTTCAAATGATGCTTAAAAAACGGCAAAATGATGGTTTAAGGGGCCGTCTATGATAGAAGTGAGTAGATATTTTTAAATTTCTTCTGCTGTCCTGGAATCTAACCGGCTTCATCGACTGCTTGATTGGTGCCTTGATCAAAAAGGGGGGCTCTCTCGGTTAACAATCGGGCACCGAACTTCCATTTGGATACAGCCCTTAAAATTCTCTCGTTTTAAAATAATTAATTTCTCGGAAACTTATGGTACGAATTGCATAAAAATTTCTTTCTAGGCTAATTGAAGGGTGTAGAGTTCATTGATGCTGTCAGAATTGTATACTGCTATTGAAAAAAAAACAAAGTTATAGTTCGTTTTAATATGTAGATGGCCCCCTAAGCAAATTCAATGAACATCATTTAAAAGACGACGAAAAGACCATTACGATAATTTGTTGAGGAGTTAGTAGGGGGTGTTTACTTTTTTTTTCCACGACTGTACATCGGAAAGTTTCGCTTCAATCGTATTTTTTTTAAAGCGTCCAGAATTCCTTGGAACATCAATGGCGTCAGGTGAAGTGTAAAAAACTAGGTGAAGGCAATACACTGTTCTGCTTCGTAGAAGAAAAACTATATTTATTTTCAAAATTCACTTTTGCAAGCATTTATAACATGTGGAATTTCTTGCTGCTTCTAAAACCTATTGATCGGATGTAAAAGAAAATTCTCCGAAGTAATCAGGAAAAGATATATTTTAAAGTTCAATACTGTTTTACTCTATATTAAAACTAAAATCTTATATAAAATTATTTTAACGATTCTTTGAGCAAAAAATAATTATATACAATTCGTTATATTACACCATTGCGTTGCTATTCAGTTTTTTTTCCCCCTTATCGACGACTCGTTATCCAATGCCTGATAAGAATTGTTGGGAGTCACTGTTTGTTTCTTTTAAGTTTTACGGTGACCATGATCCTTATTTATTAATTTCTGCTTGGATAACGGTTCAAATAAAATATTTGGACATAGTGATTCATATTAGCTACGTAAACTACTATTTCCCCCCCCCTTTTAAATCCAAATCCTTTCTCTATTTATATATACTTCAGTAAATTCGAGGATAAATGATATCTCCATCGCAGAAAAGTGTCATGTTAAAAAAAAAAAAAAAAAAAAAAACGATAAATCCGATCCTCATTTTATCTTTCAAAAATTCCTGATATGAAACCAAATGAGATAAATTCATTATCTGTGCGTGTGTATACGTTTCCATATACAGATAAACTTTTTCTTTCTGTGCTCTTTTTAGCTTAACCCCTTGAGGGGCAAGTAAAAATGTCTCTAAATATTGAATTCTCACCGGAATAATCGAAAAATTTTATTTTTAAATAAGGAAAAGCAATTTTTCAACGATTTTCTTCCAAAGTTAAAAATATAAAATTTAGTTAAAATTTTCTGGTGATAATCTTGTTTAAATTAGGTGGGATATATTTTATCCCACTGCCCCTTAAGGGTATTAAGTGGGAATCAAAGCAAACTGCTGTCCCCTACGCAGAGGTCTTTGCTTATATGCGAGCCCGGCTCCGATTAAATAAAAATTTGCTTGATAGTTTTAATGAATAACAATAAGCTTAATAAATTTATGATATAAAACATGTTCTTTCACTTCAGCTCCATATTACAGTAACTAAAAATACGTACATGACTAAAAGAAATACGGTTTTCACGAGTAAGAAATAGGCGTTATTCATTCTGTTTTAAAGTAAAATTAATCTTTTAAATATTGAGGAATGACAATTATGATTAAAAAAATTTCTTGAGAGAAATTGCACATGTACAAATCAATACTTTAATGGGATTTTGCTTGCATAATTGGCAATTCAACAAATAACTTGCATGAACGCGTGAGCATTTGCCTCTGTGTCCATGATAGTTAAGTTGCCCATACTCTGTTTTTTACTGTGATGTTACATTCAAAACCAACTTTTAATATTTTTTTACTATGCAATTGGGGCCGGCAGGGAAAAAAACCCTTTGGCGATTAGATTTTGTTCATCCACCCAAAATACCAATCTTCCTACATTTGCGAATGTAGGTAGCCTACTTCGGAGCAATGAACTTGCCGTTGCTCCGAGGTCGGAAGTAGCATAATTTGGAAACATGATGGTCAGCAATGACACCACCTTGCATCTGAAAGTAACATCGTAGACATAACTACATACCCTATTTAGAGGGAAGACGGTCTAAATGTGTCGTGCATAAATTTTATTTAATATAAAGTAAATTGAACATAGTCTAACAATAATTTTCGCTCTCAACAAAATCTGCACTTCTAAAGAATCTATAATTCTAAAACCTCCCGGCTTACCAAAAAAAGAAAAGGAAAAAAAAAATTGTCAGCCCAATCTGCAAGATGGAATGGGTTAAAGTAAAAATAATGTTTGCATTCTATTCGCCGTTCAACCCTACTGCTATTGATGAAGAAATTTATATTTTTCATTATTAATTACCGTCATGGAAATTTCAACTCTTCTCTCTGATTACATAGCCTATTTTTACCGACTTAGTTTTATTTTTCCGACATACTTTCTGTATGCACACACATAATATACTGAGTTAAGAAGACAACGAAAGCTAGGTTAGAGATCTGCACGGTCCGGGCTCGATCCTATTTTCATTTACGGCACTTGGGCTGCCTAGTGACTACTCTTTACGGACCGGATTCGGGTCTTACTTTTTTCCGGAAGAATCGGGCAGGGCCTAACTAATTTTTTTCTGTACAGAGCCGGGACTCGTTCCTTTCCTCGTCTTCATGGCCCAAAATTTTCAGTCCTAGTTTTGAGCCAGCCCGTATGAAAGTCATTGTCTCGGCATGGCCTGGCCCGAAAATTCTTACAAAAAATGCATCCATTTTTAAATCGCCATTATTCTACAATTAAGCATTAACGTTTATTCTTTTCAAAGAATAGTAAATTTCTACGCTAATTATTAAAATATAGTAAAACGTGTGAAAAACAGCCTGCCTGTGACGGAATCCTGTTTTAAACTTAAAAACGTGTTCATCTGTACAAAACTAATAATACGTAAGACAATAATATGTAATAGATTTACACTTGCTAAGAAGGGAACGTGTCTATAACGATTTTTTTTTTTTTCTCTTTTCTATGTAATTGAGTCTTGGAAGATTTTACTGTATACCATTTTTCAGATTTTTAACACATGGAATATGGATTAACAATAATAATGATAACTGCAACATTTACATACAAGAAATAGCGATTCTTTAAAAAAATAAATATAGCAGCCATCGGCACTTCTATAAAAATGAAGTTTATAAACATGAAAAAAAGTTAAGTATTTTTGATCAGAATTCCTCGTACGAGACAAATTTTTAACCAAATCGAAGTAAAAATCAATGTTTTGTAGAAATTCACTCTGGCCGCGATTTTAACTTTTTTTTTTTACCGGACCGGACCCATATTTTTTTTTACGGGCCTAATTTTTTTTTCTATGAGTCAGGCCGGGCTCTGGCCTGGAAATTTCGGCCCGTGCAGACCTCTAAGCTAAGTTGCCATCTAAAGTTAAAATGAGATTTTTTTTTCACCTTTTTTAAGTAGTTTTTCATTTTGTTACTTGGGAAAAATAACATCTGATTGTATAGTAAAAGAAAAAAAAAACTATATATTCTTTATAATTCTTATTTCAATATTGCAAGTTTACAGTATTGACATGCTATGCAAGAGCTTTCATAGGATTCACACATTTCCAGAATGCCGTTCATTCAATAGATTTTACTTTTATATTCCATTTAATGGATTTTCAGTGGAACCTCGATGCTAATTTTCAATTGAAACGAAGGGATTAACGACATTTTCAAAATATTATTAATTAAATGACTCGCACGTGTATTTCAAAAGTTTAATGGTTTTTAAAAACCCTGTTTGGAAAAAATTAAAGAATTAAAATATTAATAATATTAATAATAAAACATGAATGGGCAGTAATTTGTCCCGATAATTTAAATGTTCTTTTAAAATTAATACAAATAAGCACTGCATTTTCTGTAATATATAATTGAGTATCTTAAAAATAGGAAATAATACAAACATTAAAATTTATAGTTATAACTTATATCTATAAAGAAATTTTTTCTAAATATTAAGTAACAAACATCGGCGTTTCGAGACAACACCCTATTTGAAATGTTGGGAAAGGAAAAAAAAAATCTCTTTTCTCAAAACACATTCAGATTATGATAGTATACATATTGCGTGTATATGTATTAATTATGGTAAAAAAAAAACAAGTAGGAAATTGCTCGTCAAACGTGGCAAATGAGGTGCGTTCGTACTATAACTAGTTTTATAATAATTTTTTGCACCTAATATTGTACTGAATGTATATTTTTTTGCACTTCATAAGTGCATAGCCTGTAACATCATTAAAATGTACTTGCAATATTTTTTCCCATTCCCCGTCATGTAACGGAAAACTTTTGGCTGTCCCTCTCATTAAACTATGCATCCGATTTTCATAAAATTTGAAATGGCTCGACAAAATTTTACAACAATCATACATTTAAAATTTCAGACCCTTCTGTTGGGTCGTTTTTGTTCCGTTCTATGCGGACGGACTGAACGACGACTATAGGTGCTACGTATTTATATAATTACGAACGCACCTAAAAAAAGCCCGCCGTTGAAGGAAAGTTATTTTGTGCTGAGTAAACATATAAATTGCAGCGGTGGGTGGAAATTTTCTATCGACTCAAAAGGACGTAATTTTTACCGGCGGAAAGTTTTCGCGGGTGTTGTGATTAAGGGTGAAGATTTTTATATTTACTGTGGTTATTCCACTGAGATATTTTAGAATGAATTATCATACAAAAATAGTAATTTTTAGATTTTCTTTTTAACACTTTTCAGCTATTTTGAAAAGTATTAATGAATTCAGTTTGTCTGTCTGCCGTCTTTCGTGTTATATTAGGACTCATTTGGCGCCTCCTATTCCCAGGCTATTGATGTATTATGTTTAGTATGACGTGTCCGGTATTGAAAATGAAGTGTGCAGACGTTTACAGGGACACTCAAAAGAATTACTGTCTGTGGAGGAAAACTCGTATGGGGTGTGTTTTAATGACGTTACACTATGTGAAACGAATTGAAATTGATGTCTATCACTGACTTGCACTAGAAAATGCTTACTATAGAAGAGGGTGTACATTGTTCATCGTTCATTGACAGGGATACGCAAAAGCATTCCGTTACACTACTCTCTATGAGCACTTTCTGAAAGTGTTTCCAGTTACGGTTTTTGTTTTTAAATTTAATTTTGTGCGTATAACTAGGTGTATATAAATTATGTAGATCGTATACAAGGCTGCGCAAAAGATCTAGAGTTCATTTCCATTTATGGGCGGAAATTTGTGAAGGGGGATGTTCAACTGTGCTCTTCGTTTCCTAACTGAACTCAATGTTTTGCATACTATGTAGTCTATATACAAATCTATAGGTCTTATACAGGGCTGCACAAAAGAATTTGGATATTATTCTGACTATTTATAGTAATTTCCGAAATCGGATTTTCAAACGTGTTTTGCGGTTTTCAAATTGTTTGCTTAAGACATAACCTGTCACCTTATCGAACTATAAAGTTACAGTATTCTGAATATCTTGGAAAGCGCTTCATAATATATACTTGACGCATGATCTAACGAGCACAATTCGTTTCGGAATGATGCTCATTAGCCGAAACTGATTTCTTTTCCAATTAAAATGCAATGCTGTTGCGTTATGTTCATGCGTGAGCGTGTGTTACGCTTGAGCTCACACGAAAAGAAAAATATAGTGAGCTGAGTATCGCTGTACACCTTGCAGGTTTTTTTTTACTCTTCAAGAATAGAAGTAATTATACATAAAAACATATTCTGGGATGCTATTTTTTTTCTTTGTTTGTTTCTTTTTTCCTTTTACGTATCGGATAAAATTTTTCTCAAAATTATATATTAATAACTTTTCGAAAAAACTGTCATCTTAAAGTGTGTTATAGTGTAGTACATAAAGTGTGCTATTGTACACAAGCAGAATAATCTTACTTCGTATTGAACTTATTTTCTTTCTCGCGACCAAGAACATAAAATTTCCTTTAAAATTCACCGATAACTCTGCTTTCCAATCAAAAAGTAATAACACTGTAATAATTATTTATTTCCGACATGTTTGGATATAAAACGAGTTTTATATTTAGAAATTTAGACCTTATGTTTCGTGTATGCCGACTGATGATTTTTCAAAGAATTTTTTATTTTTTCTTCTAAAGCTGTATGTAGGGAATTACAATTAAATTTAAATTTTCTTAACAATTTCAAATAAGTAGGCAAAAATTAAGGTTTACTGAAATATAATCAATATGCCATTTACTGAAATGTTTACGAATGTAATGATTTTTTGCGGCTATTAAAAACATAATTATTTTAAACCATTAAATACTTTATGAAGATGTTTGGGATTTAAAAAAACAAAAAAAAAAAACAGAAATTATCGATTTAGACTACAGTCGAACCTCTATTTTGCGAACTTTTCCTTGGAACCAAGAATATTTTGCGAATTTCTTCGTAAAATAACCTCCAAATAGCGAAGTGCATTCTCTATTTAACGAACTTTTTCTTGTGATCAAATTTTTTTTTTCTCCCCATTTCTCAAAATATTTCTGGACATTTCAAACTTATTCTTTCTTTAAACACATTTTATGATGTTCAATGGCCTTGAGCTGGATTTACCAGGCGCCTTCTTTGTCAGCAGTGAGAATTCGGTAAGTACGGAAGACGAAGACGATAATCCCTTAGAGTAACTTTAAAAAATGTGGATAAAGTGAGAAAAAAAGAAGAAATTAACCATGATGTGCTGATTGATGATTCTATTTAACTTGATTCTGAAATTGAGACCTCGGAAACACTATCCGAATTGGATAGTTTCGACAGTGGGAAAAATAAACACAATACAGCAATGAATTGTGATTAAGACAAATATGATGGTGATGGAAATGGTCATTATGTAGGAATTAACAAAACTTCGTATGATGAAATGCTAAAATCATTTGAAACAATCCGACGCGAATTATAGTTAAAAGAAAATACGCATGAAGGGCTTTTTGGTGCATTGCAAAGATGCGAGACGTATTATGAGAGAAAGCACTTTTTTAAATAAAAGACTCAGGCAAAATTAAGAGTTTATCAGAAATTAAATTTAAGGACGCATATGTTAATGTAGGGTTAAAATTATTTGTTATAATAATAATAAATACGATAATGTCATTAAAATTCGTTAATTTTAATGTGAAACTATTTACTTTAAACTGAAAATGCAGTGCATTCCGGACAATGTTTTGTTTTCCTTGCAGATTTCAAAGATTTAACACATAGAAAAAATGAATTGATGATGGATATTGGTGGGTAAAATAAATGAAACAAATCGATATAATTTATTTTTAAAAATGTGATTAATTACTTTTAGTAAAAATATTTAGTGTTTATGAATTTAAAATCTGTTTTATGTAGTTTAAAGTATTTTAAACGGTGAATCTCTATTTAACGAATTTTCCATGTAACGAACTTTTTTCCGGGATTTAGCGACTTCGTTAAATAGAGGTTCGACTGTATTAGCCCCACTTTCCTCGCTTTATTTTTAGTACGTGCTTTGAGAAAATATGCGATATCTCTAAGTGTCATGGGAAGCGTAAATGTTAGCCACACAAAGTGTTGAATAAATGATTTTATATTTTTATCCAAGTAAGGCTTAATTTCTGCGTTCTTTCTTTTTTCCCGCCCTTTTCATCAAATTCATTAAAACTTGGGAGGGGGGGGGGGGAATTATTGTCCAAACTCTCATAAATTTGTGTGAGTTATAAATATAAAGTTTCCAAAGCCTGTGTATGATTTTCGTGCTAAAATATTGATATTTAGTTGTAAAAAAGCAGCGATTTTCTCACTTTTTTAACACTTTCACAGTTGAAAGGTGTTCTGAATTGGGTTCGTCTGTCTGCCGTCTCCGTAAATAGACTCAACTTGCCATGAAATTTTTATATGTTATTGTTTACTATAGAATGTGAAATGAAGTCATTGAAAATGAGGATTTATAACTCGCACCAAAGAATGGACCTTATGCACACGGCTTCGAGGCTAAAATTCGTCTGCTGGCGCTATTTAGCATAGCAGTATTTGGAGTGAGTTATTAATGCTTGTTTGTTAAAAATACCGAAAAAAAATTATTTTGTAGCAGAATATACTTAATATATTGTAATATAAATTCAAAATGTTGTTCTGTATGCGAGAAAATTCTCTAAGTTTGCTAATTTTCAGTTAAAATGTATGCACTCCACCTGGGTCAAGGCTAAAGTCGTCTGCTAGCGATGTTTGCGCCTGCGCATACTGGCATTCTGGCGGTGCAGTGGCTAGAATAACAGATTGACATACCGCCAGCTCTAGCGTCTGACGTCACCTGTATAAGGTCCATTCCGTTACGTTATGTCTATGGAGGAAAATAGGGTCCTATTAATTTTAGTGACTATATAATCAAACATAATGAAATTGATATACATCACCGAGGTGGGCTGCTAAAACATGGAGTATAAAATAAGCAGTATTTATAGTTCACTGACAAGGGCATAAAAGTATTTAATTACATTATGAACTGTGGGAAAAAATCGTTTGCAGTACATTTATATGATATTATGATACTTCAAACATAATGAAATTAACAAGATTTTTTTTTTCCCCTCTTCATCGAAATCGTATGAGGAAAAAACGAAATTCGTCAAAAGTGACTTTGAAAAGGAATTTTTTTAAATAGTTAATATTCGTATTTATTTAAATGGATTACACCGTTTGAAAGAGAAATGAACGTACATGTGGTTGGGTATTTTATTTACTTCGTCTTTTTCGTATTTTGATTCCGAAATAATTTTGAATTTGCTGAAAAAAGGGAGGGAAGGAGCTCGTCAGGTGCATTATTATTATTTTTTCTGTTACAAAAAAAAAAAAAAAAAAAAGTATATAATGCTTTTGAAACCTGTGTAAAAATTCCGTGCAAAAAATGTGAATATTTAATTGTAAAAACATGACCCGTTGCCGTTTAGAGTTAAAATTTTGCAGATTTTATTAATTTTGTAAAAATTCTTGTCCTTTGAATGTTTTAAGCTTTTTGTAGGTGATATAAATGAATTGTACGAAGGATATGTAAAAATATTGCGTTAAAAAAACCCGCAGTTTAGCTACTCTTAGCATAGAAAAAAAGTCTCAAGGCACGAATTTTTTTGAAAGAGTTAACATTCGTATTTTTGAAAACGAATTGCACCATCGGAGAGAAGAAAGTGTCCGCTTTAAGTTCGTATTTTTCGTTTACCCATGTTTCTGAAATTTAACCCGATGCTATTTTCGATAAAATGGGAGGAAAAAAACCCGCAAAATCCAACTGTTTTGAAAAAATATATATAAGCGTTAATATTTTGTTATACAGATTGCAACGTTTTAAATATAAAAATGCTATCTTTAATTTGGTATGATCTGCTTTTCGGTATTTCGAAAGGTTCGGCCGATACGTTTTAAAAAAGAAGAGTGAAAGGAAAATTCGCTCTCGCACTTACTGATTTTTGACTGCTTCTGGTAAGCACAGTGCTACGTTTTTTTCGGAATCCCCCTTTATTTTAATTGCTGGTTTAATTAATATCTGTTTATAATAATAATAATAATAAAAAAAAAAATCTGAACCTCTGGTGCATTAGGACCTGCCTGTACGCGCGGTAGCTTTTTCCCTAGCCATTGCACACAGACACACACATCTTTCTTTTATTAGTATAGATCAAGAAAGATAAATGCACATATTCAAATTAAAATGTATCCTTTTTTCATCTGAAATTTACTGTATACTTCGGTTTTTCTTTTGAAAAATCGGGTGCACCCGAACCGGATTCACAGGAACTGAAACCGAATAAAAATAGAGTTAATGCAACCCACAGAAAAAAAAAATAAAACTTTCTTGTCGGATCAGGTTCAAGTAAAGTCTGGTTCCCCGACCCGATGCAGAACTGAGCTGTTGAAACTTTTCTAAAATCTAATTAATAATCTATATGAAACTTCGTAAGAATTTCGGAAAAGTATGCCGCAACCGCAAATATTATTTGAGAGAAAATTGACAGTGAAAATACCCATATTTGTGAAGCTCCGTGTCTCAATTTTATTGAAACTGTCAAAATCTGACGTTTCTGTAACTTTAAATGTCAGTTAATTTTACAATGAGAAAAATGACAAAAGCTTCTTCTCTTTCATTGTAACCTTGATCATTTAAATTGGCCTAGTGATCTAGTTGGAGCAAGTTAAGATTCATTGTCAGGTATAATACGATAAAGCTAATCCAATCCAGAACTTCCGTATTTGATTGACATGCGACGGTGTCTCGATACCATTTATTGTTTGTTTAAACTAAAGTATCCGATGCATCGTTTTAATAAAAACGATTTTATTCCGAGTAATGCTGGTCAATTTATAGATCCGATTGTAAAATATACATATTATGACATGTTTAAGTTGCAGTTTGACACTTTCTGATAAGCCTGTACTCATAAGGAAAAGGATCAATGTTGTTTGTGGGCCATTTGTTTTTGTTTTTTTTTTTACTCAGATACCATGAAAATTCTTGTGAGGCTTTTATTTCTAGCGTTTGAAAATTTAGTATAACATGCCTTTGGTAGCTTTTTAGCTTCTACAATTTCAAGAAAAATTTGGCCCTTCGAGAAATTGTCATAGTCGTGATACAGTACCTGTTGAAACTCGAAGGCAATCGCAACAAATCGTGTTGGTTATCGTATATTTTCCTCACCGAGGTTTAGTGGGACATTTATGAAAAAAAAAGGAGAATGAAGTAAAAAGGGGGGAAAAAAAAGACAATCAAGAAGAAGAAAAAATACATAGTCCGTTAGTCATTGTTAGGAAATATTCCTCTTGTTTAGTTTTAAAATCTATTTTATAAAAACTAATCGATCTTGTAAAAAGATTTATGAAAGTAGTTTCAACTATCGATCTTCATGTTTGTTTGGGAATGTATAAGGAAATTTTAATGATTGCTCTTCAAAACTTTTTTAAACTGATATCTGTGAAGAAATACATTTGTTTTCTAGGCTATTGCGTTTCCATTTTGAATAATCGATTGGTATCTTGGTTACGATTGCATTATTTGTCCATTTTACTAGAATAGAGGAACTAAATGAGGTTTTATACTTTAAAAAAGAATTTTTAAATGCATTAATTTTACTTACGAATGCTTTTTGATCAGTTAATGCTTCAAGGTTTTTGCTGCGATGCATATTATTAGAATCAACATATTATTCAACCTCTACGATCTTGAAATCCCTTAAAATTGTACACAAGCAGTTGAGAACTTTTAATAGAATCTAAATAAGATTCACTTTGTCAGTTCCAAGGGCGACTACATTAGGCAGGTTTAATTTTATGCTCACTATGTATGTGTATACAGTAGACTCCCGGTTATCCGACTCTGAGTTAACCGACAATCTCCAATGTCTCGTCTCTAGTCTTCTGGATAATTGGTTTTCTACTGCAGTTTAGTTTATACAATTAGGAAAATAATATACTCCCGTTTATCCGACATATGTCTAGCTCTGAATGCTAGATGATCGGAAGTGAACCTGCGTTTTTTAAGAACATAAAGAAAAAAAATTGATCGCTCGTGAAGCCTTTTTTTTTTCAGAACGACTGCGAACGTATTAATAGATCAAATTAGTTTTTGAAAATGAAGATGGTCTGTCATTATCTAGTTAAAAGAATTTGTAATTATGAGACGTATTAAAGAATTTGAGACCAAAACTTTTTTAATTTCTTGAACGAATTCGATTTCAAATTGGCGATGTTTCGCGGGTAACTACATTAGGCAGGTTTAATTTTATGCGCACATTGATTCAACAATTTTTTTACGTTGCGGTCTGAGAATTTTTAGTACATTGTATTGAAATTCGATTATTGAGAAGAGTTTAGTACTACTATTGAAGAGATGAATTTGTATATTCGAATATTTAAGCTGCTTGGTACTTATTTTTTATTTTATTTTTTTACATGTTCGTGTGTCTCCGTAAACTATGTTTTGATGAGACCGTTGTACGCATAGCTACAAGATTTGATAGGAAAGATAGTACATTTATATATGTAGTTCAGCAACTCGAAGCCAGTTTTTGAATTTTATCTTTTAATGCGATTTTTTGACATTCGTAAAACGAATTCTATTTGAAATTAGCGATTTTTCGTGTGTAACTACATTAGACAGATTTAATTTTATGCACACGATGTATACAGTAGACTCCCGGTTATCCGACGCTGGGTTAACCGACAGCCTCCAATATCTCATCTCTGTTCTTCTGGATAATTGGTTCTCTACAGTCCGCGACGATTTTTTGACATACGTGAAAGAACTGTTAAATACCAAACTAACTCTGTCCTGCGATTTTTTAATTTTTAGTGGGTTGTTTTTTGTTTCGCGGAGATTTTTCCCACATTAGTACAAAGGAATCCGGTGTTATTTTTTTAAACAAAATATTGAAAATGTTGTCCTTCCAATACAGTTTATTCGGAATTCGTGAATTGTTTTTTTTTTATTTTCCGCGATTTTTTTTTTTTTTTTTTTTTTTTTGCATTTCACAGCGAATTTTCTAATTCGGCTTCAAACTTTTAGCCTAATACTGTAATATTTTTCCTCCGCGGTTTTTGAATTTTTAGCGATTTTTTTTTTCGCGTTTCTCTGAGATTTTCTGACATTCGCGAAATTACGGTTACAATGTTTACCAGCTCACTGGAGTTAATTTTGTCCTGCGGTTTTTTAATTTTAGCACTTTTTTATGGGAGTTATAGCAAGTTTTTTTTGTTTCGCGGCGATTTTCCCACACGAATAAATGGAATAAGTTTTTAATCTTTTAAGCCCGTAAATACTTTTCCTCTTTTCATTAGAGTTTATTCTGAATTCGTACAGCGATTTTTGAAATTTTCGCGAATTTGTTTACGCAATTTTAAGCTGTTTCGTGGTGTTTTTTAACATTCGCAGAAGAAACCCTGTTTTCCCCGACTTCCCACGTTTGCTGCTATTTTTTCACGTTAATAAAAGGATCGGCTTCATTTTTCTGGCTCAATGCTGTAGTACATTTTGTCCTATTTTTCAATACAGTTTATTCGGAATTCGTGCAGCGATTTTTGATTTTTTTTTCGTGATTTTTTAATGCGATTTTTAGAGTTTTTCGCGTTTCGTGCGATTTAATGTCGGAAAGCTAGTTAAAAAGAATCAAGACTATAATATAAGAAATAATATATCAAGATAATCATTGTAAACATTCACTTATTTTTACAATGATATCGGCAAAGTTCGCTAAATGTGGATGAATGATGAACCATGTGTTCTTTATTTATTAATTAATTTTTTCGGATCTTTGGCCTTAAATTTTCGTTTGTTGCGTAAATGGGAAATATTTCGGTATATTTTATCGATAAGCTACATACAGATGTCTAATTGTACATTTGTAACAGTAGGGGAGTAAAACTACTGCAAGGTACGTGTTGCACAGTTAGATTTAACATTGCTGAAGCTAAAGACGACAACAGTTACGGATTTTCCGTAATCGCTACAGTTTTTTCCCCCATAAAATTAGAAACTGTTATTAGCTCACAGGCTATCAAAGTCTGAGAGCTAATTTGCCCGTCGGTTCTGTATGTATGTATGTACATACGTATGTGTGCACGTAACGCGATAACTCTTGATAGAAATATCCGATTTGCTTCATATTTTTTTCTAGGTTCATTCTGATAAGGTGCTTCCCTGATTAGTTTTGGGGGTTCATTGGTTAAGTATAAAAAGGGGAACGGAAGCTAATCCCCCCCCCCCCCTTAAGTTACATAAATGGGTTTTTCATGCCTAATTGTCTGATTTTCTTCTAATCTGGTATACCGGTTAATTCTGATAAGGCGCTTCCCTAATTAGATTTGAAGGTTCATTGTTTTAGTCTAAAGGGACCCTTTAATTTAGATAAATTGGTTTTTCTATCCGATTTGCTTCAAACTTGGTATAACGGGCTATTTCGATAAGGCGCTCCCCTGATGACATTTTGAGGCTCATTGGTTAAGTATAAAGGGGGCTAACCCCCCCCCCCTTTAATTTATTTTTCGAGGGGGATTATTCTTTGAAATAAGAGTATAATATACAATTAGTGTGAATAGCCTGAGAGCTCAATGCCATCAGTTTAACTGGGCACTTTTCTTTTTTTATCTTATGTGTACCAAAAATCTGTTCGTTTTGTATTGTTGAGAAAGTTACTGAAATCGGAAAGTCCTTTTAGAAGTAAGCATCTGTGGTTTCAATTATGCAGAATTATTTGTTGCGAAATAAATGTTTTTTTTTTTTTTTTCAGTTACTGTTTCTAAATAATATATGAATTTAATAATAATAATAATAAATCACATACTATTTGATTTTTCTTCCCACTTGTGGAAATTTCGTCGACTTAGCTGTGCATCTGTGAAAAATATTAAATTTAATAAAGAGGGGCGCAGTTGAAAGAAGTCTAATGAGCATTTTCATTCTTTCGACTTTTTAGCTTGATGAATGAAAATATTAATTTAATAATGATAATAAATAATTACATTTTGCTTTGGACAATAAACAATCGTAAGTTTTCAGTTCAGTTGTAGCACCTGTACCTGTATCAAAGTAAGTAGATACACATATTTTAATTTTCCAACCATTTAGTGTTTTTTAAAGGTAAGTAAATCCTTTTATTGAAATTCTTTTTTTTTATATATAGCCCCCATTTTAGCTTGATAAATCTTAAAAGCAGAGAAATCAGCTTAACCTCTTATTTAAATTAAATAAACTACTGTTGGCATTTATATTATGTATGTATTATTTATTACATAAAATTTCTTCTTTTCAGGGTACTTGCTAGCATTTCCTTTTTAGCTTTATAACTAACTATGCATTTTATTACTTTTCAGGTAGAAACATGTTTATCAAGATGTAGTATTTCATCATTATCTCATTTTTAAATCTTTCTTTCGTGTTACGGTAGCCCCTCGTTATATCGTGCTTCTCGGGAGTCAAGAAGAAAGAGCAATATAACGGAGATGAATGAGAAGATTGGAATAGAATGTTTATAAATTACAAATAAATGTTTTATATAATATTAATATTAGTAATAATATATTAGTTTTTATGCAGATTATAATTTTCTTAATATAATTTAAGAATGACATTCTTAAAAAAAAGATAGAACAAGTTGTTAATTTCCTTTTATTTATTTATTTTTTTTTTTTCGAGATGAGGATGAGGAAAAAGAGCGATATAACAGGGGGTTACTATATTTTATTTATACATTTACTTTGTTTTATTATTTTTTTAATGCTTATATTATTTACGAATAAGTTCTAAATGCTTATAAATTACATAAGTATATTTTTTCTTTTCAGTTTAATGAAGAAGTTTTCCAAGAAATTAGTTAGTCGTTGTGTTTATTGCAATGTACTTCAAGCTACCAAGCCTGAAATTTTGTCGGAGTAAGTTTTTTCTTCTGTGTTTCATCAATATATACAAATTTATCTTCTAAGAATGTTTTATGTTTTTAAATCGAGAATAAGAAAAAAATCCAAAAAATAAATAAAGGAAAATAGTAAAATTACAAGATCAGATTTTTTTTTTTTTTTTTTTTTTTAAGAAAGAAGAAAAGAAAAAGCTGCATAATTGTCATTTGCTTTCTGTACCTATTCTTAACTTTAAAGATTGACATAATGTGAGAAAAGAAAACATATGCATTTTGTATTGCAGTTGGATAAATTCTTGATGAATTCTTCTGTTTTTTTGTTTGTTTTTTTCTTTTTAATGAACCTGTTTGAATCCTAAGCATGGAGTGAACTTTTCAGTGAACTTTTTTCCTCCCTGTTTATTTCTGACGTTTATAATGATAGTATTTTCTGTTTTGTCGAAAAGTAACTGTTGAATTTTATTGTAATTTTTAGACTGATGCAAGATGATAAACTTCTATAATACTTTGCTGTTTGCATAAGTTGCAGTTTTTTTCTTTTTTCCTTTTTAATCATGTCTCATCTCTCTCTCTCTTTTTTTTAAGTGGGGAAAAAAGATGTGTATATTTAAAAAGTATCGATTTATTTCGATTGATAAACAAAATAATATCACAAACACTGCTCTTTTTTCCACTCTACAATGCATCGTGCTGCTTTTTCCCACATTTTCTAAAATTATTTTTACTTTTTTATATCGAAAGAAAATCCCAACGAAAACAAAAATATCAAAAAAAAAAAAAAAAAGAATAATAAACCCCCATGTATGGTAGAGTATAAACAAAGGATTTCTCATTTATTATCTTAATACATTTTTTAAAATTTGATTTTCACTATTAGAAAATTGGCATCCGTTTTGTAATTACTATTACATAAAAAAAAAATCTCTTCACATTTATTTTTTAAGACGATAAATTTTGAAAGTTTTATTTAAGCAAAAATTTCACAATTGACTACGTTTAAAAAAAATAGTTATGATCTAGGGAAAATTTTTTTTGAAAATATAGTACATGCATACTTGACTGTTGAAATTAATATCATACGAATTTTTGTTGTCAGAGTATGTTTGCTTTAAATTGAGCATCCATGTTATAATTTGTTTTGATAATATCTTAAAACAAAGTGTAACATAACTGATTTTAAACGGATTGAAAAGGTTTGTGTGAGATTTTTTAATAACATAATTAAATGAATAATAGTATTAATATTATTAAATTAAAACAGTAAGGAAAAAACATTTGCTCAAAGTAAATAATAAAATATTAATGCTTTGTGGCTGTTTTTAATTGGAATTGTTTTCATGAGGAATATTAAATTCAGTAGCATTTTGGGTTTTCTTCTCATTTTTCGTTTCGGGATTGCTGACTATTTATAACTTTTATGACATTATTTCCTGTATGTGATTCCCATTAATATTATCCTTGTTGGAGGGTCTGCAAATGTTCTGTTGCTATAACCTCTTCAGTTCCGAAGCTAAAATAATAATACAAAAGCTTATTCATTGGTTTTTTCCAAACAAAATGACATTGTAAAGGACAGAAAAAATATCTTTTCTGAAATGGATCCTTTAGACGCTTAGTCATTTAGGTTCAAAAATAGGGATCTAAAACTGTTTTTTAACAACCATTAACCTAAATGAACGCAATCAAAAATTTAAGAGCTTTAAACAAGTCAATAAGCTACAAATCCTCAAAAAAATTTTATTGAAGAAGATTTAAGTTAAATACTTATGAAAATTTCTCCCTTTCTGGGTCCTACTGTCTTTTGGGCATTTTTAGGCATTTAGCAAACTCAGATGAAAATAAAATTTATTTTATGTGGGAATCAACTTAGAGGCTGCCATGGATTAGTTTGCTTGGAACGCAAAAAACATTCAGCTATTAAGAAGCGGTGTGAAAATGTTAAAAAATGCGACATTTTAGTTTTTATTAGGAAAAGAACAAAGGTCCCCGTTTGGGGATCAAGGACCGGAGAGGTTAATGAATCATGACATGCTTATTTTTTCATTGGTAATATTTTTGAAAGTCATTATTGAGTTTTCTTCATTTTCATGTTTTAAATCCTGTTTCTTCTTTGATATTTAGGTATTTAGATAAGGGAGGTTGGGAGACGATAAACATCTGGTTGCAGTATGCAAAGTCTTCGTCCTCTCCAAGCTTTTTAATAGAGATGCTTAAATTATGCAAGCTGTTGCCTATGACGTTAAATAGATTAAAAGAAAACAATACAGCTAAGCTTATAAAGTCCTTGACAAAGCATGAAAATAATGGTAAGTATTTGTTTCAGTATTATTGATGTTCAATTCTCTTTGACCTGGTGATAAGAGATATTTTAATTTAAGTGTGTAACTCGAGATATTTTTACTCATTTTTATAAAAATGTGTTATGTTTCAATTCTTTATTTTAAAAATATAGAGGGGAACAAGAATGTCTAATTTTCCACTCCTTTATTTAAGTCTCGGATATTTCTTTTACACAACTGTTGCTCCCTATCATTAAGTATGATCTTCTAAAATAAATGCTGTTGGAAATGTACTTGTGTTGTGCAATTATCCAAACTAGTACTAGACATTTTGGTACACTATTAAAATTGCATATTTAAATTTCATATTACATTAAAGAGGTGACCCTATGCCTAAGACCAGCTCTTGTTGTTATAATTTATGAGCTACTTGGGTGTCATTTCATATTTCAACCAATGAAACTTTATATTTTTTGAGGTAGTCTATTCTAGAGTATTCTATATATTCTAGGGTAGCCTATTCAATCTAGACTTCATTTCCTTATGTGGGCATAATTTCTTCCTATGTTGTTAAATGCATGCAATGAAAAGTTTAATTTTGTTTAACAGAGCATTTCCCACTGAATATTTTTTGATTTTATGAATCATTGTGAAATTAAATGTATGATACTTAAATGCATTTTGCACTATAAGGTACATGATTAAACATTTTAAAATGCTGATGATAATTTCTTTATAGTTCAATCAACATGGGTTGTAATATATATTGAAGTATGATTTGAAGTGTTTTTTGAACATTTGTGATATTTTTATTTTTTAGATGTGAAAGAGCTTTCTAATTTGTTGGTTAACCAGTGGATGTCTATTATAAAAGAGAAGAAAAATGCTGAATCATCTGGTATGATTGTTTATTTTAAAAATTGCCTATATTCTAAAAAATTTTACTGTATTCATACTGTTTTACCTATTTAAAAAGTAAATCATTAGATGGTGCAAAATTTCGACTCAGTAGTGTTTTTGGCAGGATATTTGATGCATTGAAAAACCAGGCTATTTTCAAGCTTAGGCATATTAAGTGCAATCTGGAAGCACAGTTCTACATGCATGAAAGAGTTCCTCCTAAAGGAGGAATTCCACTTTTTTAAAAGGCAAATTTGGACATTATCTGGATTGATACAAAAATCCAAAGAAAACATTAGAAGCATATTGGGGGGGGGGGGGGGGGGGGGGCTCTGGAAAACTTAATAATTAGACATGTTGTCTACTCAAATCCTTGAAGTTTGATTCTGAATTGCTGCACTATCAAATTAAATGCAAGCTTTTATTATAAGCATCTGGAAGTCATGTAAATTAAGTTCTTTAACTTGGGAAAGGAAGTTTCCATAAGGTTCTTTTTGAAATAGAATATTTTATTATATTTATAAAACACTTCTGGGTAATTTCAGTGATGCGTTTTTGGAAATGTATTTTTGGAGTAGAGATCAATTTGGTGTGCATATATTTAGCATAGAGATTTTTTTTTTTTTTTTAAAGTCTTAAACAGTCAAATCATTCAAAATAATACATTTATTTTGAAAAATTTATTTCTGTACTTCACATAAGTTTAGATACATTTGGATGGATTTATACTTTTAACAAACTGTTTTCAATTTTTTTTTTTTATTTAATGATAATGAATTTATACATTTATTGTTATTTTCTTTTAATACTTTCTAAGTTACAAAAAGAAAGTAATAATCATATGTATTGTATGAATAACTGTTAAAATGTGTCTAAATTATACGAGTTTTGCCTTATGGTATAGATGGAAAAAAAATTTCCACCTTTTTTTCCCATTTCCCACTTTCATGCCTTTCATAAAGTAATCTCCTTTTTTATTTTAATTTTTCATGGATAAAGTGTGTTAAAAAGCATGTATGCAAAAAAAAAAAAAAAAAAAAAAAAAAAAATGCCTGTCCTGACAGAAATAGAGGGTTCATTATGCCTGAGAAAAGAATCTGAAAATCAGGGAATATTCAGGGTGAAATAGCTCACAAACCCTTGAAAATCTGTTTTCTTACTCATCTTGGAAAAAATACAGTCAACCTACATATAAAGTCAAATTTTAATATCATGAATTTTTGGATAGCTCAGGGGGGACTGATTTTCCTATGCATCTACTATTATAATGATAAGAAAAATATTTTTAGTGGAATTTGTTTCCTATAATCCTTAATATCTTGAAATGTCCCAAACCGGGAAATTAATTTCGTTAACTTTACATTAAAATGTCTTCTTAAAATAATGATTTTACAGATGTTTCTTAGATGAAATTTGAGTCATTTCTTGCTTCCACATTATACAAAAATACTATTGATGTAGAATTGAAAATTGTTCTCCTGGTACTCTACCTATGTCTTATCACTTGATATTGCTTGAAAGAGAAAATAATGAACATAGTATGCAGATTCGTTAAATCTAAAGCTCTCTTAGCTCATGGGCCATTTAAGGCTATGTCGCCAGGGCCTGTTTACCGAATAGGCCCGTGAAGCCCGTGCTTACCCACTTAAATACAAAGGGGCCCCAAAACTTACTTTTCAAAGTTAATTTTTAGAAAAAAAAAATTCAACCAGGGTAAAAAAATTCATTACTTTTCCCTTACTAAACTTTTTTTTTCTTACTATGCTGCAATTTGTAAGTCATAAAAAATATTTTGAAGTTCAAATATTTTCAAATGTAGTTCCATGTTTAACATTTACAAAATTAATTGGTTATGTATAATTATGTATATAATAAAATACATTTCATATGTATATAGGTAGTTAGTTTTAGTTTAATATTAAAAGTGTTATTTACTCAAAATTTTCATAATAAAATTTCAAATTATTTAATCATACGAAAAATGGATTTAGTAAATAAAAAGTGATTGGTAGAGTAATAGGGGGGCCCCTGTGTGATGTCGAGCTTCCCCTAGTTTTAAGTCTTAAGCAGGCCCTGTATGTCGCATTCACAAACTGAAGCAGATTTGAAAAAGAGAAAAAGATGGAGCAAAGAGTATTAGATTATTTCCTTAAATGAAAGTAGATGTTGTAAAAGAACAACTGAATTTTATTATTCTTCTTTTCTTGAAGTAACTGTATACTACAGAATGCTCCATAAAGTATTTAAACACAGTTAATACACAGACTGAAAGGCTAAAAATATAAGTTTTCATTATCATTAATTTTTTAGATCAATTTTTTGTAGTGCTCTTCAAGTTCAAGATAGCTAGGTTTCACTGCATCTCAGTTTATTTTTAAAATTAATGTTAATAAGCAATCTTGCTATTTGTCTTGTTTTTTCATTGATTTTTGATGTAAAAATTTATTGATCCTATAAAATAACTGCAGGGAGGGGAGTGTTCTGTATAAATGAGTATGAACTCTGAAATGTTTTTATTAATTTCTCAAAAAAAAAAATAAACTGTTTTTTTTTAGAAATTTTTTAGAAAAAAAAAATACTTCTTACTATATTTTATAAAATATGTGTTATATAATGTTATAGGTTATGATTGGTACTTTTCGGTTAGCCGGGCACCCATGTTATATATACATACATACATGCATAATGATTTTTGTATTGATATTTTAAAGTCACATTCTTTTTAATAAACTAGGTGAGAAAAAGAAAAAGAAAGATAAGCCTGACAAACCCTCTAAGGCTGAAAAGGTGGAACCTAAAGTTGAAAAGATTGAACCTAAAGTTGAAAAGGCTGAATCCAAAGTTGAAAAGGTTGAACCAACAAAAGAGGTTAAATCCCCTCCGAAACCTGTTGTCGAGAGCCCAAAAGTTCTTAATAAATTAAGGAATTTAAAGAGGACGTCATTGGATAAAGAAAGGAAACCTGCTGAAATGTATGAAGATGTTAAAATTGATCCTGAGCCTCTAATGCCTGTGCCTAAAAAACCTCGATCAGACAGACCTAAAACTGTCAAAATATACCAAAAGAAATTTAGAGCTACAGGTTTGTTGCTATTTTGTTTGTTGCTTTAAAAGTTAATATTTTATAAAGGTTACAAAAGGAAAGAGCCACGATTGTTAACATATTTTATTAATTTATTAGGAATTGTAAATAATTACATTTGTAATCAAAATTAAACACATGAATTGTTTAATTTATCATCAAATTATATATAATCTTTAGTATATAATTTCTCTTCATATGAAAGCTATCTTAGACCCAGCAGTTAGTAAACGTTTAACATACTTCTGGGCAGTTAAGTGTTAAATAGAATATTATAATATAGAGTCTAAGGACATTTAGTGATGTTCACACCAGCATCACTTCATGATGTAAACTAAACTCGGATATCTCCAGCAAGGCTGATCATTTTGTTTCCACTCACCTTGTTTATTATATCCCATTTTTGTTATTGACATTTAATTTTTGTTAGATTAATAGATGAAGAATAAATAGAAAGATTAGGAATAGAAGGATTAATAGATGAAGAATATCTTTATTTATTATATTTTATTTGTTATATTTTAGGACTGACTGCTTAAAACTTTTTGGCAAATTTGACTGTATTAAATTAAAAGAAAAAAAATATTGTGAATGTGTACAATAGCAATTTTTAACATAAATTGGTGCATTTTACAAAGATAAAAATCTAACATTTTCTGCATTTATTTACATTCTGTAGTGAGTAAAATGTTTTAATTACTTCATCAGGGTTAGAGGAAGAAACTCCACTACCAAAAAATATAAAGAAAAACACACCCACTGTTGATAAGTCTGCTGTAGCTGCTGCCAAAAGTACACTCAAGCTTAACACCACTCCCATAGATCGAATAACTGAGAAGAAGATCAAACCAGAAAGCTTGATGGCTGTTAATGAAAATGCAAACACTAAGGGCATCAAACTCATTCCAGCCAAACCTTGTCGTAAGTATTTTCAAAATCTTAGTATTTCCTATGCTTTTTTTTGTTTTTCTGTTCGCGCAACACTTATTGTCTGTTATTATTACTACACAGGCTTACAAAATTATACTTTTTCTTTTTTTTTTTTCTGCACTTTTTTCGGAGTTCCTAATGTCTTTCATTCAACAAGCTGAGTTTTTAAAAGTTTTTCCTTCTTTCACATGTATTTTCCCAAAGAAAAGATGAAAGTCACATAGACAATCTAGCTGAGTCAGAAAACTTCATTGAAAAGTTCCTTATAAATAAGTTGCATACTACTTTTTATTGAATGTGCTACATTTTTCATAGCTGCGACAGAGAATCATTATACTGTTTCGTGAAGAAAGATGCATCCCTTCCCCTTTTTAAAAACTTTTCCTCTTGTGTATATTCTTACGCAGCAACCAGCTGTAGTCTACTATGATGCTTAGTTGTTTTTAATGTCTTTATGATTTTAATCTTTGTTATCTTAAATTTAAAATTTATCAACTAGTCAAAATTTTTTCGTTGTTGAAACTGTATGTGATAAAATTGTTTGAGTATATTCCCAAAATCAGTATAAAAAAACACTCCAGAAGCATACTTTCTTTTTTAAAAAATCATTGTAAGCCTGTGTTTTTATTATTCATTCTTACTTAATTTTATTGTTTTCCATTTTATAGCAACTTATGTTTTACATGAAAGCACTAGTTTCATTGATGCCTTGATATCACAGCCTGTTGCTCCTATAAAAAGGAAAAAGAAAACTCCACCTAAAGCAGCTGCTACAACACCCCCAACACCTACATCACCACCTATAGCAGCTCCAAAATTACAGGTAAATTAAATTGCTTTTATAAGCTTCTCATGGAGTAATTCAATTTTATTTATAATGATAGTAATGTTTTAATTACATAACTTCTAAAAAATAAAAAGTAATAATGCCAGGATTTTTTAAAAAAATTAGTCTTAAATGTTTTAAAAATATATAAGAAGTCATGATTTATTAACAACTTAATCAAGGCTTTGATTTTAAACAATTGATTAAAGACTTTAAAGTGCCCCACTGTACTTGATACATTTTCAGGGAAAATAATGCAATATTGGATACTCACCAAAAACGTCCTTAAAACAAAAATGGTACTTTACTCATCCCCCCCCCCAATAAATATACTATTCAAATTGCTAAGAATGTAATGAATAGAAAAATTTATATAAATAGTTGTAAAATTTCAGGACATTTCCAGACATTTGGACCCATAAATCATGATAGTCGCAACATTACCTAGATTCTAAGGGATCAGTTTTATATAAATTTAACAAGCATTTTTCTGATTGATTGTTTGCGAAAATCATGTTTTTTAGGAAATACTTTTTTATTTTTGAAAATCTGTTAGAAATATTCACCCCCCTCATGTTCTTAAAACGGTTCAGATTTTTATAAAGTACTTTCCTTAATGTTAGAAGTTCTTTTCTCTCTTAAGGACCTTGATTAGTAATTTGCTTTTATTTAATTAAATAACTTTCTGTTAAAGAACTGAAACAAACACCACCATAATTGCACTTTAGTGATCATATGAAGAAAACAAACTCTTGTTTTGTATAGTTAATTGTACAATCTTTGAAATAAAACAATATCAAATTTTGTGTGGTTTGCCTGAAATTGCCTATTCAATTCGAGTGACTAATCTTGTCTTAAAATTATTTTATGTGTATAATTTAAAAAAATATTTTTATTTGTAGTTTTATAAAGATACTTTAGAGGAGAAGATGAGTGAAAATAAGACTGAAGAAAATAAAGCTGAAGAACCAGAACAAAAAGAAGAGGAAATTCAAAAGACTGAGGATATTTCAGAAAACAGCCCTACTATTCCTGAGGAAACCGCTCCGATGGAAGTGACTGAAGAAGGGGGACATACTCCACCCAATGAAGAAATTGTTGGCAATCAGTCTCCTGATCAAGAATCTGATTTCATGGGTAGGTTTCAAACAACAACAAAAAACATTTGAGAAAAGAGATATTCAAAATTTTTGTTGTTCATGATTTGGAACAAACTACAAGATTTTATAAATAGCTAATATATAATAATTCACAAGATTTCTACATGCATAAAAAGTATTGAGATTAGAATTATAAATGAAATACCTGCCTTTATAAAACTTTTTTCTAAACCCACTCATGTGAAGGTATTAATATTTCTAAAATTGAAGCTATTGTTTTAGTTATTTGCAAAGAACATTCTTAAGAAGTGTTCTACTCATATGGTAAAGATATGTTAACACAATATCTTCATCAAAACTGGGTGATAAATTGCCTGTGATAACCCTTGTGATAACCCTTTGTGAATTGTGATAACCCTTTCAAGTTTCCAACTTAGTGAAAATGTGACCAGGCTGGGACTCGAATCCAGAACTTGGCAATTGAAGCCAAAGGTTGTGGGTTAAGGGGAGTCCCAGCACGGGCACATTTTTACTCAGTTGGAAAAATTATTACTCATATGCTTTATACTAATGTTATGTATTGATATAATATAAAACTCACATTTGGGAATTATTTAAAAAATCTGTTATGATTTTTAAACAAACTTTATTTGAAAGTACATTTTTGGAGTAAAGATTGAAATTAAGCTATATTTAGAAGCAAAAATATGTGTATATGTGCCGTGACATCCAGTCTTTCTTTTCTGCTTTGTACAACTAACAGGTAGACATTTTTGTGCTTTTATAAAATAAATAGCTTTAAAGAAAAATTTTCTTCAAAAATAAAAATATTCTTATTCAATGTAGAAATTAAAATGAAGAAAAAGTATTAAAAGTCTAGTACTTGGATTAAAAAAATTGTTATAAAATATTGCGAATATTAGACACTAAATATGAAACTTTTAAGTTCAGTATTTGTCATTTCTTTCTTTCTTCTGCTTGTTATCGGAATTTATTGTTTTAACATGAAAAATTATGTCTCATTACTCATGAACTTGATTTTATTTTTCAGATGAGGTGAGGCCGAAAGCTCCCTTTGATCCCAACAATTTACGCTCTATTCTTTCGCACGGTAAAAGGAGAGGGAGAAAGAAAACTGTTAGCTGGGTGGAGGATAGTATTATTAAAGAAGTATTCTACTTTGAAATGGATGATACTGAAAGAGGTAAATTAATTAATAACACCTTTTTATACTTATGCTTCTGTTTGTTTTTGAGGGAGATGTTGTGAATAAATCCTGTAATTGCCCGCCTATGTCTGTATTTCTCAATATTTAAAATTCCTTATGAGTTACTCAAATGTGAAAGTTGAAATACAAAATCCTTATTGATTCTTAAAGGTGTGTAAATTTTTAAAACAAGTTGATGTAACTAATTAAACTCAAAGTAAAATATTGTAGTATAACAGACTGGCATAAAACCATGGTGTTTTTGTTCTGATACAAAAATGAATATATTTATAGTTTTAAAGTAAGTTTTATTTATCAAGTTTTAATAAAATTTTAAAACATATTTTTTAAATTTTCGTGTTTTCGAATCCTTACTTTTCGGTCTTGATAGACTCTTAATTCTGTTATTCTTATTAATGTTGATAAATTTCTTTTTCTTTATTATACTAGGGGGCTCTGCCCCCTATGAGCTATGCTCATCAACCCCCGTTTAGACACTGCAGACTCTTAACAACACGCTAATTTGATCGGCTTTAAAAAGATTTCGGAAGATTGAATTATAATTTGAATCTGAGAATTATTTGAATCTGACGTAATTTTCACCAAACTTTTCTTTTTCTTTTTAATATTCACGTAAAAATACTTTGTTAGAAATAAAATATTATGATCATCTTAAAATATCAAATAAATGTCTCGAGCAATTTTTTAATTTAAACTGTTTTGCAATATTATTTTTTGTTCATTTTATATAATAAGTGTAATGTGACGTAAATTCTCCTATTGAAGACTTCTAACGCATGTTTATGAATTTATTATTTTACAATATTCTGTCTCTTTTAAAATTCACGTGTAATTATAGTTTTTATGATGTAATTTTCAATGACTTCCGGCTTTGTATATTTTCTGTTTATAATAGTCACGTGTAAAATAAATTTTTAATTTGAAGTAAACATTATTGTTTGCGCTGTTTATACAACTGGCAACAGTTTAAATTAATAACATTTTCTAAAATTTGTAAAAAATATCTCTCAAAATGCTGAAAATTTGAATTTAAAATAGAAATAAAACCTCAAAAAATGAGTCAAATAAGAAAAATAAATGCAATCTGCACATTGGTAACTTATAACGTATAAAATGATCTAAAAATGATTAAATTCTCATGTATAGTTTTTGCTCCAATAAAACTTTTTTAATGAAACGATTTTGTCCAACTGTAGCATTAAATATCTCTTAAAATAATTCTTTGATTTGAAAACTTTCTGCATCAGCGTGTTTATCAAACATTTCTCTATAATACCACCGATTTTCATATTTTTTTATGCAACCGTTTTTTTTTATATTAACGATGAAAGGCCATGCTTAAGCATTCAAATTGGATGCCGATCTACCCGGAATATCTACGCAGATTTTCATGGGTCCATTTCCAAATCAAAACTCTTTTTTATATATAGAAGGATATTTTTTCCTGTAAATGTATAAAAATGTACACACAAAAAAAAGCACTTGTAAGTAGTAATTTTATTGCTGTGTTCTCATTTATTTCAATCTAAATTCTGAACGATATCAAAGGATTATTTTTAAAGTTAAAAATTGATTTTCCTAGCTATAATAGGTGTTTTCAATAAATAAAGACAGTGTGTATAGTTTTGTTACATTGTCATGATTGATTTGTGATTATCCCAGACTCAAATTCGTTTTCTTTTTTTTTTTTCTTTATAGTGAATGTTTCTAGGAGTTCTAACTTTTATGATTTGAAGTTTATTGAAATGAAGAGAGAAAGAGAAGCTATGGAAATGGCTAAGAGACAGGCTGGTGATAGAGTTGAAGAATTTAGAAAGGTGAGATATTTTATTGAAACAGTCTAATATTTTCTTTAATTAACATGATTCTTGCTACAGTTACTGTTGCTGTGCCAATAAAGACACATTAATTGCCACAAAGTATTCATAGATAATTTTACAAAAAATGGATTTCAAACTGTTGTATGAATTACACTAAGAATTGCTCATAAAACTTCTGTTATCAGTTTATATATATTTCTTATATTTCTGATGATAGTGTTCCTGTGATGTCACATTGCTTCATAATAGCTATTGTTTCTAATTTTTATGTTAATCTTCTAACTTTTATTTTATCTTATTTTTTCCCCCTCACCCCATCAATAAACTGATTATTTACATACAGTAATATATATTTTGCTTATGTGCATGTATTGCCAAATTCGGTATGATGAGGATAAAAAGATATACAAATAGGATAAAATGGAACATGAATTAAATATCATAACATCTGTGTTTCTAAACAGCCTTACATTAAATAGACTGTATGATACCCCCTTAAATCCAAAAGAAATTTTTCTAAAACAGAGATTTACAAAATACTTATGAAACAGCATTTGGTGAGGGGGAAAAAAAAGTGTTTTCAATCAGAAATTTTCGCAGCACTGTGTAAAACACATTTTTCATATAGTGTTAATATATATACATTTTTAATTATCTTGTCTGTGTATTTGCCCTCTATTTTATACTAAAAGCATAGTGGTAGTTTCATTTACTGAAGTGGGAATTAATTGTAAAGCATTTTTAAGTTTTATAAATTATATTTATATTTATTTGTGTTTTTAATAGCCGTTTTTCAAAATTTGAAGTTACATATTACACGTGTCTATACCCTGATGAAAAGATTATGCATTATTTAATACGCCCTAAATTGTATTAAATTTAGGTTGAATTCCAATTCCAAAACAAATATTTTTAAATGGATAATATCTTTTCCAATAGTCCAGCTGTATAGATGTTGAAATATGTGAAATACAAAGCTTCAATTCTAAAAAAAAATCCATATTTATATATAAGGGGCAGGTTTTGTATTTGTATATTCTTTAATTCTCTAGAATACTGAAAGCAATATTAAAAAAAAAACCCAAAATAATTTGAGTAGAACTATAAATATTCTCTTCAAAATCCCTAGAAGTACAGATTATTAATTTAAATAGACAGAATCTTTCTAAAATGGATTCATAATTGCATACATTTTAAAAAATTCGGAAAAAATGTTTTGGAAGATGAAAATGTCATTAATTTATTTTTTGCTCTGCATTTAATTCTTTGTTTCTTTAAAATTTGTAGACATCTGTTCTTTTTAACTAACACAAGTAATAATAATAAATATTTTTAAGCTGTATGGGAATCATTTTAATCACTATCTTGTAGTTTTTGAAGTGTGGATGCCTTTTATATTTTTTTGTGCAGAACTTTGCTGAGATATCTAAATGTTTATTTGTTTATGTTATTAGTGGTGGCATGTGCCAATACTCCTTGATCTTCCTCCACCCTTGGTTGTTCCTGGATGTCAGAGTCAAGAAAAACACATTGAACATCTAAGACAGCAGTCCACTTTACAGGAGATATATTTTACAAAAGAAATGTAAGTACTTTTTAATCTCCTTTTCTCTTCATGTTATGTAATTGAAACTTAAGAAAATTGAATAGGTTTCATCACAAGTTTCCTGCAGTTGATGTATGGATGCTTTATAAAAATAACAGATTCTTATTTATTTGTTATCTTTATTATTTAATTTGAGACTTCCTTTTATGCCCTGACATAATTCACTCTTATGAAAGTGCAATTTATTACCAGATATTTATAAATAATCACAAAAAATGAATTAGCAACTCATGAAAAAATTTCTAATCTACATATAATTTACTTTTCTCCAGCTTGCAAAATTTGTATGCTAAATGAACATGTTTTTTTATTTCTAAATTTTTCAGTATGTTTGCTATTTTTAGTTTGCCAGTGATGGTGAAAGATGCTATTTTTTTTTTTTTTTTTCAAGAGAAAGGTATTTTGCCATCTGAAATAGTTTTTAAAAAAGGTCATATGTTGGGGGGGGTGGGGGGGGGGTGATTTATGCATAGCTGACTGCATAGCTAAAGTGAAAATATCTGTAGCGATCATAATTGACTCAAACTAATATGTATAATTAAATAATAAAGCTTTGTATAAAAATATAAAAAAAACATTTTGATGCTGTTTCATCTAATACATATAGTATAGGAAGCGTACTAATTTCCTTTCCAATTCATTGTCGAACTGCCTATTTTGATACATCTTCAATTTTCCAATCTGTAATAGACCATATTCAAATATTTATACAGGCCTACGAGTGGCTGAGAAGTTCTGCTCTCAAATCTGTTAGAGGGGAGGTGTTGAGTTTGAACACATGTTGAGTTCTATCAGTGTAGCCATTCAGAGTTTTCCTGGAATTTCTGCTAACCTTGTTTAAATATGGATTAGGTAGAAAGACCCTACATAGGGCAATCTCTCCTTCGGAATAGTTAATTGCAAAGTAGTTTCAACATTTTTCACAATACATTGCAACCATCATTTCTCAAGGTATTACATAAGTTGCTCATCTATTTCAAAGAATTTTGAAGGTTTGGGACCATGGAAAGTTCTCATGCTTTTATTTGCTCAGCAAAGTTTATTTTTTTTGTTTACATTAATATCAACAATTCATTTACTGCAAATTCTCTTCCAGCGGCCTTTTTGCTATATTTTTTTGCAAAGGAGATTGCTCTAAATTTAGTCTCTGCAGTAATTTTTTTTTTCCTATCATAATTTCACAGTACAAATAATCTGATCCAAAATTATACTGATTACTTTCAATAAAAAGCACTAATATATTGCGTTTATTGATATAGTTTTATAGGTCATAAAATCACCTGCGCTCTTAGAGCAGATGAAAATAAAAAGTTACAGGAAACAAAGATCCAACTATGCTCCTTTGGATACATAGAACAAAACTAAAGGTTGACTTTAGGTTTAGATCTCCTTATGAAATCAAAATTTCTAGAATATATGTGGATAAACTAATATGATATCCTGTTTCATTATTTCAGACTATCCCAAAAATACTTAATCTGACACTTAGATTATTTTTTTTTAGTTACTTCAAAAAAAAAAAAAAAAAATTTTTTTTTTCAAAAGTAGAGGGTGCTTAAATTGTGCAAGGGTGCAAATTTTGCAAGTAAATACACTGTATGGCTTATTTATTTATGTTTGTTAAATAAATTGCTTCTTGGTGTAAATATTGAACAAATTGCTTGTGTGTTTGATACATTGATAGTTATTTCATTAAGATGAGGTTTTAAAATATAAATAAATGTTGCCAGGAAGTTCTTTTTAAAAATTTTGCTTTTTTTTTGCCAAATACAGTACTCTCTCTCAAATGAGCACTGCTTGGGACTGAAGGTTGTGCGGATTTTAGAATTTCGTGGATTTCTGATCATTGAATTGTTTACATTTTTAAAACATAATTTGAATGTAATAATGCAATTAAAATTATAATGATTGCTTACAATATAGTATAATATTAAAATAATTAAGTAATGTAATAAACTAAAGTAAGATAAAGTCAGATGAATTTAAAAATGATTACATTATTATAAGTAAGTGTCAAGTAAGTAATTAATAATGTATAATTAAATATGTACCATAAAGATACATTTTTCTGAATTTTTCCATGCAACTTGCCTCATAAAGGTACTCTACTAATTCATATTAAAATCATAAAATAAGGAAGTTTTATATTTCAGGTTTAGTCAGACTTAATAACCAAAAAAGATTAATTAATACATAAATATATTTTGTAAAAAGATTGTGATTACCAAAGGTATCAGCAATATCTTGAATTTTACAGAAATAAATGTATACTTCCGTCATGAAAAAGCATGAGTTCAGTCATATTAATGAGAATTACGTTTTATTTTTATATCATTCTGTACGTATTTTTTAAAAAGCCTATAATTTTTATCCTAAAACTGAACTGAAAGTTTCATTGTTTATATTTGTAATGATGTGCAGATTTTAGGGTTGTGAATTTGAGTAAGCCTACTGTACAATCTAGCCTTTTTCTAAAAAAGGAAACCCCTTTAATTTAAAATAAGATACAAAGTATTTTATTCAATTTATTTTTTAAAAAAGCACATATTTCTTATAAATGTCTAATGAAATTGTCTTTGATTTTTAGGATACCAGACTCTCCACATGAACCTGATTTAGAAATTGTTGCTCAAAAAGAACCTAAAGTCATTCCATTGGATGAGGTAATTTTTTATTCTTAGTTTAAAGTGAAAAATATAAGATTAAATTCACTTGTATTTTTCTTTTTTTGTATTTAAATATATTTATCACTTTGTGAAAGAGCTTTTTAAATCATCACCCTTCACCAGTGATGGAGAACCTTTGTGCATGTCAAGACATTCAGACTTAAAAAATATCTTAATAATTTTCTTTTAGAAAACTTTTTAGTAATTTTTCCTACATTCGACTACTATCTCGCTTACTATGTTAAATTAATTCAATATCTTAGGCATGTTGCAGCAAAATCCATATTAATTCAGAAATGAGATTCTTTTTCTGTAACAATCATAAAATTGAAATTTCCGGATAAACTGATTATTTTTATGTGCCACCTTGGGCATGTGTAGCATAAGTTACATACACACTATCATACATATCAAGTTTAATACAGTAAAACTCGGTAACTGCTGAAATGCCAGTTGAGGCTTATTGTGGAGACCTGAAAAGTTTTTGGTATCTGTCAGTATGTGTGTGTTTTTTTTGTTAGGTGTAGAAAAATTGAATTAGTAGTTTGTGATGTGGCAGTATTTTTGTATATCTGATTAATTTTTCGCAAATTAATAGTAGTGCTAAGTATTAACATCAAGATAAATATTTGAAAGCATTGCATTGTAGGCACTTACAAAAATCGCCTAAAATACAAATTTGGCCTTTCTGTGCAATAATTATGCGATTCAATAAATAAATATGTATAGTTTAGATGCTTAGATTAAATTACCTTTTATTGTAACTTTTGGCTACAATGTATTTTTAGAGTATAAAGAATTAGGATAATTATTTTTTCTTGTTGGGTAATTGTGGGGAAAAAAGTTCCAGAATTTTTTGTTTATTTATTTTTTCTGCTGCCTGAGGAAGAATTATTATTGAAACAATATAACTGATTCAACAGGTTTTATATTCCTGTATTCTGGATATTTGTATGTATACGAAATTTAGTTACAATCATTACTATTGGGTATATAATCTTTCTTTCTTTTCTGTTTTTTTTTTTTTTTTTTTTTTTTTTTTTTTTTAAATACTATTATTATTAATGTGTACTTTTTTTCATGTAGGAAAATTTGATCAGTGCTTTGAATGATTTCTCGAATTACAAGCCCACCAAACCATCTCTGCCTGAAATCCTTTCTAAAATAATGAGTTTAAATGCTACCCAACCACTACCTCAAGTTATTCAAAACGTGGAACCAGTGCAGGTAAAAATATTTCTTGTATTTACAGTTTTTAACTGTTTTATTCAATCTATTCATTGTTTTGAATATTGGAAATCGTTACTTTGCCCACTGAATAAGTATTCTATAATAACAAAGCTGCTAACTTTGCTGTATTTTTGTAGACTTTTGCTTTTTTGATGGCATCACTTATTTTGTTGTGAAATCTCCCATATTTTAATAACTTAGATCTTTTTTTGAACAAGAACCTTTGAAAACTTTTTTGTTTGTCAGATGTTGATTCTAGTAATCAATTCATGTAAACCAAAATGCAGAGTGTTCCTGATTCATTAAAAGTGAATTAATTTTTAGATTTGATTCTTGAAAATATTTAATACCAATTAGATCGTAGAATTTTGTTTAAGGCTAAAATTACAACTGCTCAGATAAGTTAAATAAAGGAGATTAAATTTCATTTAAAAGGTTTTATGTATGTAATATATTTAAACTATTTATAAATTGTAACAAGTTTTTATGTAAGTTAATCTAAAGAAAATACTTTTCATTTACGTATTTTAAAGTTTATTTTGAATGTTTAAAACAGTACCAGCAACAGCAATTAATTTGAAGATAATGATTTTTAGTGATTAAGGATTCTCTCTCTCTCTCTACTTGTGAGAGAGATACCCTCTATTTTATATATTCACCCAATCTTTATCCATTGAATTATTATTGCAATTTCCTTTGGAGCTATGTCAATCCCTTCAGTGCTTTTCTGATTTATTTCAATTCTAAAAGTAACTCTTTTTTTTTTTTTTTTTTTTTTTTTTTTTTTTTTTTTTAATAGATGAATATGGAGGCCGAACCCATTCATCCACCTGTGTTACAGATGGAACCTATTGCTCAACCCAATATGCCTATGCCTCTGCCTCTTAATCCTCATAACCTACCTGGTAAGTATTTTATTCTCCCTTCTACCATGCATGTAACCCTCTTTCAGATTCATTTTAAATATCTGACTTTATTTTCATGGAAGAGTCAGTTGCAGATAATCAGTCCCTATTTTGATACTTTCTTATAAATAGAAAGTGAAATGCATGAGAAATTGGTACTTGCTTACTCTTGTCTATCCCAAAAGCTTTACTGTAATCTGCTGCCAAGCAGTGCGACTTAATTGTTTCCTTATTTTTATGTAACCCGGATTAAATTTCAAAGGTTTCCTATAGATGTGTATAAATAAATGAGTGTGTCTAAACAGTTTGATTTTACTCAAATTGTCACTAAACAGTTTGATTTTACTGAAATAAGGACAAAAGTTGGAAGGAACAGATTGTTTTTTATTGAGTCAGAAAACAAGCCAATAGAACTGTAACATGTATAACATGATATTCTTTTTTTGTTAATTCTTTTAAGTTGCCGTAAATAAACCTTAGTGTAGTTACAAATGCAATTTGGAATCCATCAAAGATATATCCTTTTTCAGTAGATTAATTATTCAACCACAATTTTTCACATTGTGGTTGAACCTGCATTGTTTAGATAATTTTTTACATCGAACCGTGAATGCGCAATTATTTTTTTTGATGGTATAACCTCATAATTTTGAAAATACATTGCTATGTCTTTGTAACAAAAACTAAACTGGTTTGTCTACAAAATAAATAAAAACGGAATATGTATATTACGTGTGACATTCAGTGCTGCATTTGACAATGAATGTGATATCAAGCTTAGGGGTGGTGAAATACATCATTTTACTCGCCACTAATGTGTGAATTTTCTGACAGGGCGAGTGAATTTTTAGGTAGTCTTTGAAACCAACTGTCTGTTGCATTTTGTTGACTGGTAAGATTTTTCTAGAAGGTTCCCAACCCTGGTCAAGCTTATCCATTAATGGTGCTAAATCACATTGACGTATTTTGTTAAATGATCTACCGATCTACATATATCTTAACGATTCACAGGGAAGTAAACAAGTACCAATTAATCAGATTAATTTTGATCTTGTCCATGTTTTGATGCTTCCTAAGTGATATATATGCAGAATTTCTTAAAAGATTTTAAAGAGTAATATTTATATCATATTTTTTGTATAGAACTCTACTGCATGGTATATTTTGTGCCATAATTTATGCTTTTTAAATCTTCTCAAAGTTCAAGAAATTATTTAAGAGAGACTGAAATTTTTAACTTTGGTCGCTTATTTATTTTTGTGTAATAATTTTATCATGTGTGTTAGAGAAGTAATCTGCTTTTATGTTATGAGAAAAAGAATAACTATGGGAAGATTTGCTTTGTGTGTGTACATGCAGGACTAAGAAAAACTAGTCTGTTAATTCAATGAATTACCAAAGATATTCGAGTGTTTCTTTTTTTCGTATTCTGAAAGTATGGTTGTAAGCATACAAATGAGTTTAACCCTTTCAGGGGCAAAGTATTTCTGTTGCTAAAAGGTTGAAATGAATCAGTGAATGACATCAGGATTTGTGAAGAAATTTTATATTCTCATTGCCTTTCCTAAATAAATGTATATTTTATGGAAGATATTTGTTCACATTGATGTAGCATTAATTATAGATATGCAGCTTGGAAAGATATTTAAAATGTTCTATCATTATAGATTATTATATGTACATATACTGTATTGAAGTTAACAAGTTTTGTTTGAACATTTCCTACATAATTAGATATGCTAGACAATATTAATTTATTTGATATTCAAATATTCAGTTCTGCATGTTACATCAGGAAAGAAGTTGACTAGTGCATGAAAAGTATAATTTTTGCAGCTTAAAAATGATGGTTGTGAAAATATTGAAGTATTATTACTTTAAAAAAATATGAAGATGAATTTGTGCTTGGTAAGACACTTGTTTTCTTGAATTTTTTAAAAATGTTTCGTGATTTTTTTTTTCTCAGGTCCGGAACCACTACTTGGGCCTCCCAATGGTTTATTGGGTCATGTTCCACCGCCTTATCAATCTCCAGCACCTTATCAATCTCCAGCTCCCTATCAGTCTCCAGCTCCCTATCAGTCTCCAGCACCCTATCAGTCTCCAGCGCCCTATCAATCTCCGGCTCCCTATCAATCTCCACCACCAGAACCCCATGGTCCAGAAATGGCTGGGGAGTGGCATGGGTCACCACCACCTCAAGATGGAATGTCGCCACCCAATGATTTTTATCCAGGGTATCAAGGGAACCAAAATCCACCCCCAAATCATCATCCTCCTCCACCAATGAATATTAGAGGGGGACCACCAGGGGGTAATGGCTTTCGACCAAACTTCAGGGGTGCACCCAGGGGAATATGTAAGTAAAAAAAAATATATTGTTAAAATCCCTGCTTTTTCTCTCCCAAAAATACTTAGTTTTGTACCCTTGTCGAATCTCTCTTTTTTTCAAGGGAGATTCCCTTACTTTTAACTCTTTATCTCCCTTTCTCCCTTGCATTTAAACATTTGCATTTAAACATAAGCATTTAAACTTCCTTTTCTTAAATGCTCAAAAATGTATATAATAATTTTCATTAAAAAAAAAAAAATCTATAAGGAATTTTTATTGAAAGCTTCATGATTATCGTTCAGAGTAAAGTAGTTAGTGTTAAAATATATATATATATATTTTAGATTGTTGTTTATTTTATACTAAAGTATCCGTATAAAACATTTTTTTTTTTCTGTTTAGAAAGTGGATTCATATATATATATTTTTTAATAAAAGGATCCCTGTTCACCCCTCTCTCTTTTTGTAA
Organism: Maratus speciosus; assembly: GCA_963932465.1. NCBI lineage: Eukaryota > Metazoa > Arthropoda > Arachnida > Araneae > Salticidae > Maratus > Maratus speciosus. Next base: position 610,932,018 of record OZ010790.1, on the reverse strand, counting down.
CTTTTATGTTTATCTAACTGTACACTAATCCAGAAAGTTTCGCTAAAAGAATCACCCTAATTTTATTCCTCCAAAGTTGGCAGGTATGCTATTTTCTCCAAAACTAAAAACAAAATATAATTTTGGTTTCATGCTTTTGCAATTTGAATATTTGGAATGTTTGCTTCCCTACATTCATTATCACAAAATTAATGAATAACACACCAATCCCTTTCTTTTGAATACTAATCAATGTTAGCTTCTGTGAAACATTATCATGTTGGCTTTTTGTGTCCTCTTTGCTCATTTAACATTCTAGTCATTTGTAGCTTTATATACAGTGAGAGTACGAAATTCTTTGCAAATAATTTGTAGAGTGAATTAATATTTAAACAAGCACTATTATTATCATTAAAATAAATGGATAAATGATATAAATTCTCTTTTAGGTGATTTTTTTTAAACATTAAATAATACAAAGTGTTAATGGAAATGAACATTTAGCACCTCATTTTTTTTTCCTTACTAATTTGACTTGTATTAAGGCTCAATATATTGTCATTTGAATTTTATATGGACCTACAAGTAATTCATTCTCTTAGAGGTCTACTTTAGTCATACAAAAAGACTCGTTAGCTAATGCTAATCCTATGGAAGAAATTTATAAAGATATCTCTCGGTTGCATTTCAATATTTTAATTTTTTTTTTTTTTTTTTTTTTTTTTTGCATTGGATAGCTGAGATTGATCTGTACAAAGGCTGTTTTTTATTTTTTCGATTTTCATTGCTGATTTTTTTTATGAGGATGCTTTTACTTTCACAACTGGTTCCGAAAATGAAAATGTCCTCATTAAAAATACCTGTTAACAAAATTGAAAAATTAAAAAACGGCCTTTGTACAGATCAATTTTAGCTATCCAATACAAAAAAATCATTTAAAAATATTGAAATGCGACAGAGATATCTTTATAAATTTCTTCCATAGGATTAACATTAGCAAACGGGTCTTTTAGTTTGATTGAAGCCTCTTGTTTGATAGCCTCTTAAGTTAAAGCCTGGTAAACTTTATTAATATTAAAAATCAACAAGGATATTCTGTATATGAAGAAACAATTTTTTTTCATTGTTTGTGTGTGTGTGCTTGTATGTCTAGCGCAAATTCCAATTTTCAGAAGAAAAAAAATGATCTATGCTGGATCGGATTTTATTTTTTAAATTTAGATTGATTTTTTCAATACTTTTCCATTAGCTGGGCATAAATATTGCTAACAGCAGATATTTTTCATTTTTGCAATGCCACATCCAGTCCTATTTAGTTAAGGATTTCAAATGCGCACCTGAGTTGAGAAAACAGGAAAACATCTGAAAAATAAAACCTTTTCACTTATTTTATTTAAAATACAAAATGGAAACTTTTTTTTAATGGGAAGTTAACACAAACCATGGATGTTTAGTTTAACATCAAAGTAGTGTTTGTAATGCACATTCAGGAGAAAAAAAATAAAAAAATGTTTTTTATGTTTAAGAAAACTTAGTAGGTAAAATGCCTTTTTGGAAAAAAAAAAAAAACCCAAACAGATTTGTTCTTCCATTGTAGACAAGTCTCTGTCTATATGTTTTAATTGAATATACTGGAATCCTAATAAAATAAGCAGGCATCAGGTTTCAGAAATCTGCATGGAGTATGACAGAAACTTTTTCTCAGTGTAAGTTAGTGATAGCGATTAAAACACTTTGGCAATTTATCACCTGTGTGCAGCTAATGGAAGAGTACCAATTATTGTTTAATTATTGTATTTTAACAATTACTTATAATGTATTTTCTTTCCTATAGCTCGTGCGAGAAGTAGAGTAGTATGTCGACATTTTGCTGCTGGACATTGCCGATTTGGTATGAGCTGCACATTTCTACATCCCGGTGTCAATGGACCCCATTTATAGTTTTTACATTCAGAGACCTAGTGCCTTTTATCAAAAGCATTGCTGTGATATTCTGGAGATCATTGCATCTGCTTGTAAATACTCATCTTGCCAAAATGAAAACATTGTAAAAAAGAACAGTTTATTAAAATCATTACAGGCTGTGACAAACTGTCGTTCACTTAACATTAAAGAAAAACTAAAGAATACTTAAATAGTGACTTCAGAATGCATATTTGAATAATAAATTGCCTACTAGTCTTAAAAAGCAGCATGGTGCAAAAATTATGTTAAAAACTAACTATTATAAAGGGTGACAGTGCTGCATTATCATTTTGTCAGTCATCTTGTTGATTTGTGTTTTTGGAAGTGAAAATTTATAATTTTTCATATAATTTACAGACAATAGTTTTATTTTCAGTTTTGGACATTCTAAACTGAAAATATCATTTTAAACCAAGAACAAATAAGAATAAATCTTGGAAGAAGTACTTTAAAAAAAAATCGTGTTACTCAATAACCTTGTTTTGTATAAATGAGCAGCTATTTTGTGTTTGCCTAAATTGTTAAAATTTGTATGTTGTTATTTTGTTAATACTCATCTGTTTTGCTCATTTTTACTGTAAATAAAATGTTGTATGTATAAAATGTGTATAGAATGTATATATTATATAATATGTATATAAGTGTCTACTTTCATCTTTAAGATGTCAAGTATTATATATGTGGTCTGAAGTCTTCTGTTTGTGTTTCATGATGTTGAGATGAAGTCAGATTTTATTATTATTATTAATGCCTATGTGATGACAATTATCAACTCTCTAAGCAATATAGACAGATAAAACAATGTTTTAAGCACCAGAGCTTTTCAATTTATTACTTTCTATATTTATCAGTTTCTAATAACTATTTGTAGACTGATTTTGGTAACCTTCAACGTACTGTCACCAGTGCAAACAATGATTGGGTTTCGCTGATCTGTATGAAGAAGAAGCAGACTTGAGGGATAGGTTTATTGACCCATAGAATTACAGGGAACAGACCATAGGAAATGGCATAGAGAAAAAACTGAAGCTATGCAATTTCTTATGAACTGTTCTCTTTAATTTCCTGTAATTCTATGGATCCATAAACCTATCCCTCGAATCCACTTCTCTTTTATATATAGGGTCAAAATCCTATCATTCTTTGCGCTGATTGTTACTCAAGCTAGCTTGCAAATAGTTTAAAAAAATCCGGGTGCTTAAACCGTGTCACTGCCTATTTTTCCTGCCTATATTGTACTATGCCAGGTGTATTTCAACTGTCAGTCTCTAAGCAAGTCTTGTGATTTTTTATTATTTAAATACAAATGAAACTTTTGTAGATAATAATATTTTTAGCATAATTTTATTTTAAGAACTGTTAAACATAAAGGAATTTGGCGTAAGGAGTATTTTGGCATGAAGTTGCCAAAATACTTCAATTTTAAGTTGATGAGAGTTTTAACATAGTCGCAAACTCGTTATTGCATGAACATTTTATATATTCTCTTTTATTCATCTGCTATTTATAACTGAAAATGATTTTATGAGTATGTCAGAAATTTGGTAAATTCAAATTCAGCCTTAACTGCTTAGAGGTTTAAAAGTAACAATAAATTCCTGGTATGCCTTCACTCAACTCGTGAAACGAATTTAACTGTGATATTTGATTTCAGCCAAATGTAAATAGCTACGAAAGTGAGAATCTTTTTTTTTATTTTATTAAAACATTTAAAAAAATATATTTGGTGTGGTTTTTCTTTTTGTTTGTGTCACAATGTGTTTTGATCACTGAAATTCAAATTCTCGCATTAAGGGTGTACTCAAATCCAAACTGCTTATTTTCTGTCTCATTTTTAAATTCATTTTTGCTCTCAAACGCCTCAAATGGGCAGGTTCTCTTATTCAGAAACTGTATAATGTGCCATATGGGTAGGGTAGCCTTTTTGATAAAGGCCGAATTTATTTCAAAAATGCTGTCAAAAGTGGGTATTGGGTATCATGAACCGAATTTCCCGAAACGATAGCTCTGGAAACTAAAAAAAAAAAATGGTCCTACTGAGAAAGTAATTCTTTTATAAATAAAGTTCTAATTAATTGAACGAAAAATAAAACACGGATCACTTATAAATCTCTTCAAATATCATGTCAGCAAGTTTAATGTTTTTGCTTTTAAAAATGAGTCTGAAAATGTATCAAAATTTCGAGTTGAACGTGGAAAAGTATTTTTTCTTTTAATATCACCTTAAGGGTTTCTTCACTCACTCAAAAACATCTGCTTCGTAATGTTAAACCAATGGGGAGGTTGTTTTCGAATCTCATTTAAATTTGAATATTTTTAAACAAGAAATTCGAAAACAACCTCCCTATTGGTTTAATATTACGGAACAGATGTTTTCAAGTGAGTGAAGAATCCCCCTTAAGATTTGTTGCTTCTTTTGCTTCTGCTCTGGGTCTTTCTAAACATTTTATGTAGTCTGTTAAGTATTGATTTCTTTTTGTGAAGGAGTGGAGAGATTGTTGAATTTCTAAGAAAGTACTGAACCAATTTTGAGGAAACTTAAATGAGACCCATTCAAGAGTATCCTTTCAAATAATAATAATAAAATCTCATGAATTGCTTATATACTTTTGGAGTAATTCGTAAATGTACATAAAAAAAAAATATGAATTATATTAATTAATGAAAAATAGAATTTAGAACATTCTCCTCTTTTTTTTTTTTTTTTTTTAACCATTTGGAAAAATGGTTATTGTTCTCTGTCAGGGTAGGAAATCAAAAGCATATCTGAAGGTTTTTATTGGTTTAATCTGCATTTTATTCATGTTCTGATGGGTCTATACAGTAATCTGTATTTCCCTTTACATTTAACAACGATGGATACCTTCTGTTGCCACTATGACAAAAAAGTAATAAAAACTACAAAAAAAAAATTAATAACTCAAAAACAAATTGTGATACAGCTTTCAAACAAATTGCATTTAAAAGTACATTTTTTTCTCTATCCGACAGTGTAAAAAGTAATATTGTCGGCTGTTTAGAAGTTTAAGAATGAAATTTCATTTAAAATGTGTCGTCAGATTTCTTGGAAATCTGACGATGGAAAAGCCTTTTCCCGAACAGCCAATGAAATGCTTGGATAATCCGTAAGTTTCAGGTGGATATTTTTGTTGCTTGGAATTTTTGCGTGTAATAACACTATTAATGTTTAATTCATGGCCTACGTAATGTAGGATCAACTTGGTGCGATTTTTTTATCTCTTAAATTTTAGTCTTTGAAAAAATCATTTTCCAAATGGTTGTTGTAATTTGTTAAATTGCTCTTTATTTTATTTTATTTATTTATTTATTTTTTTGAAGCCCATAACCAAAAAAAAAAAAAAAAAAGCAGTAGAATGTGAAATAATTTAAACACAAGTAATGATTTTAAAACATTCATTTATTGTAATTAACACTATATTACAAATGTTTTAAGAACACCCGTTACTTCCCTTGAATTTAATAACGCCTTGAATATGTTTTTGCATTGGATCAATAAGGTTTTTGCAGTGTTCTAATATCTTCTTGCCTATAAAACTTATCTGAATTGTAGCTTCAATCAGTTTTGATTTTATAGTGCAGTCCAGTTTATTAAGTCTGCCCTTCAGAGTTGCCTTTCACACATTTTCATTCAGATTTAAATCCAGTGAATTGTCTGTCCAATCTAAGCAAGTTACAGTCGAACCTGGTTAAGATGCGTTTCAAAGGAGTGAACAAATGTCACATATTAAGCGGGATCGCATATTAAATGTGATTTGTATAATGTTGTAGTAACTGGGCTTATTTACACATCTATTCGTCTATGAACTTTAGAACTTTCATTTATAGGTTTACAGTTGAAAATTTTATCTTTTAAGTATATTTAGATTAAAATCTATTTGTATTCATCTTTAACTCATTATTCTTTTTACAGGAACAGCTGGAATAATAACTGAAAATAAAAAGTGAATTTGAACGGCTTTACTGTGGATTGATACGTTACAACCAAAAATAAAAACAAATTCCAGATAGAGTAATTTTTTTAAGAGAGATAAAAGATATTAAACTTTTGAAGCACAATCCAGTTGTTAAAATCATATTTATATAATACTTGGGATAATATCCATTATAATATGTCCTTTTAATAATAAGAAAAAACTATCCTTATTAATTTTTGTGTAAAAACTATTGTTAGCATAGCAAAAAGTAAAGAAAATATAAAAGAATTAAACAACCACAGTTATATTTATTTAATCGTTAAGAATGTTAGGGTGCTGGATCAAAGAATAATTGAAGTGTTGCCAGTTTACCGTAAAAAAAAATTCAAATATCTATCACTATTTCAGATTAATAACGTTCGCCTTCATTAATATGTTATTAAATAAAGTAAATATTACTATTCGGAAACATTGTTTTTTATTTGAATATAAAAAATCCGGTAAATTGGTAACACTGGAGAAGAGACAAGGAATCTGCATCTTGACCAATGAATTCGCGTCTTAGGTATGATTTTTTTTTTTTTTTTTTTTTTTTGCCTTAAAGAACTGGAAATTTCTCACGTATTAACCGTTCACATCTTAAACATGATATTTTTGCATTAACCTTATGGGCGATGTTCAACTGTTTAAGGGATCGGAAAAAATCCCTGTATTAACCGCGAGTGTCTTAACCGGGTTCCACTGTATTATTTTTTAGATGAGGACGTGAGTTTCAAAACTCACCTTATCCAGAAAATCAATTTTTGGTAAATCGCGAAAAACCTCTGAGTGTGTCTATTGGTTTTCATTGTAAATTAAGATTTTGCAATGCCAGAAATACACAATAAAACTAGTTTCTTTGATGCAGGTTCACCAATAGAATAAAAAATATAGTTTTTCTATCAATCTTAAATTTTGAAACTCATGCCTTCATATGTAAAGCATTTTATCATGGCCTTGCACACATGGCATATGGATATGCACTGAAACTTTAAAATTATTCATTTTCTTGAAAGACTCTTTACTATGACTACCTCTGAACCCAATGTTTCTTATAATTTGATGATCAACTCTAAAAGTTCTAGCATTTTAAATCTTTTCTCTGAACTAATTAAAAAGTTAATTTTGTGATAGTGGTATTAATAGTTTTAAATGGTTAATATAATTCTCATAAATATTTTATTAACTATTTATTTGGCACATCTAAAGAATGAGATTAGGACTAACCAAAGACAGATGGATACTAAACTTACTTGAAACTGATCACTCGCTGAGCACCTCCCATAATTTTTAAATTGATATTCCACTGAGTGTTTAGAACTGTTATCTTCTGTAGTTGCAATGCTTGTTTAAACTTTGTGCTGTCAATGGTTTGATAAAATGCACAATTTAATAATAAAAGGAAAAGTGCCCAGCTAAACGGATGACATTGACTTCACAGGCTATTCACACTAATTTATTATGCTCTTCTTTCAAAGAAGGCACCTTGAAAAATAAAGAAATCAATAAAAAATCCCCCCATTTAGCTGAGTTAAGGGGGGATTAGCTTCCCCATCCCCTCTTTACACTTAACCAATGAACCTCCAAATCTAATCAGGAAAGCACCTTATCAGAATAAACCGGTACATAAATTTGAAGCAGATCAGATAATTCTGCATGAAAAACCCATTTATCTAAATTAAGGAGGGGGGGGGGGGGATTATCCTCTCCTCCCCTTTATACTTAACCAATGAATCCCCAAAACGAATCAGGGAAGTGCCTTATCAGAATGAACCTATTTGCAAAATTTGAAGCAAATTGGATACTTCTCGGCAATTGAATTAATTTGAAGCAAATTGAATACTTGCAAGAGTTATCCCATTACGTACATACATAAAAAGTGAAGAATGGTATTTTAAACCTGAAAAAATGATAAAAGAAACTCTTGAAACTTTAAAACAAGTTGTTGATGAAGGTTTAATTTGCAAAACACAAACCGGCAAAGGGTTCAAACAATTCCAAAAGAGCAAAATGTCTGCTGAAGGTAATAATGCCTCCGGATGGATGTGCTCAAAAAGAAATGATGAAAACATTCTTGAAGATTATCAACAGATCATCAGAGATCTCTTTTAAGCTTTAGATTTGCCATTTGGTTGTTTTGTATCTATATTTTAAAATGAAAGCATTCTGTTAAACATTTTGTACCCTATACAACAGTCAAATTTCTTTATAATGGACTGTGATGGGCTATAGATGTATGAAGAAAATCCCTGCCGGTTCGTACCTACAGGCGGAGGTAGATTTCTAAGTTAAGTACTAATTTCACCTACCTAAATCAAGATCAACCCACATTGACACGTTAAGCACCCTGTCGGTCACCGGTGACCGACACTGAACTTTCCGTTTAGAATATGTCATTTACCGATGACTGACGGTCTAAAATAGGATATAAAACTAAATACATATATATTGTTTTAAGTAATTACTGAAAAATTTATTTAAAATTGACTTACCTTTTATTTATTACAGGATTATACTTTCTTAAAAGTTACTTAAAACATTGTAAAATTTTCAACTTCATTGCCAGTCACCATGGCACTTAACGTGTTAACAATTTTATCTACCCACTTTCGATAAGTTTTTAATTTCATTTTTCTGTAAGAGTTGATTTTATCCGAATCATGTTAATGTGATTTTGTTTTCCTTCTACAACCCCCCCCCCCCTCCCTTTTTTTATTTATATATTTTTTGTCGTATGTCCTATGAAATACTTATCAATATAAAAGTTGTAGATAATATTAAGGAGATTTATAATAAATTTAAGTGGATTTGATATCTTGAGAATGGATGAAGTTATAAATTGTTTTTCTTCTTAAAACCCCATTTTTTAATGATATCAAAAATCTTTCATACATAAATTTTTGGCCCTTTTCCTAGAAGTAATGGTAACTTTAAACTTATTTGATATGTATTGTAATTTAAGAAGTTATGGAATCTTTTTGGTTTTCACAAAACCCCTTCCCATTTCCACCCACTGGGTCCGATGTTGCCCATTAACGAACTTGACCGTGATTTTGTGGTTATGAAAAGACATTTAATTCTGTGATTTTTCAACCCAATTATTCAAGATTGTACACATAGCACACGATTTATTTTATTTATTGGACGTTACTTTAAATGCAAGTATCTTCAAACTGAGTGCTATCACGGGAAATTTTTAGATAGCTTCATGGACTTTCACGTCAGGTGCATATTATGTCCTGTTGACATAATCATAGTAACATGTAACATAAATGAAAACCTATCTTTTCTTTAACACGTTGAATGCCAAGTCTATTTTGTCTGTCTTTCCGTTTGGGCCACAAAATAAGATTCTCATTACGAAATCTATAAGTGTCAGTCACCAATGACTGACTTGGCACTCAACGTGTTAAAGAATGATTTTATTTTCAATGATAGCATTTTATGCTCCCAAGATTAATGATTCATTTACCACAATCATTTTAAAATGCTTAAGATTCCTTGATTTCTTATTATGAATATATGGAAATGATATAATTTTCAAAAACATTTTGTTCCCTGTATACCAGGGATATTTAAATAAATAGCTGGGTGTTCTGTCTATTTCATAAATATACTAATATAACCAAGATCCTATTATCATAGGATAAGAAGGTTTTGAAGTACAGAGATTGGGAATTTTCAGAAAATCTTACCAGCCAAAGATTAATTTTAGCAAGATGAAAAAGTTAAAAATGTTTATGTCAAAATGTACGCTACAGCAAAAAGTAGTTACTAATTACTATAATGCATTTTCAAAACTTTTTTCTATAAAATTTAGAAATAGGTACAACAGAGGAGAGTTTAATATAGGATTGTACTTACAAGGGAACCACTTTTGGTGTTGCTCGCACCTAGCATTGAGACCTGGTGCATTTTAAAGCCCTCTATTATGAAATTTGAGAATCGATAAAATTTTTCTGTTAAAATAATATTTCTTGATTTTACAGCAGCATAACTTTCGGAAAATGCAATTTTCGAGACCCCTTATCGGACTATTAACATTGAATTTTTTTAAAGAAAAGCATTTAAAAATAAAAATGAGTTAATAATAAGTATAAAATATTTAAAAAAGTTCGAAAACTCCTTCAAAAACTCAAGAATTTGATTTTGAAAAATTGCAACATTTTGGCGGGGAAACAGTTGGCGTTTATTTTCAAAAGTAGAGCTTTACGGCAACCCTAGCCAAATGTCATAGCTGAATTTGTAATGGCTAGAAATTGCAATGTCCGATCTATTTAGCAACAGTAATTTTTCCAAATTGTGTAAAAATATTAATTTACTTTGTGATTACTTTTACCAAAGGACCCTTTAATACAGCAACATTTCATTTTAAACATTCGAAACTTTATTCCATTCGATTTCAAAAGAAAATTGCTTGCTTATTTTCTATTTCACTAAAAAATAGTTTTCAATGATCTTCGAAGCTTTTATAGAATTATATTTATTACTTATATATTTATCGTCTGCATAGAAAAAGAAATAAAAACCTAATACAGTAAACTCTGTCTAAGGCGGAATCAGTCGGGACTGAGAAAATTTTCCGTGGTAGACAATATTCCGGCTTATGCAAAAGAGCTCCACCTCCCCTCCAAAAAAATGTGCAAATCGTATATTTTTTTTACGTTCGTAACTTTTAGTAATGTTCTTTACAATGAAACTTTTAATGAAATTAGATTGTTATTAAATTTATTGTTTTTAATGATTTCGAAACACATTGTTTGAACCACAGAAATAAATATTACCAATACGAAATTGCTCTAATTCTGAAATTTAATTAAAATCATTTAATTTAATAAATACAATTACATACTTTATATTTCGCATGATAGTTTTAAAAAATCAAAAAATAATCCTTTATCGATGTTTGTTTTTTCTTTCGGTTTACCATGCATTCTGCACTAACGCGTAAGTCTTTTCTTATCGGTATTATTTTTTTTAATTTCTCTGAACAAAAAAAATAATTTCGAGGTACCTAATTCTTCTCAAGCCGTCCTGTTTGGATTGCACCGCTCTCTTAAACGTTTACAGAAGCGTGGTCATCCTCATTTCCTTTCCCAAGACAACAGTTAAACTTTTCAGCCGGCATTTCTGAGCAAAGTTTGACAATCCATTTAACAGCATCGAAAACACTGATGTTTTTTGTCTGGTCTGTGGCTGAAGAACAATCACCAAAAGAGCAATAATTGACCGCAACAGATATCTTTTGTAATAGGTTTCAACATTTTAGTAACTCATTGATCCATTGGTGCTGTCACTGCAGTAAGTATCTGCCGGAAGAAATTGTAAATTTATATTCAACAGTTTGACCTCGGCATGACAAGGTGCATTATTGAGGAACAAATTTTATTTTTTAGTTTCTTCAATCATTTGTATATTGAACTCCTTTAGCCAGCCCTCCATTAAAACAATCAACAACCAGTATTTTTTCTGAGATCTCCAAATTACAGGCTGTTTAACAATATTAACATTCTTGAAACATAACGTCGTTTTCAATTTCCCAATCACTAATTCTTTTTATAAACTGCCCTACAAATTCGCAAAAAGCAAAATAGTGACACACTCGTTGGTGGTTTTACCTCAGCGGCATTAGCTTTATCTTTTTACAAGGGTCTTATTTGGCATACAAGATAAAATAGTACAGTCTCATCTCAATGACATATGTCCATCTCTTGATATCTTTCAATCAGTAGATGAAAGTTTCATTTCCATTCCCGAATTTCATGATGTGGGACATATTTCGGGTGTTAGCAAGCATGCTTCATATGGCATTGTTGTGTAGATTATGGAAACTCATTAACCGTTCACTGGAAGCTTTAAAATCCATTTTACCTATTTTTTCGCTATATAATCCAGATGTGAAAAAAAATTTCACTCTAGCAATCGAAAAACATTCAAAAGTTAATGCATTAATGTCTTCATCTTTCACAGCACGTTTCCTCTTTCTATTGGATGTTTTCAACTCTTTTTTTTTTTAAGCATAATAAATTTGAGTTTTACCATAATTAAACCTAATACAAAGATCTCCTACAGAATAATTATTTTTCTTTTAATTTGGTAACTTCGACTTTATCCTGCAGAGATGGAGTATTGAGTTTAGATTTCAAAGCCACTTTTGATGCACTTACTAATATCTTTAGACAAGATAAAACGACGAAGAACAAATAGCCGTGCAATGATCGAGTTTTCTGAACACCCGATTTATTGGAATGAAGTATACGTCAATCGAATAGCGTTTTATGTTTTCGATAAATTAGTTGGATCTTGAGTTGTACTAACCTGCTCGACGATGACGATCTTTCATTGATTGTCCTGACTCGTAAATCGGTTGAAAACTGAAATTCTTTACAGATAAATGAGAAATGTTATTCAATTTCTTAGTACTGCTGTAATACCTGAAAATTTGAAGTTTACACTCAAACACATACACACACACAGACAAAACAACTTCAGGAATGAAACAGGAAGCTATCACTTCGAATTTGAGCACAACCTTAAAGCATAATATATTGTACTTTAGAAAATACTTATTTGCACAAATGTGCATCCTTCTAATAATAATAATTTTTACATGCAAATTTATATAAGAAAAATGATTATTTCATATTTTAAATGTTAGAATTCCTTAAAATTTAAACAGTTTCTAGTTATTTAAATTAACTTTTTTAAACTATTAAGGAATTTAATTAAAATTCTCGGCATTGAGTATATGACGTATGTATATCAGTTTTAAAGTTTCATAAACGGAGTGCTTTTCATGTCTAAAATATCCTTTTTTCCGCCTTATTCAAAATTTTGGTTTTAGTGGGACCTTAAAAACATTTCCGTTTCCGCGTTAGACAGATTCCGGCTTATGCAACAAGGATTAATGTTATTTTCTATGGGTTCGCCGGGACTTGGAAAATTTTCCGCGGTAGACAGATTTCCGGCTTGCACAGAGTCCGCCTTATACAGAATTTACTGTATTTGTTTCTTATGCTATCAATTATTTTAAAAAAAAAATCGCACTCTGTATACTAGTAATATGTACTGTATATTTACTCTTTGGATAAAGCGGTCGGAAAAATTGTAGCGCCCTATTGGGCGACGTAACTCACTTTTGGCGTGAAATAAATAAATAAAAATGTAATAATAAAAAATTAAAAGTATAAAAAAGTATATAAAATAGGATTTTAACAGAGAAATTTTATCGGTTCTCCAACTTTTATGTACAGGGCTACAAAATGCACTAGGTCTCGATGCTAGGTACGAGCAACACCAAAAGTGGTTACCTTGTTAGTATTAAGTTTACATCATGATCATTTGTAAAGCTGCAAAATATAGCCAACTAGTAGTGATAAAATTTTTGGCATATCTTCTATAGCTTGCAGTTTTTCAAAGACTGCCTAAAAATTTACCTGCCCTGTCACAAAATGCACTTGTCAGTGGCGAGTAAAATGGTGTCTTTTTCCACTCCAGCCGGTGTGTATAATCTCTTTATATGTAAAAGTAAAGGTTAGTGAATATGTTGTCCTATTGGCACAATCATAGTAAAATTGTGTCATCCTCTAATTCTTTCAAGGGCAAGTAATTTTGTTTCTGTAATGTTGTATTCACACCAGAATTTTCGAAAGATTTTATTTCAAAATAAGGACGTCCAATTTTACAGCAACATTTGAGCAAAGTTATAAAAATTAAGTGCGATAAAATACATCCCACCGCCCTACAGGAGGTTAATGCAATCATTTTAAAATGCTTGTGAGTTCCAATAAAATTTTAAATATGAGATCATTTTCATTGATAGAAGCTTGCTTCTAGTTTGTTGTTTCATGTTATAGAGGGAACTACAAGGGTCTTCAAATTTTGTTCTAACATGAGTGTATTATGAAATGTTTTTTAGAGATCGACCAAAATTTCGTTTTCGGCCCGAAATCTGAGTTTCGGCGATAACGCTGCCGAAAATTCGGTCGGAAAGAAGCTATCTGTATTCCAAAAATCTTGTTTTTTTCCTTTGGAAATTTTCAACATGACTGTTTGATTGGATCTGTATTGGATCCAATGAGACAGTCTTTTATGGATTGCTATGGACTTTGTTGTTTACAATTATCAGTCATCACTGACTCAAAATGTGAGTGTACATTATACACATACAATGCCTATAGGACTAAACTTTGAAGACTCTTTTTACGTGCTCATTAAAAGCTGCAGACTGAACAGCAATAGAAAATTTTTAGATGGAAGCCACAGAAGTGTTTAGAATACTTTTTGAGAAAGTTCTAGTCAGGGTGTCTACAGAATCTGGAAATCAGGGAGGAGAAATCAGAGAAATGTCAAGGAACTTTGTAAAAGTACTCGAAAATCAGGGAAATGTGTCTATATTTGAAAATATTTGCATTTTCACCTTGCCAACGAGACTGATTTGTCTATTTTATATACCCTATTTTTTCACATACTGATCAGTCATTCTCTTTCAAAAATCATTCTGTGCCGTTGTGCCGCATTTTATTTCATAGGAAAATAAAATGTTTTGGTCAGAGGCAACTTGGCCACGTTTTTGTTTTTGGCCGAAAATAGGAAGATTACGGATTGACCGAAACCGAATTTCGGTAATCTTCAGTATTTTTCTCACAGTAGTTGTCATAAAAAAAAACATCGTTTCATTCTAAACCAACAATTGTATTTTGCATTTACACTTCCGTGAATGTGAAATAATTAGCAGGCTTTGCTTCAGTTCTCGCCAACCCTTGGAGAGATTTTTTTTTTTTTTAATGTGTGTGTGCATTACATTATTAATTTTCTCTGTTTTTGGTTTACTTACCAAATATGCATTCTAAAACATCGGTAACACTCCTGTTTTCTGAACACTACTGTTTCCAAAGAGAATATTTTTCGACGTCTAATTATTAATCGTTCATTTAATTCCTCAATTCCAAAAGGGCAACTTTCTGACATAAGTTTTAATTTATTTTTGTTCGAAAATGCATGAAACTCGCTGGTGTGGTTGTTCAGAAACTGCTTCATTGAGCTGTTTTTTCCATTTTTTTGAAAACGCAATAAATCTTTTAGAAAAGAGTGTCAAAGTGGGCGTTTTGAACCGAATTTCCGCGCGAAGGAAGAAAGAGCACTCAAGAGCGGGCGAAAAACGTGTTTGTCACGTGATCAAATTCGCTTATAACTCAATAGGTAATGGATGGATCAAAAAATGGAAATAACAGTTCCATTCCAAATAGCTTCCATGGCCAGGCTTTCCAATTTTATACCTTTCCGTTAAAAAATGAATTTGTAAATGTGTCAAAACGCTTTGCGCTTGTTGAGCAGAGCAGTTAAGAACAGCCTTAAAAAGTAATCGTTCCAATATATACCTATTATGACACCCTATTCAGAAGTGTTTTACTTCGTGCATACCAAAAATCTTTAAATAAATACAAGGAAGTTCGTGTTATTTACATGCAGAAAGGTGGCGTCAAACAAAATCATATTTTATTTGTATACTTTCGTTTATATTTTATTCACATTTTAATGTTTTATTCGATCTTTTTTTTTTTTGAGAATGACGTCATTTTCAGATACGGAATCCTCCTGCCACATTGAGAACTGGCTGTCATTTGAACACAATCGTTTTAAAGGGCTCGAGTTTTATGAATGCCAATACAAGTTTTCTTGTAAATAGGACGTCGTTTTCGGTAGTGGAAACCTGCTGTTGAATGGTGGATTGTACTGGTGCAAGAATGCTATTTCAATACTTAAAAAAAAATTGAGAAAAATGTAATGTATTTTTCTAAAATTTTATTTTAAATTAGTCTGGTACATATTTTATCGAGTATATAGATATTTTTAAAGATCTAAATTATAAAAATCTTACTTCCTATCTATCGGCACATTGAAATGAATGCATTTTTATCGTATTGCCACCTATGGATGTGGATTATAATGCTAACAGAGGCTGGGTGGTTAAATAAGGGGGGGGGGAGCCTCCCCCTCCCCCTCCAATATATGTGAACTTGGGAAATTTGAGCTCAGAGTTGGGATATTCTAGATTTTTTAAACACTTTTTCTTTTCTTTTTTTTTTTTTTTTAAAGTAAAAAAAAAAAAAAAATATTATATTGTTTTGCTGACAACTTTTCTGAGTTCTGTAACAGTAAACAAGTTAAATTTCCAAAAGAAATACAAAAAGCATTTCCTCCAAAAATTTGTTCCTTTCTCAGAAATCTCAAAATATCATGGGTCTATTTTCATATGAAGTACGATTATGACTCATACACAATAGAAGACAAAAACTTTCCTTAAATGAACCAATAATTATAATTTTTATGTTTTTAGTTTCAGTATTTTTCTTTGAAAAGAATTTTTTTAGGTATAAGTATCATTATCATTAAACACACATTGCACATATCATTTTAGTTAGAAAATAGAGCAATTTGTTTCAAGTTGGGAAAATTTTGAATTCTTCCCCACGAAAAAATATTTGTAGCTACGCCCCTAAATGCAAAATCAAATATCATAATCAAATGCTGGATAATGTATGAGTGCACTCCTGCCTGTAAAACCTGCTACCAGACCTGATTTTCAAATAGTTTAACAGAACTACAAAAATCAAAAGTTCAAAAGTGAGAAAACGGAATTAATAATGCATTGTCATTGAATTTATAATGCTCTTCAACAGATTTTTACTTTTAGTGCTGCTATCTCGTATCATAAACTTGAACTGTTTTGTGTGTATGTAGCGTATTTTAGTGCTGACATCTAGTGACGAGTTTGTGAAAACACATACATTAACGATAGAAAAATTAAAATAGAAGACCAACACTGTTGCTGAATTTTATAATTTAATTTGTCTTGAATAAACAGCTGAACTATGATGTGAAGAGATAATTCTTGATCGCCAGTGATTAAAAAAGAAAAAAAAAACTTTGTTTTGTTGATTTCAATAGCTCAGCCTTGTTCCTGCAGCCGTACTGAAAGAATATTTAGCCCATTAAAGATAGAGAAAAATGGGAAAAGATCGACGAAGACGAAGACGAAGAAAGTTGACAAATGAATATTTTTGAACAGATTTGGAATATAAGTAGAAAACAAAATCATAATTTAGACGTGAAAAGCAAACATTTTAAAGAACAATTTAATATTTTTAATAGAAGAAATTTTCTCACGTTCCCCGCTCAACAAACGCGAAACTTTCTGACTCAATTTTAAAAGTAAAGGCACAAAATTGGCTGGCTTGACAATGAAGCGAATTGGAATTGAAATGAGTTTTCCATTTTTGATAAATAAATGACTTATCGAGTTATAAGCGAATTTGGCCATGTGACAAAGACCTTTTGCGTTTACCAAAACATGAAAACGCATTTCGATTACATAGTTTCTGAATAACAACACCTGCATATTTCATGCATTTCCGAACAAAAATGATTTTAAAAATGTGACATAAAGTAGCCTTAAATATTTGAGAACAGATGAAACATTCAAAAAATGTTTTCTTTTCTTATCTGAATTTAAAAGTATGTTTAGCAACATCACGCACCCAATGTCAAATAAATTGAGTGGTATCTCGATTAAGTGACGTTACTTCAATCACGCGAAAAGACCGCTCGCCAGTGTTAATCTAATGGGAGAAATTTTTAAGATATCTCGTTTGCATTTGAATATTTTTAAAGTTTTTTTTTTTTTTTCATTGGATATGTGAGGTTGATCTCTTCAAAGGCCGTTTTGTACTTTTTCGATTTTGTTTGCAGATTTTTTATTATTTATTTTTATTATTTTTTTATGAGGATTTTGATAACAATTTTTTTGATAACAATTTTTTTGATAACAATTTGTAGAAATGTAAGAAAGAAATTGACTGTTAGTCTTTTTATTTTATAAGAAATCATTTCACACATAAGTTATTGTGATGTTGAAAATAACATATCATCACATATCATTATTTATCTCCTTTGTAAAATTAAATTCTCCATTTTAAAATTTAATTTCATAATTATAAACTGAATCAAAACTTCCTCTCCTTTCTAAAAAGAATATATCTATTTCTTCTTCTCTTTTGCGCTTTGGTTTTCAGTTATTTAAGTTTTCTCAAGTTCACCTCATAGTTCAAGTAAATCAAAGTTCAAGTAAATCAATATAGTTCAAGTATAGTTCATATCAAGTCAATATCAAGTATAGTTCAATGTAGTTAATATCAAGTATAGTTCAATATAGTTAATATCAAGTATAGTTCAAGTAAATCAAAAACAAATCTTTTTCTCATCCTAAAATCATTAACTGTTCGAGCATATTTTCCTTCGGTTAACGAATGTATAAAAAAAGACATTCTTTGACCCTATGCTCCAGTTGTAGCAGTTATTTATACAAATCGGTGTTAATTTTCAGTTTGATAGTCAATACAAATGCCTTTTCGGCCGCAAATATATACTCTGTTTATATTAAAATCGGTGCCCGGCATCTGCATTTCTGATTCTAAATGCATATTTCCCATCATTTAGCTTTGGCATTGGTATTTGTACGTTGAAATGTTAAAACGCCAATCAACGGTCCTTTTGGCTAGTTTTTAATTCAAAGTTCCACTAAGTGATATAGCTTTGGGGTTATAATGGTCCAGGGTACCAAGATTTTGGCTCGACACATTGGCAACGATATCTAACAAATTATCCATTCCTTCTCGGTACATCGCACTGTTAACAGCTAAACTGAAAGGGTCCCTCTCTGGCACTTACATTCAGCCATCCTGTCTTCAAATTTGCAGAGTTCTTATTTTGTGCCTGTCTTTAATTTTCAAGGATCTTACGAACCTAGATTTCCAAAAAAAAAAAAATGATTATCTTAAAAATGCAATAGTTTTATAAAATGTTTTCGTTACAGATCATGGTCTACAGTATAGTTATCATTAACGATCAGCGGCCACAAATGCGGGAGTTATTATTATTTTTTCTTTTTGTGAATTTTTATTGTTTTTGCCATTTTCCCCCCTTTTTGAATTCCTATTAATATAAACAATTAAATTAAAAAAATCAAAAAACCCGACTGCGTAAAAAGCGAACTAATTAATTATTTCTCATCCATGTGAAACTATTTTTTTTTTCAATTCCTACTATTAGCTCACACTCTCGCTATATATCTTGTTCAAATTTTCAATCGTTAATAAAATACTTATTATTCATCCAATCAAGCTCAAATAAATTTTTTTAAACTTGTAGTGGATGATACTTGATGTTAATCCAGTATTTTCAAATATTAATTAATTAATTAAATTAAATTAATTAATTTTCAATAATCGAGAGAGCTCTCTTCTTGATCAAGGTATTTTAAGACCGAGAGAGCCCTCTTCTTGATCAAGGCATTTTAAGCGCCACTCAAAAGGAAAGAAGAATGGGAGAAAAAAAATTATCTTATTGACCTAAATAGGAATTGACTTAAAATATATATGTTTTTATATTATATTACTTGTTTATATTACTTACCTATTTTTTTTTTATTTACTTGTACTGATGACTTTTAAGTTGTGTTTAATTGTTAGTTCCTATCTATAAACATTGTTTTGATGAGGTCTATGATGGTTAGAGTTGCAATAAAGCTGGAGATCCTACCTACGCAACTTTCAGGTCGTATAATAATTTAACGGAGCTTCTGACTGTAAAATAGTCAAAGAAACATCGTCTTCATTTTGAAAGACCTATCCAATGATAGGCCACTCAATAGGGTGCGTACATTTCTTTTTCGTCTCTACCGCCATTTTGTATTTTACTGCCGCCATTTTGAATTTATAAATACAAAACCTAGCCTATAACCATCGGGCCGTTAAGACGAATCGATAGAGACCTCATTCATTCAAATCCATCCAGCCGTTGGGATGTTTCGAGGGTATAAAGAAATCCACATACCCAGATGCGCGTGAAACACATAACCCTTCTTTTCAGTCGGGTAATAAAAGGAATAAGTCCTAAAAAAAAGTCATTTTCCTCATTCATTTCATTTTTTTCTCACAATAAAAAAAAAATCGTCCCTGAAAAGGTTAATAAAATACTACGGTGATTAAGGATGACATCTCACAACTAGTTTCGATAGCCATTCATGATCAGCTGTCTTCATGAGGTAGCACAGATTAAAGATCTGCACGGGCCGGCCCGTGGCCCGAAGTTTGAGCCCGGCACGACCCGTGGACCGGGCGGCCTTACTTTTTTCCTGGATAATCGGACCGGTCCGGGCCTAACTTATTTTTTCTTTGTAGAGCCGGGACTGGCTTCATTCCTAGTCTTCACGGCCCAAAGTTGCAAAACTAGGAAGTTTTGACCCAGCCGGTATGAAAATCATTGCCTCGGCGTGGCCTGGTCCGTTCAAATGTCTGTTAAATTAGACCTGGCCCAAATTTTTTTTACAAAAAATGCATACATTTTTAAATCGCCATTATTTTACAATTAAACATTAAAATTTGTTCTGTTTAAAGAACAGTAGATTTCTACGCTTATTAATAATATAGCTAAATTAAAATATAGTCAAACCTGTTAAAAAGAACCTGCCAATGACGGAATCCTGCTTTTAAACTGAATTGCGTGTTCATCCATGCAAAATTAATATGCTAATACGTAAGAAAAGAATATATATTACATTTACATTTGCTAAGAAGGGAACTTGTCTATACCGCAATTTTTTTTTTTCTTTTCTATGCAATTCTATCTTGGAAGATTTTACTCTATGGCATTTTTCAGATTTTTAACACTTCAATACATAGAATATGGATTAACAGTATTAATGATAATGATACCTGAAACATGACACTGAAATAATGACATATTAATGATAAATGATACCTACAAGAAATAGAGATTCATTAAAAAAATAAATATCGCAGCCTGTGGCACTTCTATAAAAATGAAGATTATAAACATGAAAAAAATGTTAAGATAAATATTTTTATTTTGGTAAGAACTCCTCGTACGAGACAAATTTTTAACCAAATCGACGTAAAAATCAATGTTTTGTAGAAATTCACTCGGGCCGGGCCGAGATTTTAACTTTTTTCCGGGCCGGGCTCGGGCCGAACTTTGAACTTTTTTACCGGGCGGGTCAATATTTTTTTCTTATGGTCCGGTCCGGGCTCGGGCTCGGGCTCGGACCGAACTTTTAGTTTTTTTATCGGACCGGACCGGAACGAAATTCTTTTTATATGAGTCGATCCGGGCCTGGAAATTTCGGCCCGTGCAGACCTCTAGCACAGATTCAACAAGAGCTTGCAGAATGTGTTTTTATCCTTGCCCAGTTAACGATTTGCGACTACTTATCACTCATCACCTGATGGAGAGCGCTGGTAATGAATGGCTCTCGAAACTAGACTTGTGTTATTGACACATTATAACAGGAAAAAATAGTACCTACTTCCACAGATTTTTCATCTCCAATTAATATATCATTACAAATAATTACGCTTTCATTTATTACAGATGATATTAAATATTTTTTCCCCCGCAAATCAGGTAAGTTTTCATAATCTTTCATCCTGCCACTGCATTGGATGATGTCAGTTCTGGTATACAGTCTCTCTACGATCACTTGGCAAACGAACTTGAATGTGTTGACGATGCTACGGGGAATGTTTAATTGCTGTTTTTATTTTTTCAAGCGATGCTTAATTTACGCTGAAGCTCACGCACTCTAAACAATAAATGTGTAAATTAGTCAATTTTACACATATATATGTGTAAACTTCTAAAATTACATATTTATCGTAAAAATTACACATTTTTTGTAAAAATTTACCTGTTTTTATGTGTTTTTAGCTTATGAAACTAAGTGTGTATTTTGTTATCGCTTGAAAAACTCATACAAGTGTGTAAATGTAGAAAAATGGTTGAACTTACACGACTTGGTGTGTTATTGTATTTTATGCATAATTATGTGTACACAGATAAATGTGTAAATTTCTAAAATCACCCACTTGTCATAAAAATTACCTGTTTTTATGTGTATTTAGTTTATGACAAAGTTAAGTCTGTAAGTTGTTATCGGTTGATAAACTCAGACAAGTGTGTAAATGTAGGAAAATACCTGGATTTACACTAATAGGATTGTTACAAAAAGTACAGTATGTAAATCTTAAAGTGTGTAGATGTTAAAAAAGGAGATGGGAGGGCTTTAATAAAATTCAGGGGTTCTCTTTTTATTTCAGTAATTCCGTTTAATAAACTAGGAGGGCTCCGCCCCCCTGCGCGATACGCTCACCAACCGCCCGCGTAATTTCTTTGAGATTCCTTTTGGTATCGCGAAGCAAACCCTATTTTCTAGCCAACCCCAGAAGAAATTGTTTCGCGATTCCTCCTTTTCTATGCATTCAATTTTTAGATTTCACTTGGTATAAACGAGCTCCTCCCCAACTCCTGACAATTTTATTTCCTGATCTGCAAGCAGGTAATCATTAAAGGTTACAGAGTTTCATAATTAAAAGAATTATTAAATATAAAATCATTAAAAAAAGGTAAAATTTATAATTTATTTGAATAATTACAAATTAAATAAAAATTATATACTATATAGTTTTACGAATATTGTAAATGGTTATTTTTTGTGCTTAAAAATAAGGTAAATAGTTCAATTAAGCTCTATTCATTAGCTAATATTAGATTTTGTTGCATTGAAATATCTCAAATTGTTGATTTTCTGCAAGCAAGTAAACCCTAGTGGATTTCAATGGAAGTCTATGGAAATTTGGCGAAATACTGGAAATAGCGCGAAGTTGGCGTCACTTCTGGG
Organism: Maratus speciosus; assembly: GCA_963932465.1. Taxonomy (NCBI): domain Eukaryota; kingdom Metazoa; phylum Arthropoda; class Arachnida; order Araneae; family Salticidae; genus Maratus; species Maratus speciosus. Next base: position 610,909,344 of record OZ010790.1, on the reverse strand, counting down.
GACTAATTTTGATCGCCAAATTTGGCGATATATCGCCAAGTTGGCGACAAACTTGGCGACAGATACGGGACCCTCCCTTGGTAACTCCCCTTATAGCGTCAGAAAGCTCTGACCAATCAAATATGTTTCACGGTATCTACGCAGATTTTCATTGGTCCATTTCCAAAGCTTTACTTTTTTTATATATAGAAGGATATAGTGCTGTAACAGCATTTTCAAAATAAAGAACTAAAATGTTTACTTTTTTTTTGTAAGATTCTCTGCCCCCCCGCCTCCCCTTCTCCAGTTTCATCTAAATTAACAGCACATGAACATTTAAAATAAAACCGAATTAAAAATTCTTTTAAGCAAGGAATTCAGGGCGGGAAGGGAGGGGCTCACATGGCAGAAAATCCTTAGTTCCTTTTTCTTTTAGCGTTTAATTATTCTATATTCGTATAGTAAGCATGGTCTCAAAGACTTTCACTGCAAGTCACTTTGGTCATGTAACATCTGTGATTAAAATGCCATTACTCAGTGACGTCATGCTGTGACTAAAATATGAATTTCATCCAAGACTTAAAAAAAATCCAAAAGCCACGTTAAAACGTGTTATCCATTGTAAACAAAAGTCTCGGGTCACTTTTACATTTTTTGTTGTGTCACTGCAAGTCACGTACGTCACGACACAACTGTGATTAAAAAAAAAAATTAAACACCGTATTACAAAGTCACATTATGACCAAAATGGAAATTAAAAAACTTTTAAAATGACAAGAAATATTTTAATTCACACATTCCGAACCTCCCCTCTCTGTTTATCAAAACATATTGAGAAGCACTAAATGGAAATTTAAATGCAAAATAGAAATCTAGAATTCCTTAAGTATATCATTCTCGCATCAAAATCTGGAAGAATTAATACGTCACATTAGATATATAATTCTCTTTATGCTTATTCATTTATTTAAATAATATTTCTTGTATTGTTGACAATGTTTCTGCTGCCTCCCCCTTAATTTAAATTACACAAGTTTAACCTTTAACTGATGTCACGCGGTCTCCCAGATCCCGCGACTCCCAGCTGTAAACACTTTTACAGCTTTTTACTTTTCTGTACTGAAGTTAAATAATATGAATAAAATACTTTTTTCATGCAATTTAATTCACATGCTCCTAAGAGAAGTACAACGATATTGTTTGGACAAAATTTAAGAAAATTCAACCATTTGAGTTATTTTTTTTATTCATTTTATTCGAGGGGTCTGAGAGACCGGATCACATCAGTTGTGTGACAAATTTTAGTCACATCAGTTAAAGGTTAACCTTCCGTAGAATATAAAAAATATTTCGAACTCATTCATTATGTAACATAAAATCTAACTCATTTAATTTGAGAATTTTAAATTCGCTTCCCGAATTACTTTTTAGAATTTGTACATCGAATATAAGAAGGCTGGGGGTTAACCCTCTAAGTTTAGATTAACCCCTAGTTTCTGTTAGCCGTCTCATACACCGCTGTTTTCTTCCCATTTTCACAGTTTAATTTGTAGTTTAACTACAAATACTAGCGCAATTTTGTTTTGTTTGGTACCTGGTACTATCGTTAGAGACTTTAGAAAAGGTGAAATTTAATTATAATAGTAAGTTAACCTTTAACTGATGTGACATAAATTATCACATAACTACTGTGAAGCGGTCCGTGAGACAGCTCCATCGAAAATTGAATAAAAGGCGCGATTAACTCATAGGATGGTGTTCTTGTACTAAACATTTTGTACAGGACTGTTATAATTAAATTTCACCGATTCAAAAGTATCTGGGGATAGTAGTTAAGTTCCAAATGGATCAAAATTTCGGTAGTGTTTGTAGTTAAATTGAAAGTTACAAGTTAAACTATAAAACTGAAGAAAGCAGAGGTCTGTGAGACTGGTAACATCAGTTAAAGGTTAATATTTTATTCCTCTTTCAATGAAGCGGTTTCCCAGACAGCTCACAGTAGTTATGTGACAATTTCTGCCACAGCAATTAATGGTTAAACAAGTTTAGCCATCGTTAGAATTATGCGATCGATTTCAAATTTTGTATACCGGCTAATTGGGGAAAATACAGTGTGTTGATGGTTTGGAATGGCTACGTGAGACCTGCACAATGAAAAAAGAAAAAAGTAGAAAAGTGTAAGTAAAAAATAAAATTTTTCTATTCAAGATATTTTATTACAATTTTTTTTTTTTTCAAAAAAAGTTCCTAAATTTGATGTAAATAGGATATTAAATTAAATGCAAATCTAGTTTTTGAATTATAACTGTTAATTACTCATGCTTACTATTCTTTTACGAATGGGGCATCTATACCGATCAAGCGGGGTGCCTAACCCTGAGGTCCGAGATAAATGGTCGAAACCTTTAAGTTTTTTGATAAAAATCTCATTTTTCCGGTATTTATATTACACAGTAATATTGTTTATGAGTTGATGTTATGGGTTGATTGTTTATGAGTTATATGTTGTGAAATTTGGAGTAGATAGGTTGAATATGCACTACAAAATTCATTACTATAAGAAAGAAAATACAGGGGCTTGGGGAAGGGCAACTATTCCTGACTTAATCTAAATGTAATTTATTTATTTATTTATTTTGTGAATGTTGAGAAGAAAAGACTAAATATGAATAATTCCGGAATTGTAATGAAATATAACATTTTTTACTCTTAGATTTAACCTTACCTTTAGTGTTGAGAACCTTTAGTGTTGTAAACGTCATGTTGTCATGAAAGTTCGTGGTTAGAGTATATGTTATAGACTTATTTGAAAAGTAGAGAATATACCGAACTTTTTTTAAAACGTAGAAGATATAGGGTGTGTATAGGGGAGACCGAGGGAATGGCGACACCTTAAATGAATTTAATTTTTTTTACTTCAAAAAGATGTTTATTTTTTAATAGTAAAAATTCTAAAGCTGAATCATTATCTTTAGTATCTGTATAAATTTAACCGTAATCATAACTGTAAAGTAAGCACACATAAAAAAAATTTCTTTCAACCTCCTTGCAAGGCGGGATTACCAATAATACTGGGGTCATTCCGCCACTATATCGGGGTCATGACGCTACTCTTTAATAACCTAGTAAATACATACATAACCTACTGAAAATATTTAGAAAGCAATAATGTAGCAGAATAATGAATAATTACAATGTTCCTTAAGCTAGATTTATTGATGTGCTAAGCTTACAATTTAACTCAAATTGCAAAAGTCACCCTTTGCCATGGTGACGGCATTACCCCGAGAGGACACTCTAGAGGAACTCCCCCAGCAAAGCCGAAAGAAGAACCGAACTTGTTCAACACATTGCATCAAAATGTTGGCGAATACATGTAGATTACGGGTAGCATTATCTTAAGTACCTAATGTTACAATAAAAGGTATTTACCTCTACTCATTTGAAGCTCCAAAATAAGAAGCAACTCGATGAAAACTAAATTTTTCACTAGAACAAATGAATGACGTACAACAAAATCACTCTCACTCTAGGCACTGTTTCTATTGTTGGCTGCTCTAGTGCAGGCGCATTCACTATCTCAAACTGCCGTTAGTTTTTAAACTAGGCGGGATGGCGGCATAACCCCAAGTGGCGTCATTCCCCTGGTCTCCCCTACATCCTTATATCCCCCACTATATCTCTGATTATTGGGATTGAAATATTTCATAGATTAACTTGGCTATAACCTTTTCCCACTCTTCACGAGAGCTCCAAAATAATTAGAAAACGAAAGACCAAATATTACTTACCCATCATACGTAGTATAGGGTAAGTCTTGTAATCGTTTTAAAAATCGAAAAAATTTTTTTGACGGATTTACACGTTTCAGACATTGGAGATTCCGAAAAACATATTTTTAGAAAAAAAAATTGGTGTCCGTCTGCATGTCTGTCGGTGTGTGTGTCTGTAATCGCTCTATTTCCCGAACAAATTGAGATAGAGACTTGAAATTTGGTGTGTACTTAAGGAGTAATAATGTGAAGAAGCCTATCGAATATCAGTTACCTCGATTATCCGGAACTATTTTTTTCGGACTCTCGAAATATTCGTCCTGATAAAAGACAAATAAACACATAAAAAAAAAAAAAAAAAAAAAAAAAGAGAGCCATTTTTTTCCCTATTCTGGCCAGAAAACCAGAGTTCTAACTTTTTACGACTGCTCTTTCATCCTCATCTAACACTTCATTTATAATGGCTGTTTCATAATAATGGAAACCATCAGTCCATCAGAAGCAGTGTTGCGAGATTGGGGGACTTTTTTAATTCAGATTATTTGACTGTCACCACTTTTTTAAAATAGTATAATTCGCCTTATTTTACAGAATTTTTAATATATTTTTAAATAGGCCAAAAATTTCCATTTCAAAAAAGCGGTGACAATCAACAACCTGGGGACAAAAGACTCACCAATCTGGCAACACTGATCAGAAGAAAATGATCCATTCCAAAGATATAATCCTTCATTTGGCGCCCCTTCGTTTTGGCGCCCGCGGGGCACATGCCACCCCTGTCCCCCCTTAGAATAGTATTTTGTGAATGTTATAAACCCAGTTAAAGCTATTCAAGTTTCAGTATGTGTGTGAGGGGGGGGGGGGGATTCACAAATATTTCGGAAAAAAAAATCTTTAAAATATTAAAAACAACATGATCTGTTACAGTTGTAAGGTTATGTGAGGGATTTTTTCTTTTAATTATTTGGAAAAATGGTTATTGTCCTCGGTCAGGGTAGGAAATCAAAAACATATCTGAAGCGTTTTATTAGTTGAATCCCGCATTTTATTCGTTTTCTGATGGGTCTATACAGTAATCTGTATTTTCCCTTTACTTTCAACCATGGAGAAAAGAGATAGATGGAGAGGCGGTAAGGTGGCTGGGGGTGACGCTAAAAAAGTAACCCTAAAATCCGATACAGAAGGCCTAAGCAAAACCACGTGCTTTGACACGCTTATCAGTTCAAACCGGTTTAAACCTGTATTTCTTTGCTTTCGTTTTTTACAGTCGGAAATTGTTATTCGAGATATGATTAAAATTTCGATAAAAAATGACTATATGCGCTGTTATAGGATGTAGTACTAGATCAGAATGTATCAAAGATACTGATATATCACTTAACGTTATCACTTTGTTATTTGATTATTTTATCATATGTATTTTAAGTATAAATATCAGAAGCGTCTTTTAAGATTTTTCTTGAAAGGGTAACATTCTTTCGTTATTGTCCTAAAATCGTTTGCACTCGAAAATCTAGATTTTCGATTAATATTTGTAATTTAAGTTTTCATACATAATTTTAAAAGAATGCTTTCATCATTATATTTTATTGTCAGGCTAGCTCAGATTAAAATCACACAGAAATATCACATAATTTCAAGATAACACTTTCTCGGGGTATAACTTTAAATATTTTTTATTTAATCTTGGTAAGACGGCACATCACAAATAGCACGTTCACATAACACATATATAATAACATGGATATAACTTTTTACATTTTAGCACATCTCAAACAGAACATAACTACAGTCAACGCTGTAACAGAACACTCTCCAACTCACAGCATTTCTCATTCGGCAAAGCTCACGGAAAACGGACACGTGACTGCCGGTAGAGTCTATTTGTTTTAAAACGAGTGGCGCGCGTTACATCCTCCCCCTCTGTTTCCGATTTACGTCTCGGAGAGGAAACAGGATGCTTTCTGGGTCTTCCTCTTTTCCTTAAGGGTGCAACTGGAATAGTTTCAGTTTCTTGAAATGGTGACAAAGCGGAAACATGGTAAGACCCAATTCGCTCAGTAGGATTGTCCAGGCTGGCAATGTCATATGTCACTAGTGACTTATGAGTCAAAACTATGTATGGCCCATCTCTCTTAGGCATAAATTTGGCTGTTTTATTTTTACTTGCTTTGCTCACAGGATGTAGGTTAACCCATACTTTATCACCAGGTGCGAAATACACTCGTCTACGATTTTTATCGTAATATTTCTTCCGCTGATCTTGTTTCATTTCAACACGCTCTTTCACACTTTTTGAAATATTTGCAAGACGTTTAAGATATGGGGTTATTTCCGGAACAAAATTGTCATTTTCCACAACAGCTCTAAAATCGTTTACCACATCATCGATTGTTCTTAATTCTCGACCCAATTGCAGATAGGCGGCAGTTTGGCCAGTTGTATCAGATTTGGCAGAGTTCATAGCAAATCTTATAAAAGGAAGTTTATCAATCCAGGAACTGTGCTCATCTCCAACAAGGATTGCTATTTCAGGTTTCAAGTCTCGATTTTTGCGTTCGACTGGATTGGCCTGAGGATGGTACAAAGGTCTCAATGATTTGTCTATTCCAAGAATGTAACAAACTTGTTGTAGAACAGCGCTCACAAACTGAGGGCCGTTATCACTTATGAGTCTTCTTGGGATACCATAACGAAGGAAGATCTCTTCAATCAGAGTAGTCGCACATTCTTGTGCAGTAGCAGTTGTTAAGGCAAATAGTTCGACCCATTTAGTGGCACAATCTTCTACTATAAAAATCCATCGATGCCCATCTTTACTAGGAGGCAATGGTCCAAAGAGATCAATGCTGAGGGTCTCAAATCGCTGAGCATAAGCAGGTGTTCGTAATAAACCGGCCGGTTTCTGATTTGTTGCTTTATAACGGGCGCACTCGGGGCACTTCTTCACATATTCAGAAATTTTTGCTCTCATGCCTGTCCAATAATATCTTTTAGCAATTCTCTGATAAGTTCCTGCTTCACCATAATGTCCGGCTGAAGGGTCGTCATGATGAAGTTTCAAAATATTTTGTCTTTCTTGTACTGGAACGACCAGTTGCGCTTCTTTGGCATCTGATTCGGGAGCATACCTATAAAGCACACCTTGATTCATCAGGAATCCTCTATCAATCCAATTGGCGAAATCTTCGCTTTTCTGTTCGTCTTCAAAAGAATCTATGATCTTTTTAAAGTTTTCATCTTGCAACTGTGCTTCTCTGATATCTTTTGGACTTCTTGTTGGCATGTCTATGCTGACAAAATTGCATGTTTCACAGAGAGCAGATTGATGATTGCAGACAGGGCGTGACAGCATGTCAGCCACAACATTTGATTTTCCAGGTTCATATTCTATTTTCTTCTTATCAATTTCTTTCTTAGCAGGAGTCATCCGATTAGGTGGTGCAGCAACAGGAGCACTATCACCTGTATTCATACTATGCTCCACAAACGGGGTTGTCTCTCCCCCTGGTTGAAAACATTTTTCATACCTTTTCAGAATATCATCGGAATTTAGATTTTTGCCTTCATCTTCATGTAAAGCGTACGGAATGACTTCGACCGCACCAGCTAACGTGCTATTTTCTTCTTGGTATTCATCAACAAGATAAAACTTTTCCCGAGGTTTATCGCTGAAATACCATGTTTTGTTGGCAGTATCTAACACCATGTTAGCATTATGTAAGAAATCCATACCTAAAAGAGTTCTATTACCCTTGGCATCTGGTAATACGATGAACTCCGTTTCGAAGACTCGGCCTTCAATCTCTACGGGCACAGTGGCAGACAAAGTGTTTCTAACCACTGTAATTCCGTCAGCTAACGTAACTTCATGAGTATGAGGGTTCAATGCAACACCAGTTTTTAAAAATAATTTATACATACGTTCTCCCGCAATAGAACGATTCGCTCCCGTATCTGCACAGACTAGCACCTTCTTATTGCAGATCGTGATAGGCACATTTGGAGCTGAAACTGCTGATGTATTTAAACTATATAGCTCAAGACGATGTGCTTGAACAGTTTGTTTTTTAACCGTAGGGGAACAATCTGGACATTTCTTCTTTATAAATCCAAATTTACCACAACCATAGCAAACAATATCGGATTCTATGCGTCGATTAGCAAACTTAGGGGAAGATCTGTCTTCTTTTGGAGGCTTACTCTGCTTCCAATTATTTTCTCGACGAGAAAACTCTTTTCTATCTTGGGGTACAACCGGATCCCTTTTAGGAAACGTAGATCTAATAATGTCATACGCATCTAATTTTTCGGCAAGGTCGACTGGCGAATTTAAATTTTCCCAATCGTCTAACATATGTTGTTTGCATTCAACAGGCACGCGCCTTTTCATTTGATCAGCTATGATAAGATCCTGAAGAGCTTCAAAAGACGTTACAGTTAATTCTTTAAGCCAGTTTTCAAAATAAGCTCGAAGTTCGAAATAATAATCTCGCCAAGTAATTTCCTTGGACTTGCGATGCGTAAAGAACAGCTGTCTAAACTTTTCGGCACTAATTTTAAACCTTTTTAGAAGTAAATCTTTAACATGTGAAAAATTTGAAGCGTTTTCTTCCGATTCACGAGCGATAAGCGTAGAGATAGAAGATGGTACAACACTGAGTAAATACGAAACCCATAGATGCTCTGGTACCTTCGAGAGCTTTAGCCGACGTTCCAGGAGCACCAAAAACAAAGTTACATCATCAGTTTCTGGCCTGAATGTAGGCAACAGCTTTTGGATATCTATCTTACTCTCCGGGTGAGACATTACCCCTGCTGCGTTACCACCTACCGCTCCACTGGAAGCACTTTGGCTCTGAGCCTGTAACTTGAGCTTCTCAAGCTCAAAATTCATCTCAAGCTTTTTTAACTCTAACTCTTCCGCTCTATGCTTTTCTTCTAATTCAAGTTTCCGCTGCTCTTACTCTGCTGTTTTCTGTTTTTCCTCTAAGTCCCGTCTGCGCTGTTCTTCCTCGCGAGTCGAAATTTGGTTTCTGACTAATGAATTTACAAAATCAACTTCGTACGAGGGGGAGGATTTAATTTTTTCACGCAATGTGACAACTGTCATAGAGGGTTGAACATCTAAATTCATTTCTAACGCAACCTGATATAAATCCTCTTTACGAGCTTTATTAAGTTCAGACATTTTAAACTTTAGCAAAACAACAAAACGAGTACCCCACAAATGCCGAAAATTCGTTTAAATTATTCCCCAATCGTGTGAGCTTTGCCGTTACAACTCATATAAAGAAGACTTTAATAAAGCAAAACAGTAAGGTTTAACATTAGCTAAACTCATGACTACAAAACAAAACAAACTTTAAATCCCTGCAGGTATAAATAAACTGTATGGCCATAACGCGACATTTAATCAAAACAATATTGTAACCAATATAAAACCATTTACTGAATAGTTAACACTTTCAAACATTATTCTAAATAATATCAGTAGAAGGAAAAAGCCGGTTCTATGCCACCAGGAGCCAAGAGCTGAGGAGCGAGGAGCAAGGATGAGTGACAGGTGGGCGGAGTCGAGTGATTGACAGGTTAGGGGAGATAAGAAAGTGATGGACAGGTGGTCGGAGTCGAGACAGACTGGCGCCCACACGGCATGCTATAGTAGAGGGGTTAAAACAAAGAAGAGAGAATGAAAAGTGTACTGTAAGAGAGGGGTTAGAACAAAGGATAATGAATGAAAGTCTACTGTAAGAGAGGGATTAGAACAAAGGAAAATGTTAATGAGGATGATTAATGAAGGAAAGTCTACTGTTAGAGAGGGATTAGAACAAAGGAAAGATAATGATGAGGTGATTAGAAAAGATCGCATGCAATTAAAAAAATACTTACCACGGAGCAGCGTCGAGGCACATCCTACCTCTGTGACATCCACCGGGCTAATGAACGAATGCTTGCTCGGAAACCGGTTTCATCCAGATAAGGAGCTTGCTTCTGATTGGTCGAGAGTCGAACCTAGGGGGCAGCACCATCGCTTTCACCCGAGGGCATGAACACGAGCGCCCTCTCTTGAGAGGATTTTAAACTCACCTGTGATGACATCATCCTATTTTAAACTGAATAAAAAAGGTTAATACATTTTTTAAGTTTTAACGAAATAAGTTATAATTTTTTAGTCATTTATTAATTTTCCGAAACATGTTTTTAAAGCCGAATGAGTGAAATGATAACGATGTTTTTGTTTAATCATTATCATTGGAGACTTTTAGCCAAAATATAAACTTAGTTCACAATGAGTTGTTCATTTTAAGTGAACTAAGCTTACATATTGTTTCCCAGGACACACGTCGCGGACGTAAGTCTCCTTTGTGTCCCACCGCGCTCTAACCTATTTACAAATTCAGGATGAAACGATAAATATATACACATTTTCTTAGGCAATGGAAATAACGCACATTGTCCATAAGTTGAATAATAAAATAAATCTTCTCTGTACAATAAAACTTGATAAAATATATACAAAATTCTTCTATGTGCAAAATAAAATATATACAAATTTCTTAGGCAATGGAAATTACGCACATTGTCCATAAGATGAAAAACTATTTACATGTTGACGATATCGCAGTGCCCATATGCGAGACTTGTGATTCCGTCTACCAGGATATATCGTTTATCGTCGAATGGGCTCAAACCAACCTTGTTTTGTTGCATTGTATACAACTGGTGGTTCTCTTGCCCAATTCGAACTTGTGTGACTGTGCTGGTCTTGAGTTCTTGAAGACACTTTACATAATCTTCATGTTTCATTTTTTTTCGGACGATATGTGTTGTGACACCCTTCGCTCGTTTTTTTTCTTCTGTTTCGGATTTCAGGGAGTACATTTTCGCCTTTAACCCGACAAACTCCAACGCTAATTCACCGCTAAGTTCATCTGTGAATTTCCCTAATACTTTTTTGTTATCAGTCGAAAACAAAGGATGCGACTGCGGATAATCAGAAAAATCGAATAAATCCTTTTTCTTCTCCATATCCGCAATAATATCCTTCGTATAGATCTCATAACATAGGGAATCCAATTCGGTGAAAAGCAAATTGGCATTATGCTTATATGTTTCCTTCACAAAACCATAATGGAATTGATACATTAGAAGCTTCGAAAGCTCCAAAATGCAGAAACCAACATACATAGGACGATTAATTAATAACGATAATTTAGTGCGCTCCACCGCAACAAGATCTTCAGAGAAGATTTTGAGGGTTTTAAACGCAGGTGAAGCGACTAATTTTTTCGCCCTTTTCTCGGTATTGCACAATTCCACATTTCGACGCTTTTGAAGGTTTTCTAACGTTTTTCCATATACAGCGTTGTTCAGGAGTTTAAAGAAATCTTTTTCAAAAGCAGATTTCGCCAGTTTTCGTTTATCGGTGTTAAAAGCGATATACTCCCTTAACCACGGACTTTGCTGAAATTGAATTACACGATGAATTTCTGTTAGTTTCATTCCTGATTGGATGTAAAACTTCAATGTTCTATAGTGAACGATATAATTTTTCTTATCTTGAAGGTTCGGGATTAGTTTTGGCGTGCCCTTGAATTTTTTATTACCTAACATCTTCTTCGCGAAGGGTGACAACATATCTTCTTCGACAGTGATTCTTTCTGGTGCGAGAGGATACTCGTTGTGCAAGGCGTGGAGTTCTTTAGGATATTCCAGATCCACCTCGAAAATATATCCTGTAGAGGAATCGTCTGCCAACTCTAATATGCTACTTGCTGAAAACTGTTTCGGGTCTTCCCATTGAAAGGAACCATGGGGGAGGTACTCAGACATGGCCCACCCATACAAGTTATTGCATCCCAGTACATAATATAACTGGGAGCTTGATCTGGATTATGTGCAGGCGTGTTGGGGATGTTTGCTTTGGCATAGCGTTGACTAATCATGCTGATACCTCCCCGAATCCCATTTTCAAACATCAATAGCATGTCGATATCCGTTAATAGTTCCAAGTGGATGTTCGATCTCTTCAGGCAAGCTTGCCATGCCAGACTTGGTAACGTATACATATGGGCGCTGTCGATATCATAGAACTGCTGACACAGTTTGCGATAGCTTTCAAAGGCGTCTGCGAGCAATAAGACATCCGTCTTCAAATATAGGTCATGATAATCTCGTAAAGTTTGGAGATTGAAGGATTTCCAGACGTTTTGTGCATGTTGATAATCGCTTTCGCTAATAGGTTCATCCGTTAATGTGTTGATGAATGCAGAGGCAGGTGGGAGAACAGTTTCATTAAATTTATTGACATCGGTTACGTAATCATAAGGATATACCCCTTTTCGTGTGAGCAGGGATATATCCTGATTTTTAAAATAATGATTCAAGATTTTAAATTGATCATTATGCAGGTTGCTTGCTAATTTTTCCAATGATGCTGAAAGATGTTGCAAACTATCTATGAAATTTAGATGGATGGGACAGTTCTCTTTCACCATACGAAAGTCTATATAAGTTTCTAATGTGGATGCAATCACTTCTATCGAATATTCTTTAAATTTTCCAATAGCCATCATAATGTGATGGGTATCATAGTGTCGTAAATTGTGGAAGACGACAGGAATGTTTCGAGTTTGCTTGTAGTTTAAATTACATCCTTTGTGAGCAGCCCCTCTGTACGCACCTGTCACGTGATCATGGTCTCTCGTTCTTTTCTTGAAGAGTTCCTTTTTTAAAATATGGCAGTGGGTAGCCGTTTGAAAATCCAATTTCTGCTGGGGGGAAAGTTGCATTGGCTTAACAGTCTTCAGTTCTTCTCGAATGTCTTCTGTCTCTGTTATTAGCTTCTTCAGAAACTCTTCTGCAGCATTTTCTCCTCGATACAGTGTGAATCTATCCTTGAAAGGTTTTCCGTCAGCATCAATAATAACAAAAGAAAAACTACATGCTTCATGTTTTGAAATTTTTTCACAATGTGAAGTTTGAGAAGCTGGAGTTAAAGGTTTTAAAATACTTTCAAAGTCTGCATACACAATGTAGGGGATTGGATGTTGCAGATGAGTCCTCGTAAAAGATAGAATATGTTCGCCATCTTTTGGTAAGTTGATCCTTTGAGCAGTATGCTGCTTGCAAAATTCTGTGTGAGATATTAGTAAATCTTGTCTACAAAATCGGTGTAAACATCGGTAACAGTAATAAGTTGCATGACCACGCTTTGTGACATCACCTAATAATCTTGAAAAGCTTCTAATCAGCGTGTAATGAAACTGCTCATCCTTTTCTAAGACTAAAAGGTTAATGACATCAGGATCTTCTTTGGGTGATACATATAAAGGATACACTTCTTGGTCATCAAGCCCAAATACGTTGATTCGCAAATTGTTCAAATTTTCAACTTTCGGAATGCTTTTCACAGGGACTGGGTAGGGTATCTTCCCCATTTTGATGGTATGTTCAAGAGGTGTGTAATGCGATAATCGTTTTGGATGTTCTGAAAAATTCAACTTTAATTGATGTGCGATCAAACACCACACCAAACATTTAGAATCGTTGTAATTTTCTATATTTAAAACGGCACGTTTCTTTTGTATAAATTCTGGGGATTTAATATGGCTGCTGGGTGCTAGAGGATGATAATCTGCTATTTTAATTTCTATATGTTGGATCCGTTGGAAAATCCAACCTGATCCCAAATTTACAAATTCATCTATTAATTTTTTAATTTTCTCAAATGCTTCATAAATATGCTCATTTATTGTATCGGTGGTTAATTCAGTATAATTCGAACTTCTAAAGTAGGTGGAAATAGCTTGAAGTTCGTCTTCTGGAGTCTTCCTTTCGAACAGACATTTTGCTAGGATATGTCATTTGACGCCTCGATGTGTATCCAGTTTTTCTTCAATGATTTGACGAAGGTCTGCTCCACGTTTTTCCACCAAAACGTCCACGTCAAATTTCTCATCTTCATCAGATGTTAAAAATGTTGAAGAAAAGACATTCAAAGCTTCGGTATAGGTCTTTTGCTTTTTGGAAGATGAATTTTTCGTACTAACTTTCCTTTTTCTATTTTCGTGGGATAGGCTGGTATGCTGTGATTGCATGTGTCGTTTCAAATTCGCTTTCGAATTGAATTTTTCCTGACAGGTGGTACAGGGGTAATTTAAACTTTCATGACTTCTTAAATGCACTGTTAGATTATCTGCTCTTGTGAACTCGATAGCGCATAAGGGACACTTGAATGATCTCTTTTCTTCGTTATGCGAAATCATATGCCTCTTCAAATTTGCTTGCTTCGAAAAGGTTTTAGAGCAAACAGAACAGCTTAAACTAGTAGGAGTAGATGAATTTTCGTCAGGATTCTTCTCGTGTGTTTTCAAATGTCTAATTAAATTTTCTTGGCGGCTAAAGGCTTTCGAGCAATGAGTGCAAGTAAAAGTTTTTGAATCTGTGTTTCCACAAATCTTCTGATGTCGAGTCAAATTTCTTTTCACAGTAAAGCTTTTACCGCAGGTTTCGCATGATAAAGAATCCTAAAAACAGAAAAAATTCTGTTTCAAAAACACGCAACTTGTAATAGACTTTCACGAAAAAAAAAAAAAAAAAAAAAAAAAAAAGAACTTAGAAAACTATGTCTGTCTACATTAAAAGTTTTACTAAACGCATCACAAATTTACTTTAACGAGAAAAAAAGATTTTTTTTTTTAATTATACACTTTGCACCTAAACTAGTATTATCCTTCAAAACCTAATTTCAAATAATGTATCATTTTTGAAAAGTTTAACTAACATTAGTTCTTATGTTAAAATTAAACAATCCCCCAAAATAATAAAGAATGTTTCAAAGTGTACCTTTACTGATGAAGAATCAACTTCGCTGCTAGGATCTTGCATCCTAGAAGAACTTTGCTGAGAAGGTCCTGGATCTGTTAATTCATCAATTGCAGTCATGCGCTCCCACACATTCGTTGTTAAACCGAGATCTTCCACAAACTAAAAAAGAAAAAATATTTGCAATCAAACATAGGATAATTCTTAGTGTATTGTTTTAAAACTGTTAAACATGTAATCGAATACTTTTAATAAGTGTTTAATCTTTTTAGAAAAAATCTCACAAACTATATGTTTTCAATAGCATGCATTCAAAATTTTTGAATAGTCTACAAAATTAATTTAACAGTGAAAAAAAGAAATAACATTTTTTAGACTACACTTACAAATTAGTTTAGTATAGAAAAGAAAAAAATTAATAACATTTTTTTAGACTACACTTACAAATTAGTTTAGTAACGAAAAGAAAAAAATAACATCTATTCATTTCTTAGTAAAAAAAAATAAAATTAATAACATTTTTTTTTTTTAGACTACACTTACAAATTAGTTCAGTAACGAAAAGAAAAAATAACATCTATTCAATTCTTAGTAAAAAAAAAAATAATAATAATAACATTTTTTTTTTAGACTACACTTATAAATTAGTTTAGTAACGAAAAGAAAAAAATAACATTTCTTCGAAAACAAAAAAAAAAAAACATTCATTATATTTTAACTACATTCACGTAACAAGAAAAAAAAAGCATACGTAAATTTGTTAACTTCATTACACTAATAAATAATTATTGTATAAGAAAAACTTTGAATACTAAAATAAAATTTCCGTGTAAAAAAAAAAAAGAAAAAATCTTTACGCGTTATTTAATTTGTAACATACAGAAAATAACATCTATTCATTTCTTAGTAAACGCAAACATCCAATATATTTTTTAACTACATTCGTATAACAAGAAAAATAGCATACGTAAATTTGTAAACTACTTTCAATAATTGTATTACACTTACAAATACTTTAACAGTAAACGGAAAATAATCTCTAGTCATTTTCGAAAAAGAAAACATGAAATACATTTTCAATTAAAATTTTTTAACTAGCCTACACAATTAATTTAACAGTGAAAAAGCAATAACATTTTTTTCTATACTACACTTACAAATACTTTAACAGTGAACGGAAAATAATTTTTTTTTTTTCGTAAAAAAGAAATCATCCAATTCATTTTAACTACTTTCAATAATTATTGTATAAGAAAAACTTTGAATACTAAAATAAAATTTCCGTGTTAAAAAAAAAAAAAAATCTTTACGCGTTATTTAATTTGTAACATACAGAAAAAACATCTATTCATTTCTTAGTAAACGCAAACATCCAATATATTTTTTAACTACATTCGTATAAAAAGAAAAATAGCATACGTAAATTTGTAAACTACTTTCAATAATTGTATTACACTTACAAATACTTTAACAGTAAACGGAAAATAATCTCTAGTCATTTTCGAAAAAGAAAACATGAAATACATTTTCAATTAAAATTTTTTAACTAGCCTACACAATTAATTTAACAGTGAAAAAGCAATAACATTTTTTTCTATACTACACTTACAAATACTTTAACAGTAAACGGAAAATAATTTTTTTTTCGTAAAAAAGAAATCATCCAATTCATTTTAACTACTTTCAATAATTATTGTATAAGAAAAACTTTGAATACTAAAATAAAATTTCCGTGTAAAAAAAAAAAAAAAAAAAAAATCTTTACGCGTTATTAAATTTATAACATACAGAAAAAACATCTATTCATTTCTTAGTAAACGCAAACATCCAATATATTTTTTAACTACATTCGTATAACAAGAAAAATAGCATACGTAAATTTGTAAACTACTTTCAATAATTGTATTACACTTACAAATACTTTAACAGTAAACGGAAACTAATCTCTAGTCATTTTCGAAAAAGAAAACATGAAATACATTTTCAATTAAAATTTTTTAACTAGCCTACACAATTAATTTAACAGTGAAAAAGCAATAACATTTTTTTCTATACTACACTTACAAATACTTTAACAGTGAACGGAAAATAATTTTTTTTTTCGTAAAAAAGAAATCATCCAATTCATTTTAACTACTTTCAATAATTATTGTATAAGAAAAACTTTGAATACTAAAATAAAATTTCCGTGTAAAAAAAAAAAAAAAAATCTTTACGCGTTATTAAATTTATAACATACAGAAAATAACATCTATTCATTTCTTAGTAAACGCAAACATCCAATATATTTTTTAACTACATTCGTATAACAAGAAAAATAGCATACGTAAATTTGTAAACTACTTTCAATAATTGTATTACACTTACAAATACTTTAACAGTAAACGGAAAATAATCTCTAGTCATTTTCGAAAAAGAAAACATATAATATATTTTTTTTAACTACTTTCGTATAACAAGAAAAATAGCATGCGTTAATTTTTCCAACTTTAATAAACTAATAAATAATTGATTGTAAAAGAAAAAAAACATATATTTACTTTAATTTAATACAAAAGAAAAAAATAGCAAAGATAACTTGAAAAATAGGTAAAACAACATTTGAAATTTAGTAATATCTTGAAATATAGATATAGTGTTTAAAAAAACTTACTTTTTGAAAATTATCCATCACAGATGAGTAACAGTTTCCAATAAATAGTAGCACTTAAAAAATGTAACAGAGTAAGGTTTTTTCCCTTAGAATTGTTTATTTATACTGTTTGTTTAAGAAGTGACATCATATAGTGGCTCTATGATTAGTCGAAAATTCGACCAACAAGAATTCAGTAAAATAACGTCACTGTTCTAGACCTTATTATTTCATCATATATATTGCAACGCAGTGGTTTCACTGCCTTGCTTAGAGTCGTGAAACAGTTATCACGACATCACCCTTTTTAGAAATTTTCTTCACTGGTGAAATCGAAGATGTATATCGCGTTTTGCAGATTCGGGAAATATCGCGTTGATAAGATGGAGACAACGTTGTTAGTGAAATGCAGGTAACCATCTCCCTCTCACAGGTGGAAATTCCTTTTCACGTTTAAAATTATTGCAAATAAAAGGGAAATAGAGATTGGAGGGTGTTTAAACAAAATAATCTATTAACAATTGTATTTTATCTAATTATTAAAAGAATGTTTAAACAATAACATGCTTCATTATTATTATTATTAACAGACTCTTTTAATAAATGAAACAATTCGAGTCTATTTTAATACTTTCTTTTAAAGAATAGTTTCAAAGGTTTAACCCATATAGAAAATAGTGCAGGTTTAATCAGTTCAACATTATATTTTCTATTAATGCAAAAAATATATGTGTTTAGCATTAAAAGTTATAATTTTCAAAGAATACTTCTGTATTCAAAGAATACTTGTGTATTCAAAATAGGTTTTAAACTCAATACGTACTTTGAGTCTTTTTTAATACTTTCTTTTAAAAGGTTTGATTGAAACAGAAATAGTGAAAGGTTTTAACCCATACTGAAAATAGTGAAGATTTTAACAGTACAACCTTATATTTTCTTTAGTGTAAAAATATGTGTTGAACATTAAAAGTTATAATTTTCAAAGAATACTTGTGTATTCAAAATAGGTTTTAAACTCAATACGTACACGATGAGTCTATTTTTAATACTTTCTTTTCAAAGGTTTGATTGAAACAGAAATAGTGAAAGGTTTTAACTCTTACAGAAAATAGTGAAGGTTTAAATAGTACAACATCATATTTTCTATTAGTGCAAAAATTTGTGTTGAGCATTAAAAGTTATAATTTTCAAAGAATACTTGTGTATTCCAATAGGGTTTTAAACACAATTTTTTATTCGAGGATAGATTAATTAAAATATTTGAAACAGGTGGTAATAAATGAATATTTTATCATTGAAAGAATGTTTAGAAAACGGTATGAATCTTTCGCATCGTTTAGTTAGAAATATACTTAATTCAACGAAACAATAAAAAAAGATAATGAAAACATACTTACATTTTTAAAAGAGGATTCCTTTTCAAAAGACATTTTCTTCAAAGATCTTCTAATCGTTTCTATTGGTTAGCAATAAAATGATGTCGCAAAGCAAATTAGCTAATTGGCAGACACTGTTTTTAAAAGGAGGTGATAAACATGTATCACAATTAATCAAAAATACTATGAGCACCTAAAACGCACTAGATGAAACGTATAAGTATTTCGACGGTGATTTTACTCAGCAGGATGCCGAAAATAGTAGGGATAGATGCCGCAGAGCTTAAAGCCAAATGTCCGGTAAACGGGAGCTACGAAACAGACAACCTTCACGTACGAAATCCAAGACACGAATGATGTGTGCGGGGTCTACACCCGTAGATGAAGGTTACTGATAAGAGATCACGTGACCGCTATCAACCAATCAGAAGCGAGCTTGTAGGTGTGACGTCATCGACTGTGCTGCCTTCTCCATCGCAAACGAGGATGATGACATCGTACGGCAATACCTGTAGACAACCTGGCGCCAGTTGATTGACAGGAGGCGTGGTGGAATGTCAGGAATGCAGACAGAGTGGCGCCACCATCTGCAAGAAGCGAGCATGTCGAAGCATGCAGCGACTGACTGGCGCCAGATGATTGACAGGGGACGGGGGGAATGAAAGGAATGCAGACAGAGTGGCGCCCATCTGTAACATCTGCTCCTTTCACAAGTCATGTGATTCTCTTAACCAATCACAGACAAGTACGAGAGGGTAGAGGGCGCTCGCGTCGACTTCGGGCGTGACGTCATAACCGGTTTTATGCTGAATCATGTGTCATTTGTTCTGTGGATGCGGATGGGAACGGACGTGTAAAGACGATGCTCTGTGGTAAGTAGTGTTAAGTTTTTTTTTTGTTAATAGTATTTATGTTGAAAAGACAAATAATGAGACTTTGTTCTAAGTTTAATGAATTAAACAAATATATTCAAATCACTTTTAAATTTTTTCGTTAGACTTCTTGAAGTATTTTTTCAAAGTATAACCTAATTTGTTAATTGAAACACTTAAAGTTATTTTGCAAAGTTTTTCTTTCAAAGTATATCCTAATCTGCTAATTGAAACACTTAAAGTTATTTTGCAAAGTTTTTTTTTTTTTCTTTTCAAAGTATAACCTAATCTGCTAATTAAAACAAAACATGATTTCACTAAAATTTTCTCTGCTAACAAATAAATTGTTTCATTTAAAATTAAAAAATTGTTTTAGTTTCAAATAAATTTTTCAAAGACAAAATAAAGAGAGATTCATTTACAGAAAACAAAAATGTTTATTTAGGTAGAATGTACAAAACAAGGTTTTTTCATTCAAACATATTTTCAAAATATACATCAAAGAATTGACTATCGAAACATTTGAAAAATGTCTTTGTAAATTGACAAGTACAATTTCGACAAATGTTCTTCACTAGTTCGAATGTGTTTAGATTCATCAAAGCAGAATCTTTATACATTAAAAACTTTTCCTTAGTGTCTATCATCATACAATCGTGCTTAATCTGTGAGTTGCATCTATATTTACAACCGATGCACTGAAAGATTTTACATGCCGAAGACCCAAGTTCTTGTTCTAAACAGAATAAGAAATGTGACTTAGCACTATCAAAATCCATATGGTTTAGACAAACAGGTAACTTTTTGAAAACAGCATTTGGTATCACACGAGTTAAAAGAATATCAATCATCGTTTCGGTAATTTGAGGAACTAATTTAGTCAGTTTCAAAATTTGATCTATACTTAGACGAATGCCAGAATTTTTCAAGTAAAAACCTGAATTTTTTAAATTAAACAGTTGTTGAAGGTAACAATAATCTTCGTCGAGACATATCATAAGAAGCTGATTATTTGATACAAAAGAATCATCAGTTGAGTAAAAACTGAAATATGGTAATTTCCTACTAAAATTGTCCCATGTAGGAGCAGCCATTACAACACCTTGTTTTGTTGGATATTTATCTCCATTCTTCATTTCTTTAAAATTTCTAATATGAATTCGCAGAGAATCTTGATTTTCCAATCGAATTTCAAGAAATGTACTCTGACATAGATTAAATTCAGCAAGAAGTGGATCACAATCTTCTAAATTTTGGAAATGTCTATCAAACCAGTCTTGATGATACATAGTTAAAGAAGATTGATCATCTAGGTTTTCAGGTGAAGGTTTTTCTAGAATCACTTGTTGTGAAGAGGTTTGTTCAGTCGAACCCTCTTTAGTATGCATTTCTTCAGACATTGGTGAAGACACATTATCTGATGAAACAGGGAAAAAATCAAGTCTTTGTTTCTTGAAAGCAGTAGACTTTGAAACCATTTTTAGAAAAGTTAAAGTTATTGTAGGTTTTTGTATCTCAGGTTCTGGTAAAAGTTGACGAAAAAACAGTTCATTTGTTGGCTTAAACATGCAGATTAGAGAACCATGATCCATACCAATGCGAATCTCATCACAATGGGGTTTTTTAAATTCTAGAGTTCGCTTTGCTCCAAAACACAATTCGACAATTGGGGAAGAATCATACAAAGCATTCACATTAGTCTTATGGTGAAGAAGGTAACTGCTTCCATTCGGATAGCGATTCAAAAGCACAAAGTTAAACGAACATCCACATTGCTTTTCCACTCGATCTCTTAACTCTATCATCGCAGGTGTCCATTCTAATGCAGAAATGGTGGTTCCACTAAAAGAGTAAGACAATTCAGAATCACCGAAAGCTAAAACCTTCCTTTTTAACTTGATTTCTTCACCTCGAAGTTTTAACGTAGGAGTATAAAAGGGCAAGGCTTCAAGTTCACAAAATATATGATCTGCTGAGTTTTCTTCAATAAAATCACGAATGAAGTGCACATTGAGTTCATTTTCGTCGAAAACAGTGATAGCCATTTTCACAAATTAAAGTTCCAAGTAAGCTTTCAAACAGAAATTAGATGTGATGAAATAGGATAGCAACAGCAAAGAACGAGGCAACACGGAAGGCAGGATATCAGCAAGGCAACACGGAAGATAGGAGATCAGCAAGGCAACACGAAGACAGGAGATCAGCAAGGCAACACGGAAGGTAGGAGATCAGCAAGGCAGCACGCGAAGACAGGAGATCAGCAAGGTAGTAGTGAACAGCGAGGCAACTCAAAGAAAACAGTGACGAGAATACTGTGCATGCTTCTTTTATAGAGGATTTTTATCTTGCAAGGACCGTGTGCAAAACCGGATATGACAGGAATAGGAAAATCACTCTGATTGGTTCTTCACATCTAAGGGGAAGTGACATCATGCAACAGGTGCGCCATCTGTTTGAAAACATCTAACAGGTTCGATGCGTGCGCAACTCGGAAGCGTCACTTGCAATTCAACACAGGAGTGAAAACGAAGGAAAGATGAACTTGGAAAAAATAATAGGTAAGCACTGTTTTGTTAAACTTTTCTAAAAAACGAAAATTGTTTTCTTTCTTGAACCCAAATTTCAAAGTTTCTTTAGTTATTCAAAAACATTACACAAATGATTATTAAAAAAGTCTATAGTCATTCTATCAAAAAATGTAGGAGTATAACGACATGAACATTTCTGAAACAGGTTTTGAATGAATTCGTCCACATTGAAATTCAATAATGCACTTTCGCTATACAAATTATATTGTTGACATAAATTGTATAATCCACACGAATGAGTCGATTTTTTAACTCGTCTTTTTGCACAGGCAGAACAGTCAAATGTTCGACGAACTGATCTTTCCAACTCATGATCAAAACAAGTTAAAAAATAACCTACAGTTTCTTCATCAGTGAAATGTGTAAAAGAACATTTTTTCAACCTTTTCATCTTTTTTAAAACAGAAAGAGGTATAAACTTTGTTAAAAAAACTTTTATCAAATATTCTACGATTTCAGAACAATTTTTCTGAAGTTTTTCAAATTGAGCTTTGCTTAACACTAAAAATTTAGACTTTAAACAAAATCCTGGTTGTTCTGATTTGGAAAGTTTTTGCAGAACACATGAATCGCTATTCACGTAAAAGGTTATTAAATCGTTGTTGCATATGAATGTATCTTTTTTAGAAAAAAAATTAAACTTACTAATTTTCTCGGCAAACTCGCAGAAAGTTGAACAGGATATCTTGAGTGCTTCTTTTGTAGGAAATAGTTCGCCACCACTGTTCGCTAATTCCACAGATTTACCAATATGAATGTACAACTCACAGGTTTTTCTTCTCAGTTGAATGTCAATTGCTACCCATTCGCCTAAATGCCAATACGCAGGAGTATAAATACCACACTCTGGAAATAATGAACAAAAATTCGAAAAAGTTCTGAGTTGTTTTCAGATGAATTCATTTTCAGGAAAGTAGGCAACGTCAGATAAATTGAAACACACAGCAAAGCGAGCAAGTAAACAGGTCGATAACTAAAGAAAATAATCACTGTGTGCTTCTTTTATACTGTTTCTTATCGTGGATTAACGTCAGAGATCACATGACTATTTCTCATCCAATCATATGAAAGCATACTGTTTCAACCTGTTCTGATGCAAGAAAGAAAGACAGCTATTTCACCTGTGGACTAACACTGTGGAGGATATGCGAAGACAACTCTTTTGGTAAGATAGTTTTATTTCATTTTCTGTGCAGTATAGTCTAATCATGTTTAAACAGTTCAGTAAATATAGTTTCCACATGAATATTATTCAGAAACTTTTCACTAACACATTCCACTTCGTTTAAAAACGTAGAAATTATAAAATCAAAATCGATAAGCATTAACAAAGCTTCACCTAATTGGTTAAATTTTTCTCTGTTATTAAATGCAAAACAGGAGTGTAGACTTTGACTTGCTTGTCGCAAAACACATCCCATACATTCATACAATCGGTTAATAATTTTTAACATATTGTTCTCGATACATGTTTTAAGTTTTGATTGAAGAACCAATTCCTTTTCCACAGAGAGTTTTCTCACATTACATTTCTGTTTTAAAAGAAAGGGTATTTGTTTTGAATACATATGTTTCAAAAGTGCATTATTCAAGTTGAAGATATTTTCTTTTAATTTTCCGAGTTGATGTTCATTCAAGTAAATTTGAAAATAATTCTTCAAACTTTTAATACGCATCATAGAATTTTGATTCAACACGAGAATCATGTTATTCGCAACAAATGATGCGCTTTTATATCTCATATTAAATGCAATTATTTTATATTGAAATTCATACCAGCTTTGAATATCCATATAAACACCATTTTTAGATGCAATTTCTTCGTCGGTGAACATATCATGTTTAAATTCACGAATATGTACGAAATATTGTCGATTGTTCAACTTTAAACTTAAATAGATGTTTTCACTAAGTTCTTTATGAAACACAGTCAAATTTCTCGAGTTTTCACTTTTATTATTATCCACAGGCATATGATTCTCGCTACCTGTGAAAATGTTTTGGATAGGGTTTTGAAGAGTAGAATCTTCCAACGTCGAGTTTCTCGAAGGTTCTAAAGTTTGAAGAAAAGAATTCAAATATTCTTGTGCAGAAGTTGGTTCATAGCAGGAATCAGGGAATGATGTCGTATCTTCACCAAAACTAATAAACATAGGAGTTGAAGAATCCATCTTTTGTTTTCCACTGGTTAAGTCTTTGTTAGCAAAATTAGACTCGTTAAAACGAAAAACTGAATGTTCATCAGGATTTTCCAAACGTTGATACTTAATTGATGAAGTCATATCTTCCTGAATAGGTCTTTTATACATATTTCCGTTAAACACAATTTTCAAACATCCACAACGGTAACAGGTCCACACCCAACGAAAGTCCGAAGCAAACGGAATGAATAATTAAAAACGGTAGCTGAAAAAGGTTAAAAAACAGTGATAGTTACAGTTTTAAACAATATTTCCAATTTAATAATGAAAAAAAGTTTTTTTTTTCGTTGATTAGACAGTTAAAAAATAAAAGTTCCATTACATTTAGTAATAAAAAAAACTCAACTCATCACCTACTTTTAAAATAGTATGACGACATCCTATAGCAATATCTAAACAGAGTGTAACACCCTTCACCTATGAAAGCGAACATATCGAAGCATGCACCGTCACGATGGCGCCAGTTGATTGACAGGAGGCGTGATGGAATGCAAGAATGCAGACACAATGGCGTCCACCACCTGCAAGAAGTAACCCTTTCGAAACATGTACCGTCTCGATGGCGTCAGTTGATTGACAGAAGGCGTGAAGGAATGCAAGAATGCAGATACAATGGCGCCCACCTCCTGCTCTTTACATAAGTCATGTGATCTTCTTAACCAATGAGAGAAGGGTACATAACATTCTGGTTCATCCCCTCAGGTAAGTAGACAGAGTGGAACCCTCCTCCACCGTCTGCTCCTAACACAAGTCAGGTGATTCTCTCAAAAAGTTTTATTAGCAATGACTAATTAAAAATGAATTAATTATTAAAGCTTTATTTGCAAGGCCTAAATAAAAAAATAATGATTCAAAAATTAGCAAATGACAAAAACTTATTTCGTTAAACTCATAAAAAATGTATTCACTTCTTTAAGTCAGTTCAAATAGGATGACGACATCGCAGGTAAGTGAATCATCCTCTCAAGAGAGGGCGCTGGTGTTCATGCCCTCGGGGGAAAGCGATGGTGCTGCCCCCTAGGTTCGTCTCTCGTCCAATCAGAAGCAAGCTCCTTATCTTGATGAAGCCGGTTGTTGCACGCTTCTTCGTTCATTAGCCCGGTGGATGTCATACAGGTAGGACGTGTCTCTGCGCTGCTCCGTGGTAAGTATTTTTTAATTGCATGCGATCTTTTCTAATCATTCCTAATCATTCCTTTGTTCTACTTTTCTCTTACAACAGACTTTCCTTCATTAACACTCTTCTTACAGTAGACTTTTATTAATTCATTAGACTTTTATTGATTCATTAACATTATCCTTTGTTTAATTCCTCTCTTACAGTACACTTTCATTCATTATCCTTTGTTCTAACCCCTCTCTTACAGTACACTTTTCATTATCGCTTCTTTGTTTTAACCCCTCTACTATAGCATGACGCGCTGGCGCCTGTCTGTCTCGACTCCGCCCACCTATCAATCATCCTTGCTTCTCGCTCCTCAGCTCTTGGCTCCTGGTGGCATAGAACCGGCTTTTTCCTTCTACTAATATCAAATACATAATGAATAATTAAATTTGCAACCAATATTATCATTATATTACTAAGATTACTTAATATCAGTTTCATCCAATATAACTTTAAAAGAAAAGAAAGTTTCTTTTATAAACAAACAATAAATGCAAAAACTTACTCATTCCGTTTTGGAAATTAATCACATTCAAGGCTTTTTCATCAATAAATCAGCAACTCAAAATTAAATACGTTTAGTATTTAAATAATAACAAACACTTAAAATAAAAATAGCAATCAATTCTCTTACGAAACCAATAAAAAAAAAATTAAATAAATAAAGACGTATCTTTATGAGAATTGCGATAGAATTATAAATAACATTTTAACAACCTATATTTGACTGAAAACAGTTTATTTTTCCTCTCTTAAAAAGAAAAGAAAAAAAAAAGATCAACGAAAACGTAAATGAATATTTCTTTCGCTTTTTCTCGCACTCACTCTTTTTTTTCTCTTTTTTTTTATGAATCAAAATATTTTACTTAAAGCAAAGTAAAAATTAAACATACATGAACAGAATCAAAGTAACTTTTCAGAATAATGGGTGAGGGAGGGGGGAAGGGGAAATATACAATGCATAAATGAATGGAAGATAATAAAATGAATTCAAATTAATAATGTTAAAAATTATTAAGAATTTTTAGAATCTCGAGAATGTTAGGTAAATGAAGAGAATCAAGAATGCATTCTTTATATTAAACAAACAATGGATCCATTCTATTTAAAAATAGCTTACTTGTTGGTAATATTTTGTAGAATAAACAAATCTTGTAGAATAAAACTATAGGCACAAACACTGTAGGCACCGTTCTAAGAACAAATGAAGTGAAAGTCCCTTAAAAACACAAACATCCTAGAACTTTCTTAGGACATTACCGAAGTAATTTGTAGAACTTTAACTTGAGAGAATAAGAACACATATCACGTATGATGGAAAGAGGATGGCAAAGATAACGAAACATTTCAGATTCAGAACATATTTCACAGTTCGACGACAAATTCATCTGTAGAATATTATGAACATATTTCACAGTTCGACGACAAATTCATCTGTAGAATATTATGAACATATTTCACAGTTCGACGACAAATTCATCTGTAGAATATTATGAACATATTTCACAGTTCGACGACAAATTCATCTGTAGAATATTATGAACATATTTCACTTGCATACGACCTAATCTGTAGAATATTAGGAACATATTTCACGTACGCTCACGACCGGTCGTGCTGTCTTTTTTTTTCTCTGCATGCTCGTTGAAAACAACACTTTATGATTAAAAATATATCACACTTTTTGTAGAATGAAGAAATCATATCGCGAACATTTTCACTCGGTTTCGGGCCCGACGTTGGGTAGCCAATTGTCAGGCTAGCTCAGATTAAAATCACACAGAAATATCACATAATTTCAAGATAACACTTTCTCGGGGTATAACTTTAAACATTTTTTATTTAATCTTGGTAAGACGGCACATAACAAATAGCACGGCACATAACACATATATAATAACACGGATATAACTTTTTACATTTTAGCACATCTCAAACAGAACACAACTACAGTCAACGCTGTAACAGAACACTCTCCAACTCACAGCATTTCTCATTCGGCAAAGCTCACGGAAAACGGTCACGTGACTGCCGGTAGAGTCTATTTGTTTTAAAACGGGTGGCGCGCGTTACATTATCTATTTACATGTAATTATTAATATGTTGTTAAAAACAAATAAAGACGTTTAACTAAATTAGCAGCGATTGGTTCAGTCAAAAATGAGGGCCTATTTGAAGCGCAATTACAAAATTTCATTTCATCAAAGAATCTCTTCATTAATTAGTTTGAATTACTTGAGTTTTGAAACATATTGTTATAAGTTCACCTGATAGGAAAACTTTTGCTGTGAGAATGAAATTATTATCAATAAATGCTTGGTTCGCATTTGAGCAATTGGACTTGACCTTTCGATACAAAATTGTTATACATTTCACAAGAATAACTTTTTCTTTTCAGAAAACTGACACCAAAAGAAAAACAAACCTTGCATCTATCCCTTACAGTAATAACAAAAATAATAATAAATTAATCGGATGTACCAATCCCAAAACTTTCTTCAATCTCATACATGTTAATACTTCAAAATTTGCCATCACACTGCCAAAATTAAATGGCAACCTACACTGGTTTCCAAAAATTAAGGAAAAACAACAAAAGTAGCGATTACTCAAAATGTTCCAAGTAGATTTTAATAAAACTGCGACACAATTTACAGCACATAGTAAGGTATAAAATAACATTAAAAGAAATTACCAGGCGATTGTGGTGTTTCAGAAATTAATACAATTATAAAATAAACAAAATAAATGTCTCAGTTTGGTATAGGAAAAGTACCTTTAATATGGAGTATGATCACCCCTAGAAGCAATACAGCACATACAGCGAAGTGTGATACTGTCAATAATGCGATCGATAAGTTCGCTGGGAAGTGCGAGCCATTGCTCTTGTAAAGCAGTTGTAAGCGTGGCAAGGGTCTGAGGACGGTGATTGAGAACAGAGACACATTTTTCTAAAGCATCCTAATGACGCTCGATGGTATTCAAGTCCAGTGATCGCGCTGGCCATTTCATGCGCTGAATTGTTTGGTGCTGAAGATAATCTTCTACGATGTGAACCCTGTGTG
The DNA here is from genome assembly GCA_963932465.1 of Maratus speciosus. Taxonomy (NCBI): domain Eukaryota; kingdom Metazoa; phylum Arthropoda; class Arachnida; order Araneae; family Salticidae; genus Maratus; species Maratus speciosus. The sequence goes on along the minus strand of OZ010790.1, from coordinate 610,880,863 downwards.
GTCTAGCGTTATCGTCCTGTAACAGGAAATCATTACCTATTACACCGGCGTAAGGGTGCACATAAGCATCAAGAATGTCATCTCTATAGACGTGAGCATTCAGAGTTCCACGTGGAAAGACATGGAGGTCTGTACGCCCGCCCAAAGATATACCATCCCAAACACAGACACTGCCCCCTCCATACCAATCTCTTTTACAAATTTTTGAGGGATGATAGCGTGTTCCCTGTTCTTTCCAAATCAAACAAAGCATACTATCGCTTTAGAGGCTAAACTGGAACTCATTTGTGACGAGAACACGCCTCCATTGATCAGCCGTCCAGTGGACATGTTGACGTGCCCAACTTAAACGTTCCCTCCTGAGACATGAGGTGAGTGGCACAAAAATACCTGGTCGCATTGCGTAAAGACCACCTTCATGAAGCTTTCTACAAACAGTAGACGTCAATACCAACCTTCCAGTGGCTGCAGCAAAGACGGATTTAAGATAAGAGGGGGTTGCTGTTCTATTCCTTTGTACATATAACCGCAAATATCGGCCATCGGTGTTTGTCGTAGCTCTTGCTCGTCCTTCCCTGAACCTTTTGGAGGCCGAACCAGTGGTTTGAAATTGTTGCCAAAGCCTATGAGCAACAGGAGAACTTACATTTAGCCATCTGGCCACCTCTCTCTGACTTTGGCCTATATCCATTCTTCCAATAGCTCTATATCGCAGTTATGCGGACAAATGATACCTCAAGGTCATACTAATGAATTGGCTATCTCAGTTTTCTTATCTCATAATCACAGCGACACCAGCAGCCGTACTCTCTAGCATGCATTTTTATGCTCCGCACAGATGACGTAATCCGATTGCAGCGTCACTCATTTACATTTTGTAATTTTAATCAGCATATTTTAGTTAACAACATATCCAAATTTCATACGGATAGGTTAATTTTTGAGCGAGTTATCGCCCTTTTTGTGATTTTTCCTTAATTTTTGGAAACCAGTGTATGTCCATCATGAGGATTCTAAAGATATGAAATTCCGTGCATTAGTTCTTGATGACTATCGCTGAAATCGTGTAAATCCAGCGAAATGCAGCCTAGCAGAGCAGCACCTCCTATTTGGTGCTTTACACCAAAATCTATGATACACCAAACAACAACTTATGTCAACGTCTAACTGAATCTGAAGTTTGGGGGAAAATCCGTGCATTAGTTTTTGAGATACAGCTATTGCGAAAATCATGAAAATTCTAGCGTAGAAGCTCCATCTATTGGGCGATTAACACCAAAACCTAATCAGGAATCACTTGTGTTAACATCTAACTAAATCTGAAGTTAGATGAAAATTCGTGCGTTAGTTCTTGAGGTAGAGCTATTGCAGGAATCGTGAAAAATGCAGCACAGCAGTGCCAGTTGTTGGGCGATTTATACCAACACACAATCAGCACCAAGTCATATCAAGTACTAACTGAATCTGAAGTTTGATGAAAATCCGTGCATTAGTTTTTGAAATAGAGCTATTGCGGAAATCGTGTAAATCCTACAAAATGCAGCATAGCAGCGCCACCTGTTGGGCGATTTACACCAAAACGTAATCAGCATCAACTCATATTAAGGACCAACTGAACCAGAAGTTTGATTAAAATCCGTGTATTAGTTCTTGAGATACAGCTATTGCTGAAATCGTGAAAAATGCACCATAGCAGCGCCACCTGTTGGGCGATTTACACAAAAAACTAATCAGCACCAATTTATATTAGGGGCTACCTGAATATAATTTTCTATTAAATTCTGTGCATTAGTTCTTGTGATAAAGCGCCCACAAAATTTGTGTCACATATACAGACAGACAGACATTTTGTAAAAACATATTTTTGGGGATATCTGACCCCTAAAACGTGTAAATACGTCGAAAACTGGAAGTCGAAAATTTTTACGAATTCAATCCTTTCTTGTAAAGATAGAAGAAAGTAAAAAACTTTTATTTGCAGTTTTGCTCTTGTCATCCCTGAATTATTTACTTATTATAAATTTATTTGTGATATCGCAACATTGTATTTATGTTTAATTGCTCCCATTTAATTGCAATTAATGTTAAAATATCACTCGCAGACTAATGTTAAACCTACGGGAAGATTACTTTGAAATTTCTCATTTACATTTCAATATTTTTAAAAACCTTCTCTACATAGGATAGCTGGAGTGGCTCTCTAATTAGTTCCTTTTTTAATTTGTTTACTTTTTTAAATAAAAACTTTTGAAACTTGTTTTTAAATATAAAATGACCTCCTAAAAAAGACAACGTGCAACTAAAATCGAAAAAGTAAAAAAGACAACCTCAGCTATTCCACGCCACAAAAAAAAAAAAAAAAAAAAAAATAAAGATATTGAAATAAAAACAAAAACTTTGAAAAGAACGCTCCCACGGGTTTAACATTAGCTTATGAGTGTGTTTTTAAGTGACGAGTGTAGACACTTAACTATAATGTAAATATAATTAAAGTCTTCAGCCATAAAATAATATTACAATCGTGGTCACTTTTGAGTATTAATTTGTAACTTGTAACTAGGATATTTTAAATAAAATTTCTTTTAAATTTAAACGTGTGAATAAAATTGAATTGTTGTGAATTATATTTTTCTTTATTTATGTGAATTTATCCATATTAACTTTTCACGAATATTATTTTGAAACATATGTGTCAGTTTCATATGAAAATTCAAAGATAAATTAATTTTTTTAGTCTGTCTCTCTGTTCCATGATAACTAGAGAAAAAGTAACCGATTAGCTTTTGATTAAGTAGGTATTTTGGTGAAATACTTGGTGCTGGTGTTATTTATGACGGCCGATTATCTGCACGAGGGATATAGGCCCTAGGTGTGTGCCACCCGTGGGGGTCTTTCTAAGGAAACCTAACCCGTATTTACGCAAGGTTTCCCAAGGTTCGAAGAAAACCACGAAAACTCCGAACGGTTAGCCGACGTGCTCGATTGGGTTCGAACCCAGCGCCTCCCGTCTAGCAACTTCGAGAGCAGAACCTCTCAGCCACTGGCTCTGTGAGATCCCCGGATTTAGCTGTATAGTTTTTTATTATATTTAGTTCATCCATTCAGAATGTCTTAGCAGCAGACTTTGTTATATTTTCGTGATCGAAGGGGCATAATAAAGTATTTAACAAGAAAGAAAAATCATTCATCAAGCACAGAATATGAAACACTTTACAACACTTCCAGAATTCTTTAACGAAATTTCGCTGTTTAATAAGCTAAAAAAGTACTTGCATTTTTTTTACAGTCCTGTATATTACCAACAGATTTTTATAAGCGCCACATATTAAGATAAAATTTAATTCAGGCTATTATTAAGACATTGTTAAAACTACTCAAAGAAGACTTTCAGATAATATTATCCTTAGGAAACTAAGTATCCAGTTTTTTGCGTGGTCGTGTATATGATTTTATTTATATTATGCGAATATCTCTTAGTATACTAAATATAATTCAACTAGAAAGTGCTTAAATCTATTAAAAACCGCCCTGCCATTCACGCTGATACTTCTCGTTGATACGCTTACTATTTTTTGTGTAGCCCTGTATATGATCTATTGCATTTATACACATCACATAGCAAGTAAAAATTTAGCAAAGCTTAAACCCGCATACCATAAATAATATAGCACTTCCAGCAATTATCAATAATATAGAGTACTTTAGATCCAGTACTATATCCGAATCTTTTGTGCGACCTTGTAAATGAACGATAAATCCTATGCACATCCTATTTCACAGCAAGTACAATCTAGTAAATCCGAGTAATTCATGTCTATTTTATTGTATTTGAGTAACATAGTTTCGCTGCAGCCCCCTACCCCCCCCCCCATATATCATTATATATAGGAATTCTTTTGGGTGGCCCTGTAAATGAATAATAAATGCTTTGCAAACCCCATATTCTACAAAATGCATTTTTACTGCACTTTATAAATGCATATAAATTTATTTATGTTTTAAATTGTCTAACATAATTAAAATGAACTTGAAACGAGATTTTCCCCATTGACCGTAATGTAACAGAATACTTTTGACCGTCCATGCAAATGAACTAACTATAAGTGCTACACATTTTTTTTTTCAATAGCGACCACGTTATAGTAAACGTCTATAACATATAAAAATGCAGGGTGATCTGAGCATATTTACAAGAGTTAGATATCTCAGCCAGAAGGCCAGACAAACCGAAATCATAAAAATTATTCATTTATGTTGGAAAGTGTTAAAAATTACTGTAAAGAACAAAACTTTTCATAATACAATTTTTAGTTCATATCAAATGTTTTCAATATTTATTTTATTTTATTTTGACATTTTATTATTGCTAATTTTCCAATTCCAATTATTTTAAAAGCAAACATTTATTTTAATAAATAACAATACAAAAAAGATCATTTAAAAAAAATGTACCATTTTTTCTTAAAATATACTTCAGCTGTAATTCCTCTCTTTGAAATCGTCTTATTAATACAAAATCCCTTCCACGTGCTTGTTTTGTTTGGGCCTTCTGTGGACGTTTAAATTTAAGCGATAAATGGTTTCATATTGCAAACTTTTTTTGTAGCATACTGCAGTTCCACCTATCTCATTCCTCCATGACTTTCAACAGAGATGGATACTTCTGTTGCCACTATGACAAAAAAGTAATAAAAACTACAAAAAAAAAAAAATTAATAACTCAGAAACAAATTGAGATACAGCTTTCAAACAAATTGCAATAAAAAATGCATTTTTTCTCTATACGACGATATAAAAAGTAATAGTGTGGGATGTTTAGAAGTTTAAAAATGAAATTTCATTTAAAATGGGTCCAGGAATGTTAATGTTTTATCCATGGCGTACGTAATGTAAGATCAACTCCGTGCGATTTTTTATGTCTTAAATTTTAGTCTTTGAAAAAATCATTTTCCAAATGGTCGTTGTAATTTGTTAAATTGCTTTTTTTCTTCTTCTTTTTTTTGTAATTTAATTTAGAAGATAGTCTTTAACTGTATGTGGAATTCAGATTACACAGGTTCTGCGCATAACTTGTTACTATACAATTTTAGGATTCCAAATCAACCCTAACAGAAAGATGGTTTCTAGAAACTGTAATTTCCGTTGATCCTGTTTTATGTAAGAACTAGCAGGAATGACCGAACTAAGCTCGGTCAAAATTAGCTTTGCGTTTATCGAGATACATAATTCCCAATGAATCATTCTTGCTGTTTTAAAAACAATTAGTTTGACCCTGAGACATAGTGACTCAAAATGACCCACTAATCGATTTTTTTTCGAGCGTGCGATCTAACCGAATGCTTTTCTCGAGCCTGAAAACGCTGGAATAAAATTTAGTGAAAATCATTAGTCGTTTTCTAGATAAAATTAGCTTGACCAACGTTGATCCAAAAATGACCCATTAATCGAAATTTATCGAACATGTAACCTATTCCAATGGTCTTCTTGCACTGGGAAACGGTATAGTAGAAAATAATTGACAAAATAGTTTGAACCTTTTTGAGATGCAGTTAGCTTGACCCTGACCAATTATGACCCAAAATAACCCAAATAGAATTTTCTTGAGCATGTGATCAAAACAAATGGTTTTTTCATGTCCAGAAACGGTATAATACAAAGTTTTGTCAAAATCGTTAGAGCCGTTCTCTAGATAAAATTAGCTGGACCCACAGTGACCCAAAATGACCCACTAATCGAATTTTCTCTAACTTGTGACTTAGCCCAATAGTCTTCTCGTAATCCAAAACGATAGAATACAAAAGTTAGTCAAAATCATTAGAGCCGTTTTTTAGATAAAGTTGGCTTGACCCAATAGTGACCCAAATATGTCCCACTAATCGAAATTTCTCGAACGTGTGACCTAGTCCAATAGTTTTCTCGTGCCCAAAAACGGTTGGATACAAAATTTAGTTCAAATCGATTGAGCCGTTCTTTAGATATAATTAATTTTACTCTGACCCATTATGACCCAAATGACCCACTAATCGAATTTTCTCGAACATGTGACCCAGCCCAATGGTCATTTCGTACCTGAAAATGGTAAAATAAAAAATTTTGTCAAAATCGTTAGAGCCGTTTTCAAGATAAAATTTACACACACACACACAATTTTTGCTCGTGTTATAAGATAGGTATATCGATGATAAGAAAATAATTTGCCTTTATATTTAAAGTAAATTGCCAAAATATATTGTGGATATACCGTTTTGTGATCGTAAAACATATCTACAAGACAGAATAAACATTATACATAGAAAAAATAACATATCTAGCATATGAGGTTGTTCGCGTTTTTTCTTTCTTTTATATCATAAAAACATTTAGTTCACAATTTATACATACCAAAGAATAAAGGTAACGAAAAGTATATACACAAAAATTCTGTCTATTTGGAATATTACATAAAAATCTATGTATTTTGAATATTATACAAGCCTGTGTGTTTTGCATATTATGCAGAAATATGTGTAAGAACAGAATATTGCACAAAATCTGTGCATTTTTCATATTACACAAATATATATGTATTTTACAAATTATACAAAAACTATATAATTTACATATAACACAAAAATGTGTTTTTTGCACAATTTACAAAAATATGTGTAATCACAGAAGATTACACAGATAAATATGTAAGAATATTACACATAAATATGTGTATCCTTGTGCAAGTTACACGTTAAAGTATGTATTTCAAGAGTGACCAGATAACTTTTACACATTGTTATCATCAAATTACGCATTAAAATGTATGTTTTTAAATTTACACATTACGTGTGTATTTTGGCAATTTATACACCACTTTACATATAGACAAATGGTTTTTGTATCATCGACAGACCTGTTTTATGTCTAAATTTACACTTTTATTAGAGTGCACATTTAGAGTGCAGGAGCGCTGCTCCAGTACTTCTTTATTTTTATTGAATTTTTAAATATTAGCCATAACACTTCGCACCGAAACCCAACGGAATAGTACTGTGTGTTGTGTTTTGCTAGTTGTTATAAAGAAATCCTTGGCAAGTGAAATTTTCTGAAAATTCTTCTCTCTTAATTTCGGTGTTTTTGATCTGTTTATTTATTAGATTTTATTTAAAATTGCATATAAATATAGTCAAATTATATTATTATTAGTAGTAGTATGTGTAGAAGACGAAATTGCTTTAAAAGGTGGCAGGCACCTTTAAACTTTCAAAAAATCCGTTTTCATATTTTGATTTATTCTTAATTTATAAACATTTCTCAACAGTATTCAAAAAACCATTCAAAAATCTGCATCATTTCTTGAGTTATAATCATTTATAGAAGGTGAGTACAGTTGAATGTTCGTTGATATTGAAACTTTAAAACGCGTTTTCTCAGATTAATCAATTTGGAGTTTGCGCGCACTGTTATTTTCAAACTATATAAGCTATCGCTTTAAAAAATTAACCAAATATGCGTTTCTTTATAGACTTCATGCTTAAAAAAAAATCGTCTGTTTTGGTTATTTATTTTTTTTTGCACTTAAAAAACGTGATTTTTTTTTTTTTAATTTAAAAATTTTTCATATTTTGTGCTAAAATTAAATTTTAAACAAAATTTTGATTTAATTTAGAAGTAGGTGTGTTATGATTCTATTTTGTTCAAAAGTTGTTTTCTATATGCATAATTTAGAATGTAATCATGCGTGCAGCACTTATTGGTTATAATTCACGCATGAGTGAGATCAATTTTTAAATTTAAAATTTAAATATTAATTTTGTACAAACAACATTTATTTTTCTGGATAATATAGCTAAGAATATATACTTCAGGCAGAAAGCGAAAAAAAGATTTTAATTGCATATTATTTGTATTTTGGTACTTTGAAAAAGGTGATGTTTTTGATCGTTTGCGACAAACTCAAAGGTCCTGTACCTCCTTAAATTTTGCAAATAATTTATGAAATATAAATATCTGGATGGAGGGGACGGAGGGTATACTCTATGGTTGTTATTACTGCAGAAAATAAGAGCTCCAGTACTTTTCTTGTTAGAATGGACATTATCTGCTGATCCGAGTTCGAGCGGGGCCGTCGCGAAACAACTTCCTTCTCTTACGGGCCAGCTTCAAGACGAAAATGTACAGCAAAATGGCGGCGCAAGAGATCTGAGTAGCAAACGAAATAGGTCGGATAGTTGTATATTTGTATCAAAAAAAGTGCTAGAAATTTCCGTTTTAGAATATTTTATTGACCAATTTGTGGCTTGTTTTAGATCTATTTGATTTATACATTCAATAATTAAACAGAGAAGGGTCATTAAACAGGTGCTTTTTTTTTTTTTCTCCTTTGATTTAAAATATATTCAAATACATTTGATTCGCCGTTTTTATCGAAGATTTTAACTTGAAATATACATTTATGGTAGAAAAAATCATACATTAAAATTATCAACTTTATCGTGAAAAAATAAAAATACAAAAATAGTTAAAGAACTGGGATTCATGGTATTTTTCGGAGAGTTTAACTTGAAACATACATTTATGACAGGAGATATCATGTATTAAAATAACACAATTTTAGCAGATAATAATTAAATTTCCCTTTAAAAATAAATACGTCTTAATTTAAAAGTATAAATTTCAAGATTGATATTACATAAAATCAAAAATAAAGATATTAATTTTTTTAAACAAATTAAAACAAAAATTCTATTTATCAATTAAAATTTTAATTTTAGAATGAGATTGCCCGAATAAAGTGTATAAGTACATGATGTAGGCAGATAGTGGTAAAATAAAATGGCTCCAGGAAATGTTATTATTTCTAATTGTAAAAGGTTTTCAAATTTTTAAAAACTAATTATAATTAGTTTTTAAAAACACTTTTACAATAGTATATTTACAAAAGTACTTTCCTAAAATTCCAAGAGCCCAAAATCTTATTGTACAACTCACTATTGAAAAGACTGAAAATTTAGGTCTGGATTTCATAAGTAAATGCAAGCGTGGAAGCCAACGTTGCTATATATTTAAGGAAGCAGTTTACCTTTTCAACATTTTTTTAAATTTAAATAAATGATTCAAATGGTGCAATACGTCACTGCATTTCAATGTTCAACTAAAAGTACATTTAAAAAAATGCTTTTTAACTGCATATTTAGTTAAAAATTTAAAATAGTTTAAAACATTTTGAATTTTTTAAAATTCTACTTTTTTAAATATTAATATTTTTGCCCATTTTTAAAAAAAGATTTTCAAATATGTATTACGCAAGACTGAGCATGGAGTTTTAGATAAATCAAATGTTACATTTAATATAATTTTTTCACTGATATACATAGTGTAAAAGAGTGAAATCTAATACATCTTCATATACTTTTATTAAAAAAATAAATAAAATAAAACCATGAAGGACAATTCCATGCTCATATTTTTCACATAATTCCATGCTCATGTTTTTCACATATATAATAAAGAACATGTACAAAAAAGTTTAAATCTATATCTGAAATACGAAAAAAAGGCCTTAGCATTTTTAAAACATGAAAGTGAAAAAAATAGGAACATAGCCAAAAAAAAAGAAAAAAAAAATTTAAAGTTGGTTGTTTCTGGGTAATTGCGCTGGGTGTATTAATGAAATTTACAATATCTGGCGTTATATTCGCCGTATGGGTAAAAATGAGGTGTCACAATATTCATAATTAAATAAGCTTCCATTTAATATTTTTTTTAATATAAAAAATCGATTTTTTGGGTTAATTTTCAGGTGAACTGTCCCCTTAAGTTATGTGTTTGTCAGGAATTGCGAATATAATAATAAAATAAATAACTATGCAAAAGTCAAGAATGACAACAGAAAACTCACTTCTAATAAAATAAAATCACATGTATTAACAAACATGTAACAGTCGTTGATAAGTTTCCAGATATTTCAACTTCCTTAATACTTGTCTGTTTAAGTGAGATTATTTTTTTATGCAATATTAAACACCATATATTTTTTAAATTACTGTAAGTATGTGCTTACTGTTAGTGAAAAATGCTATTTTAGTTGTAACACCTACCAACGGAATGTGTATTTTAAGTTATGCATACATTATGAAAATAAAATTTTTTATTGATAAATATAATTTTTGTTTTAATTAATAAAAAAAATATAACATTTTTATTTATGAGTTTATGTAATATCAATCCTGATATTTATAATTTTAAATTAAGGCATTTTAATGTAAGAAATTTTTAAAGGGAACTTTGTCATAAATGTATATTTCAAGTTAAAATCATAGATAAAAACCGCGAATCAAATGTTTTCGAATATATTTTAAATCAAAGGGCAAAAAGAAGCAAAAAAATAAAAAAGAAAGTACCTGTTTAGTGACCCTTCGATGTTTAATTATTGAAAGTTTAATTCAAACAGCCATAACAAAATATTAAAAAACGGAAATTTATAGCACTGTTTCTGATTCATACATACAACTATTCGACTTGGTTCGTTTGCTAACTCAGATCTCTTGCGTGACTCATCTTATTCTTGAAGCAGGCCCGTAGAGAAGAAAGTTGTTTCGCGACGGCCCCGGTTCGAGGCTGTAAAAGTCGCTTGATTGGGGAACACAAACCGGCATGTTTTCGTAGTAAAGTATGGAGAATTTTCGTTTAACTGTCTGAAAGTAAATTATTTCACCCTGTGCCAAAGTATTGTACTGCGTATAGCTGTTAAACAGTTCAATTAATTCATTTATAGGCAAGAAAGTACTTCTTTCAATAAGTTTATGCGAATACCAAAGGCAAAAGTTCCGTAATCCCGTTTTGCAGCCAATTGGCATATTTTAGTCAGCATCGGATGGCGCAAATTTAATTTAACTTTCGTAACATGGGTTTCTTGGGTGTAGCAAACATTTCCATTGGAATTAAAATTTTTTACTCCATTTTTATACAATCGCAATTTTTGAAGTTAAATATATAAAGCATGTTCATATAATTTATACTTGAGAAAAATGTCATCCATACTATTCTCGTACACTTGAAACAACATTATTGCGAACATCGCACGCTTATACATTTTGGCGTTAAATCACATTGTTTGGCGACAAAAGTTGGAACGAAAGCGTAAATAAACAAAACATGTAACATGTATAGTAAGTACAGTTATTTTTACAGTTACATCTGCTAATATCTCCTGTAAGTCACACATGATGGGGAAGTGTGACGTCAGGCGGATATTGTCCATTTAAGCCCTGCACTGGCGTTGATTACTAAAATTGGTTTTTAAATACGTTATGCGTTTTCTCTTATAGTGTACTATCTTCTACTATATATATGCAAATGGGAATATAATGCAATATAGGAATATAATGTAAATGGGAATTTCGTTCCGTCTGCATATAACTTGAGTTCTGGTGAATGGATTTTGATGGGACTTGCACCCTTGCTTAGATAATTTTACAGGCAAGGTTTTAATATACACTGTTAAAAATTTCAGTAAAATTAGGAGAGTTGGCCTTAAAATTATAAGGTCACATCCCTTTTTTAAGAAAAAAGTCCAGTGCCCTTATTTCTAACAACTTGCTGTAAAATTCACAGTAATTAAAATGTCAGCGGCATTCGTTTTGAAAATCAGTGCCATTAACCGTAAATTCGTTCTCCTCTCGAAATGGACTTCAGCGTGAGCACCTGCCATTGGCTGTTAGAAATCAAACGTCACTGCTATGTACGTCACGCGCAATGAGATCCGGCGGAAGTAAAAGATGGGAAGAGAAGAGATTCAATGGCGCGTGCTGTCTTCTGTTTTTTGTAACTCAACGTGGAAGCTTTTACTCAAGTATCAAGTAAGTAACTGTTTTTTATTATTAATATGATGTATATTTTAATTATTTATACCGTGTTTCTGTTTATTCATATATCTGAATACTGTTTTGCTAATGATTTCGTAACCAAACATTCGAAATCTAAATAAGGTTTATCTTATGTTTTATAATCTGCGTTATTGTTGACATTTTTAATGAAAGCAGAAAATGATTCGAAGCTGCACTGTTTTTCAGTGAAAATCTTAATATGCTAAAGCTGGTTATACTTATTTATATGTTCTGTATTTTCTTGCAAAATTTGAATATTTTTGTTTTGGTAGTAATAGAAAACATTGAATTTTATGTAGAGTAGATGTGCTAGTAATGGACACCCTTAAGGAATTTCTTTTAAAATTATTTTTTTTTATTAATAGTTATAATTATTATATTCCAGTTTTTCAATATTATATTAACCTATCAACACTATTTAGTCATTCTTATAGTCTCATTTCCCAATATGAATCGAAATTTAATTTTAAATAACAGAAACATATCAAAAGCCCAGTAATGGACACCCTCTGTTCCAGTAATGGACATATATTATGTCCATATGTTAAATAAATATAATTGTTTTTATGACTGTATTTCAAACCAAAATTTAATGAATACATTATTTTTCACAGTGCAGCTTCGAAACATTTTCTGCTTTCTGATTTCATTAAAAATGTCAACAATAACGCAGATTATAAAACATAAGATAAACCCTATTTAGATTTCGAATGTTTGGTTACGAAATCATTAGCAAAACAGTATTCAGATATATGAAAAAACAGAAACACGGTATAAATATAAATAATTAAAATATAAAGAAACAAAATAGTTATTTTCAAATAAATTTAACCATTAGGATACCAGTAATTAATAAAATATTTTTGATAATCATTTACTGTTTGCATGCATCAATTATTGTAATTATCGGAAGATCTATGTTTAATTATTTTAGATGGATAGTTTAAAATACTAAATATCAGCCAATTACAGCTATCAAATTATTGAAACTGTGGGGGATTTAAAAGGTACTAAAAAAAAGTTTTGGAATATTAGTGTTTAGTTTTGTTTCACTATTTTTAACAATTAATCTTCCATATACTACTTATATATCATTTATAATAATTAATATTACAAATATGAAAGAAATGATATTGTGAATTGAATATTTTAAATACTAAATAAAATAATTTCAAAATAAAACTATAGAACTGATGTTTGAGGCCGCTGACTTGCAGATTTACTAGTTTCATGAATATTACCTATAACTTTCATTAATATTACAGTTTTTTTTTTTTTTGGGGGGGGGGGGGGTCAGAGGTGAATAAGGAAACATTTAAGACAGAAAATAGATTTTTAACAGCTTCTGTAACTTAATTATTTTTATAGCCCTCCACCCTCGCAATTATTTTCTTATTTAGGCTGATAAGTTCTGCAATCCGGATGTGAATACATATTTTAAATTTTGCATGTTTTCTTTAAAAAATTATCGTTGATAGAATAAGCTCAAAATCCGCTGTTCCCAAAATGAAGCAAAAAGATGAGGGGCTGTATCCATATATCCATTGATTAGTGCCAATATAACATACAAAATATTGCATGCACTACTGTATTTGGTATTGTATATGTTTGTATGTGTGTGTGTAGTGTTGACACTAAGCCGCTTTAGTAGGGCGCAGCACCCAGCGGACCTTTTTATTTCTTTTTTGCACCCAGTGGCTCTTTAACCCCTCCCAATGCACCCATATACCCTTTTCAACACTTCCTATGCGCCCTGGGAAAATATCGCAAATTCTAGGGACTCTAAACAAATTAGATCAAAATATTTTTTACCTATATTATAGTGTGCCCTTTTAAAAAAAGTCTTTTTTTTTTTTTTTTAGAATAGTGTTCCCATTTTGAAAAAATGTACCCTCTTTTAGAATAGTGTTCCCTTTTTGAAAAATGTACGTTTTTTTTTTTTTTTTTTTTTTTTTTGGTAAGAATAGTGTTTGTTCCCTTTTTGAAAAGTTCCCCCCCAGCGACCCTTTTTTTCTAGAGTCAACACTAGTTGTGTATATATACAATATAAGTATGTGTGTGTGTATATAATATATACATATATACAGTGTTCAAAATTAGTGGTCGTTAGTCATCAAATGCAACCAAATTATTGCATTTGACGACTACAAAATTATTCCCAGTAGTCAAATTTGACTCCTAGCTTTCTAAAAAAATATTTATTGTATTATTACTGTAAGGTACACTAATTAAAAATAATTAGTGTACCTTTCGATTTCATGTTACAAGATTTAAATGTAGATGCATTACATGTTTTTTTAATTTTTACTAGATTCAATTCAATTGTAACTATCAACACTGTATAAAATTTGTTTTTGTTTTGCTCTGAAGTTATCAGGTTTTAAATTTAACATGATTCAGTGCACTTTACTATTAATTTCTAAGTTAGTGTGACTCTAAGCCGCTTTAGGAGGGCGCAGCGCCCGGCGGCCCTTTTTATTTCTTTTTTTTACCTGTCGGCCCTTTTAAACCCTTCTGATACGCCTAGCGGCCCTCTTTATTTCTTTTTTGCTGCCGGCGACCCTTTTAAATCCTTCCGATGTGCCCGGCTGCCTTTTTTAACAATTATGTGGCCCGGTCGCTGTTGCCCGAATGTTGGTCGCTTTTAAATAGAGTTTATTTGTTTTGAAATTTTAGCGAATTTTTTTACATTTGAAAGGGAAATATTGTTTTAATATCTTAGTAGATATTATCCTCTTTTCAATAAAGTCTGATTCAGAAAACTGGTGGGGGGATTGAGTGCATCTAATGTAATGCGAGGGATTGGAAAGAGGCCATTTGTCTTTAAGTTCGGCAGACTGTTTATAAAATTTCTATTTCTGTTGCAGACTGCAGAAAAAAATTCTGCTTAATAATGCTTCTAAATTAATATTTTTCTTTTAGTGATGGTTGCTTAGTGGCACTCCACTCGCATATAACTTTCAATTTTGCTGTTAGAAGCAGGGTTGGCACGGTTTAAACCAATTGGTTTTTTTAGAAGAAATCTAATGACATTCTCTCGTTTTTCTTCATAATTTAAGTGTTTCAAATCATTGGATATAAATAATTACTACTTTTAACACTTTATTTCTGCAATAAGCATTAGATATAGTGGGTCGAGGACATGTTGATATGTATTATTAGTGTTGACTCTAGAAAAAAAGAGCCGCCGGGCGGGAATTTTTCAAAAAGGGAACACTTCTAAAAAAGGGTACATTTTTTTCAAAAAGGGAGCATTATTCTTAGAAAAGGGCACATTTTTTTCGAAAAAGGGCACACTTGTACCTTGTTCACAAAAAATATTTTGAACTGGTTTGTTTAGAGTCTAGAATTTACAATATTTTCCTGGGATCAATTGAATTGCCACGAGGCGCATAGGAAGTGTTGAAAAAGGCAGCCAGGTGCATCTGAAGGATTTAAAAGAGCCGCCGGACACAAAAAAGAAATAAAAAAGGCCGCCGGGCGCTGCACCCTGCTAAAGCGGCTTAGAGTCAACACTAATTATGTATATGATGAAAATTAGTATGTGTTGATGAACATATCTATTGATCTAAAGAAAAAGCTTAAAACATGTGAATTTATCAAAGATAAAATAGATTAAAAATATTCAATATTTAGTATAATATATTTTCATTTTTTTAAAAATGCAGATTATTTAAAGAAATTAATAACATAACACAATCCTTAAGATTTTGACCAAGCTGTAAACGAAAATTTTCTTGATTGGAGAGATTATCTTTAAGAATTACAATCAAAATATGAAGTTGAATAAGAGAGTACTCACAAATTGGCTTCTAGTTATAGCATTTTAATAATACCAATCTATTTTTTTTCCTGTTATCTGCTGAATCTAATGACCAAAAATGTTAACTTCGAATTGTCACTCAAAAAACAAAAACCCAAGAAGTATTTGCAATTTATTTTTTGAATAACTGTGAAAAAGAATATTGTATTCATCAAACTACATCAAATGTTTATTATTATATTAGTAATCAAAATATTGTTTATAAAGTAGTGCAGTGTATTCTTTGAACATAAGACTATGACTAAAACTGTTTAAATTAAAATATTTTTTTTCAAATTTCTACATAAATTGACTAGGATTATTTAATTTAAATTATTTTCAAATGAAGTTATTCTACTTATATATCCAACAATGTCTATTTTTATCAATAAATATGCATGTATATGTAATAAGAAAAGTTGTTTTAAAAAAGCCTGGTTTAAACCAAATAAACCAGTTTTTTTGGTTTTTTGCCAACCCTGGTTAGCAGCGATATAGGACTTGGGAGGGGTGCAGCGTTTTTCTGCAGAAAATTTTTAAGAAACTATTTGATATCGCAGACAGTTTTACATTTTATCTAAGTCTGTGTGTATATATATACTATATATATGTGATGTGTGTATATACATATACTATGTATGTGTGTATATACATATACTATGTATGTGTGTATATATATATATATATATACTATGTATGTGTATATATATACTATGTATGTGTATATATATACTATGTATGTGTATATATATACTATGTATGTGTGTATATATATACTATGTATGTGTATATATATATACTATGTATGTGTGTATATATATACTATGTGTATATATACTATGTATGTGTGTATATATATACTATGTGTACATATACTATGTATGTGTGTATATATATATACTATGTGTATATATACTATGTATGTGTGTATATATATACTATGTATGTGTGTATATATATACTATGTGTATATATATACTATGTATGTGTGTATATATATACTATGTGTATATATATACTATGTATGTGTGTATACTATGTATGTGTGTGTATATATATAACAGCGGTAGAAATGATTAAAAAAAAGTCACTGGTCCCAAGGACCAGTAAACATCAGAGTTTACTGGTCCGCAGACATCGTCACTGGCCCTCTACATAAAATTATATTAAGTACCTTTAACCCTTTGAGTGACCCCCCCCCCCCTCCTCCTCCGAGAATATAAACCAAACTTCCTTTCAGTTACTCAAAATTTTCGGCATAATAAAATGTAAAATTATAATTTGCTAAAAATTAAATAAGTAGTACATTAACAAAAACTGAAATTATTAATTATGTATTTTATTTCCGTTTTTTTATTTTAACTAAGTTTTTATGCTTATTGTAATGTTTGGTTGCGGTTTTTGTCAGGGATGGGAAAATTTAAGTTTACCTGTCAGAGGGGGGGAAAAGTTACTTGCTTCATCGGAATGTTAAAAGACATATTGAATAATTTTTTTTTTTTTTTTTAACCAAAATTTTTCTAATTTACCAATGTTTTTGAAGATAAAATAATATTTTGTATTTATCGCTAATGCTGCTTGCAGTCAAGCATTAACAAATGTTATTAAATACAAGAATATTGTTTTGAATTTTTGCTTTATGGGCATGCAGTGCTCATACATGCAGTATTTTTTACTTACTGCCACATGCATGCACAATTTTTTTTTTTTTTTTTTTTTTTTTTTTTTACTATTTACTTTTTACAAATTCCCTTTCCCCTCTCTTTTTTTAGAAATAACGTTTGGAAAATTTTGGTATTTTGTTTTGAAAACATAATTGTTTTTTATTGGGCTTAGATCAATTTTAATATTTATATGAATCTCAGAATCATTATCATTACAAAATTTTATACTATTTGCTTTTTACAAATTTCTCCCCCCCCCCCATCTCTCTCTCTCTCTCTCTCTTTTTTCATAAATAACATTTGGAGAACTTTGGTATTTTGTTTGTAAAAGCATGTTAAAAGATAGATTGAATAGATCTTTTTTTTTTTTTAACCAAAATTTTTCTAATTTACCGATGCTTTTGAAGACAAAATAATATTTTGTATTTATCGCTAATGCTGCTTGGGGACAAGTATTATAACAAATGTTATTAAATACAAGAATATTGTTTTGAATTTTTAATCTTATCATCTGTTAACCTTTTGTTAATTTTTATAATGAAATTGAATGAGTTTTTGTATATCCCTTGCATATTCTCCCTTGATCGTCTGTCATCTTTTTTGCTATAACCGACATTTTTTTAGCGATTTTGCAACCCTGACTATTTTCAGTGGTAGAATTGATTAAAAAAAAAAATCACTGATCCCAAGGACTGGTCTGCAGACATCGTCACTGGACTGCTACATAAAATTATATAAGTACCTTAACCCTTTGAGTGACACACCCCCCCTCCTCCTCCGAGAATATAAACCAAACTTCCTTTCAGTTACCCAAAATTTTCAGCATAATAAAAGTAAAATTATAATTTGCTAAAAATTAAATAGTACATAAACAAAAACTGAAATTATTATGTTTTTTATTTCAGTCTATTTATTTTAACTAAGTTTTTATGCAAATTTTATGCATATTGTAATGTTTGGTTGCAGTTTTCTCAGGGATGGGAAAATTTACGTTTACCTGTCAGAGAGGGGGAAAAAGTTACTGTTAGTTACTGGTCCTTCGGACCACTAAATTTTTTAAATTAGTGGTCCGATTGAATTTTTAGTGGTCTCGGACCAGCGGACCACCAAGAATTTCGAAAGCTGATATACTATGTATGTGTGTGTGTATATATATACTATGTATGTATATATATATACACTATATATATACACACACTGTGTATGTGTGTATGTATATACTATGTATGTGTGTATGTATATACTATGTATGTGTGTATGTATATACTATGTATGTGTGTATGCATATACTATGTATGTGTGTATGCATATACTATGTATGTGTGTATGTATATACTATGTATGTGTGTATGTATATACTATGTATGTGTGTATGTATATATACAATATAATGTATATACATATATATAATAAGCGGTAGAATTGATAAAAAAAAAAAAAAAAAGTCACTGGTCCAAAGGACCAGTAAACATCAGAGTTTACTGGTCCGCAGACATCGTCACTGGCCCGCTACATAAAATTCTATTATGTACCTTTAACCCTTCAAGTGACATCTCCCTCCTCCTCTTCCTATTAGAATATAAACGAAACTTCCTTTCAGTTACCCAAAATTTTCAGCATAATAAAATGTAAAATTATAATTTGCTAAAAATTAAATAAACAGTACATGAACAAAAACTATAAAATTATGAATTATAATTATCTAATTATTTATTTCAACTGACTAAATTTTAATGCAATTTATATTTTTTTAAATAAAATAAAATTCTGTGGTTTGTGTTTGGTTGTGGTTTTCTCAGGGCTGGGAAAATTTAGCTTAACCTGTCAGAGAGGGAAAAAAGCTACTGGTCCTGCGGGCCACTAAATTTTTTAAATTAGTGGTCCGATTGAATTTTTTGTGGTCTCGGACTAGTGGACCACCAAGGATTTCGAACGCTGTATAATAGATATATGTATATTCATGTATTACACTGGTGCTGGTGCCCAACTAACCGAAAAGCACTAAATATTTTTACTTAATTTCCTCAAAAAAAGAGATTTTCTGTATCTTTTATGTTTAATCCTTTTATGCAAATTAACACATTTTACATTCATTCTTGACATACTTATGCTCAGTGATATTTTGTATATTATCTATTTTTGCTGCAAAGTGAAAGTGTAGAAAGTTAAAGAGCGTGACAAAATTAGAGATTTTTTTCGCATTCGATTGACAAAATTCGAGATTTTTTTCACGTTCGATAGACAAAGAATGAGATTTTTTTTTCGCATTTGATTGACAAAAAATGAGATTTTTCGCATTCGATTGACAAAATTCGAGATTTTTTTTGCATACGATTGACAAAATTCGATATTTTTTCCACATTCAATTGAAAAAATGGAAGATATTTTTCGCGTTTGACAAAATTTGAGATTTTTTTTCACCTTCGATTGACAAAATTTGAGGGGGGGGGGGGGTTTCGATTTGACAAAATTTGAGATTTTTTTCACATTTGATTGACAAAATTTGAGATTTTTTTCGTGTTCGATTGACAAAATTTGAGATTTTTTTTGCGTTCGATTGACAATTTGATATGTTTTTCGTGTTCGATTGACAAAATTCGAGATTTTTTCGCTTCCGGTTAACGAAATTAGCAACTCTTGAATTTTTAAAGATGTTGGCATCGGTGGTCTTAATGGGTTGATTGACGAGATTCAGAATTTTCTACGCCCAATTGACAAAATTCACGATTTCTCCACGTTTGATTGATGAAATGCAGGATTTAAGAATTAAAGAAAATTTAATTGTGCTTCTTGTTTAATAATTTCTTTTTATAAAATTATAAACTGATATTTTATTAATTTGGTGTAATTTTCTTAACATTTTAAAAACTGATATGGCAAAAATTTAACTCATGGTTTATTAGCAAATCAACTAAATTTTATGCTTGAAGTTATTGTGTTTGTTCATTTATATTTAAATGTCTTCGTTCTTGCAGGAAGACAAAAACCTGGTGGATGGGTGTGAAGATGCACCAGTTACACCATTCACTGCATGTATTGGTAAGTTCTTTACTTATTAATATTAGCAGTTATGTTGCAATGAATAAC